>LR999896.1:6260000-7510000 GCA_905220335.1 Noctua pronuba | reverse complement strand
TGTGAGGTGAGTAGGCAATCGCTTGTTTAAGCGCCCATTCATAAATGCCTTATTGTAGGTCGTGAAAGGATGTGCCGAGGATGCCAGTTCGCTTTAGTCCTTGGAATAGTGTACATACATAAATACATTGTCATAGGACTGTTACTAAAGTAGTAAGTATTAAAATACATATGTTTGTCGCACTTAGGTCTGTACTCTAAGATAATGTTATTTTTGAACCTCGATTTAAAAATGTCAAGATTGTCGCAATTTATGTTGGAGCGAGAATGGACTATTTCTAGCTCGAATGGGTTGTGCGGAGAAGTTTGTGCTGTGTCGACTAACAGCTGTATGAGCGACTTTTGGGACTACATTTAACATTGACACTATTTTCACATCACATTTTAAGACGATAATCATTTGCGTCTCTGACCTTCTGTGCAATAAACACGGGAAAATGCGAGTACATTCAGAAACAATTTAAAAGAATAACAGAGCAGTCTCATAGTCTTATTTCGGACCTTGTCCCTAATAGAGTAATTGTTTTTATTTAGATTCGTTTTTGCAAACATTTTGAATAAATAAAAATAGACATTTAGTAGGTATGGGTAGGTACTTGGATTGTTGCGAATGTGTTCTGTATATGTTGTACATAATACCTTTAAAGACAAACATATATGATAGGATTTTATTTCTCATATAAGTTTAAAGCTGCTTTCAGACTACGCTATACTGTAGTGCCATATAGTATAGCAAAGAAGGACCTAATGCTATAATAAGTATAGGTGCTTCGGCTGACCAAGCTACAGCTGCGCACACTCACAGCCGCCATCACTGGACACGGCTCTTTTAATAAACACCTCTCTGTCATAGGAGTCACAGACAGCCCCCTGTGCCGAGCCTGCATGGAGGAAGACGAGACAGCAGCCCACGTGCTTATGCACTGCCCAGTGGTTGCAACATACAGGGCAAAGTACTTCGGTAACCCAGGTACTCTCCGCGAGATCGTCAGCAACACCAAGGCGCTGCTGGGCTTTCTCGGGGAGTTGGGGTGGATCGAATAGATCTCCCACCCGCACGCAAAATACGCGCTTTGACGTGGAGTTGCGGAAACCAGCCCGCTATACAATACAATATAATACAATAATAAGTATAGTAAGTAATAATTTACAAGGTGTAAACAGACCCTTCACGAAGCCGTCAACCAAGCATTCTGTACATTAAACTAAGTGACCTTACGCAAAAATTTTTGCTGGGAAACGATTTTTTTTTTTTGGATGAAAAATCACGTTTTACGGTAAAACTCAAAATAACGCACTCAAAACATTGTGCTGATACATGGATTGAATAGTACGGGGGTCGTGGAGGTGTTTAAAGTAAAGTTACAACATTAAAACCTTGTATTTAAAAAAAACTTGTGAATAAGTTGATACTTTGACCCCCAATATCTCCGTAACTAGCAGGTTCCCAGGTATGGTCTGGAACAAAAAAAATATCGCCATGACGGAGAGAATAAGTGCCTTTCGGCTTCGTTAAGGGTCTTTAACACCCTTTATAGTACCTACAGTACAGTGTGAACGGGTCCATAACAATGTATGGTGCGCGATATTGTTGTGCTATGACCTATATTCTATATGCTATTATATTATAGCGTAGTCTGAAAGCAGCTTAATAAATAAATATGAATCATTGCAAAACTATCCATGTCAACCAGTGAATGACCTTTTATACATATAACAAAATCGTGTGGTAAAGTTTAAAGTGGCAAGTAACTTCTTACCATTGAATATTTTTGTATAAAGTAGATACTACAACCTGTTGCACGTAGCAGGTACCCATAGGATTGTGTCATCTCTCAAATGGTACTTATTTCCCAGCCGTTTTGACTGCAGAGGTCAGATAAATGCCAGCGGCGAAGCATGCGGAACCTGCTATGGTACAATAATGGGCAAATTGAATTCATGACAGATTCTATAAGGGCAATAAATTGGAAAGCATAACCGTATATGGTATCTAGGTACCTATACTCGTATACAGGGTGTAAAAAGACCCTTCACGAAGCCGTTAACCAAGCATTCTGTACATCAAACTAAGTAACCCTACACAAAAATTATTGCTGGGAAACGACTATTTTTTGGAGTGAAAAATAACATTTTACGGTAAAACTCAATGTAACGCATTCAAAACATTGTGCTTATGGATGCATTGAATAGTAAATGGGTCATGGAGGTTTTCAAAGTAAAGTTATAACCTTAAAAAATTGTAAAAAAAGTAGGAACTTTGACCCCCAATAACTCCGTAACAGAAGGTTGCCAGGTATGGTCTAGAACAAAAAAAATATCGCAATAGTGGGGAGAGCAAGGGCCTTTCGGCTTCGTTAAGGGTCTATTTACACCCTTTATATAGTTTATCAGTTTCATACCCTCAAGTTGGTCGGTTCAATTTATCATAGTCATGCATATTGCACATCACAGAAAACAATTAATGGAGGTATTGTGTAGTGCCTGACATTAAGTTTAATTTTAGCACTGAGTTCATGAAAGCTAGCCAACGCGATAGATTCGAATGGAACCCACGGTCTCCCTTAGTCAGCAAAGTTGACGTATTCATGTGATGTCATTGCATTTGATCATTATAGATATTTACTATAAGGACTGACTGTCAGTTCAAAAGGCTGTGAGAAAATCAGTTCATCCGCTTTATACTGATTGAATAGTCTCGATATAACGCTTCGTAGTTCATCAACAATACCAGTCTCGCACGCTTAAATTGATGGGGTCAAAATCACAGACAAATGACGATCAAGAGGTGAGGAGGCGCGGGCGCAGTGAAAGTGCTCGCGCAATTCTATTGTGACTCTGATTGATTTGCGAGATAGACGATAAGTTGCGCTATCATAGATGCGCTATTGTTCTTCCGACTTCAGCAATTAAATACCATAAAATAACGCTGTAGATAGCAATCAAATTCGAACCTGTTACTTTTAAAGCTCTGGTGATTATGGTTCTGAAACTTTAATAAAATTGATGTCAGGTAGGTACACTTGGATATCCGCGTTGCATTTTTCCGTTAATTAAAAAAAACCCCGCTAAGAGGACCCACTAACCAAAACTTCTCTTTGGCGTCAAACTCAAATTATTTTAATTATATGAGTTACACTTTTGTATTGTCAAGGACTCGGTCTATCAGAAAGTTAAAGTTACAAGACTTCCGCTCAACCAAGACGGCTCATGGAACTCTGTCCTCGATTTTAAAATTAATTATTTATATAAAGAACACGTGGGTGAGCTAGAAAGTGAAGATGAACGCAATACTGACGGAAAACTCAATCTAGCCTACGTAACGCCATATTTGTTAATTAGCGCCTATTGTGGGTGGAGATTGAGTAAACCAATCAACGCCGATGACCCTTGGATGCCATCTTGAAAAAAATTGATTTTGAATGACATCTGCGCTACTATCGACAACGTCGTGGAAATGCCGAAGTTTTGGGCCGGCAACAGCTAAAATACAGTTGTCCCAGTGTCACGAAGAAGAAGTAAAAAGTAGGTACTTACTTAGAAACCATAGTTTTCTTATGGTTCGTTCATCACGTACATTTTGAAACTCCAAATTAATGGATCTCTCCCACCGTCATGCTAACACCGTCGCCGCATCACCTCTTAGGCACGATTTCCTGAGTAACGAACCACGGTTCCTACCTATGACTGCCTATCTACAGTATTAAATTAAAGTATCCGTTCACATTCGATGCTCATTGCGCAAGAACCATTTATAAGCCAACAAAGTCATCATAAGTCTGAGAATGAATGTACCTAGTCTTCGCGTACAATCGGTATCGAACGTTACTAACACATTGGTTTACTTTACTTTGCAATCGGTTTAACTGTTTGTGTAATGACGCATAGGCACAGTTAACTGCAGGTCCATTATTCAAGAATAATTTATACACATAGAATACGGGTATTATCGTGGTATAGCTATGTACAGACCATATTCTGCCTTCTTAGGACGTCAAATTTAGGATGTTATTGAGAAATGGTAACAGACCAAAGAAACGATGGATGAATTGTGTGAGGAATGATATGAAAGATAAAGGAGTAAATGATAGCGTGACGGTTGAAGAGGAGAATGGAAGAAAAAAAACGTGCTGTGCCGACGTCCTGCCCTTGTCCCATGTTACTTGGTACATGGGACAAGGGCAGGAAGATGATGAGATTGAGAAATGGTAACCATTTAATATTAACAGTGTCTTTATAATGTACAATCAATCAATCAATCAATGTATAAATAAGGGCGGTTTCCGTTGTTCTAGCGTAAGGAACTAATGCCTGCTTGACTGTACCACCCGATTCGGAGATATCCGATGGTTCGAATTCCGTCACCGCTAGTAAATTGATGCAGTTCATGCAGATATGGATGTAACGGAAACGAAGAGTTATGTTCGGATCGCCATACGTAATTAGAAGTTTAGGTTATTGGCGTTACCCAATCTGTGGATGTTGCCAAATGGCAGCATCAATTTCATACCCTAAATTGTATATGGGCGTCATAAAAGTTAATAGCGGGGCAGTTGAGTCATGGTGAAGTTAACATTAGGAAAAAACTTAACATTTGACTCAAGATTCTAGAAGACCTGCTTGTGAAGACTATGTTAAAATTTCTTTTTATCATATGAACGATTAATAAACCTAGTAGGCGGGATAGGTATTGTTAGTTTTTTTTTTTTTTTCGGATCGGAAATCATCAAATGACCCCGCCCGCTCTGGGCTGAGTGGAAGGGGGGACTGTCAGACTTTTAATGACTAAAACCCATCCATGTTCCTTCTTTGCCCTTTGTGTTCCAGGGCCGTGGTATCTCTTTCGGTAACAGTCCCGCAGCTCCGGTATTGTTAGCTTCATTTACCATGACGAAAGTTTCGAGAAAGCGCATTTTTCGCCAACATTCATGGAACGACTCGAGTAATGAGATACCTTGATAGCGGCACAACTCCTTTTAAGTTAATCCTAATTAGCATGTATTTACATGCGTGCGACATAACATGAATTAATTCAAATTAGCATTATATCATTTAAATAAGAGTTAATTGGATTGATATTAATTGATGAGATTTTTAATTAGATACTTGCTGGGATCATCATCTGCCTAGCCTTTTCCCAACTCTGTTAGGGTCGGCTTCCAGTCTAAACGGATGCAGCTGAATACCAGAATTTTACATGCAGCGACTGCCTATCTGACCTCCACAACTCAGTTAGTACAGGGTAATCCGAAACCCCTTGTAGTAAGACTGTTTGTCAGACTTTCGGTCCACTGACCACCTGTAACGACTGTCAACACACTACAAATGACTATCGGGCCCAACAACTTAACGTGCTTTCCGTAACTCGATATGTAATGGGTGGTCATCCATCCACAGACCAACCTAGGCAAGCGATCCGAGCGGCTGTTATTGTTTAGCCACGAGCTGTTGGTTTTTTTTTTTATAAGATACTAAAGAAACGTTCCAAGAAATATTCGCATCTAAAAGGAAATATCTTTAAACAGAACAGGGAAGTCGTCTTTAGTCGGTAATGTAATGCATACCAATCTTGCGTGCACAATAGCACGCAGTCCCCGATGCAACTACCGAAGAAATTGTTATCTTTTTATCATCGCAGGAAATTGAACACACGTCACTGACGTCACATCATGCTGATAAATATTCTGAGTGACTGGAATGTGTTTTTGTTTCACCAGGCTGTAATGTGTAGGTATGCAGAGTTCTTTGTAGGTGTGTATGATTATGTACTGAAGGCCGGTGCCATTCAATTCTGATAGTTCGTTTAAGATGGCGTCCAATTGCTACCTAGCTAAGGATCACTAGTATCAAAAAATTCCACAAATCTCAAGGTCTACCAAAGTAAGGAGAACACGTAGTTAATGCTGTGATCCAGACTTATTTCTTTATTTTTTTACTTGCCTGCGACTGTGTGTGTAATTCAGGAAGAAACGTAGCCTATATTCTTCTCCAGGTTCCAGGTAAATTACTGTTATCTGTTAAATTTAATAACGATTGGTACGGTTTGGGAGTGAAAAGGTAACAGAGAGTTACTTTCGCATTCATAATATAAGTATGAACGTCAAATTGACCAGGGTGTTTATTGGTAGAGCCGCTCCACTCGTGTGAATTTCAAAACAGCCAATTAGAGAGTGCCACTCTGTCACTTACACTTATAATTTGCAGCTTAGCTCTTACCCTTAATTAACGACAGCTGAGGTGTCTCGATAGTGTCACAGACTAATGTTTCACACGCCACGTTTTGCCGTCGAAGTCTCATATCGCTTCATTGCGTTGCACCAATAAAAATGTCGACCTCAATTGGAGGCACATAAACGAGCAAAGATCATTACAACATTGTTCAGATTGAACGCATTTTCGACATTATTTGCGTGTCTGGTACTTCGTTTGACATTTGAGAGATACCATCTTCAACCTATTGACCTCTAATATCGAAATTATTTTTGGAATCATCGGATAGATGGTGATTTTTTAAATTCTTTATGGGTTTCCTACACGTTTCAATGGTTTCCTGCTTCATCCCTTTTTCTTTAAACAAGATCTGCACTATTTGAACATTTACCTCGGATTATTGGAAGTCTTGCGCCACTATTGTAGGTTACTAGACTATTCCATTGTTTATTCAAACAGTTCATCGATAGAGACCTCGAAGCCGCAGATGTCTCTAAATGGAAATGTCGGGAATGCTGCTCTCAATTCTGTTTGCCCTTTTTGTCATCGTCTCATCGACATAGCAGTGTAAGCTTTTGGAGACTTATTTGATGATAAATCTTCATTAGAAATACTATTTTGACAACCCACGAATTGACTTTCCCTTTCGAGTCGACTACTTTGAAGGTCCCTGAAGCAGTTTAGGATTTTGGAGTTTGTAATGTAGGTACTGAAGAAACCTTTGCACTATAAAAGCAGACATTTTGAACATTAAAAGTTGTGACATTACAAACATTAATGCAAATCGATTTGTAAATAATATGCCGCTATAGCTTTCTACATGATCTTGCGCTTAAAATGTTAATTTTTATCTTGATCAAAATTGCAAAATGCTACATTACAGTGATTTCATTTAAAATAATACACTTGGATTTATCGAAGATGAAATGGAACTTAAGGAAATTGAATTAGGTAACATTGGCTTCGCCTGGCGCCGGCAGCATGATATACCTACCTAGATTAGGCAGGCAGGGTTGAAATATTTACAGGCACTTTTGTAAATTGTCCTAAGGTTTGTAGCTAAGTCATCCAATACACCGTCTAGCTAAAAAGCTGTGTCAGAATTCTAATCATCTATTATTCAAAACGTGATAGGGCAATGTGTGAAGCGCTTTAAATGAGGTAACATTGTTTTAAGTGGAAGTGATGTAATATTTTCAAACATATGAACCACTGAAACTGTGAAACCTGGTATCTTGAAAAAAAAATGACCTCCGTGTCAAAATTGTCAGAAATCAAATGATCCGATTGGCTGTTGCTAATTCAGTCTACCATTCAAAACAGTTGACGCGTGCTTTACTATTTTTATTGATTGAGAACCAGGTTAGATTATCTTCCGGCCAATGAATACTGGACTGGAGCTTTTAAATTCCTGGCAACCCTAGCCGGAGGTCAGGTGCGGGTCGCGATGCGCCCTCCTAGCTCGAGGTCTGAGGCTCACGGAAGCGGGCGACACGGTGGAAGGGGGAAGGGGGGGAGGTCGCCAGCTCGTGATATACCGTAGGTGAAAGCGCAGAACACAGCGCTCGGTTATCTAACCTCTCCTTAAGGGTCCACTCGGGAAATTTCTGGTACTTAGAAGGTACATATGTTTTGAGATTAGGTTGACCTTTAGGTTAATGTTGTCCTTAAGTACATGGTCGTACCCAACGCTACATTAATAAATGTGTATCGCCACTTTTTATCATATTGCGTACACCTAGATATGATTTTATAATTTTATGTTTGTATTGTCATTGAACTTATCAACAATATTTTTTAGTTGATAGAATCGAATGTGTAGAGATTGTATATCCTGTGGACCGACACTGAAACAATGCAATTAGAAAGCAATACCAAAAAACAAAGCCCAATTAGAAATCCTCACATCATCAGTAGCTAATAGCGTATCAATCAATTCATCAAACTCTAATTATCTTTCACAGATGATCAAAATATTGACAACATTGAATGGAACCAATCAGCGGCAGTAATTAATACTAATCGACGTCCGTTGTTCACATCAAGTGGCCTGTTGCAATATGTGCTATGAGGATATTAGATAAGTAGGTAATTAAGGCCTTAGACGTAGTAATAATATAAATATGGGTTGTATAACTGATGAGCGATATTAGATTAGTTTATTGGAACGTGTCGTGGAAAATATGTCGGTAACTCGTTTTGCCTGCGACTTTTAAAGAAGTCGTGTTTGAGTAGGGTTGCCATACGTCCGGAAATTTAGCTCTGAGTTTATAATGCGGGGGAAATTTTGAAATCGTCCGGAATTTCCAAAAATAAAATAGTTTTGGTACGTAGTAAATCTACGAAGGAGTCACTTGCATTGGTCGATATAAATGTAAATAGCGTTTGAGTAATTCTTATTTTAACCCTTTCCCAGCACCCAGCATATGGGTCCAACACCCACAACCCGTATCCGAGTCTTCGTTATAAAAAATGGTTGTGGGCACAAGAATGAATTATTGTTGGACCCATATTTTTCAATTGTCTGGTTTTTTTTTGGGAAAACTTTATTATAAATCTGGGAACCCTATCCTTATTTTTTTTCGGATGGGAAATCATGAAATACCCCCCCCCACTCTAAGTGTCAGACTTTTACTGACTAAAACCCATCCATGTTCCTTCTTTGCCATTTGTGTTCCAGGGCCGCGGTATCTCTTTCGCGGTACCCTATGCTTGAGTATCAGCTATATATCAGCTGCGATTTCTTTGCTTCTTCATCTTTATATCGCTGACATGTCAACGCTTCAAATTTTATTGACCCAAAACTTCGCCACCTCTAAAGGCCACTTTGACCGTATGCTGGTACTTTCAGCTGATGGTTTCTATGCTCTTTGATGACAAGTATTTACATACATTCATAAATTCATGCCTTTTCCCATGAGGGTAGGCAGAAACCAAAGAACGCCACGTGCTACGATCCTGACATATACTCCTTTTGCCGTCCACGTTGATATATCTGGTCATACACGCACAAGTAAAAGCACATTAAGCCGTTGGTCCCGGGTGTCATTTGTAAATCTGTGACAGTTGTTTGGTTGTCAGCGGCCCAAAAGTCTGACAACCAAACAGTCTTATCAAGGGGTATCGTATTACCCAGTACTATCTGGGTTGTGAAGGTCAGATAGGCAGTCGCTCTATGTAAAATACTGGTATTTAGCTGCATTCGGTGAGACTGGAAGCCAACCCCCTATAGTTGGGAAAAGGCTAGGCAATGACACGCACAGGTATCTATTTCATTGAAAATATGGCGCTTTTGAAAAAAAACACTAAAGAAACATCCTCTTATTGGAAAATATTAGCATTTCGATGTCTGTGAAAAGATTTTTTGTAAGACACATCTTTAACACTGTTGCAATGAGGACATTAGACTATTGGGGCGTACCTAATTGCGTGGCTCATTTCATCGCATTTAAGTAGTTTGATACGTAGGTAGGCCCGCCTACACCGTAATAAGTTAGTTAACTGCTACAATTACGGACACGATACTGAGTCATTTTTCAAACGAGCTGTTAGTTTTAAATGTTAACTTTGCAACGTATGTCTTCCTTGATGTATGCGGAACTTTGGTAGAAAATTAAAGGGGAAGAAATGATTATCTGTTATACAAAATCCATGGAAAAATAATTCAGTTAGCTTTATTATTATTGAGTCAGGGAGTAGATACCTACATGTAGTATGAAGAACTGGCTGTTGTGGAGCTTGGGATAAGATTCTGGCCAGTAGTGGACCGCTATAGATAGTGCTCATTGATTTATACCTAATTGATGTCGGATGGCCAATAATTGGATCCAAATTTATAATAGTAACGGTTTAATAGAAATCTTGATTATATCGACTGAAGGGATCGTAGCAGGTGGCATTCTGTGGTTTCTGCCTACCCAAGTGGAAAAAGGCGTGAGTATATGTATGTTTGTAGGTCTAGGTATGTATCTACTGAAGTATTTAACTCTTTGATGTATTGGCAACGACGCAGTATTAAGGTGATCTAACAGGAAGTGATTATTAGTTAAGAAATCTAGTAGGACATTCCTCGCAATTTACTACATGCCATAACATGTTAACACGTATGAGTTTACGCTAGAATTTTAGCAATTATTCATGTACTGGGTGCTTGCACAGCCTACGAACAAGTTTGCAAAAGTTTCGAAAGGGTATTAATGTGCGGTACATGACTAATCGATTCGCCACGAGTTTACACTTTACATTCTGGGTAAATGTAACGAATTGGTCATACCGAGAATGTTTACACTGTGGCCTATCGTTTAGGGGCACACATCGGAGCGCCAAAACTTATGAAATCTAATAATTTAAAGCGTGTTGTAATAACGGAGTTATCCGCGACCTTCGGCAGCCGTGAGAAGCATCGGCGCGGTGCGCGTGCGACTCGGCATTGTTTCTAGTTAAATAATCGACAACAACCGCGCGCGTGTTGCAACTGACACTAACAATCATAGTTGTTGATAGCCGCACGCACTAATACGTCGTAAATATAACAAAAACATTTAGGTATGTCTACTGCCAAAAAGTTGGAAAAGAAACCATTTGGCCAGTTGGTTGTGGTTAGGTAACATAGTAACTTCAGCAGGAAACGTGTTGCCGACTTCACGCACCTTGTATGACTGTACAAGAAATAGGTGATATTCCAAACCAATTTTATTCAATGTGTGTGAGCCACTAAAACAGAAACAGTTATTTATCTCGGCGATCGAATGGAGCAAATTGTGGGAAAACTCTAAGAATAGACGAGCGGAACGAAAGTAAGATGGCTGTCGGCCCTCGCCTCCGGGTGCAATCACGGAGACGTAATACTGTGCGACGATTTATTTGCATTCAATTAGCGATTGTTCAACCAATTATCAGCTTGATTAGTTGCGAATTTGCGATTCAAAAGAAAGATTCCGCTGATTCGATTTCTTTCCTTGCACATTGATTTTAATGATAATGTCTCACGAGGGAGCGGTATCTTTGATTACCTCCGGGAAAACTTTGGAAAATCATTTAGCTTTGCATCTATACATCTATACAAATAAATAAAATTGAAGTGTCTGTTTATAATACGAAAATAACAAGTTTTTACTGAATACATATGAAAATTATATACGGCACTTATAACAAAAACACATTTTTTTAAATTTTTGTCTGTTTGTTTGTTCCGGCTAATGTCCAGCTGAGCCGATTTTGACGGGACTTTTACTGGCAGATAGCTGATATTATAAGGTGTTACATATACTACTTTTATTTTAGAAATAATTAGGGTTCCGTGTAATAAAATTAAAACCCTTGAAATTCCCATCCGCAATCCGCAATTTGCATTGAACAAAATCCGATTAAAAAAGAAAAGTATCTTTTTTATAAAGATTTCACGCGATGAAGGTCGCGGGCGACAGCTAGTAGCTCTAAAACAGCTCTATATACACTTAAACAGTATTTTAATTTTATAAACCGAAAGTTCAGTTAATTCATACTGTTACCTTCAAATAATTGGATGAGAATTGTCGAAAATGCGGAACACTTAAGACCCAATTTTAACAGTGTGGAATATAATAACGAGATCCTGTACGATTAAAATCTCGGCGCAACTCTAGTTCCGTGTAAAGGTCGGCAGTACAATAAGGATGCTTCTTCAACAATAACTTCCTGACCATTACCACTAAATTGTCCGTTTATTTATAAATTATTGCTGAGTCATAACAATTTGGAGCAAAACAATACAAAAGATGCACTTCAAGGATATGATGTCACGGTTAAAACAAATACGTGATAGATCGTTTATTATCGGTAATTTGAGTAAAGGTTGCAATTAAGCTTCTCGGCAATATTTAAAATCGTTCACGTTTTATTTGTGCGTCAGTCATAAATCTTCGAATACATGCAATAAAACTATTTTTATGTAGCTAGTGGCAATGTTCTAGATTACAGGCTTAGTTAATGAATGGCGGTCATGAATGATATATGAGTGATCTCCGGCCGTGGTTCTCACGCTTGTTATCAACCGCGCATCAGTCGCGGGCGCAGGATCCGGCGCGCACCCCGCCGAGCATCCAAGGTGACTCGCAACGAATGCTTCAAACGTCAAAGCACATCTTTTGACAATACAATTCTTTTGTTATCTGATGAAGTTGTCTGAATTCTGGCTGTCATTGGCCATTTTTGTAATTGAAATAAAAATCACTGCTTTATATATCAGTGGAACATTAAAAATGCTTACCTACTTTTAAAAGTTAATGAAAAATTTAAATATTATTTCGAAATATTCAAATGCTGATCTTGATGGTAATGAAGGCAATTTATAGTAATACGAAATAATAAATCTTATAATAAGGTGCTTCCTACCGCGGAATTGACATAGATTTTTATCCGTCCACTTCCGAATGCGTTTACGGCTGTAGTTAGGCACCATTATGCCGCATGTTTATTGTGTGATGATCATTATCCAGCCTACCCGCGATGCTCGCAACATCTGCTTATGTAAGCAAAGTGCAATAGACTCCGAAGGCGGTAGACGGAGGAATCCTTAATTGTAGAGTAAGTATGGTCATTTCCTACAGTCTAGACGTGCAATACTCGATTAGAGACAGTTATACTTGTGAATGTAAAGCCAACGGAGCTGCTGTTCGCTGCTCACCAACTTGTTGCAAAACAAATGAGGTTTTTACACAAGTGCAGTGCATATTCATTTTAAAACAATGCGTGTTATGGGAACCTTTGGGAGACAACAATAATTTTGTCGCAGTTGTTAATCTAAATTGTTATTGTGTTTAGATAGATAATCTTTGTAACATTTTATATGCTCAACACTGGTAGCAATGAAGATGAATAGGAAAGCTTTGTTCTAAACGTATCGCAATGTTTCGTGAACTTTACAACTCAAAAACAAAAGTCGATACGTGTGTCGTAACTAATGAAAAAATAACAATAGATCATCAAAGATTCCTCAACAGGTTGCTTCAGTTCGCCATGGTCTGTTCGGCAGTGGGCAGTAGTGGCGAACTGGCGATCCTCGGTCACATAGCGTGAAGAACATTTGGTTCACGGCCACTAACAAGCGGTGCCGGTGCCGCGGTGGCGGTGCCGGTGAAGCCTCCCTGTTCGTAACACGCGTACGTGAGTGAGGGGCGATCGCTTCCACAACGGTACGACTTTGTTACAAAATAATGAGTTTTGCAAATCCTATAATACCTGTACTTATGTAGATTAAATGAAAGTATCGGTGTTGTAATGCGAAGAAATATGTTTTGAACATATTTTGAGCATCTTACGTACCGATTATCGCCCAGCGCTCTGCAATTAAGTAGATACCTATGATTGGCTACAATCTTATCTACGGGGATAACACTTAATAGGTTGTACGTTTTATTGATATTAAGACCTCCTTTATTATAAACCTCAGAAGCTATTGTAAAATAATTTCTTCATCCAATTACGAAGTCACTCCACAGAATCGAACACTTCGAAACGAAAATCCAGCCTGTACCAAACAAAATGTTGCAATACGAATGCAGCACGCGACTTCGCGTTTTCATAATATCCATTACCTGCAATGCATTGTTTCACAAGCCTTCAACTTTTGACCAAAATTCCACGCGACCTTTGACATGAGCTGAGCAGACCGACCTTCTATGACCAAGTACAGGGGAGGATCTTCTAAACATGGTCACTAATCAACCAAGGTTAGATTTGTGTCGCTAAAGATGCCATTTTTGGCTAAATTATTGGTATTAAGATCTGTGATTAGATGTCGTTTTGTTTAGAAGGACAAGCAATAAGCATTCGAATGTTACTATTGTGGGGTCAACCGTTTAATTAAAGGAGCAGATATTACGGAATCGGTTAAATCGAAAAAACTTTTAGGCTGTAGGGTTTTCTAAAAAACCTTCGTACCTATGTTTAGTCAGATTTAATAATGGTGATTAAGGTCTGGACGAATGTGCAAAATTAAATTGAAATTGATTTTCTCTGAGTACTTTTCCAGAAATATATAAATCTTTTCAACACCTTAGTGTAAGGAATGTAAGTTATTTATAATGTTAATTAAGTACGTTTGTCACTGTCTAGATATCGCAGTTATCTTGTTTATGTCAAATTTTATCATTCAATCTTAGATTTGTAACTTACAAAGTAGTCGTAGTACTACAAGCGCTGATAGGAAGTATAAATGAACGGAAGGAAACCCTCGGTTCTGCTAGAGTAAATTAATATGAACTATTGAATACACAGTATCTGGAGTGGAACATTATTGGTTGTATAATATAACTGAGCCGCCTTTAGCTGTTCGTGTGCGTAATTGAAGTTTAATTATTTGGATTGTAATGGTTCTGATACACGATCAAGTTATGGGAACTGTAATGTGATACGAAATAAAAGTAAATCAGCAATCGTTAGTGTTAAAGGTTAATGCATCAAATTATCACTTCGTTTAGTACTTCATCGTGAAAAAATCTCGCTTGTAATCGCTGAAGGATTAGGCAGAGGTGAACCTCATAGTACACCCACTTATCGCTATGCTAAGTTTAAAAGCTATGTTTAAGTCCCATGTAATAGGGGACGAGCCTATTGTCATTAGCTGGGCACAAATCCAGGCTGCTGCAGAAATTCCTGACGGAAAAACCCTACAACAATTCGCCTGGGAATCGAACCTCTTGGGTTCGATTAATTCCTTTCATTTGATGTTCAGCAGTCGCGATTGTGACTACTAGACCAACGAGCCAGCTAACATTGTATACAATTACATACATAATAATAATTTCCGAATACATAAATTTCTCGTTAAGCATAACTGAGAGCGTAAACAAAACAGGGAGCACTATTACCTGCTGTGGGACAACACGAGGGAAATCACAAAGATGTTACTTTAGCGGCTAAATTAACGTGCATCTTGATGTAACTTCAGGAGGTACAGGACATTCTGTATGAGTAACTTCAGTATTCTGAAAAAATACCCACCTCCTTTTTGAGAAGTCGGTTAAAAAGATAAATCTATGACACTGATTTTGAAAAAAAACATAGTTGTTCTGACATTTGTACGTCTAGTTGTGTGATGTTGTCTTACTAAGGGTTATCGAATTACCCAGTGGGTTGTGGAAGTTAGATAGGCAGTCGCTCCATATAAAATACTGGTATTCACCTGCATCCGGTTAGACTGGAAGCCGGCCCCAACATAGTTGGGAAAGGCTCGACAGATGATGATGACTTGTGTGACTGACATTGATGCTGTTGCTTGCTATAGCAAGAAACTGAATGAGGACCAACCACTATGGTTACACAGGATGTTTTAAAAGAAATAGACAGCTTGCTGACGTAGGTCAATTTGTAAAGCATAAGGTTATTTCTTTCTACGCATCGTCCTATTTGTGTCAGAGATCACGATGTATGATTGCCTACCTGACACTGCGAGGTCACTGGTAATGTTTTTGATGCTTTTCCTTTTTGCTCATCGCTAAGTAGATAACATAATAGGAACATTAGATTATCCTTGAATATAGGTACATACTTTAATGTACAACTTATCTACTACTAGCTGTTCCCCGCGACCTTCGTCCGCGTAAAATTATTAAAAATACAATTTTCCCCGTTTTTGCAACATTTTTTATTGCTGCTCCGCTCCTATTAGTTGTAGCGTGATATATATTATAGTTATAGCTTATAGCTTTCCTCGATAAATAGGCAATCCAACACTAAAAGATTTATTCAATTCGAACCAGTAGTGCCCGAGTTTACCGCGTTCAACCAAACAAACAAACTCTTCACCTTTATATATTTATATATATATTATATATTATATCTACTATGAGGCTGCGGCTCACATAAATTTGACGTACACTACATCAAAATATTTCTTATTACATTAGCCTGTTCTGTCCTACTGCTGGACAAAGGTCTCCACAATACCTTTCCAGCCTTCCTTATGTTATATCTTCTCCAGCCACTCAGGAACGAGTCCAAATCGTCACGCCAACGTTTCTTGGACCTGCCTTGGTTAAGACACCCGTCTTCGAGCATCCACTGTGCGTATCAAAACAATTAAGATCAGAAAATTTGTTAAGATCTCTTATGACCTACGGTGACCGTATGTTATGTACGTAAGTACTTATTTTCACTGACATTTGACTTTTAAATGATGATGCCCATTTGCCCAGTCTCACCGTTTTAAACATTAGTGGTTTATCTGCATTACTTCCGGTACCATAAATTCTTTGGTCGTGCCAAAGGTAATCAGTGATTCTGCCTGATGTGTAAAGAGGTCAAAATTGTTTCTTTTATTACTATTGCCTACTAAGAGCATTTGTGACTGTGACTAAAAGAGTGATGAATATAAATATTGATGTATGGAGAGGGAAAAATAAAAATTAGTAAATGATAGCGTGCCGATTGACAGGAGAAATTGGAAGAAAAAATACGTGTTGCGCCAATACAAAGTAACATGGAACACGGGCAAGAAGAAGATTAAACGAATTTGTGATTGTGCACTATATTCGATATTTGCGAAAGTATTTATTGAAAATATGAGTTTCTATAGACTGCATACCGCATCAAGTTTTCATAGTTTTTACCGAGCAATCTCGGGCTTGGAATCGGGCAGTGCGTAAGATGCTATACCGACTAGGTACTCAAGTTAAATAAGTTTCCCAATACACCTAGCCATGGCTTTAATATGCAGTTATTTGCAGTACTGGTATTACCTACATACAGGTACTATTTTAAGACTACCTTGGAAAATATGCCTTCGAGTAATGGGCAATACTTTGATGGAAATACATGACGTTAAGTGTTTATTTGTAATTTGAATACCTTCGACCTTTGTCGTGGAAACATTGATGTGTAAATATGTACAAAAAGGACTATCGATTAAAATTTAATCTAAGTTTAATTTTGAGGTGCTATAATTACATTACATAATGTAATTGGTTTAGGAAGTGCAATAGAATAAACAATTTTGTTTTCTTCAAGGTAGATCTCGGAAGCTCAATTTAAAAAATCCTTTAAAAAAATCGGTAAATTAATAGATTCTTTGTTTTGACTAAAAAAATATTTTGACTAACCGTAACGAAATTCCGTGTGAACAACTAAAACAAAAAAATCAAAATTTAAATTTTGTTAAAATATTCGTCGATCAAGTATGAACTACGCTTGCTTAGAAGATTCAAGATGAATTTCACAAATAGAGCAAATTTTAACAGTGAAACTGTACGCGTTAAGCACATTTGAACTGCACTTAAGAACTGTCGTCAGTGTCATCACTACCACGTAACGCGTTCAGTTTCATTGTTGAAATTCGTTCTAAGAATCTGTAATGAAATATGAACTACAGTTTTCTTCATAATCAATGTACAAATGGCGACACATCAAGCTATACGTTTCTACTGTATCATGACCTCGCTTTGTATAGATTTCCCGTACAATGAGAGATCCGCATAAACTGGTTTTGTATAGCTTGATTGCTCGTCGTGCGTACAACCATCTAAAATGAATCATCAGTAGATAGCAGTAGATACCTATGTCGAATCACTGTTGAACATCGGGGGCGAGAAGACACGCCTGTTTGAATTAGTCAATTCTATGGGCGGGATGCTGCACGCTTTACATTTGCATACAATCTGCTCTTTTATCTAATATTGTTTTGCAAAAAATCTTCGAAGCACAATAGCCGTAGTTCCTAAGATCTTTAAATGTTATGAGAACCTCAAAGTTTGGTGTTATTTGAAGTTAGATGGCTTAAAATCTTAAAAAAGGGGTTTTATTAGTTTCCATCATTTTCATAGCTATTAGCGCCTTTTAGCTCGTATTTTTCTAGCCAATTCTCACGTAAACCATCGATCAACAGGTATATTCACGATTATCCCATCTTTGTCTATCGTAGCTCTTGTGTACATAGTAACAAAGCGCATTGTTATAACAATTAAAGAATAGCAAATGGATAATATTAAACACTTTTTGTTTGTCCTAATGAGAGGTACAATGGATGTGTTTAATTGCGAATGCAGACACTATAGTAACAACGAATAAACACTCAATAAACAGGCCCTGCCAATCACATGCGTGACCTTACACGTTTAATTAATTTTGGTAGCGATGCAATAGCTAAATTGCTATTGGTAACTTAGTAATTATTTATTCTCAATAATTGATATATGTTTCTTTGTGCGTTTCTTGAACTTTAAAGTAAAATCACATGAAACTGCTGTTGTAGTTGTTATTTTGGGTCTTTATCTCTTTCGCGGAGGAATTTGACCTTAGTAGATTCGGAGACGAAGATCCGAACTTTAATATTATCGCACTTATTAACACAAATTTAATAAACCTCGTATAATTTTGTACTTCATTGACGCTCATTACGATTCGTCTATGAATGGCAAATTAACTAAGCAAATAGCTGCGAGTAAAACCGTACAAAATTGACGGTGTACCATAAATTCGGTGAAGTACATCCCTCGACATAACAATAGAGAACGGATGCTGGAGCCGAGAGCCTTGCGCGGACGCATCACGACGCGACGCCGCGAACGTCCGGATGCTGCGATTAATTTTCGAATAGCGTGATTAATGATGGCCGCTAATTATGTGCTCGTCTGTGGGGGCGTGAGAATCTTGCACCACATACGTGGCAAGCCTTTTTCATGTGGAACTGTAATTACTTCATTATCTTGTTTAGCCTTTATGGTGATTTACGAGTGCTTGTTTGTTCTTCACGTTTGAATTGGATGTTGTGAAATAAATTAACGGTCAGGTCTACATAGTAATTAGATGTTTCTAATAGTAAAGGCCACAAATCAAAGGTTGACGACCTTGAACTTACTTTCTTGCGTTATAGTTACCGCAATAAATCAAATGTAGGGAAGTTATTTTATTCAGATAAATTGCCCTTTTGTATTACCTACATTGCCCAAAAATACAAGTAAAGTTATTTATACACGTTTAGTAACATAGTCATTAGTGCCATCCTAATGAACATTTAGTCAAGTGACTAATTCAATTAATTTTGCGGTCGACCGCATGTTTAACATCAAAGCTTATGTAGGTATTTATTCTAGATTATGAGGAAACAATAAGTTTTCTTAACATTTTACACCCAATTATACTAACCATATTTTTCTAAACAAAAAACAAAATTTACACACAAATCGATATTAACTACTCTACGAGTCCACGTATAATAACATCTCATAGTTTTTATAATAATAGTTTTTAAATAAAGACCGAAACAATGGCCAAGTTTCCTCATAAATATACCCTTTGAAACGTTTGCCGGGTCGGAATGTGAGCATCCTCTAAGCTAAAGGTCACCGCGAGGTCACCTCACGTAATGACGATACTGGAACGTACTTTAAACTGAACACAATAGGAACGTTACGATTTACTAGAAGGTGAACCACGGAATTTAACTTAATTATTTTAATTTGGTCCAATTTAACAATAATTTGTAAGCAGGTAATGATGTGCATTTTACAATTATTACACACGTTAAATGCGGAACTCCTCTTTGTACCAATCACATCTTATTTTTGAATACTAAAAAATATCGGAGGACCTATGGCCAATGGGGAAGATAAGTGTTGGAGTGAAGACCATGTATCAGCGGGATCCCTTCTATTTGCATAATATTCTTTTTCCTAATATACTTTGGCATAACAATTTTGGCATACTTTGTTTTGCCATAATAATACTCAGCCATATTTTTTTTGGCATACAGTTTATGTTGGCATAATTATCTTGGAGACTAATTTGTTTTGGCATAATAATACTTTGCCATATTTTTTTTTGGCATACAGTTTATGTTGGCATATTTATCTTGTAGACTAATTTGTGTTGGCAAAAATTGAATTCGCAAAATGTTACTAGGCATACTGACTATTAGCGTAATTAAAATTAAAATATTGTCTTGAAAATTCAATATGTAGTGCTACAAAAGTGAGTGACAGAATCGAATCGCTGCAAAACCGACTCCACGTAGTCTTGTCTGCCCTACCCCTAGACTGTAATTTAAGCCCGCGTAGGCGCGGAGGGGCGAGGGGGCCCGCGAGCTGAGGAGCAGGTGGTTTTTTCGCTGCCGCGGCTGAGGCTGGCCGGCTTAGCCGGCCAGCAAGCCGAAGCTGCGGTGGTGAGCGTAAAACACATCTGCGACGATAAGCTCGCGTGGGACCGCCGGAGCCCCGCAGCGCCGGAGCTGTGACAGAAACCATGCCTGCTGCATGTTGCGTGCTGCATACTTGCTTGCATGCCTGCTGCATGTTGCATGCTGCATACTTGTTTGCATGCTGCATGCTTGCTTGCATGCTTGCTTACATGCTGAATGCTCGCTTGCATGCTGCATGCTTGCTTGCATGCTGTGCATGGTGTATGCTTGTTTGCTTGCTTCTTACAGGGAAATAAAAAACACATAAAATGGTTCACAATCAAATGTTTTATAATGATCAATGTTTTGATTGATTGATTTTCTGCCGTTTAATGACTATCGAAACGAAATGAATGCCAAAAGACGACTCTGACTGTGAACTTTCTGCGATAAGATGGTTCTGCTTTTTAAAAATAAGTATTAGTGTCTAACATTTTACGAGTTAGTTATTATTTTGTGTACTTGTTATGCCTATAAAAATATGTTTTAATATCATTATGCGTAAATTAATGTATGCTTTTAAATGTTATGCTTTATCATTATTATGAGTAGAGAAATTATGCTTAAAAAAATTATGCGTAAGCTGTTATGCGTAAGTAATGTTATGCGAAAATATAATTAGGTTAAACAAAAGTATGCAAAGTCATATTAGGTCTTAAAATTTTATGCAAATGGATAGGGAACCTGTATCAGCAAGTGAAATGTGGGACGCTTCACCCAGCTAGGTGGAACGACGACCTTAAAAGAGTGTCTGGGAATGGGGGTTGGGAGGGATGCAATAGGCAGTAAACTGGGTACCGTGGCCCAGTTTATGAAAGGGTTTATGACAAGTAGTGGACATAGTCTTAGTTGATTAATAGACTAAAAACTACTTCATCTGCATCGATGTCTCCAAATACGATTCCAGAATTATTGCGAGCACTATCTATGTTAGATGACAACGCGATCAGTACCGTCACTGCCCAAAGAACCGACAAACATAATTGAGCCAAACCATTTTAAACAAATCACGTTTTCATCTCAATAATCTCCTTATAATCCAGACATAAATATTCTAAATGCATTTCTTAATGCCCAAATATTTCGAAATATAATAACAGCGACCAATTTAAGTAATCTGCATGTCATGTACTAAGTTCTACCTCTTACTTGATAATTTACAAAACGAGTCGGCCTCGAAAATAGTCTAAATAAAGGATATTTGCAAACATGCGATGTTGTCGAAGATTCCAAGGAGTCTTTGGCAAGAGGCCACATGCGTTAGCTCACGTATGACACATTTCCTGTGTGGAAACGATTAGGATCAACATATAATGTTACATGGGTGGAGTGAAAGATGACTATGCATTACACCATTGGGTCACCATAGATAGAAACCACGACTACTCATTTTATCGTGTTATTTAGAAAGTCAATTTTCATAATTAAGTTCGTAAAATAATCCGAAAAAAAAAACTTTTACTTACGGTTGAATAATGAGAATCCTCAATTATTTGTAGTTACTTTGTGGAACATTAGTCTGTTTAAAATTAAACACAACCGGACCTTACAGATGCAACCTAAACTTCTAGACCCCTGCAGAAAGGTCACCGCTACACCATTTATCTTCTAGTCTATTAAGACAGCTTCATTTAATTAAAACCAGACAACTATGTCAAGTAAATATTACTTGACACAACTACCTAATAAAATCAAATAAATGTTAAATGTTAAGATGTTGTCACAAAACATTCAATTACTTAAGTACTTACTGTTTGGCATTCCTCACTAATGGCTCCTACAATAAAAGCTTGCGACAGTAAGGTTATCGTGATAAAGCGTCTGTCGCACATAACGCTATCATCGCGACCTCGGGTTGATGGTGCGTCGCGGCGGTCGATCGCGGACGCTCGTGAGATGACCCCAGGCGCTGCCCGCGGCGATCTGATGCAACCGTCGTAAGGCCCATCTTTGTTTAGAAGAACTCGCGGAAAGGCAAAAGAGTTATAAACTTATACATTCTCTCACATATAAAATGCAGTGGTTCTTAAAACTTCTTCGTTTCAATCATGTCGATGACGTCGACTATTCATGTCAACATTGCATTGTGATGATGTGTCTCGTGTGGTGTGGAAGTCAATATCGACTATTTGACGTCAAAATATCGCAATCGAATTTCACCTTTACGTCGTTGTGAACCAATTCGTGATTGAACATACATAATACCTTTTGTTTACGTTTTTAAATATTTGTTTATGTAAGTATTCACAATAATTACTAAAGGCAAAGCATGAGACTCGATACTGGCGTGTTTGCGTGAAAAATTATATGGAAGAGGAAGTGTGGAGATTGCAGCCATTGGCACTCGGCTTTCTGGTTATTTACTAGCATTCAACGATTAAACGGATAATTAAAAACCCACCCATCATACTCGGACATAACTGCTGTTCTAGTGAAAGTATTTATTACTTGTTTCAGCTTTCTTCACTGCATCTTTGTCTTCACGTGCACCATTTAGGTATAGTACGCTCTCCTTTAACTGTAACCTCTTCGGCCTTTCGGTCACTAGTTTTATTTGAATTAAGAAGCGTGATACTCGATGAAGCACCCAGAAGAGAATAAGCCTAGGTAAAGCTGTTGCTCCTACGTCTGATCTCTCTCCGGCCGTGTCGGATTGCCGTCCTATGAGAGTAGGAAAAGAGAGAGTGCACCTCTCTGCTCACACTTCTACACTACACTATATGTATAATAACTCCCGCGCTGATGGCTTATCTCCGCTGAGATTGACCGCCGTCACCGAAACGGTCAGGAATACTAAATATGCTGAGAAATCCGGGCTATCAAACCCAGGGTCTACTCTTTATTCAACATATAGGACTATCGGTTCGTTTTCGCTGGGAAAGCAGAGGTATTAAACCCAGTGTCACTAGGTGAAGCGAATGTTTAACATTGTCCTATTCTCCTATTGCGGCGACGACGTTCATGTCCTACGTGACATTTAGTTGCGTACTGCAGCTGTTCTCAGGGCATTACACACGTTAGAATTTATTGCGAACGTTAAATGAAAATTATTCTTACTGCATGTAACTAACGATATAGTTTAACTACGAATCCCGCACACGGCAGCGATAAGTAATTGTTTGTTATAACAAACTCACTCGAAATCTGCAGGTCCTGAGAAAGTATTTGTGAATCTGAAATACAAAAAATAAATGAAATATAAGACAAATGATCACGAAGACGGTATGTAACTTTACGTTTTTTGCGATTTCTGACTTTTTAGTACTTTAACGATGGGTGGTCCTTTAGAAGTTTTTGTTCAGTATTAGAAACAGGATCGATTAAAATAAAATAAAAAAATTGTTTAAAAGTTTCAAACAAATGGAAAAAAGAAAAGTTTTTTGCAATTTCTGATTTTTTAGCACTCCAACCTGAGTTGGTCCCAAAGAAGTTTTTGATTAGTATTAGAAACAAGATCGATTGGCGTCAAAAAATTTTATGTGTAAAATGGCCATTTTCTTACTAACTGTATTTTTTTTTTAAATCTGTGAATAGGGATCAAAATTTCAAGTAAAATTATGGATAAGACCATTTTCGTGTAGCTGCAACGGTTAAGGTAGCTCTCCTTACTGCCCCGTTTGAAGTTTCCGCCCAGTATAGCCACGTGCACAGCTATTTCGTTAACTTCGTTTAAATCCTGGAAGGTGCAGGTGGATGTGCAGAATGGGCAAGAAAGCAAAAAAAAAATGGTTAGAAATATTGTTTTACAAGAATAGTTAAAGAAGTTCCACAAAATGTCTAGTGTCGAATTCTTCGTCATAACCGCGAGCGTTGACGGATCTCAGCCGGCGCGGTCATCTCTCGCGAATTAATTGGCCGGTCTTATCCCGCGCCAGCCCGCATTCTACGCACGTTTCACAACCACGCGTTTAGCTAATAGCCCCCTTTACGAACGTGTGGCTTGTTTTATTACTCCCATATTGTACAATTATTCATGAATCTCTGTTGCTTCAAAACAAGCAACAGCAATTATCCAGATGTATGACACAGATATTTTGAATTCAATTTTGTTGAAATGTGTGAAGTGTTTAAGGGTCTGCTGATTATAATTTTATGGCTTATTTACATGTAAATATACATGTTGATATTTTGCTTAGAAAATAAGTTTAATTCGTAGAACTATGAATGAAAATCCTCATTGCAATTTTTAAATCCGAAGTTGTAATTTTAAAGGAAAACCATTGTAATTATCATGTCATCTACGTAGATTAAAAGTTCGGAAGGGCGATAAAAACAGCACTTTACGGACGTGGGAAACGTAATTAAAGGTGAGTGAGCAATAAAGCAACGACCTTCGATTGTTTGACAAATCTTCATTGTAATAAAAATAAAATAACCCTTGATTCTTCAAATAATAAGAAATACTTCATTTTCAGGTGACGGTGACTACTTATTATTATTAATTTATTATGACTTGAAAATGTCGACTTTTTGTGAGAAAATTGGTATGATATTATTTCACTCTAACATAAAAAAATAACAATGAGGCAAACTCCACAAACTCAGTTTTTGGCTACGACAAATCCGTAGCCCTCGTAGCTCTAGGAAAAGACATCAACGCGCGAAACACATGAGTAAGCTTCATAGCTTATGATTTGATGTTTACGTATCCATCAATCATGTCAAAGTCATAGCGAATGATATTCAATTGATTGATAGAAATAATTAATAAAATAGGTACCTATAAATTAGTATATTGGCCTTTACGTAATATTAGAAGGTTCAAACTGGTTACAAGTACTTCGCAAATAAGGTAATATTGATGGGTGCACGTTTACTTAAGAAAACGAAAGTTGGCAGCTGATCCTGTAGCAAACACGTATATGTACAGCCTCTTCGTATGCAGGTCGTCTAACAGAGCTATGGAAATGTAATACGGGTCAGATGCTCAGTTTGCGACATTAGCCGGCACACGATTGCGTCCTTAAACGATGCCGCTTAAACCCGTTTGATGCACGCCTATCCGCCGCGTAGGCATTCTTTGATCTTATTAGAATCCGTATATTTATTACGTTCATTATGCAACTGGGTCAGTAGCGTTTCCATGCTGTTAATTTTTTAATTAGTCCCTTTTAAAAGGTTAATTATGTTATGGTTATGCATGTGCATATTAAGAGATGAGCTGTTCCTGATGTTAGCACATATAACACGTGGTTATGACATTATTGTAAGTTCGTAACTGTGGTAATATTTCACGTCTGCATGTTAAATTAGTTGATGAAAGTGATAGTTAGAAATGTAGTGTACGTGAAGTATAACAGGAACATTTCTCTTCAGAGATTTCTCTCGCGAATTGTTATGAATATGCAAAAATAAACATTAATGGGTTGGCTCGTGTTCTCTTTGCCGTTTATCTCTTTTTGTTTAACACGAAGTTAAAGATAACTTGACGAGCGAACTGAGATAAGAATCACTTACTTTTTTAATTTCCTTGTGAAAGATTTATGATTTGGAAACGTGTCTTTTCATAACTACTAAATTTCATATTAACAAAAGCTTAAGTGCTGGCCACCCACACGGATACTTAGGTACTTATTTTATTAACCTACTTATGTACGCTAAGATACAAATGTCGTGTCACACTTTAGCACGTACTTTGACTGAAGTAGTACTTACTCGTAACTGCTACTTGTACTGCTAATGCAACAATCATTTCAGAAGGCAAATAAAATCTTACAGCACAAAACAAACGAACACTAAACGAGGCAGCTAAACGTCTCGCACATGTACCTACACGTACTTACACACGAAGATATTTCTGTTTGCCTCATCTCTTCACCCCATTGTCTTGATTGTTATAACCCCAGACGGCCGGCCAGTGGAAGACAATACACGCTCATGAAGCAATCTGGTGACAAATTCAAGCTCTTATTCCAATGGCATAAAGTTCGTTATGTTTTAATGATTTTCCTGTCATCAGCAGTCGGTTAACAAAAGACGGTGTGGTGATAAATGAGCAGTAATCGTGACCGATGGTGTGTTGTGGTTTGAAAGTTGACCTCTGAGCTTTGAGTGTCATTGTTGTTTTAAGTTGGACAGAGTTTAAAATGCGACTTGATAAGGAAAATTAAAAGCGGAATAGAAATATGTGCAATAAAGCATTTCTTGATTATACATTATTAAATATTCTTCAGATCAACTTCGGGAATGCAAATTCAATTTCAAATTGCAGCATTTGCTATAATTTCTTGAGATGAGGACTAATTCTTTGATTCGAATGTCTTCAGTAAAGATTTTCATCACTGGCTAATTTCATATTGTGGAAGTAGTAGTAACAAATATTGCGTAAACTTCAGGAAATGTCACAACAGCTCTAAAATAATCAGGAAATACAAAAGAGTGAATTTTCTCGTAAATATTTTGCGTGAATACACAAGCGACGTCCATTGCATCGACTAAACAAAGAGGTATTAAAAGTATTATTTATGTCATCGTTAAAGCGACGAAGCTGAATAGAATAGAAACATAAAGTTTTATATTTCCGTACTTAAAATTAGTTACTTTGTTAGAGATCCACAGTAAAAAGGTTCAAGCGAAATTCATCATTTTCAATATTACGTAGAGTTGTATACAGTTAGGTAGAGTTTTATTTATGTAGAGTTTTTATCGTAGATACTCTAGGCATTTTATTGTCTCGTAATTCTTGGGAAGCGCCACCGCAGAAAATTATGCCATTATTTGATTCCAAGGTCGGCTAAGTCGTATTAAAAAAAATATCAATTTTCCTGTTCTCCCCTCAATACACATGGGACATCTGACAAATTATAAAATGTTGCTTGTACTCAATACCTCTGACTAGCCATCCGGGGAATACAGGCGTGATATTACACTATAGAAAAGAAAGAAAAAGTATTTATTTGTCTCGCACAGGACACAACAAAATGGTTAAATTAACAATAAAACAAAATTATATAAAAAGTAAACATAAGAAAATTTTGAAATAAGTCAAACTAAATTGGTCTTGTACGAAGCCAAAAGGCCTCTATCTCAGCATAGTGCTGTAACAAATAAAAGAAGAAAAAAAAAAAAATCATGATCAATTGATACCTGTACGGTTGATAGTGTCGATACCTACCTATACCTGTATAGATTATTATGTATTACTAGTAATCCTTTACCGTAATCTGAGTTCAATATAATGTAGGCGAGTATAAGTAAGGTAATTAGAATTTAGAAACGACTTGCGACAGTTTATCAGAAGCAGGGCGTTGCGTCTCGTCGTGGCGTCGTGTCGTGTCGTGCTAGGTGCCTCGTTACCATGAGAACCGTCCTCAATCGCGACTTTATACGTCAGTCTTCTGTTAACCTTTTATGTAATAAACTGGCTGTACTCAGGGTTCGTATTACTGCAAAAATATGTGTTTGCTGAAAGAAAACTGATTTAAAAATTAAGATGATCAACAAAACAGAAGACTGCAGTGACAGCCCTCCACAGACTGATGGGATGAATTCAGTATATCATAGTAAGATGACCGGTATAAGAAAATATTTCAGGAATGTTATGGAAATCCAATAAATTTGATTTGTTTTATTTCCTCATACGAAATGTATCGTTACTGTGACAAAACGCACGTAGCGAACGCCAAGCGCGACGACGAGTTCGATTAACTCTGTAACTAGGCAGGAAGTGAACAGTTGATTTCACGCGTCGTTCGTTAGAGTATTTAACATCCATTGTTGTTTTCTTTTTTAGCCGTATTATTTACATAAATGGAGTGCTACGTATAGGTAATGTGATTTTACATTGAAATAAAGGAATAGTCACTGAAAAATAAAAAAAAATGAAAATTTCCCGGTGAAATATTCCGGTGGAATAGGATTCAAAATAAGGAGCTGAATGCACCCTGTCAGTTTGTGGAGGGCTGTCCCTTACACCCTGTATACTGTTTTAGATATTGCAATAAACGCATAGGCACTGAAAAATACTTAATATAAAACTGTAAATTTTGTGTAATGATGGAAAGTAAAAATATCCGTGCTAACATAATAATGCAAATCAGTAACCCAACCACTTCGTCAAGTCAGAACTAACATATAATAACCACTCAATTAAAATGGAAACGTCTACATTACCGTGTAACCGTGATGAGTAAGTGCACGATGGTAGGTGCCTCGCGTGAACACGGAACGAGGCACAAGTGAGGCAACACGGGACACCTCATGGGAATCTTTCACGACTTAACGCCACGCCGCCGCTGCGAGCCTCGGCTCGTGCTACTATCAAATGTTCACTCTACTTTATGCGTGCACTGACTTTTGAAATCAATTCGATTGACATCCATACATACTTTGTAATCTTTTTAAACATTTGAATATTAAAAAATATATAATATAAAAACGTAGTAGCCCACCAGTATCGGGAACAGGGTTCAAGCAATCAGTAGTTAGGGCTCTTGAGAGAGAAACCTCTTAAGTTCCTAACAATACACGCTGTAACCAAAAGTTCTGCTTTCTGAATCAAACACCTGATCCAGTTGCCTAGCTAGAACCGGTGATCGGGGCTTTTGGCTATTAAACCATTGGCCGACACTACTTTCGGCTCAATGACTGCTGTTCTGTGCTCACGTCCAACATGTCGACCACCTCACGAGCCCGATCAAGATACTTGCAATTCTATTATTCCTTTATTTACTTTTCTTGCATATAAATTTACATTTTTTAATATTTCTTTAAAAAAACAAAGCGAAAAAATTTTTAGCCCACCGGTATCGGGAACAGGGTCCAAGCCACAGGGTCAGGGCTCCAGAGAGAGGTACCTCTTAACAATACGAGACGTGTCCAAGAAAACGCTTTCTGATTCAAGCCCTATTATTTATTATTATAAATTTTTCGACACCGGAGAGTATGTAAACGAGTCACAATAGTGTTTTTGTTATGTCTATTGACATGAAAGAAGTTCAAGAATAACAATTCAATTGAGCCCGAATGTTTTCCAAACATTTAAATGTCAAAGGAAAACAAACTTAAGGAAAAAGATTATAAAGGTAACATAACACCAATTTATAAACACTTCCTTTTGGTATTCCGTTAAATTCGAGATTTTTTACGAGAGTCACATTACGTAACATCGCGCCTGTAAGTCACGAAGGGTTAGGCAGAGGTGAACCTATTAGTAGAAGAATACTGATAACTTCAAAATGAAACTGGTCGCTTCACCATCCTACATTTATAAGACGTTAAGAAGCCTTTAGATAACTTCAACAGTAGACCAACACGCGTAGCATGACCACCGTAGAAACGGATTTTGTCGACGGAAGAATCGACAAAATACATTTCTTTTGTAACAGACAGATTTCTTTTGTTTATCTGTCATTTTGTCGATTCTTTCTTCGACAAAACCCGTTTCTACGGTGGTCATGCTACGCGTGCTAGTACCTACGTAAAGTTAAGTAAGGAGGTATAATTACGTAGATATAATGTAAAGATGTTACCAGATAATCAGCATCCTTGTGACTATCTAAATACTTATTGTGTTCCTAAAACATACGCCTTCTTAGATAAATCACTGGCAATGTTTGTTTATCTCAATGGCAACTTCTAGCCGTGAATCATCGAAACAATATGCGTTTGTTTAATTACATCTGTTTCGATCTAAACAGTGGGATGTGAGGAATTGAGTGTAGGCACAATTGGTATGGTGTCCCACGCCTCTGATAGCATCGCTAGTCTTTGTATGCATGAGGGAAGGAATAAAAAATAAAATACTGTATTACATATCACACATTGTATAACCTACTGGTGATAAAAATTTTGTACCAAAATTAGGAAATTATTACTCTATGTGCACAGCGAGAAGGGTGAGGAAAGACTAGTATAGTAACGTCTACATTTTTAAAATAATAAAATATCGTGGTCTCTATTAAGAAAGGCTACTGAAAATATTAGTTATTGAGCAATGTTTGTTACATTTAAACTGCGCAACTGGCAGACTGGAGCATCTTCATCCCTTCTTATCCATTCAATGCCCTGCAATAAGGTATTACAATTTTATAGTCAGCATATGGTAAGGTAACTTTACACGAAAGGAATTTCTCTCGCTACAACAGGTTCCGCTTAGTATTTCCACGACTCGCGTTTAACTACATTGCTTAATCATTCGTCCGCCTCTTCGCAAATTGCTTCACTCACTCACATGCTTCTGAGCTAACAGGAAGCAACTGCATGACCTGAATGACCCATTAATACCAGATTCTGCTCTGTAAGTGGTGCTCATGCCTACTGCTCGTATTCAATTCAATCGTAACTGATTTATGGAAATTTACAAGACTGCCTCGTTGGTCTAGTGGTCGCAAGCGCAACTGATGAGCATGAGGGCCTGGATTCGATTCCCAGGTCGGGCAAAGAGTTATTGGGTTTTTCCATCAGGCCATTCTCAGTAGCAGCCACGGAGTCTGGATTTGCGCTCGGTTGATGGCAATAGGCTCGCTCCCTATTACATGGGACTTAAACATAATTGGCGAAATGTGGGTGTACTATTAGGTACATTTCTGCCTATCCCTTCGGGGTTTTACAGGCGTGATGTTATGTTATGTTACAAGCTGCTCATCACCAATGGTAGATGTTTTTTTTTTATGGGCAACTACAGTCCATTCACAGTTATTATGCCTGTGGCGGGACTGTAGGTAGCTTATTTTTGACTATGCAAAAGTGCCTGTCACGGGTCTATTTGAAATAAATGCTTTGAGTTGAGTTTGAGTTTTTCAATAATTTTCATTCAAATACGGAAGAAAATCTAGCAGTTAAGTACCACTCAAATTGTAACGTCATCTACCAACAAAGTGACCGCATTTCTGTTAGCTAACATGAAACCATTCATTAACTTTCAATTCAATAAAGTCCCGATTGACCCGTTCATACAAATAGCCACTTCCTCCTTGCACCGTTGTATGGAGCTGATGAAGTGCACAGTAATCACACTGTTATGCCGCTATTTTACTTATTTACATAATGTCAAGTTATGAACGCGTGAATGCATCTGTAACATAATCGTTCCTTTATATAAAGGGTGTAAAAAGACCCTTAACGAAGCCGAAAGGCATTTGTTCTCCTCGTCATTGTGATCATTTTTTTGTTCTGGACCATACCTGGGAACCTCCTAGTTACGGAGATATTGGGGGTCAAAGTTCCAATTTTTTAACAAGTTTTTTTTTAAATACTACTTTTTAAGGTTCTAACTTTACTCCAATTACCTCCATGGTCCATTTACTATTCAAAGCATCCATCAGCAATAAGTTTTGAGCGCATTATATTGAGTTTTACGGTGAAATGTGATTTTTGACCCCAAAAAAAAAATCGTTTCCCAGCAAAATTTTTTGCGTAAAGTTACTTAGTTTGATGTACAGAATGCTTGGTTGACGGCTTGGTGAAGGGTCTGTTTACACCCCGTATATAATAAGCGTGTGGCAGATGAAGGTTTTTTTCATAGACTCTTTAAGTGTCTATCCGAAAGTAAAAGTAACATTATGGATAGGTAAATTCCTGGTGGGGACGATACTCTATTGTCGTATTACATTCTTCTTTCGATATGCACAAGTTACATCAATCATCAATAATGGAGACTAGACTACAACATTTTGATTTTTGCGTTTTATTGCTACGTTCAACATTTAGCGTTTTATTGCTACGTTCACTTCATTGATAATATCAAGACACAAAACAAATGACTGTAGCAAATCGTTCCAGAAATAAAAAGTCAAGTATCTCACGCCTATTATGTGCAACATGGGCGTTATTTAATCAGATTCACGCAAGTGTATATTATCTTGTATAATATTAAATTGTATATAATTACGGACGACTCCTAACGGTGTCACATGGCATATAATTGATGATTTTCTCAATAGATTGGTATGCTCTTGTAATGGATTCGGCGGTATGGTGCTCAAACGTGACGTAACGCAATAAAACGTATGACTAATGAGCTCACAAAACAATAGTTCGTCGAGATAGACATCGCTTATGTCTAATAAATCACGCGTCTGTTTCACTGGCGAGCGCCACAGTGCAAAAAGTGTTAAGTGCTATAACTTATGAACATTTATTCGATGAACGCCCATATGATATTTTCTCACAATAAATCTTTAGCGTTGTGTAATACATATTTCATTTAAGTTTAATTAAATTAGCCGGACCTTTCGAAGATTAGAAACACAAAGTTACACACAAACGACTCATCAACTTGATAGGTACTCAATACTCCACTCATTTGTTTTATTTCGATCTAAAAAGATATGAGATATATATGCATAAAACAACTAATAAAACTTGCGCTTAGTGAAAAACATGTTTTCCTATCGCCAAGATAACTGACTGAAAATCCATATTGTTACCACTATGCTCGTGACTCTGAAGCATACCAGGACGTAAAAATGACATCCGCCGGCGGCCACTGCTAAGTGCCGATAAACGTTATCAAAACATTAAATTGTTAAACATCAACAAACACAGTATTGATAAACTGCTATTGTATACACTGTGACCGGTTACGGGGCGGGCGGGCGAGCTTTCAGATCTCCCCTCCTTAATCCGGGCGGGCGGCGCACGCGCATCCATCGGCAGTCCCTTCGCGACGCACCTCGCGACAACATGTCCCCTCTGTGGATCTTGCTAACATTGCTCCCCATCCTGGGTAAGTCGACCACACCGCGTGTGTACCTGCTGCCAAACACTGTGACATATCGGAAGTGACCGGAATATTTTCTTGTGTAAATTTTCTTTTGAGGTGCCCCGACATGGTAATGTTGCTATTACGTGATTTTCTTTATAGAAAATTGTGTGCTTTTCATTACTTTTGACGTGTTTTAATGCTGCGTTTGAGCAGTGAGGAGTTAATGGTGTTGTGAGCCCGGTGCTCGTGCGCATCTCTGTGAAAGTATTTGTTATTCGTGTGCTCCTAATGTGCAGGACGTCCGGGCGCGTGGGAATCTAACATTACCAGTTTCTTGTTGGGAAATGTCATTTCGTAGTATTTTATCGGTGTGAAACAAACGCTTTGTGCTGAAAATGATTAAGTTGCAAGCCTAAATAAAATTAAATTAAATCGATCCTGCTAATGTGGATCAAATGTAATAATTTGGAAAACAACATCTTCTATTTTAACATATTATTACAATGCTCTACATTTATTAAGAATAATCATATACTCAGATTACAATATAACCGTACAGCACCGTTAACCTAAATTGAAACCTTTCACACATAATCTTTGTCAAAGCAGTAAACTCGATATTTTGTAACACCTCACGGGCTGTACAAACATCAACTTGCACATTAGAGATGTTCCCCGTTTGACGCGACTACGGTGAAGTATGAGCGCATGCACGTCATTGCGCAACCGATGCACTTTCCATTTGCGAAGCGCCCGCGCCGATCGCGCATCGCCACAATAATCGATTCCCCGGATTTGCATAAGTGATTTTCCCACGCTCCGCTCTCCGTAAGAACTAGGGCGGCGTGACGGCCAGCGAACGGATGGGTAGCCTCAAGGTTCATGTGTTTGGGCATTTACCAGCCTGTTCGCGGCCTCTGCCTATGTGTATTGTGGTTGAAGGGTCGCTCGCACACCTACAGACGCAGTTAGGCAATTGGTGGCCCGGTTTGTGGTTAGACATTTGAGTTTGACATATAATCCCTTCCTTTCTAGAGCGTTAAACCTTATTAGTAACGAGGAGATATTTGGTGCACAGAGCGTTCTTAAGCCACTTCGCACGGCGCCAGCGTTGCATTCACGAAAACTCATAATTAAACCGAAATTCATTACATATTTAAGTTTTGGTAACTGCACATTTCAATAGTAGATTCCATGGTTATTAACGCATTTAATACTAACGTTGCTTGAATATTTTGCAACAATGTGAACCAATAACGTTTTTGCTTCATAACACTATTATTGTTTGGAAAATCTAATGTATTGAACCGTAACAATCAAAGCGTGAGAAAAATAACGTTTACCTTGTGTCAGTATGAATGAAAGCGAAAGTAGATGCAGTATCGGTGTTATTTGTGTGTTTAGTGCATATTTCATTGATAGACAATGAATGGGCCGATCACCTGTCGATATTTCACTGACTCATCACAACAATGTGCTCCGTCATCGCATACATTAGCACAAATACATAGCTAAGAACATTTCTGAACTACTCTTAGTATTGCAATGTAAGAAAAAAAGAAATAAATTTCCGGTGTTGCAATGTTTTTGCATATTATTGTGACATTGATAGCATCTGCTGTAGCAATAAAAGTTGATCCGTAATTACGCCACTTAATTTCACGGTACATCAACTAACAGCCTATGATATGTTTGTTTGCGAAAGTTAAAAAGATTAGTGATCTCGACGTTGTCAGTTTGTATTTCATATCATTTGTGGTTTACTGTAACTAACTGGGACCCCCAGGTTACTGTGATTAACAGGAAACAGGTAAAGATTGTCTCAAATTTTAATTAATAAACCCATCGCTGTACCAGAATCTTCTAAGATTCTTTCAGCTTCTTTCATCGCGGCTCCCAAACTGCACTTAACTCAAATACTAACTAAATAATATGAAAGTAACACATAACTAATAACACATTCCAGTAGGTATCTGACTCATCTTCAGATTTACGAAAGAGGAAGTAACCCGCATATCATATTTCACGTACACGACAGCATAATGACATCCCATATAACCTTTTGATTGTTAAAAAGAAGAAAAAAAGATCAAAAATGAGATAGTGAGCGTAGCTGAGGTACAGTTAGACGTTATTACACTTACATAAGGTACGCGGTGACCTTTCGCGGAGGATGCTGTGGCACCTTACAGCGCGCGCGGTTGCGCAAGCGCGGGCGATCTTATCGCTCACCCCGCTGCCCTCCCGCGGCTTGCACATACAACACGCATGGGAATCTAGCTTTGTTGTTTGATCTTTACCGGACTAGAGCAGTTTAACACTAATTTAATTGTGTATTTCAGGATTTAGTTTTTTTTAGAAGAAAATTCTAGCTGTGCCTCTGCCCCTTTTAGCGGTTGACAGATAGGTACCTAGTATTCCCTCTAAGCATACCTATTATTTCTTTATAGCCTATGCCCGCGGCTTCGCCCTCGTGAAGTTAGATTACTGTCCCACGGGAACGTAGTACCGGGATAAAAAGTATCCTATATATTATTCCTAGTTATAAACGTGTGGCAATTTTCATCCAAATCCGTTAAGAAATTCTTGCGTCGAAGAGTAACAAACATCCATCCACCCTCACAAACTTTCGAATTTATAATATTAGTAGGATTTAGCATCAAAATTACATTTTCTTTTCTTTCAGTGGTTTTTCTGATGCTTAATAGAATGTTCTAAACGACCTTCATATGTAAGTTGGCTGACCCTTCTTTATTACGCGAATATCTACATATCTGGGCACTTCCGACTAGGGCATTCCATAGTAGCAAACCACAAAGTGTGGTTCAAATCTAGCCATATAGGATTACATGCGTATTATTTGGTCATCTTAGTTAAAACGCACATACTTTCGAAATTATTGTCCATTACAAATCGGTTGTAACGCATTTTACCCAAAGAGAGTATTGAGACAATACGGCGGAACCCTATTGTGCCCAATTAGGAGAACAAAGCTGGAGCCCTAACTAAAGCGGGTACGTATAAAGAGAACTACGTCTTAGACAAAGATTTGTCTAAACTCCTATTACGTAAAACGCTTACGCCTGTAATCTTTGGAAGGCTCGAATTACTAGGTCAATTCTAAGAATGTACCAAAATATCTATTTAACATTTTTTATTTTTTTATTAGTCTGTACTGGCCCACTGCTGGGCAAAGGTCTCCCCCCAATCCCTACATGCGCTCTTTTCCCGTGCCTCCTCGGACTAGCCCTCGCGGTACGCGTCATAACTTTACCAAACATTTAACATACACAGAGGAAGTTGAACAGTCGCGCTTCCTACGATTAATTACACCAATTAATGAGGCGGCTAGACGATTTTTTCACCTCAAATAACCAGCTCATCGATCATTATCCGTAACACATTCATTTTCTATATCGTCTTTCGCAACTAAATAATAACGCATTCGATTCATTGACACATGAAGACACGCTGTTGTAATCGACGGATATTAATACAATTTAATTACTACGAATAACATTTTATTAGAGGTTTAATGGTGCAAGTCAATGCAGTTTGGCTCACCGCTCTTTCGCAGATCTAAAGTGGCAACATTCAACATTCGCCGGGATTAGCGTGCTTGGAGTTGCCATGTCGCAATATACTCGTCTCATTAGACGTGTTTACCTCTCCACCTAGTTATTGCACGTTTTACTGCAAGTGTCGCTTAGTACAATAGTCGCCTTGGACAGTGAGAAATCTCTATCATTGCCATCAAACTTCGTTCAAAGTCAAATTGACACGGCAACACATTGTTATCAATAATCTGGCTGATGAATAAAGACTGTATTTTTTCAGGTTTTAAAAACTTGTCTACCTACAACATCAGATGAAATCTAATAGTTTTGTAAGTAACTACCGACTGGTTTGGTTTTCTTATTTCAGAAACCGCATACGACCGTTGGGTAATAATTAGAAACAAAACGGTGAAATAATGGCCACTTATAGCATAATTCATACATACACGTAAGATTTAAAACTCAAAACCATGATTTATAACTCTTTATGTAACGATTACAGTGAAACTCATTTAACATATCAAACTTTTTCTTGATGACGTAAATCATAGGTAATTAGAAATCAGTAGTGTTTTGGAGAAGCTAGGGTCATTACATTAAAACCGTGTCAGTTATTACACTTGCATAGTTGAATAAATAATGTGGTTCGAAGCAATCAAATCAATTAAATATACAAGATTTACAACCCATATGTCATGAGTCGTTAATTAATAACTATGTAAAAAAAGTTACAAACTTATACGGGTTTCGACGACCATTGTGAGAATGATCAGTCGGTAGATTCGGTAACTAAATAGGACAACGTCTAAAAGCTAATTAGCCAACATTTATCTCCTTACGTGAATAGGTGGAAATCTGTAGAACTTACCTGGTCACAACGATACAAGTCAATTAGATCAACTCCGTATATTGAAAGCAGAACGTGAATAACGAATCAAGACAACACATTAAATTATACGCTTTCAGTATACGGGGGAGAGCTGTTTTTTACTAAAATCCTCTAATTCCGTTCCACAGGGAGCGCCGAAAGGTTCAACTGCAAAAGTCGAATCTTGGGCGCATACTACGCAGACGCAAAGTCAGGATGCAAGGCCTTCCACGTCTGTGTGAGGGTCGCAGGCGGAGGCATCCGGGACTTCAGGTTCTTCTGTCCTCCGGGCACGCTGTTCCACCAGGAGGCACAGACCTGCACAGACTGGGGTGACGACGACCCCCTGGCTTGTCCCGCAGATATCTACGACGGTCAGTTCGATCTCTACAGGATCGGATCCGGTGAGCCAGCTTTGCAACTAACAAAACGCTCACAAATATCTCAGTATGATTTACTTAAGACTTGAAGTTTGATTTAGAAGAAGTTTTAGGAAGGATAGTTTCCGAAAGCATTGAAAATATTGAAGCCACGACGGTAGCCGATCTGGTCTTGACTATTTAAAAGTTTCCAGTCCGTTACCGCCTGAGGCTTTATAATTCCAGTGCTTATTTAATTAAATAGTACTAACCAGTATAGTGTTCTATGTTGTTCCTAATACAAAGAAAGAAATGTTATGAACACATTACAGTAACCTGACTGATATGAATAAATAATCGATATCATGGAAATCTTGTAATTTGTATGTATTTTCTTGCAAATAAACAAGTTTGATTTTGATTTGTTGAGTACGATATTTGTGAGTGCTGCTAGATAATTAATTAGAGCTATTACTTACATGTAATTAAAATACGCTTAGAGCATCAATCTTTGATTAGAGGGGCATACTTCTCAACTGCCTAGTTGTTAAGGTATGGATGTAATTTGAAAGGCGATTTCATCTCATCAAATAGTTTGTATAGATAAACAATTATGTTATAATAACTCATGTTATTAATATTTGCGCAACTTATTTGGAAATTACAGTAGAAGTAATAAGCTATACAAGGTCAACATGCAGTGATGACTAATCATACCTAATGAGAATTATTGGTACAGTCAAGTACCTGCGAACAACAGAAAGGTACATGATTGCGACTCCTGCAGTAGGAGTTTTATTGGTAATAAATTGCAAAACTATTAAGCTTCAGCCGAACGCTTGCATTTAAAAGCTTGTAGAAACTTAGATCTTGTTTTACAAGGCAATGCAAAAATAACGCCTGTTTCAGAAAATATTGTGCAAGCTGGAGCTTCATAATCCTCTCTACGCGAAATTTTTCCTCCGAGAACATCATAAATAAAATGTTTAACTATTTTTGCCCTTTCCCAATAGGATTTGACACCAAGAAGTTGTCTTATGAAAAACGTGATGATGAAACTGAATTCGGTCTCCAACGCGCTGAGACCGGTGACCGTCGGCTGTCGCAGAACAACGTCACTCCCAATCGTCCTGACTCCGACCTTCGTGCAGCACACTCGTCTGACTTCTTCAGCGGACAGCGAGACCGTGGCCGGGACGAGCAGTCCTCTTCCCCCTCTTCCCCATCCCCTGTCTCCTCTCAGCAGCCTTATCAACGACAGTCGTTCCGTAGAGTTCCTTCTACCCAACGCCCTTATCCTACCACTGAACGTAGTTTCCCCACCACCCAACCCCAACGTACTTTCCCTACCACCCATCGCACATTCCCCACAACACAGTTCACTTCAGCCGCCCCTCCCCCTAACACTCAACCTTCCACTCAACAACAGTATGACGCACCCTCTAAACGCAAACTTGTTAGAAAACGCCCAATATATGTCTCCACGAAAGCACCTCCCACCACCTTCCAACCCAACACTCAGTCCCAGCAACAATATTCTGAACCCCCCCAGCAAAACTTTAACCGTCGCTTTAACGCTCAAAATAAACAATCATACTCTCCATCTCCTAACGTACCTCCTCAATACACACAATACAAGGATGAATACGTTGAAGTTCCCCGAGTCACTCCCAAACAGAACAATAGGTTCTACCCCAGCAGCGCACCTTCCACTTTCTCCCAGTCCCAGTCGACTGCTGCCCCACGGTTCAACAAAAAGGATGGTCTTGTGGAGTTGTACAACTACGATGCACAGTCAACTCCAGGACTTAATGTACAGAACGAGAACCGACCCTTCAAAGTTAGAAATAGTTTCAATGTAGAAGACGTTCCTAGAGACCCCGAATTCGCGCGTGCCAAGAACTTCAATAATTACAACAATAGAGTGGAGAATAACAACAGGGAGAACTTCCGAGAGACAACTGTTGATTATAGCGTTTCCGCAAGAACTTTCCCCACTACGACGCCAGCATATAAAAATTTCAATAGTGTGTCATACGAACCAGAAAAGAACAATTTTGTACCTTACTCGAAACAAGCCTATTTTAACAATCCTACGACTACTATCGCTCCGACCACGACAAGCTACTCGACCTCGCGCCCCGAGCCGCCGCTCAACTTAAACACGGTAGCGTATAACACTAACCTCGCCTTTAATGCTCAATCTGAAAACTTTGCTGAAGACAATGACGAAGATGACGGCCAATATCATCCTCCCCAGGGCGAAGACGATGGGCAGTACCGCCCCGAGTTGTACGGAGACCGCGAACTGCTGGCCGGCGCACATTCCCTCAATATAGCTGCAAGCGGCAACAGGCTGCCAGAAGACCGCAAGAAATATGCCAAGACACAGCCTCCTCCTAAACCTTCGGCTCAAACATCAGCTCCGAGGCCATTCAGACCTGCTCCCTCACCGACTGCACCTCCGACTACGAGAGCACCGGAAACAACTTACCCGACGACGCCTCAGCCGCACACAGTGAACACGCAGCGTACTTTTGATTATTTCCAAACGTATACCACAACATCGAGGCCTGTGGACTACCAAGCGATAAGTCAGAACTACCAGTCCTCTAATACCGCACCCGCTGGCCCGACGACGACCATTGCGCCCAGAGCGCCAGAGACTCGTCCGCCGCGCCCGCCGAGCCGCGTGCCCGTGCCGCCGAGCCCGCCGACGCCGCCGCCCACCCCTGCGGTGCGACCCACTACTCGTTTACCGCATAATTTCGCGAACCCTCCTCAAAACAAAGACGACAATAGTTACGACTATGCGTACTACGACTCCGACCCAGGGTTCTCAGAATATGATCATATAGAAGAATTTGGTAGAACTAAAACAAGAGCGTAATCATTATACTGTGTAAATGTTAAATCACTGCCATTAAATTAGTCGCCTCTTTAGAACAAGTAACTAATTGAACAGTAGCCTTGTGATGTTGGATTTATTTTACTACCTGATTGGCACTAAAAAGTACCTATTTTCATCTAGTTTGTACGCAGGGATGTAGTTTTAAGACTGCTTATTCGTAAATAATTTAAAATGACATTGGGAAAAAATTTAAAAAACAGCAGAAATATCTACTCAATTACCATCAAAGTACAACTTTTGTAAATAAAACTTGAATATTTATGAGAAGAGTCCCATATTCGTCGGATTGAATGTAAGACCTACCAGTTATCTTTATATCTAAAGAGGCTTATCCGTAGTTACCCTAAATTATTTGTGATATTATTATTGATGTTACTATTGGAATGAGTCGTATCTTACTGAGTAAGAATTTACAAACAATCGATTACGAATTTGTGCAAGTAGAAGATGTACTCTCTCTTGCCGACATTGGTGGTTACCGATATAGATTTATGTATTATCTATGTACAATAGAAAGTAAGTTATGAGGATAGATTGTAAAATATTTCATTGTAAATAAAGTTTTCTTGATAAACAATGGCTTGTGCAATTTGTGTCACTTCTCAAAGCACGTGAGAACCGGTGAACAATTTAGACGTTTAGCCGAGCACTGCACATATGCAGACAAACAAAAGAACGCTTTCAACACTATGCTGTGACGCAGATAACTATCTGCATACCGGTGTTAAGTCGCATTGCCATATAACAACTATTTAAACAGTTGCTAAAGGAGAAATGTGCGAAAAAGTGCGTTTAAATACATATTTAAAGAGTTGAAGTACACCTTGTCTTTCATCATAATTATTTTGAGTCGATTACTCTTTTGTTTGAGAAACATCAACCAGACACTGCTTCAACCGCTACTCAATCGATGTGTAGGTACCTAATTCTTAAAAACGTTGCTCTCAGACAGATTTAGACTGAGCATGTGCTTAGGTTCCGCAGTTGTTGTGACAAACAAATAAACTGAGTTGCTTGAAAAAAAATTCATTTCGAAAGTTAGTTAAGATCCTAAATATGGATTGATTCCGACATTAGGTACCTACACGTTATTGTAAGGCAACTGTGGTGGTTGAAAACTAAAAGCTAAACTGAAGGAACAAGCCCTTCCACTCCACCCAGAGCGGGAGAAGTCATTTGATGATTTCCCATCCGTAAAAAAAAAAAAGGAACAAGCCGAAGTACTTACCAAATGATTTGAGCAAGGAAAATAATTGTACTACTAAAGATCATAGGGCTATTGGGCTTGCTGAATATGACCCTTCACTTACAGGTCGCTCCCATAAGTCTCTCCTAGATGCTGTCACCATTTCAACACCTGGTTCTCCGTCTTCCACATCCGGATTATCTCACATTTTTTCTTCAAGGTTGCCGAGTAATCATAGCATCATTCGTCTAGTATTTTCCGAACCGTTTTGGGGTCCGCTCCCACTCCGCTCTAACCGGATCCAGGTGAATACGACTAGGTATTGTAATGGCAAACGATCAAAAGTTATATGAGGAGGTATTATTCTAATCAGGCAATGGAATCTTGTGATAGGTATACTAAATACAAACATACGTAACGTCACGCCTGTTATTCACGAAGGGTTTGGCAGAGATGTAAATAATTATACACATTTCGACAGTTATGATTATTTCCATGTACCTAATATAAAAAATATAACTATGACAAGGATATATTATATAGCAAAGACCTGTTAGCTAATAATTTCAATATAACCAATCATAAGGTTTGACGTGGACACCGTACCACCCTCAATAACTACTCACGGCAATAATTGGGGCGTTCATCATATTGGGGATAACAACCATAATGAGTTTGATGCATCTACCTACAATGGCTACAATGATTTTCTTGAAGCAACCAAATTTAAGCAAGACATGTTTTGGTCTTGCTCCAAAGGACTTTAAAGCAAACAAAGAACTTAAACAAATACTAAACTAAGGTATATGCCAAGAAAGTATGCTAAAGATACGGCAGCGCCACCTACCATGTTAAGCATAAACTATTAAGCAGAGCCTCTAAGCTTGCGTTATAATAACGAGGACTAACGAGGAATGATCAGTACTAAAATACCTAGAGTAGTGTTCTGTATATGTTTTTCATCAGCCTGCCCAAAGTCAAGTCTATCCAGCGTCTTTTTGGCAAGTATTATTTACTTATTTGCAAACACTGCCATCTGTTGCCAAGTAGCTGAAGTATGAACAAAATCTTTTTTTAAAGCTGAATTAAAAACAGTTGTAGAAACTAGTGATTGTGTTAAATCCAAGCACACATTCGATTAAATACAAGTGACTACAACCTTTTCTTTCGATAAGCGTTTACTGAAGTAAAATAATTACATTATGTTTTTAAGTTTAAACCACAGATGGCGCTAGTAGTCTTTTAATTCACGAACTAAATTGAAATCAATGAAATCATAAACTATAGTAATTAATAGTTCGAAAAAACAGTTATTCTTCATGATGATTCCAGAAACACAATTAATAAAACTTAATAAATCATCATTCACTATCAAAATCGGGGAACTATTTATTGTACATGTGTTAACAAATTAATAAATGACTTATGACGTAAAATACTCAAAAAATATTTACGCCGTAAAGACAACTTTTTTTGTAACCTATTTTGGTAGGCGGCTGGTGTCTGTGATACAATGATTATGCCTGTAATGATTACATTAGTACAGGCACCAACGATTCACTTTTGTCTGAAATGCTCATTTTTATTTGAAAATTGTTTTGTGAAGTTTAAATGTGGTTTTTTCTGAAATATTTTTTGTTATTTATTTTTATTATCAAGAGATTAAAAAAAAAACACGGCCAACTATAGTCATTGAACACATTTGGACTTAGTATAAGTATAGTATATCTGTGGAAATTTTTATTTCCGCTCGTTTGCGGAAAAATATTAAAAACCTGTTGAACATAATCGTAGTGCGATTAGAACCAGTTTTCGAGAAAGTGTATTTAATATCCTTGTAATTGGCTTTATTTAACTGATATTTTATGTCATTAATATTTATTTGCCATGAAAGATCTTATAAAAGGAAACCTTCCTTTGGTACTCAAGCGAAAATTCAGGGACATGTGCATTCTTCCCATTTTGGCATATTGAACCGACTTGGTCCTTTGAAACCACATGTCTGAAACATTAAAACCTTGTAATTAAGTCATGAAAAGTTAGTAATCATGTCTCAGTACTGCTCACTTGGAAGCCAATATTCAACGCATTAGCCTGGACCTATAATAATATGTTCGCGCCAGTCGCGGTGGTCACATGACCGTAAAATGATCCGTGAAATAAAGCCAATTTCATTGATATTGAAATATATTTCTGCGTTTAATTTCTGATTAAAGTTCTTCACGCTAAAAGGAAACACCCATTAATTATTTATTTATGAACTGTCACAAGAAAACTTAACCCATCCGAGTCGGGGTACAAAAAAATTCGAGCTCATTTCGCTCGCTCTTGCATCCTGCACTGCAAGGGCCCCAATATTTGCAAGTGCCCAGGGCCTCCTATTGAATAAAGACGGCCCTTAGCAGAACCAGTACGACTGATATCCTCGACTCTCGCATTTAGTTATGGAGTGTGCCGAGGGCCCACCTTGCGACCCTTACTTTTAAAATCTATTCAATGAATTTGATACAAACAATATAATGTTATTTTGTTGATGACTTTTGTTAGCCTGCAACGCTGCGTAGCTGGACAACGACCTCCTCCACAGCTTTTAAGTATTCCTAAGAAGAAATAAATGTTACCTACTGTAATTTATGTAAATCTGCATCCTAATGCAAGGATCAACAAATGGTTCAATAGAAAGATAACTCGTTTTCAGAAAGGTATAAGGTAAACCTGTATACATAAGTGTAGGTACCTACCAGTGGCGAAGGTTTCATACAATTCGATTCCTACCGGATTCCCTTTGAAAAATGGCACAGTCAGTATTCTATAGACAAATAATATAATCACATTAAAGATATGTACTCCGGCTTACCTCTTATAAAAATTGACCTTCGCTACTGGTACCTACTTATTTACACTTTGATTGAAGATGTATCCAATTCAATATTATGACTGCTGGTCAAAGTTATTTATCCCAATTATAGGTTCTTGAACTCTAATATTATTACCTAAATTTTTTTACCTTCACAATAAGACGAAGTTTTTTTTAACAAACATTACAAGTTCATACTTAATAGATGGAACTAACTATGATCCTTTTGATTGGAAATGATTTGCGTTTTCAAAAAGGGCAAGTCATTTGAGGAAAATCCGCTGTAGCAATATGATTCAACTTCCAAGAGTCTATTAAAACATAGATATACAAAGAAATATGAAATAACATCGTTAATTACATTATCAAAACCCCATCTATAACTAACTATTACCTATGCTCAAAGACATTCAAATATTTACGAGCGAAGTATTAGTATTATTAGTATTTCCTTTATTTATTTCTCTACACATTTTTTAAATTTTTCTTAAAAAACATTTAAAATTACAAAAATAGTGGTCCGCCGGTGTCGGAAGTAGGGTCCAAGTTACTGGTGGTTAGGGCTCCAGAGACAGGAACCTCCTCACAATGCGAGCCGTATCGAGGAGCACTGCCTTCTGAATCAGGTCCTTCATCCAACCGCCTGAGTATTATTAGTATTTATTTAAGTCTTTTAAATCTATTTGCCTATGCTGCACAAACCCTTCTGTTGATTATATTGATTTTTCTAAACGTTCATTTAAATTTTACATCTGGTACCTGAACCAGAAAATCATAGGGCGTATCTAAGGTAAAATAAGGAGAGAGTAAAAAAACAATTACAAATATTAAATATTTTTTTATTAACATAAGTATCACAAAGTATAAATGTGGGTAATCGTACAATCATACTTTCAGCATGCCTTTGTTAGGTACCTTTATAAAAACATATGCCTTGATTCCTGAATACTTCACAAAAACTGAAGCTTGAAAATCATCCAACATTTTTGTCAAACTGATTATTGAAAGAGTCAAATGAGAGTTTGACAAACAATCAAGTCATTTGGTGAAGAAATAAACAAAGTGTAAGTAAACTAAAAGTAAGACGTTTTTTCAAAAATCAAGAAAAGAAAGAAAAAGAAAGTTTGACAAAGAAGTTTGATGATTTCCAAGGTGCTTTGCAAGACAACACAAGTAGATAAAATAGACTTGGTCAAATCCACACGATTTCAAACGTTTCACGGTGATCTTTGACCAGAAAAAAGTACATTATCCCATCATGTAGTTTCACAATGTGTAGTCAGACTACTTCGCAAACAATGACAATCTTAATAGTAGATAAACTTCCTTATAGCATCCATTAGCATAACGATAATTCTTTTTTAACTATACCGACATTGATAACTGATATAATTACGATTGCCTCAGTGTAGTTGAATAAAACTCAACTCTAGACCTGAAACTATTGCGTATGTATTGCCTTACATTTGCTTACCTTCATTTTAAGAAAGATTTTCTCTTGTACAGGGCTATCAAAATAGAGCCTCTATAAAATCCTTCTTGAATATTGAGCAAACAAATACAGCTGTAGAACTGCTACCTAAGTTTTTATAGAGAGAACATTGATTTTACAACAACTTTCATCATTATTTCATCATTTACACTCTTAATATTATCCTTGTTCGTATTCTCTTTGTATGTGTATATTTATTTATTAACACCATTTTATGACAGATCGCTCGAATACATTCATTTCGTACGCCTGCATGGTTTTAGCGTAATGTGAGGAAAAGTACAATCAGCGACCAGCGTATTTAGTGTGCTGTATGTTAGTTCGCTGAGTAGTTGAACCTATGTACTCAATCGATTTGGACGAACTGCTCAGGTATCATGGCCTTACCTATTACAATGGCAACGAGCGATATCTGAATATAAAATCCTAGTTCACGGATGAAAATACTGGCTCTATCTTAGTCCTACCATATCCACGCCCGAATAAATAGTCTAGAATCATTATAATTAAAAATCCTACGGACTTACAATATTCGGTTTGAATAAATTAAAACTACTATCACTACTAACTGAGCTACGTATAAAAATAATTTAAATCTAATTGAGCTTATAGTCTCGTCGAGTACCGCGGCTGCGTGCGGGCAATTTTGAGCATCCCGTTTTGTACTTGAACCAATTTATTGACACTCCTAATACCTACTCTAGTATGAAACTAGCAATTATTATGAGTGACACAGCAGTGCATAACAACTGACTCACAGATATTAAGTATCAATAGTAAGTAAATTACGATCGGTATAATGCACGATTCGTGCCAACTGCAATTTGTAAGGGCTTTGTGGCAACTGATGGCAACTGACTGCGTCACTCGTAACAAGGCTAGTCTGTACACTGTAATTAAAGGAATTTATGTGAGTACACATAGTGTATTCACTCGGTGCGATGAGATTCTTTATTCTATAGGTAAGGAGTAGGCGATCACTGCGAGGCGACGGCGCCCGCCATCCTTTGCCGAACATCGCCGAGCGCCGATCCGTTCCCGAAGCCGTTCAGCAGCGGCAGCATTCTGTCTTTCGTCTCCGAGTCTTTCATCTCGGTGTCTTTCGTCTCCTTCAAGGCCTCCGCCTCCACCTTCACTTTGGCTTTTTCTCTCTGCAAGTAAATAACTCGTTACAGTCAATGCATTAGAGTTGATGGGAGGATTATGTAAATTGATTTTATAGGCTGCCGTTAAGAATTTATTAATCATTGTGAAACATGACTTGGTACTTGATTGAGAAAATGTAATGTGTGCTTGTTTTACTTGTTTAGATGAACAAAGTACTCTTTGTAAATTTCAAAGGCCTAGTGGGATTTGTTAAAGCCTCGGATTTTAGCCTGTTCAGGGTTACACTATAATTTGATTTGAACTTCTCAAAACATGGTGGCATGATAAATGAGTAAACTTACTCTGGCGACCTTCTTGCGGTATGCCTGTTTGTAGAAGTCTGAGAACAGATGATAGAAGAGCACTGCGTGCATGCCGATCCACCAGACGAAGGCGCGCGGGTAGTCGCAGTCAATGAATAACAGCTGGAACGCGTGCAGGAACACCAGCACGAACTGAACCTGCGAATATATATTTTTTTAAATTAGTTTACTTACTAATCATAGTGCTTTTGAAAACGTATGTCATCGATCTCATTAGCTTGTAAGAGACTATGTTCTGCTAATTGCTGAACATAATCAGATCTCTGTACGCTTTAAACTCTGTCCATCTGGGCTGTGGCCTATTTAATCTACTCTTATGGATTTTGACTATGAACAGTCTTGCGGTTTTACCGCTAAGGAAAATATAGGAGACCGTTATTTGCGTCCAAAAGAAAAGTTGCAGTTTAATTTTCTAAGCACAGTCCGTTAGCTGTTATCCTACGTCAGCAACAGGAAGAGCAGGGTGACGTTTATGTCCTATTCATTGGACCCGCTTGGACCGTGTGACGTCACGTAATGGGCCATCCGTGCCGACAGCAACGTTCAAGGATAGGCGCTCGCCCAGTCAACTGATTGCAAAACATTGACATTGGAGCACAACGTAAAATCATACCTAAGGCTGTTCGACCATCACCGACTTGTCAAAACTGTTTTATAATGTACAAATCAACATTTATTATGTATTATATAATTTATGTAAGGCGGTTATAAACTTATAATGTCAAGGAGGATCTGTCTCTTGCGTAATTTTCGAATTCAGATTGAGATAAGCATAAATAACTTTTACAAATTCCAACGAAATTGCCATAACAAAGATAGAGTTAGTTTGAATAATTCATTCAAATGTGTTTGTTTGCTTATTTAATTTAAAACTTAATGTAAGCTTGTCCTTCTATACCTAGTCTGTGCCATGACCCACAACTTTAAACCAGGTTTGTAATGGTTCCCTGACATGTCGAAACTTTTACATTTTTGAGTGGTACCAAAGAGTTTTATTTCAAAACAAAACTTACCATCTGTAGTGCTGTGAGGTATTTCTTCCACCAGAGGTACCGCTGGACCTTAGGGCCAAGGGCAGCCAGCAAGTAGTATGAGTACATCACAATGTGTACGAAGGTATTCAACATTCCGAAGAAAGTTGAGTGGCCACCTGTGGGGTAATAACACGAAAAGTATTAATATACTGGAACAGATAATATATTATTCTATACTGAATCAATTTTTAAGACTCGACTCAAATTAGCATTTTGTTAGACTGAAAGTTCAGTTTATGTCATGATCAGCTAGGATAAAACCTTGTTATGACAGACACAGGAATAACTCGAAAAACATTTTCATGTAACTTGTCAAGAGGTAAATCCTAGAAAGGTATCCTGGACCTATAGCAATGATAAGTTAGTTATAAATTAGTTTTTAATAGATTTTATTTAGATATTTGTTATTTTGTATAAACTATTACTGTTGTTAGTGTAAATTATTTTTTTGATCTCATCTTTAGTTTAAGTCAAAGATGTCTTGTTTTCTATTTTATGTTACATTTTATTTCTATAACTTTACGATTATATAGCTACATTGAACTCAAGAGAATATTGTGTACACATATAATTCGTATTTACATAAGAACCCTAACCTGTATACTTTTATTGTTAAATGTAAAATGTATGTACTGTTGGCATACCTATTTTAAATAAATATATTTATAAGTCAAATTCTATCAATAAATTCTTAGTAATAATACTTAGTAGGTTAGTAATTTATATAGTTATTTTTTGCATGTAGGTAATCAGTTTGTCAACAACAAATTTATTAACACTGTCAGATATAAGCCAATTAACTGTTAAAATATTAAAAATACCAGTTTAGTTTTTATTTCGATTTTAAAAGACAAATTGTGACCGGTTAGTAGCGGTACACTGGTACAGTGACTTAAAATAGTTTGCCCATACGCATGATGACTAATCAATTTATACAAAACCAGTTTATGCGGATCTCTCGTTTTACGGGAAATCTATACAAAGCAGGGCCATATTATATTGGAAATGTTTAGCTTAATGAGACGCCTTGTGTACACAAATGTCAAAAGACATTTTCATAGTTCTAGAAAAATCCTAGTTACAAATTTGATAGAAGAACAAACACTCCTTGGGCGTGTTGATCATACTTGTCATTTTATTACTGTTCAAATATTATTGTAATTTCATGGAACGCGTTTTTATAGACATTAATGTACCTATGTGGAATTATAAGCATACAAGGGAAAAAATGTGTGATTAGAAGTGTATCTTGACTTATTAGGTACGTCAATCACGGAAAACAAATTAAAATCAATTTTCTATTTAATATGTAAACTCTACTGGACAATTTATGAAGTGTGTGTTAAAATAATCAGCAAATAGTACGCCACAGTGTGTATGTTAAGTCATCTTGTGTTAATATCAAAACATTTACAATTACTAGATAAAGATTGCGTTTACTGAACTTTTCAGCATACTTAGCGCGGAAAATGTAAACTCATGTGCATTGTAACGATTATAAATAAAATCATAGGTACATAGTCAGTTGTTTACAATCGAACGTTTATGAACGATTATAATGTTCATAAACGTACGATACGTGCCTATGTATTTTAATACATTTATTAAAATATGTAGGTACATAGTCAGTTATACCTAATTGGAAAACCACGCATAAGAATTTGCTTTCCCTCTACCTTAGAGGTGGTAGGTAGTTAGGTACCCAATTCTGATAACAAGAATCAATATGTTCTAATCACGTCATGTGTTTCCGTTCGGCTTTGTGTTCGGTATAAATAAGAATGAATGCGCCGAATTTAATGGGAATTCGTGTCGCGAAAATTAAATTTTTGAGGAAGCTTTTTAAGGAAATAAAAATGTTACGCTGGAAAACCCATATTGCGAAAGTTAATTCAAAATTTAAATTCCTGCGTTCGTCTTCCTATGATTAGCTGTTGTTGTTGGTGTCGTTGTTGTTCGTGTTGTTGTTGGTGTTGTTGTTGTTGTTGGCGTAGTTGTTGTTAGTATTGTTGTTGTTTGTAGTTGTGTGTTTTGTTTTTCAATGATGTTAAATTATGTCGGTAAATAAAGTTCTGAAGAATAACAGTATCAGGTTGCGGAAAATATACACGTCTAAGTAATTTCCCACATTAGTCTACTGCGATAAAAAACTCATACAGTTACCTACAGTTTTTTCTGACGGATCATGTGAACATTTGTAACAAATAACCAGCTATTACTGTAGTAAAAAAATAATCACTACTTATACAAGTCTGGGCGGCCATTACTGATCCGTACTGGTATTCCCAACCATTTTCTTCACAAAATTCGCAAGATAAAAAATGTCTGATTACGTAATTTTTCTTCTTAGTGTAGTGATTGAGCGAAATATGATAGCAGATAGTAATAATTTCATAAGGATTTTTTATCTGTAAACCATAGTTTTTATAACGTTTCAATGTTTTTTTGCGTGATCTTAATGTACATCAAATCCAATTATCGAAATCTCTTACTTGTGCTTTGTTATAGTATACAATGAAATGTATTTTTTCCCGAGGTATATAATTATAGAAACGGATGACTTCAAATATTAGAACTGATTTAGAAACAAATATGTAAACGTAACGGAAGAGTTGCTTTAATGTAATTTTATCATTAAGTGTTACGTAAGAACTACGCACTTTAGATCAACATCATCTGCCTAGCCTTTTCCCAACTATTTGGGGTCGGCTTCCAGTCTAACCGGATGAAGCAGTATTTTACATGGAGCGACTGCCTATCTGACAGTTACCTAGTACAGTTAGTACTAGGTAATAATACGATACCCTTTGGTAAGACTGGTTGTCAGACTTTTTGGGCCACTGACTACCTAACGACTGTCAAAGATCACAAATGACACCCGGGACCAACGGGGGCAACTATGTACTTTAGATATAGAATATAAATATAGAGAAAGTGAAAGAAAAAAAACAAACAATGTCGTACTTTTAAAAGCTTAACGAGTTGATTAGTGAGAGCTTCTGCATTTCATGTAGCGCCCGAACTGAGTATATTAATTACAATTAACAGTAGATTGCCTTGACATTTTTGTAACACTTGATACTAAAATGCATATCTAAATTGTTTTTTATTACTCCAACATTGTAATGTTGAGTTAAATAACAGCAATAAAAAAAACAACTATCTGTGAACTTTGAATATTGGTTTTGCCTATTACTTAGCTAATAAAGACCTCGGAATTAGTATTTTGTTAGTCGAGCAAATATTACGTTGATAGTAATTTCAATGTTGCTGACCTGGGGTGAACTTGACTCCGAACCAGACCGACATGGGCATGATGCCGTGGTGGATGACATGCAGCTTCGACACATGATCAAACTTCTTGCGCATCACGAAGAAGATCTGGAAATAAAGCATAAGTATTAAATATTACTTATTAACAAACATTTATACTGTCTGTGATTGAGGAATGACTGATCAAACAAATGGCCATTAGTTTGCACTGCAGGAGTTCACAGGACGATTCTCAGAGGGTTCTGTGAAATAATATCGCTGAAGAACAATTCAGTCTAGACTGTAATCAAATCACTTATAATTCCATGGATAAAAAGTAATTTTGACAGCTTTCAAATCACTTAGAATTCTATGGATAAAAAGTAATTTTAACAGCTTTCAAATCACTTAGAATTCCATGGATAAAAAGTAATTTTGACAGGTAATCCTAAAACACAGGCTTCTGCCTAGTTTAGGAGGACGAGGTTCGCCTTTTAATATGTGTTTACAAAATACAACATTTATTCACTGTGTATTTATGATAACTTTCTTTGTTTACAAATAAATTATTTTATTGTATAGCTTAAATAGTTTCCCTAGACACAACAAATGAAATTGAAAATTCTGTCATTGCGTCGATATCTTGGGAAATTACATCGGGTCATTTTAACGTAGCGAAATCAAAGAGATTTATAGAATCTGAATGTATGCATTGCAGTTTGATTTACTTAATACTACGTACGTTACTACTTACTATTCATTTGATAAAATTGACGTGTAACTATTAAATTCCGATTGATACAATCAATTACATTCAAAATCACATTTAATAAAATAGCTACCTAGTTTAACAAAACTAATAGTTAGTTAGATTTCCATAAAGCCACAAAGATAAGTATATCTCAGGTATTCATATTAGATCATTGGAGTGGGTTTATAGATATTTGTTTAATACCTACTGCACAGGTGTTCAAACTCAATGAGACAGCTAATTTATAACGTGTTTAGTCATCATTAAAAATAAAATGATGAATGATGACAGTTCCATTTTTTTATTAATGAAACTTAATGTTAATATCATTTTGATTCGAGAAAAATACGAAAGATATAATCTCTTACACTTATATTTTAAAATAATGAGAATGTAACACAAAGAGTTCCCAGACTTCATCATCATCTGCCTAGCCTTTTCCTAACTAACAAATATTGGGGTCGGCTTCCAGTCTAACCGGATGCAGCTGTATACCAGTATTTTACATGGAGCGACTGCCTATCTGACCTCCATAAACCAGTTAGTACTGGGTAATACGATACCCCTTGGTAAGACTGGTTGTCAGACTTATGAAGGAATATTTGTAAGGTTATTTACCCTTGCCTATAACCGTATCAAAATTCCGTGTCGATAAAAAAATAGGAAGGACACGATTTAATTATTCATTTTTTTTCTCGTATCTTTTTGATGCGAATTCTCTACATAATTTCAACCGGCAATAAAATTCGGAAACCTGATTTATAAAGACAAAAAACAGTCTCCACTGATCTTGATCCGGTTGGGAACATTAATTATTCGTTACCCATCTTCACCTGGTGTGAATTACTTAAAAAACTGGAATAATTATTATTACGATATTGATTTTGAAAAGGCATCGTCCATGTCAACATTCTGTGAGACTAGCTTATATGAATATTAAGTACCATAATGGGCCTATTAGACATAATTTGGGTATCTATTCCAATATATTCACGGACGAAGCTAACCAAACCAGTCCAAGGTTCAACGTATGCCAAGATCGAGAAACTTCCCGAAATAGACATCAAGCATACTGTTTTAAGCACGTATCATAAGCAAAGAAATAAATCTAATATTAGAGCAAATTATAAGTACGTAGACGTTGCGTAAATAGTCGACCAGTTCGTACCAGTTCCGGAGGTAAATAGCGTAAGTGTCAGTGTGGCCTTGACAGTGGGGAATTATTAACTTAGTGAAATTATACTAGTTAGTTAATAAAGTGTTTAAGTTGGCGAAGGCAGGCCACTATTAGAGCTAAGGCTTCGGACATACTGCCCATGACTTTTAGAACGGGCTTAGGTTTTGAAATCATTACCTGGGGAACCGGTTTGCACTCAAAATAATTTTCAAAAGGTATTTTTATTACATTTTGAATGCTCAATATCCTCCAGTTTGGATAAGTTGTATTTCTTTTAGTATTCGACTATGTTCAAAATTTATTTAGTTGAACCTTTTCGATGTCAAAAATAAGAAATAAATAATGGAACAATAAAATCTAGTTATTTAATTTATGATGTTTCATAAATCAAATAACTCCCATAAAATTATGTCAAGTTTTAGCGAAACCAAGAAATAAATGACAAGAAGTAGGTACCAATATCCAATTTAAAAAAAGAATAACGTTTTTTATTCACTCATTTTGTTATCGTAAAATGGCTATACCTACATTCATGAATGAAAATGACATATCACTGTGATCATCATTTAAAAATATTGTTCGGAATTTTTGCCTCCTTCCAATTCTTTTTCCTTATGTTTTAATTGAATTAAATGATCTCAACTTACCGTATCGAAGAATTCTGTGAACTTTGAAAAATAGTACCACCAGCAGCCATGTACTGTCTGTAAAAGAATAAAAAAAAAAAACAAAATTAAAATACTCTCAGTGAAATTAAAAGAGATTTATGTTTTTTGTCATCTAATCCACGAAATTAAGCTGGAAGACGTTTTTCTTATTTTCATAAAACAGACATATAAAATTACAGCTAATTCTATTAAATAATACAGTAGCTTAGAGCTTGTGTGTGGTCATATTGTTGACGCATTCGACATAATAACACAAAAGAATACCAATCACGTAGATATAACGTAATAAGGAATACTTACTACGGTTTTATTTGCAATCGTTTAGCTTAATTTATTAGGTTCTTATTGCGAATTTGTATTCTATCGAATCTAATAAAATGAATAGAAATAAATAGACTTGAATAGACTTGTACAAAACAATATGATAGGCATAACTGTTGTTTTGCTTTTTAATATTTCCTACATGAAATTCAAGAAAGTATTTTTTGTTTGATTATCAAATATGACGTTTTTGTGCGTGTCTGTGCGTTTTGATTTAAACAAAACGTAAATGTAACAATGGTCAATCGGAGCAGACTTTAGTTGAAGGTACCTCATTTGTAAAATCTAAAAGAATCTAGTGTGTATCAATGCAAAAACCAAATGATTTGTTTACCAAATAAGACCATGTAAGAAAAACCAAACGGTAGCTGAATCAGACATCTATTATATATTTCCTCTAAAATCGTTATAAAAACCGTGATGATGCACATAAAGTTCTCGTTATTTTATTATAATAATATACGATTAGACATTCTTGAAATTGCTAGGGTACCAATCAGTGCGGTAATTACAAGTCAATGCGAATGAACTTGAAGGCAAACAACCTCGGCGGACTAGCAATGTAAGATCAATGGACAATGCAAGTACTATTAACAAAATAGTTTAGTGTAGGCGAGAAAAGTAAAAAAAAAAGAGCAATATTATTGACAAAGTTGCAGTTGCCTGTATAGCTAAATAGCCTGCAAATTTTTAGTTTTACGGTCTGTACATAAGCAACGCAATTCTTCTGTTCCAAGTTATAAGGTTCATAATTATTGCAAGAAAATATTCCATACCTAATACTTAATTAATGGTATGAGGTAAACGAGCCTAACGAAGTAACTAGGCCCCTAACAAAGTAAAGCTAATGTAATCGCATGACTATTCAAATCAACTGATTAGAACAAAGGATTAATGATTCATACGATGTAATGACAGTTTAAATTGCATATAATCACCATATGATTGCTAATTACTAAACATTTTTTCACAGCCTTAATAGGGTAATTCCCTCTTTGTAGCGTGGCGGTACGACTTAAATACAATCATCAAACAGGTTGTTGATAAACGTGCAGTGTCAAAAAACTTTTACACTTTAATAGAGACTGATTGGTGGATGAGGTTCTACGGTTAGATAAATCTAGTTTAGTAATTAACTAAACCATCTAGATAATTATTATTTGTTATCTTAAAGAATTGCCGGAACTGCGGGCAACATAATAGTAATTAGCTTTTGATTACCGTAGTTCAATAAACGCGCGTGCGTAAAAGGTAATTTACAAGTGAAGATGCATAGAGCACTCATGGTCGTAAACTGGTTTAGGAAAGTGTGAAGCTTCTCTTACCCGTATCGCGTCAGGAGAATTCGAGTAGTCGACGGGTTGACACCGAAAACTGTACGTTGTGAACCAACCGCTCTTCAAACTCTAGAAAGAAAGACGTAAGCTGTCATTAGTACACAGAACCAAAATTATTTAAATAATTTACAAAATAATGTTTCAGAGTTTTACCTCATGGAACAGCCAGATACTGAATATAACTTGGAACAAGTTGTAAAATATCAATATTCTTTTAAGCTCGAATGGTTTTCTGTTTTCCATAAACTTCGGTCCCAGCACCTGTGAAAAAACAAAGATTCATTGCAGTGAAACGATAAAAAACACAAAATGTTAAAACAAGTGACTGTCGGGTACATTCAAATGTCATGTTCTTTAATTGGACGATAATTTATTACGCAACTGCGTTCTAATAACGGCGGCAAGTTCCAATGGAAAACATTCTTAATGATGTTTAATTTGTTTGTCGTGGTATCGATTGTAAATCGATTCAAGTGACGTTAAATCATTATAGTGACATCACTCTTGATAATTAAGTACTTACTTTGACTGTGAAGACGTATGTGAGACATATGGCCAGTGTGGGAAAGGGTGACGACATCAGCAACCAGTCTTTCACCCTCTGGTCACTTTTGTTGTCCATCAGGTCATGGTAGCCCTCGACAAGCCGACTCAACGCCTCCATTTTCACTGCAACAATCACAACAATTTCATATTAAAACATGCACCAAATAAACACGATCACTTTCTATATTTGTTTATATTACATTAATTTTAAAGGTGTGAGCACACGGTATCACGATTGCAGAATGAGCTGTTTTGGGTATAATAGTAACTTTAGCCGCTTACTGTCGAGCGTCAATTTCGGTCGAATGTCAGGGTGGACCAGTGGACCATTGCGGAGCCGATTCGCCAATCGTCTCAGCCACGCATATTGGGCCCGAATTACATATATTAAAATATTAAATTAGTAGGCCTTACATAAATATACTAGTATTAATTACAAGCACATTGTATAGGAGTACTAGTCAATAACGAGTATTGAATGGCCCTCAATTTGTAATAATTAATGGTTTAATTGATTATTTATTAGCATACTGCGTAGACCCGACAGGCTTTCGTAATATTTTAACTAATTATTTCCGATTTGTGATCTCCGGAAATAATGCTGGATTAGGTGGGCGCTTTCCGGAAATTTGGCTACTTGTTTGGTTTGATTGATTTGCATGAGTGCATGGGAAGTTCTATACTATCCCTGACATGGATTACGATAAATAGGAACAATTTTAAACTCTACCTACACAGATTTGGACAGGTGACTAGAGTTGGAGAAGTTCCATTTCCAAAGTTTTTCTCTTGTCGTTGTTTCTACATTAATTAATTAATACCTACGTTTAGCTGGTCTGTGGTTTGCTCTTTAAGACACTAATTGTAGTTGTTTCAAATTCAAGATTGGTATTTAATTTAAATGTTTAAAAAAAAACGTGACCATTTTTCAAAAACCTTAACGTATCTAAATATCAAGGCTTAAGGATTTTGAAAGGCGATACACACAGTCGTAGCTAAATAACATATTTTTATGATGACGTATAAAGTTCATCTGATTCATTTCTGACCGTTCCCACCCAAATTCTACTACGACGTATACTATATCCGTTTTGCAATATCTTAATGTAATCTTGTCAAACCGCTTCGCCCTACCATAGAGTAGGTATCCTTCAAAATTCCGGAGAAAAGTTGACAGTATTTGTTGTGAAATTATTTTACGGCATTTTATTTACTTCTTACACTTAATTGAGCTGATAGTAATGGCATGTGCACAACTCACATGTGTAGCTGTGTACTTGACAAGGTCGATCATGAAATTAACAACAAAATTGTACTTCAAATGAAACAAGAATGCCTACAATTAGGTTGAAATCAAATTTATGTTAATTGAAATGGAATCGTGATTTAGGCCGAATCTCTTAATAGCTCCTTTCAAAACCAGGTGTTGTAATAGTAATCTAATGTAAATACTATCATAATGATCACAACAACCTACTTGGGCAAGAATATAACTTGTCATTAATTATACAAACACGTCAAGGGTATTTTTTTATTTTATTTAGATTGATATTTCTATTAAATATTAAAATTTTGCGTTAGTAGGCAAATTGTTTTAAACGATGACATGATGTTTTAGAAATAATGCTACCTGTTATTATAATGTGTGCTGACCTTTTCTCTTACTTATAAAGTATTATCGGTCATTAATACTAAAAACGTGAGATTCAAGGTAATGTTGCTATTGTGAATTACTCAATACAACCATATGCCTCGCGCGAATACGTACTAAATTGATTTGTTTGTGGTGAAATTAAATTAAAGACGCTTATACCTTTTAGTATTATAGACATTTGTTTTTAAAAGATTGTATTATTTAAATATTTATTTTTATTATTGATATGCTGAGCCCTTTCGTTTACACCTTGGAAGGCCTTCACATATTTTGAAATAAAAACAATCGCGGTCGTAGTGGCGTTTATACAATGATCTTTGGCAAGGTATCCAAATATTGATTACTACAAGTATATCTAACCTATATTGGAACAACCTATATCACACCTACAGATTGTTTGACTAAAATATTACGTGTTTACTCGCTATTTACAATTCGGTAACTGGAGCCAGACAACATTAATTTATGATGTAGGTATAACTACCAAGTTATAAATAAATCATTTTGTCTTAAAAAAGTGCCACACTAGTCGTAGACATAGACAATTGACGTCAAAAAATGTGCTCATTAAAATATGTATCGATAAAGAATCAAAACATCTCATCTCGATTGTTTGTTGATTTATAAACATCTGAAAACCCATTCACACGAGCAACCCAAGGCTAATGGCTTGTACGTGGATTCACTTACAAAAATACCGTATTTATGTGTTCGTCGTCGCCTTGATAACAATACAATACTTGACATTTTTAGGGCATAAATAAATAAATATTTTCACCTTAACCATTGAACTATGACCTACTTGTTAAACCCGTTGATAAATCAGTAAGGACAATGTATCGAAATTACAAGGTTCACAATTTCACTGTGCCTTGAAAATGAATGAATGCTAAGGAGAGTCATTACGATTAAGTAGCTGGTGACACTGTCGTCATGCGTCACCATGATGTAGGAAAGCCTTAAGTGCAAACGGAAGAAGAACATGCCAAGGCAAATTCTTGAATCACAGAAGAAAAAATGTTAGAAAACCTGTTTCAGTTTACGTTTTTTACTCTTTGTGTTCTGGGAATTATATAAAACTGGTATCTTAGACGCCCATAAAAAAAACAAACTTATAACAAAACGTTACAAATCGTTTTATAACTTTACCTTAAATGGATCGAGGAAAATATTACCTAAACAATTTTTTGCTCTAAGATGATACAATAGGTAAAACCCTTATAAGCTTAATGAATATATAAAGCCAACAAAAAGTCATTTATAGCACGCTTTGATTACCAAATGATTCAAATGAATTCCTTATGATTTTCCATTTATTTCGTAACGCTTATATACTAATGTTAAATGTCACTGCAGCAAAGCTTTAAAGCTTAATCTTGAGTAGTTATGATGCTTATCAAATTCTGACAGTAGGCTAGGTAGATGACTTAGGTAGATAAATAATGAAAATTATAAATATTGTAACTTAAAGTAAAATATAAGCATAGGGAAATAGCACACATATCAACTCGGTAAAGGATCGTCACCGTATCGTGATCTTGTCCTGGGCGAGGCGTTTGCATTACGATTTCGATTAGTGTGCGTTGCAGTAGGGAGTTTCATACAAAGAATACTGAATGGCTCGAGTTGATATGTTTCTGTGACCTTAACCAGGAAAGTAGTGTAGAACGACAACAAAATGTAATGAATTTCCTTTCAGACGATTATGGCATAGCATTTCAGAGGTATATAAAGTTATGATGTAACAGTATCCACGTGTTTCAGTAACATCCAGTAGTAAAATATAAAGTGCATTGCAACCAAAAAAAGTAATTGGCAATTCCCCCATTGAAAACTTACCGAACTGGAAATTCTGCACACCACTTCAACAAGTAGTAAATATTTTATTTTATTGTATTTTTCATCTTTGATCCTCAAGTTATAAAGAGCTAATAAAGATCAACGAAGAGCTCATAATAAAAAATATTATAAAAAATGTGAATACCTAACTACCTACCCAGTCCTTAATAAATAAAGCACATGGGAGTTCAGGGAAAAGTCAGGCTTCCTAGAGTATCATCACCTCATCCTCGCTTTCTGTGTGATAGCCTGTATCTACATCCCAATATGTCATGTTTAGGTTCACCTAGGGTACCTCTTTTTACCATACCTGTTTCGTCGTCTGTCAGTTAGACCGGAGTTTCAAGATTTTTTCCGTCTAATCAATTTTTTACTAGATTGACTAGAATTAGGACTGGTTTGGCAAAAAAGGCGACCTCGATTTTTTTAATATACTAATTTGATAATAAGAGTGCAATGAACCGTTGGTCAAACAAAAAACTCAAAAAATCGCATCAGCTAAGTAAGCATAGTAGTATTCATAAAAAAAAATTAAAAAATAAACATATTAATCGTTATTTATAATAATTGTTTATTAATATAAAATTGTATATGGGTACATCTGCCAACAAACTGCTTTACAGTTGGCAAAAAAATAGTTTTTGCAAAATGATGTCACCAATAAACCCTTTTTTTTTTCTTTAATTGTTTCCTCAACTGCTCGCGGACGAATCCACTAACGCAACTCGATTTTTCTGTCTCTCTGTCGATCGATGTTTTCTTTATCACTTAAAGGGGTGAGTATTGTAGTGATCTAAGACGTTTAAGAACATTATCATAATGAACAGACATTCTTATTGGCAAAAAGTTAGCATCAATGATGTTTTATGATAACTTTTCTTTAAATGAAATTGAGAGATTGATGAAAAACTCGTTTTTTTTTTCTAGGAAATGTCCATAAAATGTCAGAAAGTTCGGTAGCTCGTATAGCTCGTTTACATAGACTTTAAGAATTTATTTTAAATTAAAAATTCAGTCGGGTTTTTTAATTTTTATAATTACTTTCTTAATTTCCAGCTTTTCAGTTTAATAATGTAAAAGATTTTACAGACGATTTATGGTTTAAGTCAGCGTGTGCATTTTCTTCTTGATTTTATCACTTTTATATTATTTATCATTTCGAAATGAAAAATGATATGAGAAACCTAAAGAAGATTTCCAAATTCCTATTTAATGATACCCTACTTAACATAGTTCGTCGATTTCCATTTTTTATTTTAAAAAAATATTCACAATGGTGTCTGGTTGTTGCCATATTGAATTTTGATTATTGCCTTGTCTTTAGCGACACTCACAAGATTAAGACAAATCGATAGACGTAAGAACCATCAAATTCGGTCCACGCGTTTGGTCTCTACAGTGCCACAAAGGAACTAACACACATAAAGGCTGATAAACACATTACCCTCCCTCAGTCGGATAAAAATAAATATGCGTCCTATTTATAGCTGGATCGCGTAAGTTTCGTTGTTTAATAGCTACTTAATATGAATTAAGTTCAACCTTGTACTAATGGAAAAATACGGCAACCGGAACGCAAGTCTAGTTCGAAAACAATATAATAATATCTTCCAAGCTAGAATATTAATGTATTATTTGATATACTTGCGAGACAGACGCGCAATAGTCGTTGGACATAGACGTCTAAATAATTCTCTTGTGAAAAGTTCAAGGAGTCGAGCGAAATAAATCACAATGTGTTAAGTACGACATAGGTCCCAAAAATAGCAAAACAAAAAAAAAAGTTATTCATATAGATATCTTCATTAAACAAATGGACCAGCGCATGTTCTGTTCGAATAGGAAGTAGCAAAACTAAATAAGGTATCATAACGTAATTCTAGTTTATAACTGAAGCTGCCTTTAGTTTGTTATACGTTAAATAGTAAGGTAAAGCTCGACTCATTTCAAGTTTCCGTAGTTTTTATAATCGACCCATCAATCGTAGATTAAGTAATTATAGTGCAATGTATCAGATTTGTTTGACCAAAAAAGAGCAAAAAGCATAAGTCAGCCTAAAGTTTGATATAAACAACTTTTTACTGCATATTATTTTCGTATTAAGTGAATTTTGAACAAACCGGGACAATAACAGATTGTACTAAAAATAAATAATAATATATTTATTGAAAACATCGATGACAACTTGTGTAAGTTCTCGTTAACCTAAGCAATGACTGTTTCATTCGTCTTCCATATTAAATCCAACTTAAAAAAGCTGTTAAGTTTCCATTCCGATTCGTTTGAAATGTCCGGAACAAAAAAGTATGTGATCATCGAATTATAACCGAAGAATGTTTCCATCTTCCTTTCAATATTTATTAAATCGCTGTTGAATTAAAAAACTGCAATCTCATTACAATCACATTCAAATTATATTTCCGCAAATACATGAAGTATATAATTCCTACTGGCATAAAAACAAGAGGAATTACTGAGTCAGTGTGTTCAGTCCGAAAATTACAAGAACGGGTCGTTAAACTTTCTTATTCTTTGAAGAGAAACGTTACGAATGTATGATTGTTTTGTATATTTATGAAATTAACTCTTTTTACAACGAATTCAATCACTGACCTGAAATCTCCTTCAAATTAAAATGTAAACATATCCTTCTTTGTTTTATGTAGACATGTTCGCATGCTAATTGATGTCTTAAATGTCATCAACTTCATTAAAAATAGACCAGTATCAGGAAAAAAAATGCTTAAAGAATAACTATTAGATTTGAGACTAAATAAAACGGAACTCATCACGAGCAACAACACATGAGACGTAAGAAAAAAGAAAAAGGTAGACGTAATGATACTGATAACAAACGCATTAAAAGAATTAAATATTTAATTCCTTTATCAAGAATGGAAATATATAAAGTTACTAGTGACTTGCCCCTGCTACGCCAGTTGCCATATATCGGGTTGAAAACTATCCTATGTTAAATTGAAATCGATTGGGTGGTTTGGGAAATTAAAGTTTACGAACATAGTGAAAGAGTAACTTGAAACCTCCAGACATCCAATATACATCCATACATCCTCACAAACTTTCGCATTTATAATATTAGTAGGATAGGATTCACTTTAGCAATTATTTACAATCATACTCTTAAATACAGGTAACGATACGCGTGGGTGTGATCTGTTCACTATACGAGGTGCTAGTACGGCGCATGCCACGGCCGCCAGTCCGCAGTCGCACGACTTTATTACGCATTGACAAAAGCGTCGGCGCTGGCGCAGCATACACACGACGTCGTTGACGCGCCGCCACCAACAATCCGCATAGGGCTGCTAGCATTATTTACAAACCTTGACGTGATGGTATTTTCAATGCAATGATGCCATTTATATAAAAATATGTCGTGTAAATATTGCTGCCGAATGCTTATTAATTGAACTTGTGTAGTGTAGTAGAAATTTTACGAGAAACAGTTTCAGCATAAGATAAGTTCGCAAACTGAATAAGAAGGTATTTGCGAACTTATACTGAAAATATGCAAAAGAGGTACAATTTTTTTATTATTCGGCAACCCTGCTTCTGATGGTCACTGTCGGGCCCCGCCAAAACGCTCTAATTATTGTTTTGACCGTGACATTATCCATAGCAAGCCTATCGACGTAAAAATATTTGCGCAATTTCCACACGACTAACAAAGAACTACGGTCACGGCTACCATCTTGTTTCTATCGCAGATGACTAACATCATTGATGCTACATCAATGATTAATTGCTTCAATGACAAAACAAAAGACTGCGAAACAATAACGGCAACTGGATTTACAATTACCGTTGAACAATTACTATGGATGTACTTACATAGTACTAAGTAATTGCTCCTATACCCAGTACTTCTGAAGTAGCAGTCCCTGCTGTATCAAATGGTTTATTTCCTTACAGCGTATCCACTTGTTCATCTTAATAGATTCTATTAATTGAAAACTACTTAAACGGAAATAATTGCATGGTTAACTCTAGTGGTAGCACTAAGTTAAATGGCATTGCATGATGAAATGCGTGTAAGTAATCTGTCGATCGTTACTTACATTGTATCAAGCAAGTGTTACGATACTCCATGTGATCGCATTACATTATGTGCGTGATTTATCTTAACCATGTATATTTCTTTGCTTCATTCATATTTATCATTTATACAACAAACTACTGGATCATTGATTTAGCATATTTTAATAGCTATAGTTCTACGCGATCTAATTTTAATTGGAGTGACCGTGCACAGAGGTTTTATCAGAAAGTCATCTTGGGCTTTATGCTAAATGGCATAATGAGAATGAAGTTAGGTCTTTTTGTGGATTAAAGTATTTACTGATGGCGAGTCCAAAAATCAGATTACATAAAAATATTTACGTGAACGGGATTGTTATAATCACTTCGAAGTCGTCCTCTGCTATAAGACGAAGGGCTTGAAAATCCCGAGGCTACATCGTACAAACCAATGACAATTAATTTTCAGAAAAATTTGAAAGCAATTGCCCGACAGCATTCACCTTGATCGTTTTCCATAATTATGGATCACGGAAATCATCATCAACATCACCAGGGCTTTATGAACCACATTGTTGTAACAAAACTTGTTTATTTATTAACATCCTTGTCGAAACTTCTTTATTGCGGTTTCAGCACATCTGTCACGATCGTTATGTGAGGGCCGTGGGTAGGTCTGATGTTGCCATAACTATTTATCACCTTTAAAACATGTTCGAAATCATTCAATAGTACCTAATTGAGGCATCGCGACGGGTTTCTAAAAACCAGCTGTTTATTAAATATGAATGCGACATTTGGTATGTGATGAATTGATATTATTTTAGCTAATGGACTGAGTAAACCGTTTAAAAATAGGAAAGGTATAGCAACAATATAAAATCATAAGATTTTGGATCCGTGCTCAAGAATGTCGTTTTTATTATTAACTTATTCATCATTCTTTGTTTCTGTGAAGAATAAATGAATTAAATGATCTTCATGTAATTAAAATTAATGATTTAAATTAATATTATAACCACGTACTAGTGGTATGCGTAAGTCGTAGTCTATTAATGATCTATTGTGCATCTGGTATTTTAGGTTAGAAACCAATAAAAAATAAAACATCTTCTAAGAGCAGTTCAATTTTCTTAAATTCCAAGACTATAGACCAGTTCCAATTAAAAGGTGAAATAAAGTAATACTTGAGCTAAAATAGATAACAGGCTGTGTGGGTTATCAACCTCAACCACCAAGAGACGAACCGGCTTGCTAAATTAAAAAAAGTTTAATATCCCCAGAATTAGTTTTATATAATCTACTGACAATAAAAACACAAACGTTCAGTCGTAGAAATATTAACAAAGCCTAATATGTTAATACAAAATGGACCTATAAGTAAAATAGTTTAAAATATGAGCAGAAATATTAAAACGATTGATTGATTTGACCAAAGCTTTTGATTTTATTGACCAACGAATCCTTCTTACAAAATAAACCAATAAAGAAATAGAGGCAAAAATTCAGAATATACATATGTGTAAGAATCGTCGCCAAAATATATCCAAGTAAAGGAAACAAAAGAAACCTACCTACAGAAATAATAAGAAACTAGTATGGTGTACCCCAAGGACGTATGCTAGGCCGCACTGTCGATGGAGCAAAATATAGTAAAAAAACACAAATAAACAATTTAAATTCAACGCTGAATTTGCTTCTCAATGCACAAGCACAATGAGCTACGCAAAACTGAATTTAAAAGAACCGACGAATGGGAGACGTCAGCCCATGTTTTTTGGAGTTCAGAGGTGTGAATAGCGAATCTGCTAAACTATGACCCGCGGCGCAGAAAAGCAAGCACACACGTTCCAGCTGTCAAAATATGAATGATACAATTTTCTGACATATGTTTGCATAAAATAACGACTGGTCAAACCATAGCGCAATGTCTTTGAGTCATTGTCCCTATATTTTTAGAACCATAGACACACGGAATATAAAGCACTCTTAATGCGCCGCCCGGTCTTTGTTGTTTACTGTGAATATATTATAGCTTCATGGTTGGTCACAGTTTTTATTCAACTGTACTAAGCATTATTATAATCTACAAAAATTATATTACGTCATAATAAGAGCTAAAATATAGTAAGAAGGTTGCTGAAAACATTTACAATATACGAGTCAGTATTTCGGACGATTAAACCACATAAAATTACGCATTAAAAATGTTACCGATGTCAGTGTCATAGTGGTAGTTATAAAGGTGAGTTCTAGTAACCCCAACCTTGGTAATTGTGATTTATTTAAAACTAGCAAGCTGTTTCCCGCGGCTTCGCTCATTTTGATGTCATAAATTATCGCATGGCAAGTTTCTACCGGAATACAAGTGACGATCTCGTATTTGTGATAACTGAGCGTAAATCAACGACAAAAGTGGAATTGGTGCTATCAAACTTGCAGCAGGTGAATGGACGCAGACATGCAAAATAATATCTTAATTAATTAACATTCCAATTGCACTTTTGGTGAACCAACAATCTACACAGCCTGCAATTTCACTTATCCGTGAGAAACAAAATGTATCTCCGGATCACGGTGCGAGGGGTGCGCGGGCGGCTTCCAGTTGCAACAGCGGTAATAGCTGCGCCTGCGCGGTTGCGTTGCGCGACGCGAGGACTTGCCGCCCGGCGCTTGCGACACTTCCACGGCACTTGACACAGACAGGCGCGCATTCAGCCTGCTCCCGTCACCCGCCACAAGTTCAATATCGTGCCAATACTCATTAGCCCTTCACCGTAAAGACTATTACGTACTGACTCTATCTATTTTGAACTGGATTGGCAACCAAGAGCCATTACAAACTTGAAAAAAACTAGATGTGTTTTTGTCGTTTTATAGCCGGTAGTGCATGCGCACGATAATCTTTCATTTTAAATGGTCATTAGCTTGAAGCTAGGCCAGCTATTAATTTTTTTTACTGCAAAAAAATCGGTGCAAAAATCTTGTAGAAACAATAGGTAAACAGGCATAAAATATTGCACCCACATACGAACAGAAGCAGCCATGTGTAAATCAGGAGATACGAGCAGATGGCTCACGTTCCAAACCTTCACGTGTTATCTATCAATCAGCTCCGCTTAAGTAACTCCTAGCCTTACTGCCCAGTACACCACGGAGTACTATCCGCTGTGATGTAATATTTACATCTTCCAGGATGTTCTGAGCTAATTTACTATCTTCATGTTGACTTTTAACCTGTTCAAAAAGCATCTATTTTCACAAAGAATCGCAAACATTAACGTGTTGGTATAATAGATCAGCCAACAACATAAGCACGCTAAGTTCAATGTAATCATAATGTATGTCAATATAACCTTCAGACTCGGAAAATGTTTTCCTTAAGTTTCCACCCGTTCGTCATCAAACGACATAATAATTTCCATCAGTAATTATATATCTTTTACAATGTAGTGACTAATGGCTCCATTAAAAACCTGCAAGGTCTAGATTATTCATTCAATCTTTTTATTAATTAAGTTCAATCAAGCCAATCAAATTAACACGTTTATAAACTACAACAATAATTTATCGATTAATTTTTTTTAATTTATTGTTCGATATTCTGATTGTAAATAACACAAGTAAAATCGATGATATAACGACACTGGAGCTTTTCTTTAGTATTGCTTTGGTGTTGATGAGTTTCCATTACCGAATGATATAAATAAAATGATAGAAATATCGAAGAGTTTGTAATAGTAAACATTTTAAATATTTCAAGACAAAAATATATCAATTAGATTTTCTTTAAATCAACATTAAGTTAATGCCATGTAACTTTCTGTAGATATTATCGATATAATCAATTAATTTATATTATTTTTATAATAATGTGCATTAAATAGTCAGAGTAAATACTTCACAAAGAGTTGGTTAAACATAATTAACCATGTATGTGAGAACAAACACTTGAAGCTTGCCACATTCCGCGTGATTTGATCAATATAAGTGCGTCTTTTTATAATAAATATAACTTGATTCATTCTTTGTTTACATTCTTAGTTCCTTATGCATAAGGTTGAAAATGACCTATGTTATTTCAAATATTTCCTTAGCTACCTACGTCAGCAGAAACACGAGTAAACACATGCTTTCCGCGATGTCATAGAGCCACTATCTGGTTAATTTGATCCACATTAGCATACTGTTCAAGATGTTATGCAAAGGCACACGAAACTAGGAAGGTTGTGTACAAAAACTGATTTTACTATCATATCTAATTGATGTTTTTTTGCAGTCTCATTTTGTGACAAAGATGCTAAAAAACTGTACACATCATTATAATTGTACGTGAATCGAGTATCATTATGAGGGTCAAAGTTATACAAACGTTATTTAATTATGTATGAATTCAATGGCAATAGTACATTAGCTAACTTACACTGACCTAGAGCAACCTTCAGCTGTGATTTTTTTTTCGTAAAATTTAATGAATTTCAGAATTATACATTAGCTAATTAGCATTTCTGACAAAAGAACTCAATTTTTAAAGAAACATTGAACCTATTATCTAACGCCAAGTTGGTATAGCACTGAAAAAAACAGAATTCCAGTCCTGTTTTTTATTTAATCCCGATCAAAATTAATTTGACTACATTTAATCACAACTTTATGATGAACGACAGCTTACGATATACGACAAAGTTTTCTGCTGCTCGATTTTGAACTCACTGTTTCGTATCAAACTGTTCTGGCATTTTTGTTTAAATATGTACAATACAATTAATAAAAAAGATGACCTACATAGATTAAATAGAGAATGTGCCTACCTATTATAATAAGGACTATTATAATTCTTTCAAGTATGCTTGAAACCGAACAACACGAAAATATACTTAAAACTAAAACAACAAATTCTTAAACCGCGACGTATCTAACAGCTTATGTACCTGCCTATCTATAGTATCATAACGTGTTAAGTCAAATATTCACGAATCAAAATAACTTTACCCATAGGAATTTTCGAACTGCGTAGGAAGGTAATTAAAAAAGGTTTTAAATGGCAAAAGGAAACTGCTTTACTGTTATGATTAAGATAAATGCTTAATGCGTTAATGGGATCTATCATTAATAAAAGTAAGGTTTATGCCTAACTGTGAATATATCTGAGACTAGCACTTCGCCCGCGACTTCGTTTACAAAATTGTGATAGCTCGTCTAATATTCATGATATAAATATAATTTGTAGCCTAAAGCACCCATGTATAATGTAGCTTTCTGCCAGTTAGAGAATTTTAAGAATTGGATCATTAGTACCGGAGATTACACCCTACATACAAACTTACAAACAAATTTTACTTCTTTATAATATTAGTACATGTAGATTAATTTATTTATTTATAGATAGAGAAAAAGCTCTAACTGTTGACGGTTGACACGCAATCTGTAAAACAATTTGCGTGTTATTGAGTGGTTAAAAAAAATGTGCAAACCTGAAAAGGTTTTCCCGATGACAACACATTAAAGATATCTTTCCGTGGGGAAATCCTCGTTGGTGCCCACGGAAAGATGTCCTGAAATTGGCTTATTATCTACTCCTCTATAAATGTGCTGTAGAGTCTTAGTTAGCTACCTTCAATTTCTAACTTTATGCAAAACAAGGTAGGTTCAAAATCATACAGGATCGCTCACGGCCGGTTTTTTTAAACACGCGCCCACTACAATTTTAAAAGCCTTAGATTCGCAATCCAACGCCGATTTTGTTTGTTTTTTCACTTAGCATGTACTTGGTAAGAACTTTAAGAAAAGGTTGCGATCGATGATCAAATTGTCCAAATAAATATACTTTGAAACGTTACAAGTGTTAATTCTTTAGTTAGTGTTATTGAGTCGTTAGGTGCGGACACTCCTCCTGCGTATGTAGGCAGAGGCCTACCTAATCAAATAACCACATTTCGCAAACAATGTTTAAGTCCCATGAAATAGGGGGCGAACCTATTGCCATCAATCAAGCGCAAATCGAGACTACGTGGCTGCTACTGAGCAATTTCTGAAGGAAAAACCCGACAGCATTTCGCCCAAACTGGGATTCGAACCCAGGACCTCATGCTCAGCAGTCGCGCTTGCAACCACCTGACGTACGAGGCAGGCAGTATGTAGTAATGCATCTACATATTAAGAAAACGAAGGCAGAAGGTTTGATAATGATAAAGATTTCGATATTTTGATTAAAACCGTCACATGTAACTATTGATGATATTAGATAAAACAAATTCAAAGGTCACGAACAAAAGTTGAAGGTCTCACTAACATTTGAGAAATTTTGTAATCTCTGCACCAAACAATAAAATAATACATTAAAAAATATATGTATATAAAAAACAACTTCTTGATTCGTGTGGGTAGCACTTGTTTTAACATAAGTTATGATTGAATATTTGTTTTATTTGCGTCGATATTTCCTTAACACTCGTTTCCTTTGTACACATTAAATGCGCTGTCATTGGTAAATAACACGCGGTTCAAAAGGTAGCTCAAGATCACGTCAATACATGAAGAGGGCTGTGACTGAAGCAGCGTGACAAATGATAATGATGCTAGTACTAAGAAAAGCATAAGCATGGGTAACTTTCACATAGAAAACCTAAGATTGCATACAGTCTTATTGACCTAGAAGATCCCTGAAGATCGGGAAAGCGATGTTTTACTGTTATATTCCAACAATAACGTAAATATGGAAAGTGTACTCTAACAGCGGTTTCGCACTACGTCCGATCCGAATCCGATCTGGACCCGTGAAAATATGGTCCGTAGTAGCCGTAGAACTATTTCTATGGTAATTTACGCACTAGATCCGATCTCCGTCATCTGATTTTTTTCCGTCATTCTAGAATCTCCATTCCGGAACGTGAACACTTTGCTGTGGCTCCGCGTAAAATCACGTATTCCAAAAGATGGCTCCTGAATTGCTTGGATTTGTATCAGAGATGGGAGTAGTGCGTAAGCAATATCCGAATTCGGTCCGTGATTTCTAGACCAATATTTTCACGGGTTCGGATCGGGTTCGGATCGGATTCGGATCGGACATAGTAAGCGCTCTTAAGCTATTTCGTATTCTGAAAACTAAGATTTGTTTTTCCAGCTTTGTGGTGTGAACTTGAAATAAGATTAACATGAATGAGTATCACAAATACATTCAAAGACGGCCTTAGGATTCCAAATGGTCTTGCAACAACGGTGTGGCAACGATATGGGAAAAGATACATTGAACCAGATATGTTTTTGGAAACAATTCTTTTACGCTTAATGTAGATGCTGGACTTTTGGCAAGGTCGCGCAGAGTAAGTGGTTGTAGCCATATAAACGGATCTTTTGAAAAGCTTTATATAAGGTCTAAGTATTCATACACAAAATTATTTCATCTAACGGCTATAACGGAGCCATTTCATGGGAAAAAAATAATTATCTAATTACATTTTTATAAAAATAAACAATTTAAAATTACTTGACCCACAAAATAAATACTGGCTCCTTATTTTTCAACATCCATCACGCTAGTTTACTACGTCGTATTTACCTACTGTCATTGTTAGAATAGGGAGTAAAGGTTTTATGCAAAAAGTCTCAAGAAATTTTCGAATTATAATAATTTCGTAAAAACAAAAACACTCAGATAAAACTTATAGAAGTTACTCTTAAAATATTTCGTGTATGAAAAGATAGTAGTTATAGAACATAAATACTATAATGTATAGGAATTGAAAAGCTCGTTTTAGCACCCATTAAAACCAAAGTAAGTAAAGTATTCGCAATAAGCAAGACAACTATCATTTTGCAACGAACGACGCAAATCTTTGTTCTATTGCTTCCTATACTTATAAGTAGTTGTTTATCGCAAACAAAGCCTGTGAGTTAACACGTCCTATAATGCAATTACCATGAAACAATACGATCTTGATTACCTTTGGAAATTTTCCTTATTATCTCTTGAAAAATAATTTCCTCGTGGTTTTTTCGCGAAACGTTGTTGAATGAAAGAATTTAATGGGACTAGAACCTCGACCTCTTGCTTACGGCACGTTACCTTGGTCGCGCTTGACCAGGACTATAACAGTTTTATACGGACAGCAATAAATTATAATGTCTATCATAAAACAAAACATGTGTCTAGTACATAATTTCTGTTTATCCTATTAATAACATTTTTGTGGTAACCTAACGACTGTTTACATGTATTTTATTTATTTATTTAAACTTTATGCACAAATAAAAAACTGTACAAAGGCGAACTTAATGCCTTGGGCATTTCCTTTCAAAGCCATTATGTATCAAATGTATTATGTATGTGTTTATGTATCAAAGCCATTAAAACCAAATATTTAATTATGTTATTTACGTTTAGGTACTTGTATGAGAATTATGAGCGAAGCCTTCGTTAATATTAAGTTTAATCAAATCTAAATCTAGTTTGGATATGAATGCCATAAACTTTATATAGTTTTCGCAACAAGAACGTAAAGTGCGCATAAATTTTCGCATTTTTAAGGTCTTGTTTCACGGTCTTTTCGTCTCTTTAACGACGACCGGATTTTTCGGTTCGAAGTAAGAATAGTTTGATTAATTTATTTTTTTATTAATATTATGTTCAAGGACTAAAGGTTAACAATAAATCAATTTATTATAGCTACATATAATATTAAAAACAAAGAGCTTTTAGGTCTTCGGGAAACCCTAGATCTCTTGTTACCTAATGTTGCGATTCCAAAGACTGATAAATACCTGCTATTTGCAACAAGATACAATGGTAAAGTGCTAGTTCTAAAATCACATAGTTTTGTATTCGTAAATCATTTCTACCAATAAATTGGCGATGGCACTGAACTTGAAAATAGTAAATGTCAAGAAAGATGACGCTTCGCACACGCAACTTACGCAAGTTGTTGAATATAATATGTGGTTGGATCGCAAGTATCTTTCTGCAGACGAAGCAAATAAAACAAAACCTTTGACTTTGTTTTCACACAGATACCTATGTGTAGTTTCCCGGTTTTAACAAAAACAAACACTACAATTTCCTCCGACATAGAAAATTGTTGAAAAACTCCTAACATTTCAACCCTTTCATATTTATACCGTAGTTCTCGATATCTAAGAAAAATAACAAGCACAACTTACCGGCTTAGCAAACGCTCCAACACAAGTATACACTAAAGACACTAGTTGCAACAAGCAATGCTGTATCGCTAAAGTAGCGGGCGCAAGTGGAGTCGGGCGGCGCGACCAGCGCGTGGGCAACACGGGGCACTTTTACACTAGTAATGTTCGCGCGCGCTCATTCCGCTCGTATATATCACTGCGCTATTCTACGTCACAAAGTCACAACTACGGTCTTACTCCAAGATAAGGGCTTCGAACCATCAATGTCTGCACAATGCATACTCTAGTCGTAATCTTCAATTAATATGGTTTTGATAAGACAATTTGCCGGTTTCTCTTCAGTTTAGTGTGCAGATTGCCAGCAAAGTCTGTCATTGCATTTGAGATGGCTTTGCAGCTCAAACCGAAAACGACCGTTTTGTAAAGTCTTATTAAAAACCTTCTGTTTTGCCTTCTGTAAACATAATAAATGTAACATATAATATTTGTGACAATGTCATAACATGAAATGACATGATTTAGCTATAGAGGAGGTGACTGATAAGATGACGAGTAATAGAGAAGTAAGGAAGAAGGATACATGCTGCGCCGACGCCAAATAAATTGGCATGACGGCAGGAGAAGAGAATGATGATGAATAACATAAATATGAGCTTTCGGTTTGATTTTCGCACTGACTCGAAGCCGCCTAACAGATTTAAAACAAAATAAGTTACTTGATGAAATATAATGTTTATTTGACTTTTTATTTGAGTATTCACAACTTAATATTAGTAAGCTGTGCAAAATTATGTCACACAAGTTTTTGGGTGGACGCTAAACCGTTCGAAGATCAGTAGTCCGAAGATGGACACCTTAGCGTCCGAAGAGATCGGACGCTAAGGTGTCGCATAACGCCAGAACAGACCAGAGCGGTAGATAATAAAAAATCCAACACAATCACAGAACTCGTAAGTACGTCAAACGTACAGCTGCCTAGATGTGTAATGTGACAAGTTCAAATTCGATCTAATAGACGTCACCTCTTCCGTCAGATGTCAGGGTAGTTCCCTGAGGCAATATCTTCATGCTTCTGATGCTGAAGATGTTTTTTATAGATAACACAGTCCCGGCTATTATGCAGTTACCTGAAGCTGTGGCATATTTGCAGATGCAAAGTAATGCGACTTTAACACACGGCAATGTGAGAGCTACTTTTCCAGGAAGTGTGTTAAAAAATCCCTCATTTATTTTCATGAAATTATCATAATTTGCCGTAATTTACACTAAGGGCCTACTGTCCAGGTAAACCACACGTGATGCGCACGCAATCAAACGAGACTGTCCACGGAGAAGCAAAGAAGTTTTTTTGCGTATTGTCATGATTCGTGATGCGCCTCGCGCGGCAGCGTACTCCAGCGTAATGCAAAACACAAATAAGTGTTTGTTGATAATATCCTTGAAAGGTACCCTTTCTTCTGCACTGCATTGCATTATTTCATTTTTGTTTGTTGCTGTTGTTGGACTATTCCATACACAAATATGGAATAATCCAACAACAGCAACAGAGACTAAATTTTTAGTTATTCGGTGAAATTATTGAAATGCAGAACCATCCTCTGATAACTTGCTGCAACAATAAATTACAATTATAATCCATACTTCGATAGATACACCTCTTTCGAAGTTTAGATGAAGCCAATCCAATCTAAGACTAGAAATTGTTCTATGCTATAACCACGACTAACTTCATCATAACAAGCTTGTCATTTTGCCAATGAAAAGAAGATTTTTTCCGATGCTATGTAAAATAAACTGAGCCATTTTTTAGCTTGCATCCTGTACGTAAACGTAACCAAAATGCAAAATACGACTGCCGTCATTTGAAACCTGCAAACAGTCTTCAAATGACGCTACCGTGAACATTAAGCCTTATTATTCCATGGTTTCATATTGAGATTCTTTTGATGCTTGAATGATATTGTCAGGAGGGCCCTGTTGATAAACTATTTCGTGAAATTGTTTATGGACACGCGCCAAAAGATAGCGCTGCACTATATACAATTCTTTGAAGCGATCGAGAGATCGTCAGAAAGCCATAGACGTCTTATTTTTTTTTCCTTTAATACTTCTACAATCATTATTCTAGTTTTGATAAGGCTCCTTGTTTCAACCTTCAATATGTAAATACTTCAGGATTTTTGCTGTACAATTATTTACTTGATCTTTACGAGTTAGGTACTACGAAGCCAGTGTGTCATAACCGGATGAATATGTAAACAAATGTGTAAATGGGTTTTTTTTGCAAAAAGAGTATGTAAGAATCGTAGTTGGTGGCGTTCTTTAGTGTCTGTCTACCCCCATGGGGAAAAAGGAGTTTGTTTATGTTTTCATATACTTAAGTAGAACGAATTGGAAATTCTTCGCGCAATATGATATGCGCATTTAACCTTACCAACCAGTCAATGACTTCGATGTGCAAAATGGCACCCAATTCCAAATTGAAAATTTTATAGTAGGTATTAAGGTTTTGCTACTCTTTTTATCGTAACTTTTAGAGACATTTTTATTGTAGGAAGAATTTTGACGCTCGAGTGACATTGGCAGAAGAGCGCTGTGAAGTAGTTTTGTAAAATGTAGATCCGTATTGAAAACACAAGATGGCGACGATAGTTCTAATTTTGGCCACGCGAAAAAAACCTACGGCTACACAAATAATCACAAGAACCATTTTTATTCAAATTAAAATCAAGACTAATATCACGTCTTGAAAAACTCGCTCTATTGGTATCTTTACTGATAACGACGGTTTATTTTAATATAAAAGTAGCTAACTGGTTTTTAACAAATTCTAACTCAAACATTTTAAAACAACTGGTTTTATGATTCCTCCTTATTCACCTTAGATTTAACAGGTTCAGTGAATAATAGTAGTCTCGGCCGCCATCCAAAAGCTCTCATTGGTCGGCTGAATGAAAAGCTTCAATCAATCAGGTTGCCGGGTTCAGTACCTACGCATAATAATAAAGATGCTCTTGTTGGGGTTCAGGACACTAATAAAATAAATATTTATAACGTGGTTAATAAAAACAGAAACAACAAAACAGCTAATATTTACCTGAGTATTTATCGTGACGCACCCTAAAAGAATAACATCCCAAATAAATATATGTACACTATATCGAATACGAACAATTCGAAACTTATAATATCCATAGACTAAACCAGTCCTATATTAATTAACCAATAATATCACCTTATATTCTACTTCTGACCACCGGCCTCCTAATGATAGACACAATGAACGGTCATGGCGTGTAATTGCCATAATTACCACGCTCTGCGAACATGTTGCAGCATGTCGTTAGTAGCATTGAGAAGGTTGCTGATAATCTGCATATCACATGCATCCCTAAGGCCGCGTTTCTACTTGCCAACTTCTGCGAGAAACGATCAAAAGACAGTGAAATAGAAAATTGCAGAGTATAGGTTCAACATACTCCGCAGTTTTCACAATGCAAATTGCTATCCCACAGGCTCTCTGATTTTTCTCGAGGTAGTTTTGTCCCATACAGAATCCATATTTTACAAATCACTTACTAAATGATTAATGGCAGTATTATGTTGTGTAATTGGTTCGACTATTTAAGTCGCATACAGTACTTTTCTTAATTTTTGATAGTTCTTAATAAGTAATGTGCCAGAATTCTGATAGTGGTCTATGACAATTGAACAAGAATTTAACTGAGATACATACTTCGAATAATAATAACGATAATCGGTCATAACCATAAGCTATTTTTATCGAATACATTTTGTGTTATAACTAAGAAAAACGAGCTACAGATAATTTGAATAGTTTACAAGGAATGCTTTCAATATTTGAACACCCACAGCCCGGACGTGTTCGTTACCCGCCCAATCAGCCTGTAGATAATGAATTTGTACGGAATATTTAATGAGTGAGTCCTTTCACGCATAACCTTTACAAATAATATTTCGAAACGATATTTCTCAAAATTTATAGCGTCACAGTTTCATCTTGAACACTAAGAACAAGAAGGTTAGCTTACCTGTGAGCACACTTTCAATTTTATTTCCACTGACGTAGGAACATGCATATTCAATAATTGAATATTTTACTTACTTGTCATGCCGTTTTCTTGATTCAAACGGGGACTATTAATCAAAGTCATGATTAAACCCCTGCGTTAAATAATTCATCGTATTGGAGTACATTCTTTAAGTTCCTCTTAAACATATTGTAGATACGATAACTGCATTGAACAACAGCACTAATTTAGTTTAGTTGATAAACAAAAGTAAAAAGATACATTTTTGGACCTAAATAATGTTTACATGCATTGGCATTCAAACAAAACTCTAAAGGACACTCATCGGTGTTATACCTGCTACAATAAAAAAAGGTCGAGTTGTTTACTCATTAAATCAAAACGAAAAATATTTCCAAATATTATGTGAAAATTGACGACAACCTATTACGAAACCAGTATTAAATTATTAGTTGAAATTGTTACAATTTCTATTAGTTGCAAATGTCAGCAATATTCTGTAGTGCCCGTTGGCATGAACAGAACAAGCAACACAAATTATGTCCTTATTGCAACAAGTATAGCAAGACAGGTGCCTAAAATGGCTGCTTTAGCAGAATCATAATAGAAAAATAATAATATGACCCACGTTAAAATTCTTAAAATGGTCACAGACGCAGTTAATATATTATAATATTAGCATCCTATATTGATTCTGTTAAAGTGACCACATACCGAGTTTCCTTCGTGCCTCGAAAAGCACGTTAAAACGTTGGTCCCGGCTGTCATTTGTAGATCTTTGACAGTCGTTACAGGTAGTCAGCGGCCCAAAAGTCTAACAACCAGTCTTACCAAGGGTGCTGAGTAATACGATACGTATTACCCAGCACTAACTGAATTGTGGCGCTTTATGTAAAATACTGGTGTTCAACTGAATCCGGTTCGACTGGAATTCGACCCCAACATAGTTGGGAAAAGGCTCGGCAGATGATGATGATTCTGCTAAAACGGCCATTTTAGGTGCCCAGAAAAAACAACCTAATCGAAAACATATCATCCAATGGTGAGGCGGATGATTATGGTAACCACAACTGATCGGTAATAATCGTAATAGCTCGGGACCATTTTAATTATCAGATAAATAAAATTAATTAAACCTTGAGTTGAGGAGGCAATTGTCCAGCCGACGCTGTCGAAGGCTGATGATACCTAATGTTGATGCTGGTATACCTAGGATCGTTTTCGAGGGACAATTTGGGATTGTGTGTTTTTGTCTTTAGACAATTTGTGTATTATTTTATTAACTAATGTTAATATCAGATACTATACTACATTGTAAAAAGTGAGGAGACACATTATCAATTTTAAATATCTTGGAGGACCTTTAATTGAAGATGAACCCTCCAGATTCTCAATACCATGATCACGAAAGCTTTCATTTAGCTTGCAATTAGAGATTTTGTAATACTTCAAGGATACATCTGCATTTATATAGATTTTACAATTAACTTTAATATGTTGGCATTATAAAAACGAGCAATAAAGAAATTGGCAGGCAGCGAACAAAAATGGAAATCGATTTAGTTCCATGTGTAACTATTCTAAATAATAAATGGCAAGCTTACTCAACTTAATACTGATAATTGTGTAAAGGCTTCTGCTGAAGACGAATAAATGGACATTACGATGAAACATTTCAGAGGTATTTGTAAACTAAAAGCTCCAATAGGAGTGAACGATCCATATTTTCAAAATTAAGATGTTATAAAGGGTGTAAAAATACCCTTAACGATGCCGAAAAACATTTGTTCTCCCCGTCAAGTTCAGCAATATTTTTTGCGTAGGGTTACTTAGTTTGATGTACAGAATGTTTAGTTGTCGGCTTCGTGAAGGGTCCGTTTACACCCTGTATCATTTCCAACCCATCTATGAAATATGTAAGCGTGCCCCCCGAGCCCGTCCGTGGGACCGTCACAACAATTTAATCATACATAATATCAGATAGGATCGCCAACCAGTAAAGTCAAGGTTTCATAAATTAAAAGTGACCTTAATAAATATTCTCTCAGGCATATAAACTTTCACGATGACAAGTTTCAGAATAATGCGGGCATAAACATACCTACAAATATAGAAGATTTCTTTTATTTATGATGTTTTCGGATTTATGTGTCCATAGGGTCCTGGACCTTCGGACGCCGTACTAGTGCCCGCTGCCCTAGAGCTCGCAGAGGCCCGATAGTCTCTTTAAACAAAATGAGGCACAATATGATTTGCTCATCACTAACTTGTTGGAGATACATACTTTTAAGACAAAGACAGGCTTTTTAATTACAATACTTATGATGTTCTTACCCTTCGGCCTCGAACTTACAGAATTTAGAGTAGACATTATGAGCCAACTTTTTCGTGGTCAAATAAGTAATGGTTTAAATCAATTCATAATAAATTACAATACATTAGCAAGTATTTACATTAAGTCTGCACTTATGTGTTCTTGACCAAAATTCTAGCTATTTTAGCGTAAACACGTTTATCCGTTGAGTTGTAGTTAGTGGCTCACGAAGCACAAATCAATACTCATCTTCGTCTGTATTCTGCCTATCCTAACCGTAGAAATCTGGTCGAATCTATGAAGTTTAAACTCAAGGCTTCCCAAAAAACAGTGGATTATAGTGCGCTGGGTGTCAATATCAGAGACCGAACCGATTACCCGTCCGCATCGGTAACTAGAAAACGGTTTTTGTAATACAGCACAAAATTTAAATATTGTTCCGGAAATATTTAATTCCACAAGGAAAAACAGAACAACTTGTTGGTTAACTTTATTCAAGAAAATTCATGAAAAACAACGTTACCTTAAGTAGGATACATTTTTTTATAACTTCTCGGTCTTTCGACTACGATCAAAGTAGCGATAACCGGATACCGTTTTTCCCTAATGTCAAGTTGAATGACCGGATTACAGCGTATTTCATGAATGGCTTTTAACTTTGCCAAAAGTTGCCGAATATGTACGAAAATAAATGACTTATTTGAAAATTTCAACTTATTAAACAATTCTCCGAAATTTTCTATATCTTATAAAAGAGCTTTGCTGATAACTACACGCAGGTAAGAAGGAAACATTTATGCTTTTCAGTTTGAATCTGTTCTGGTGCTGCGCTGGTGGAGTGCTGCAGTAAGATGACAGGTCGCCAAAAAACATGCGACATACGCTACGTAGCGCCACGCAACATGCTACGCACTATGACACACTATATGCTACGTAGCTCGCTACGAAACTTGCTACGGACTACGATACACACTATGCTACGTAGCTCGCTACGAAGCTTGCTACGGACTACGATACACACTATGCTACGTTGCTCGCTACGCAGCTTGCTACGCAACATGCTATACTCTACGTTTTACACTATGCAATGCTTTGCGGCGTGCTACGCTATATCTACATGGCACACAACGTACCACGCTATGATGTGTGCTACGTAGAACGCTATGAATATGAGCCATTATGTTATATTTGGTCACGATTGGGAACTGATATTATTTAAAATGTTATTTGCTGTAGTGATGTTAAAAAAGGTTAATTCATTTGTACTGCGCCATCTAAATTGGCTAATAATTTAGATGGCGCATTACAAATGAAGGTGGTTTTAATTGAATTAACAAACTGTTCTAATGAAAAAAACTAGAATCCTCACATCTCAATCGGAACGTGTCGTGCGTTTTTGCGGTTTGATAATTATAGACGGATGTGGTATCAATTTTTTTATGGTAAACAGAAAATCCTAGTTTTTACTGATTGAGTAGTACGGGCACGTACAAGTTGTTTTTATTTTGATTATTTCTTGAATATGAAATTATGGTAGATGAAATTATATTTTTATTTAGAATTTATTAATTCGGAAAATTACCATCCAAAAACAAGTTAGGAAAGAATTTATTATTTCGATATTTTTAGACTTACTCGTTTACTGGTACCACTTTTAATGGCATTCTTATAATTTTATAAATGCCAAATTTCGTAGATAGGTACTACCGAGGTCACTGACGGTCTGCCACATTTCACTCTTGGTAGTACATAAAGTTCCTTCCTTTTAGGACTACGACAGAAAAGAAGAGTTAATGAATCTTATTAATCATGGATATACGAGTATGTATGTGAGTCAATTTGTTACCTCCTGTAGCTGAAACTACTGCACCTATTTTAACGAACAAGGATCGATTGCTTAAATCGTTATAGGTATTCATGTAACAGGTCGTCGACGTCTTCATAATAAACTGGAATGATCATTAACTGAGAAAACAATCAAGTTACAAAAACAAATAAAATCTGAACTTAAACCGGTTGAGAGAACCAGTGCCTTGCCCTAGAAAAGACTGTTATCTAGAGACTTCTACACATAATGCGTACGCAACTTTTAAAAATAATATATTATTTGTTTTGCAAATAGATTTAGCAGCTTCTTCAAGGCAATAGTTATAGTCGTATCTACATACGGAACCAGCAATATTACATCAATTTAGATAGCGGCATTACGCGACACAGTATGAATTTAAATCTGTTTCTGAGACAGGACCGCCTTCGTTTGTTTGTTTGTGACGATTTTTTTTCTAGAACTTCTGAAGCATTAACTACGCCATTTAAAATTGTTGTTTACTGGAAATATCCAACAATTTTCGAACCTTGAAGGTCTGAAATTAGTTTTATATTTAGTTTTGCTGGTAATTACGACAGTGGCATATTTTTTTAAAGTGGTTGGTTCTAATATTGGGAATCCACTCAATTCGGAAATCGCAAGACTGACAGTTGTGCTTAGGGGCGATGCTTAGGGGAACCCTCAGCCCAGCTTTAAGCTGGAATGATAAAGTTTTAATTTCTAAAATTCTAACTCGATAACTCAGGTTATTAACGGAACTAATAAAGCAAAAATGAGAGGGGTCTATTGATGTCCCATATGAACATAATACATTCACTTTATTTGATTTTTAACTAGCCACAGTAAACATGCGTACTCGTGAGACTGGCGTCATTATGAACAAATATACCTTTTTCCTGTAAACAGAACTTGCCAACCAAATCCTACTGCCTTCTTGCGTAGCTCATAGAATGTTTACCCATCAGGATTTCGTATTTTTTCTTGTGCAGACACTGAAATGAGTCTTTTTTTGGGATGGGAAATCATCAAATTACTCCTCCCGCTCTGGGTGTAGTGGGAGGGAGTGTCAGACTTTTACTGACTAAAATCCATCCATGTTCCTTCTTTGCCCTTTGTGTTCCAGGGCCGCGGTATCTCTTTCGAACAGTCCCGCAGCCCCGACTGAAATGTGTTTTGTTCTTATTTATGGTTTATCCACAAAATAACACACAGACACGCACCCAGTGACTTTGCACTGTTTTTTTTTTTTTTTTTTTACGGATGGTAAATCATCAAATGACTTCTCCCGCTCTGGGTGGAGTGGGAGGGAGTGTCAGACTCTTACTGACTAAAACCCATCCATGTTCCTTCATTGCCCTTTGTGTTCCAGGGCCACGGTATCTCTTTCGAACAGTCCCGCAGCCCCGGCAGGCATCGGCCCTTGCGGGCCCCTTCCTGGTTGCTGACATCTCTTTGAGGCGCGCGTGGAACACGAACGCGCCGTCGACACGGCCTGTCGTCAAAAGACGGACGGACGGTGAGCTAACCCATTACTCACCGTCCACAGGCCCGCGCCTACGGTGGCCGGGAGCCACCACGTGGCCCCCGACGCCCGGTGCGTCGCCCGCGGCGGCTGGGACGTGAGATTCTCTCCCTCTCACGTCCCGCCACCTCCTTCGCTAGCATGACTGCTTCGCAGAAGGAGGTGACGGCTTCCCATTCCCTCTCGCTCCGGACCATGGCCTGAACCAGGGCCGGGAGCGAGAGGTCGCCGCCGCCGATCGCCGCTACGAGGACACGGCGGAGCTCCGCCCAAGCGGGGCAGACCTCCACGGTGTGCGCCACCGTGTCCTCCGGACGATCCTCACAATGATAACACCCGGGCGTTTCCTCCCGCCCGATTCGGTGCAGGAACCTCCCGAAACAACCGTGTCCGGTGAGGACCTGCGTCAGGCGGAAGGTGAGGGCGCCGTGGCGCCTCTCTAGCCACTCCTCAAAGAGGGGACTTATCGCCACTATTGTGGCGTGCCCTGCACTGGGTTGCGACAGTCGCTGTCTCCATGTCGCCATACTTTGCACTGTTTGGACGAGCTTTTAGATAAAGCAATGATAATTCTAAGCTACACTTGGTCATTCTTTTTTTTTTCCTGTTATAAATATTGTTCGTGAGCTTTTTTTTATAATTTGAATATGATTATGATTAGGATCTATATCCAAAACCTAACCTGCAACCGCAAATTGGTATGTACCTATAAGTAGGCCTAAATTACCAATAATTATACTGTATTAAAAAAACGTAATTATTTATTCATCAATAAATATGATATTTTACAGGAAATGTAGTTTGTAATTCCTCGTAGTTGCAATCATATGTAGGTATTTTAAAAATTTACATCAGGCTATGCAGCAAATGTCTGTATGGCTTCATTAACCCCCTTTTCTACGATGTCTTAATGAGTATGAGGAGCCCAATTAATACTGTAAGACTGCTCATAATGATATAATTGGTATCGAGATGTAACGAGTGAATCAGCCTAACAATTAAGTCATAATCATGACCCAAAAGATTCGTGTATATCAACAAGGTTACATAAAAGGTGTTTTGCTGAATTGAGATATAAGTTTTTAAACTGTCATGGTCACTAACATTATCATTAACACTAGAAACGGGATATTTACCATGTTAACTGTGTGTTTTGAGTTCCCGATATTTCGGCGCTGTTGCAAGCACCATGATCACGGATAAACTGAAGTTATTAAACATACAGTAAATATGGCAAATATCCCGTTTCCAGTGTTAATATGTTACGAATTTCATTGTTTTTTTTTTAGATCAACTAAATTCACATCAAGATTACATTGGTGCAGTGTATGGCCTACTAATAAACTGACGTATTTGAAAGACGAGAAAAGCACACAAACTTGAGTTTCTTGTTGTCACCAATGCGGTTATACTCTCTACCTCTGCGAAAATTTTACCAGGAAAATGGTAAAAAGTATCTAAAAAAGGGCTTTTACAGCAGCTAAAGAACTAACAGGTTTTGAAGATACAACACATTACTTTTAATATAGCTATTTGAAGACTAGAATTCTTTATAATTGGTCTGACATCGACGTAATCCACGCACTCTACTCAAGACTGGTATTTTTGTTTAATTGCGTCAAAAGAATATCCGCTACTTTTTGCTTCAGACGCGTGTAACCTAATCCAGGGTTACTGACAGGCAGGATATGTGTAATGAAATTAATTTGATCATCATAATTAAATCATATATTTGTTTCAGCATATTATTGAAATGTTAATTTGAGTTTCATTCTTAGGATGATATGGCTAGGAAAGAGATGTCTGACCAGATGACGAGTGATAAGGTAGAAATCATTTGACAATACCTGTTTTTTTCCTATGTTTTTTTAAAGTCGTGTCGTGAGTAGGTCTAGCTACTTACTGATTGTTGGACCTGGTAATCCGTACCAAGCTTACTAAAATGTCGGAAGTCTAGAATAGTCATCTTGATTAAAGTGGTGAAACTTTGTTATAGCATTCGAGGCGAAATTAACACGCGAGCAGGCGAGGGTGTTATGGAGCCGAGAACTGCTGTATCAAATCCCCACGCGTATCAAACGACGCTTTTCAATACACTTTCGAAAAAATAAAATATTAGAATGGAAAGTATTTTTGTCGGGAATTATTAGGAAACTATGATTTTATTTGCTTTTTTCCGCGATTTGTTTTCGCCAGGTTGAAGAAGAAGCAAAGGTATGATGCCGCTAAACAGCCTAATATGAAAAATAGAAAATTCAAACATTTATTTGTGTCCTAAATTCAAATTCAGAACACAAATAAATGTTAATTTGTTCATAAAAGTAAATATTTGTTTTAAATAATCATGTTTATCTATAATATTCTTTATACAACCACAATTTAAATACTCAAAAAATATGTACGCCGTCATGACGCATATGTCTTTGCCGAAATTAAAAAAAAAACAATCACCGACGACTATAGTCAGTGAACCCATTAGGACTTAGTATAAGTTTAGTTATCTGTGGAAATTTTTATTTCCACACGTGTGCGGAAAAATATTAAAAATCCACACGTGTAAAATACATTGCATGTTGAACCTAATCTCAGTGCTATAAGAACCAGTTTTCGAGAAGCTATTAAATATCAACATCATCCAGCCAGCCGTCATGGTTAAACAATGACTGACTGCATTATGTACCTATGCATTGATTGATTCCTAGATCTTATCATTACGAAACTGGTTGCATTACTTTATCCCATTCATCAAGATAGTTTTATCTTACACGTAATCAGATCACTTATACATAAGTGATAAGTCATGTATTTTAGTAGGCATTCTACTCCTACTTGGTATCGGTTCGGTTCAAGTCCGTTACAAGACACGTGCTGAATCATGGCGTCTGTTCATTCTAGGTGATAAAGCACCAATTACCCAATACTATAGAAGTGTACACAATAAGGAGCAAAGACCATTAAATCTTCGCACATTTAGGCAAATATTTAATTGATATCATGACGGTGATGATTTGTTTGGCTGGTCAAAGGTCCAATACCGTAGCGGTAGGGTGATTGCCCTTTTGTAGACTGTATTGGAACGTTCTTAGGTAAATAAATTTTAAATTAGGGTAACAAATAAAATAGTTAAATGTGCTGCCAATGTAGTGTAGGAACTGGAGTATCTTCCTAGTTTTAGTGTCAACTAATTTTGGATATTTTCTATCGTCAAACAGCGTCGACTTCCAGTCTAACCGGATGCAGCTGAAATATTTTCTTTCGTTGGTACCTACTAAGCTAACGCTCTACAACAAAAAAAAACCTTTCATAAATCCTTATTTTTGTTTACCAACCGCTTCAGTTTTTTCTGTTTGTTTGAGTCCTATTGGTTATGTTAATCAAACACAATGATGTAATCATAGCTTATCATTATTTTTTCCTTGTACCTACCTAAGATCTATTTGTCCAAGATCTACCTGTTATTATGTAGACACCTACCTATTATTATCACAACTTGTACAACCGGAAACGGGATAGCTAGGTATAATTAGTAGCTAACATAGTAATCATAAAACTGCTTTATCAGGAACTAACTTGTGTAACTGGAACAGTAGGTAAGTGTGGGCACATATACCTTGATTATGTTATTTTTAGTTCTATCTACCACACAATAAAAAATGTAACAAACGTAATGAAAGCTTTTCATTTTCAAACACATTTATCATTTATAAATCTATCAATGTACCTGCAGCGTCAAAACTTTAGGAAACTCGTTATTTCGCACTTGATTTTCGAACGAAAAAAAAATTGAAGGTTTTTGCTTCTTCGGATTTTTTTTTATTTATACTTACAGAGCCATCTATTGGGCAATAGCAAAACTACGTCACAATTATCAGTTTCAAAAAGCGCCATCTTGCGTAAGTAACTTGCGAACAAACCTGATTTTCATGCAGAGACATCTATTGGGTAATAGCATAACTACAACATATTTTAGAATTTTAAAATCACCATCTTGCGTACGGAACGCACATAAAATAAATATCTATTCTACAATAGATGGCGACATGTGTACAATTTTAGCCCCAGAATGTTTAATATATTTTAATTGAAAGTCTATAGCAACTTTTCAGGGTTCCGTACTTAAATAGTGCCTACGGGGACCCTGTTAATAAGGCTCCGCTGTCTGCCCGTCCGTCCTAGGGTTGCCAACTTTTTTTCAGAAGTAAATAATAAGAGTGTATTTGATTTCAGAAGTGGTAAATAAGGAGTACAAATGTGTACAGACAAACATACGCTTTTAAAACTGTATTTCTTTGTAGGTAATATTGGTTTAACCGAAAAATATTCGACGTCTTAAAATATAGCTTGTAGATTTCAATGGTTCCCGCCATTTCACAATCGTAACCAAAAACACAGCCATTTTTACTCATTTGAGACCCATCATCATCATCGCCCGGAGGACTCGGTGGTCTGCTCCGCTTGGTCGGAGCCGTGTCCTCTTAGCGGCAATTGGCGGCTCTGACCTCTCGCATGGTCCGGAGCGAGAGTGAATGGGAAGCCGTCACCTCCTTCTGCGAAGCAGTCATGCTAGCGAAGGAGGTGGCGGAACGTGAGAGGGAGAGAGCCTCACGCCCCAGCCACCGCGGGAGACGTGCCGGCCGGCGGGAGCCACCACGTGGCTCCCGGCCATCGTAGGCGCAGGCCTGTGGACGGTGAGTTTTAAGCTAGCTCACCGTCCGTCCGTCTTATGACTACAGGCTGTGTCGACGGCGCGTTCGTGTCCCATACGCGCATCAAAGAGATGTCAGCAAACCGGAAAGCGTCCTCAAAGGCCGATGCCTGATGGGTCTACGGGACTGTTCGAAAAAAATACTGCGGCCCATTTGATGCGGATCATTTGACGGTTTCCGATCCGAAAAAAAAAAGAAGGACCTGGGTACCATAGGATAATGGGGCCCATGTAGGATGCAAGAGCGAGCTAGATTTTTTGCATCCCGCCTCGGATCGGTGAAGTTTTCATTTAATAGTTCATACAACACAAAATGATCACGTTAGTCCTTTGGTCCTGTGTTTTCTGATTACAACTGTCTAGTAATATAAAATCGACTAACCCCTGTTCTTGCCAAAAATGTGCCTACTCTAGACTAACACAAATAGTGCACCACATCACTACGAGGGTGGTGCCGAGTGGGTTGGATTGTACATAATTATGTATTATTTTTTAATTTGTTTAATTTTCTAATTAAGTTTGCCTTCTATTATTTTTATTAATAAGGATGAAGTTAATAACTTGAAACTCTATCAATAAAATAACTTATTGAATACCAATTTTGGCGTCAGCTATTTTTATAACCTATTACTGAAGTAGATTGAAGCTGTATGAGTAACCGACAGTGCCTACAATTACTGTTGCCTCTTGTTCGAGATCTTCTGTTACCTAATTGTTGTTTCAACATTTCGTCGCTCTCTTTGGAAATAGTGTAAATAATGGTAAGTGTTAATTTGATCATTTTTAACGTTGTTAGTCATTGTACACGCCCACTGTTTGCTATCTTAACTAACACACTAGCAATTGTTTTTATCGTTCGTATCCCAAAGTTTCGAACAGTAAAAAATGCCCGCTGCATTAATTAATAATTAACTTTCCACAGTGTGTTGAAGTAGTTCACGAATAGCCACTTACAGTTTGATGACCCTATTTATTTCTAATTCTAAATGTGACATGTAAACTACACTCTTGTTTTACTTTTATAGACTAATTTCTTATTTGAATAAGTCATTACACTGTTTAGTCAAATCAATGCACATTTTTTTATGTAGTTTCTAGACAGAATAACTGTATTACTGAAATATTTTTATTTTAAGCTGATAATAACAGCAAAGAAACCAAACCAATATTCAGATTAGGTCTCTGTGAGTAACTGAGTACTATGCTTATTTTTGATTTATGTTTAGTTTCCAAACTTGTTTATAAAGAGACAAAATCGATGAAACAATAAATAATAGTGACAATGCTTTATAACTAGGGATCGGATGTTCGGATGCATATTATTTACCTAAAGGACATTTTTGCCCAGCAAAGGGTACAAAAGTATGGATGCGGCTTCTTTAAATGCCAATTTTTATCCTGGGATAAGAATTTCATAATTCTTCAGTGTGTATACAACGTAGTAGGCACTCAAAAGCATAATGAATATTTATAATCTATTTAAACCAGGCAAGAAAAATGTTAAAAATAACAAGTTAAAAAAAATACTACAACTGTTTGAATTAAAATTTTGCTGCTGAAATATCGAAAAGGACAAAATGGTAAATATAACTGGGCATAAATTATTTGAATTATAACAATAAAATGAAAAAAATAACCATTTATTTAAATAAACTGTGACTATTCCCGTACTACCACTCGCTACAAACTAGTCTACACTCAAACTTTTGGTAAATATGCATCCGGATATCCAATCTCTATTTATAATACAGTTACAAACATTAATAGAACACATCATAATCATGAATGCATTTCCATGAAAAGTCAGCGAGTGAACAAAACCTAAATTATGAATTTCTCTGTAACAACATAACATAACATTGTATTACTTTCCCTTTTCAAAAAATATTCTTCCCTGGGGCCGCATGGTCCAGTGGATAATGCCTCACTCCCTCTTAAAGAGAGGAAGCCGATGTCCCAGCAGAGAAACATTATAGACTGACTATGCTAGATCCATAATACTATATTTATGAATTGTTTACAATTTATTAATGAATTCCTGGCTGAACCCGGAAGTATTAGTATATGAATAATTTTTACTGCCTTCTTAAACAATTTAAATTACCTTTATTCCACAGTATATAACGTATTGCAATGCAGTCCTGTTTCGAAAAATAATTACAACAAAAGTTTCATACATTTTATTTCATATTACAAAAATATCATATAATATTAATAATTTTGTTAAAATTCAACTCACTCTCTAAATATGTTATTCTAATTTAAATACAAAACTTGGTTTATTTCATTTGAATCCTTATCAAAGTTTTGAAACATTCTTCTTATTATGTGTAAATAAATGTGTTTGATAAAAACAATTACAAAAATAAATGTAAATTATTTATTTATCAATAAACATGCAGAGCTGCAAGGGCATTGACGCGCAAACTGTCGCCACAGATTCAATACATCATTACAACCACAAAGAAGTTTTTAAATTGGTTTTTTAAAAGAGCGGTTCCTTACGTTTTGACCAAAGCAGGAAACCTGCGGATTAAGGTTTGGTATGATGTAGTGAAAACGTGGTAACCATTTGTGCGTTGATGTCCCTTCCACTCTGTGTATTTATTTATACTTTTAACTGTACAAATCAAAATCAGTAACTTAATTGCTCAATGTCAGTAATAGCAATATTTATTTAACAATTAAAGTACCTTCTTTGATGGAGATCCTTCAACCTGCATTACCCCTAAAAAATATAATTTACCAAACTAGCTATTTCAATATTCTAACTTTGATAAACTTTTCTGCTGATTTAACTTTTTATTTACTGAATCATAGGATTATTATTTATTTAACACTTCAAGACCAAAGTATAGAGGTAAACTTAATGCCATAGGCATTTTCTACCAATCAACTAATACAAAATGTTTCTTACAAAATTATCCAGTACACAGTTATAGTAAAATATATTACTTATTTGTTTTTCTGAAAATAATAAATGTTCAAATATTTAGATAAGTAAACAACAAATACCCAGAAAACTAGCAGCCTCGGAATTTAAGCCAGTGTTTGCCTATTACATGCAATATACGTACAGTCTGCAACATAAAGATAGGTCCTACATATAGGTACCTCTTGTTGTAGCCTTGATTGTAGCTACCGTTACCTCGAAAAGGCTTTGAAATTTTACTCTGCCTAACTTCCGCCATTTTTTTTTTAATTTTCGAAATAGTGGCCACGCAATAAATCAATGCGAACAAACAAAAATCATCTAAAGCGTCACACATCCGTGATATAAGCCATCAACGGTTGAACTTTGATTTTATTAGCCATAAATTTCCTAAAACCTGTATGAATACTGTCGTATTCGTCGTGTAGTCGTTTTTTTGTAGGTAAGTACTTGACTAACATAATCATTAATACGCACGACGGCCAATCAAGCTATACAAAACCAGTTTATGCGGATCTTTCATTGTATAGGAAATCTATAGGTACAAAGCGAGGCAAAATAGATTTGAGTGTAGGTACACACACTCAAATCTATTTGCAACAGGGTGTCAGACTTTAAGTACATCCCTAGGGATAGGGTCTAACACCCTGTTTCAAATAGATTTCAAATTGTAAATAGGTAGGTACTTAAAATATTTGCAAGTTATTAGGAAACTTTTGAATAAAAACAATATCATTCAGTATACCTAATTGTATGAAAAATTGTTTATTATTAAGCACAAACTCGTTAAAAGTACAACTGACTTTACAGCTTTTATTATAATTTTTTGTATCTTTTTGTCAAGGTTACCTCTTTGTTTTTACGTGTAAGTGTAATATGTTTTATAGTATAATGTGGAATAAACCATATAACGAAAAAATATGTAAATGTATGGCCATTGCGTACCGTGAAGTACCGTCCTGCTTACTTTATAAGTATCTGGTTCTGGTGCACTACATTTATTTTTGCGTCAAACGAATTCTTCTAGAACAGTTTACGTCTCTGTAGGTACCTAGTTGTTTCCGCGATCGAGATAAAACCTGTTTTTCTTATTATTGACTTAACTGGGTAAAGAACGCAAATAAATCAAGAGCACATTAAAAAGTTGTTAAAGTACAATTAAAATGTAATCAGTTAATCGTAATATCAACAAATCGTCATTATTGCTGATACACAGCTTTTATCGTGCTCTATTTCGATCATCCATCATTTTAATACATTATTTTATTCTTTTCGAATGACAGTAATAATGGGTCATTATTGTAATGTAATGATTCTTAAAACATAAATCATAAGCTGTTTATTTTGTGTAGGTGTGACTGTCTCGTGTCCTGCATGACACATGACATAGTACCTTAATAACCTATATCAAAATAATGATAAATAGAATATCTGATTAACAGAGAATGATTAAATGTTGTATATTATGTAATATCCATCGACTACTATTTATTGACGAGCTTCTAATGACTAGGGTAGCCCGCGAAATTCAAATTTTCTTTCGTTATTTTAGTATCAGGTTATATGGTAATAGAAAAGTTGGACGCGCCCGTAAAAATGTGTGTTTACTTATTAATAAAGTTCTGAAGCCTAATAACATAGGTCATTTTTTCATTCACAGCTTAAAATAGTATTATTAACCTCCTCAGTCGGGTTAAAATATATAAACATCATCAACATTCTCTTGCCCTTATCCCTATTCATCAGGGGTCGGCGCAGTATGTCTTCTTCTTGCATACTTCTCTATTACTCGTCATCTCCAGATCCCATCGTCATCGTCAGATATCTGCTTTCTTGCCATATCATTATTTATATAGTCCATCCATCAGTGTAAACAGTAGGTAGATATATTTTATTTTATCATTCAAATATCACGCGATTAATTGGAATTTATCTTCGGAATTAGATAAAATACGTAAAAACTCGAGACAGTAACAGGAGCTTATACCCAAAAATACATATTCTCACGCCTTTTTCCAATGGGGTTAGGCAGAAACTACAGAACGCCACCTACTACGCTCCTTACCTGCTACTCCTTTCGCGCCGTCCGTACGTTTGGTCATACACGCATGGTTTCGAGTACTACATAATATCAGAGAGAAAGAAAAGAAACTTCATGACACCTCCTGTTTAGATAAATTTACATAAACAGTGGGTATTTTTATTTTGACTGGAAGCCGACCCCAACATAGTTGAGAAAGGGTCGGCAGATGATAATTCATTCTTATTCTTATTCTTTATTGCACACACAATAACGATTGTTATTTTGATAAATCTAAACAAGAAACACCGCGAGAGCGGCAGTGGCGGTAACTGGTAGACTGGGCAGTGCAGACAGCCATGACTTCGTCGAAACGGTCGATGCTGTGGCCGCTATGGTCGGGAGGGAGAGCACCGCCTGCTTTTGCAAGGAAGCGATAGTCGCAAAAGAGGCGGTGTAAAATTGTAAAATTCCGCAAGGAATTCATACCTAGACTGAGAACTGCGCAAGTCCTCCAGCGCTCCAATCAGTAGGAGTCTGGCCATCCCATATTTCCACACGTAAAAAAGTTGGTGATTATGTCTACTGTTTTAGTTTTTCATTATTATTTCCCGAAAAACTAAAACACAACGATATCCACCTGTTTACTTTATCCACGGGTATAATAACCTGTGGTCACACTATCATAATGTTCGTAAAGTAAATGTTTACATAGTCTGGCCAACCAAACTGCATAGTCCCCACTCAACTTGACAAGTTGTAGGTGTTAGGTTTACCTAGAATTTGTGGTACGGTACTTCCACACCGAGTAAACATCATCATGGATGGCCATTGTCAGTGCCTATCACGAACGGTAGGTTTACGATAGTTTTATATCTTTAATATGTATACCTGCAAAACGACTATGCCATAATACAGATAACTTGTGAATTGTACCAGGTAAATACAAGTATCATGTATGTATGTACGTACCTAAGTCTATGATTTCATATAATTAGAAGTGGGATACCGGTTTTAACTGTAACTCCTTTGAGCTTGACACCAGTTTATATAACCCGTAATAACAGTTGCACAATGCGATGGAAAACTTCCACAATTATTCTCGTTATTTATGGGGTATCTATCGATGTACCAATATTCGTTCATGTTTAATTGCACCTCAAAGTATTAAATAAATCAAACCAAAGTGATATAGTATGGCAGCATGCATCTGCAAAATGAAAGATACTAAAAATATCAGATTTGGAGTATCCATCCATACTCGAAAGTGATTGTCTGGTTACCTTTTTACGCCCAAAACTGAACCGGTCGTTGTGTTATTTGACAGTTAGGTCAGAAGTCTGAGCCTGGAGAAGGACACAGCTCGACTACTTTTCATCCGGGATATTCGTATTAAAAAATTACACGCTGACAACAGCTAGTCTTCAAATAACCCAAATTTCTTCTTTCTTTAACATTAGCAAGATGGTCATGTATTACATATAATTTAGTAACTTTCTTAAAAAATATACCAGATACTTCCTTGAGCACCGCCAATGGGTGACTGTTCGACTTCCTCAAACGATAACCTCAGCAACATGCGATGCAGACTACTGCAAATGCAGACCGGCAAGGCTCTTGAAACAATTACAACAAATTTAACGCAGTTGTGAATAAATGACGTCTGATAGACCTTGGGCTGGGGCAGCATATGAAACTTGCCAGTCTCGGTATCGGGGGCCGTTGGCCGATCATCTGTGAGAAAGGTCTTCAAGTTCTGCAGAGGGCCTGGGAAATACCCACTTCAATCTCTTACCCTGACGAAATAATATTGGGCAAATATTCTTTCGTGAATTTAAACCTTTTACCCTTGAATAGCTAAGTCAAAATGTTAAAAGAAAATAGTTACAAAGTTCTCTGCTATTTGCTATTGCTTCGAAATGTACCGAAAATGCTCATAATTTAATTGCATGTATTGTCCATACCCTATCACAATTAAAAAAATAACTAGAATACCAACCGAGTTAGGCCTAAGTTACCTAATCATACCAATGTCGAATGTTTAAATCGGGCCAAGTCCACAAATTAATCATCAATGCGGACTGTGCCGCACGTAAAGAATGCTTCCCATATTTGTAAAAACGCTCGCATTGGTAAACTTTTTGCGTGGTTGAATATTCGCTGTAATGGTACATGCAAAAAGTATTGTGTAAGTGAAATAAACTTCAATAATATCATGCACATACATATGCGTATTTTGAAAGCAACGTCAACTACTACAGTTTACTTATATTTTATAATCTATTATACATTTGTCGATTTCGAAGAACTGTGTAACTCTAACTATGTCATTGGTTTTTTTTTATATAATCGAAGCTTTATTATGAAATCCTAAATTATACTCATCGAGTGGGTAGAATAAAATGTTAAAATGTTGGTCCAATTTCGCTAGCACGTATTTATGCAAATCTTTGGACTTGGACTTGATCATAGTTGTGACTTGATTAATATGATAACAAAGTCTTGCAAAAGAAGGGGTCGTCCATTAAACACGTATTGGTTTAGCAACTTTTATCTCCCCCCACCCCCTTTCGAGTCTCACGTGATTAATGGACGACCCCTAAGGAAAAAGAAGGATGGTATGATATTTTAATTTTTCGATTTGTATTGCAATATGCTGGTTTCTTTTATTACAAGCTCGTGAGCATTAAACACCCAAACTTATAGGTGCACTGGTCAAAAACATTGCTCCACTATGCTTAGTGATGTAATACTTTGTTTACTACTACTACGTTTTGTGCGCATTGCCATGCTTGGCAGCAAAGGTGTGATCTACTGTTATAGCGACGGAGATTTCAGAGCTATTATTTAAGTCAAATATCGATGGACGGATTGTGTGAAGGATGATATTATTATGGCTAGAAAAGAGGTGTATGATGAGATGACGAGTAACAGATAAGTATGGAAGAAGAAGACAGGCTGCTCCGACCCCAAATAAATTAGGATACGGGCAGGAGGAAATCAATGTAACAATAATTTACAAAAACCTTCCAATACATTATACAAGGTGTAAACAGACCCTTCACGAAGCCGTCAACCAAGCATTCTGTACATCAAACTAAGTAACTTTACGCAAAAAATATTGCTGGGAAACGACTTTTTTTTTTGGGGTGAAAAATCACCAGGTAGGACTCAATGTAACGCACTCAAAACATTGTGCTGATGGATGCATTGAATAATACGGGGGTCGTGGATGTGTTTAAAGTAAAAATCTTACATTAAAAACATGTATTTAAAAAAAAACTTCTGAAAAAGTTGGAACTTTGACCCCCAATATCTCCGTAACTAGAAGGTTCCCAGGTATGGTCTAGAACAAAAAAATGATCGCAATGACGGGGAGAACAAGTGCCTTTCGGCTTCGTTAAGGGTCTTTTTACACCCTTTATTAACGATGGTGACAACAGCATCAAAATTCATTGTGTGGTGTAAAGGAACTAAGCAGATACAAAGAGCGACTTAATTATTTTTATGCTTAATATGTATCGAATTAACATGTTTGATGGCTTGACTGCCAGGTTGGTCTAGTGGTCGCAAGCGCGACTGCTGACCATGACGTCTTAGGTGCGATTCCCGGGTCGGGATAAGTGTTACTGGGTTTTCCATCAGGAATTTTTCATTAGCAGCCATGGAAGCTGAATTTTGTCCTGAATTATGCACGGTTGATGGCGATAGGCTTGCCCCCTATTACATGGGACATATGTTCATGTGCGATGCGGGCTTATGTGGGTGTACTATTAGGTAAAGTCAGCAACGAAAGTTAATGAACAGATACTAATTTACAAAACACCTGAACACAAAACGGACCATAAATCACCAGAATAGAGTACAAAATAAGGTTATCATTTCAATGTTACCAAAACGCCAAGCATTTAAATGTTATAAGTCGCTAAACATCATACAGCATAAGTCGGTAACTACAATTTTGTCGCAAGTCGCTAAACATGTTATGCGTGAGTTTTTTAACTTGATAATGCATGAATTGTAGAATCTCATAATTACATACAAGATACTAAAGAATACACCATTACCTTTTTAACATCGTTCTGATTTATTTCACAATTTAACGGTTGTGATCATGTGAATTTTTAGGTATATGCTGTTGTTTTACAGTAAGCTTCAAAGTTAATTTGAGTTGATCTTATAGAATTAATAAAGTAGTCATTAAATCATTTTTTTCTTTATTCAGTAAATATACGGCTCATCATTACTTTTTTCTATGGAAGCAAAACGGAAATCGCGAAAAAAAATCTGTCATTTCATACATTTCCACAAATTTCGGCAGCAATTTCTTACAAAAATTTCGACAGAAACTTTGTTTAAAAAGCTGTTTTTTGCGGTTTCATTCATGTTGCTCCCATACAAAAAGTTGTTCATAATGATGAGCCCTACTGACGGTATTAAGCTTTTGTATTATTTCATTATCACTAGTATACCTATAAGGTGACTGGTAATTACTGACCGATAGTTAAACACGTGATTGTACTCATGATAACAAACAACTTTCCCAAAGAAATATTTTTTTTATACTCATCCACTTTAATCACAATAACACAATAGCCGTATGAAATTCGCGCACGTGCGCCTGTGACCTATCAGCTATTTACCAGTCTCCCTATATACAAAAGAAACTATAAGCAAAGCAAAATAAGTAGGTATAATATCATCATCTACCTAGCCTTTTCCCAACGATATTGGGGTCGGTTTCCAGTCTAACCGGATGCAGCTGAATACCAGTATTTTACATGGAGCGACTGCCTATCTGACCGCCACAACCCAATTAGTACTGGGTACTACGATACTCCTTGGTAAGACTGGTTGTCAGACTTTCGGGCCACTGACTACCTAACGACTGTCAAAGATCTATATATGACACCCGGGACCAACGGCTTAACGTGCTTTCCGAGTCACGGAGGAAACTTGGTATGTAATGGGTGGTCACCCATCCACAGACCAACCTAGGCAAGCACGGCTTAACGTAAAGATCGATCCGAGCGGCTGTTATTATTTAGCCACGAGGTATCCTATAAGTAGGTCCTGTATAATATAAAAAATATATTTCGTTAATTATAAAAAACTTTAATCATAATCGTCCGCCCCGCATTAGCATCGCTGACCGCTTGGAGACGTTCACGCATTGAATTCACCATATTGTGGCATATATCTCGCCCCCTGAAGTCTTCCTAGTAATGTAGGAAATTAGCTATGCTCAGCGACTTTTGTATTTATTACAGATCAAAAAAAAATCAGCGACTTTTGTAGTTCAATTATGACAAGTTGTTTGATAATTTACTTTAAATAATTTATGCTAAATAATAATGATTATTAAATATTGGAAACGAATTATTTATTTATTTATTAAAACTTTATGTACATAATGTAATTAATTACTTTACGGCTTAATTATGTTCTACCTCTGCCTAACCCTTCTGGGATTACAGGCGTGACGTTATGTATACATTTGAAATTTAAAGTAAAAAAACTGAGGAACTGGAGGTGTAATGCAAAAAAAAAACAATATAAATCATTTTAGAATTCGTGTAAATGTTTAATCTATACATTTATACAAATAAATAAAAATGAAGTTTGTAATTTCAAAATAACAGCTTTTTACTGAATGCATTTGAAAGTATTACGGTACTTTTATTTTTTTAAATGCATTTTTTTTTAAATTTTGTCTGTCGGTCTGTCTATCTGCCTGTTTGTTCCGGCTAATCTCCGAATCGTCTGGAACGATTTTGACGGGAGTTTCACTGGCAGATAACTGATGTTATAAGGAGTAACTTAGTCTACTTTTGTTTTAGAAAAAGCGATAAGGGTTCGATACGACCAAAAAAAAAACCCGTTGAAATTGTTAACAAAATCCGATACTAAAAGGGAAGTAATATTTTTATAATAATTTTACGCGGACGAAGGCCGCGGGCAAGAGCTAGTCTTACTAATATTATAAAGAGGAAAGATTTGTATTTTTGTGTGTGTGTATGTTTGTAATGAATAAACTCAAAAACTACTGTGCCGATTTCAAAAATTTCGTCACCATTAGATAGCTACATTATTCCTGAGTAACATAGGCTATATTTTATCTAAAATAAATGTCCACCCGTGCAAAGCCGGGACGGGCCGCTAGTATCTAATAAATTGCTATGGACCAAAGTTCATTTAACCCTTTATAAGGCAAAGGGAATATTTTTCCCACTATATTTTTCAGCTCATTAATTAAATAATGTGTCCCTAGCAGGTATTCTATTATTGTACAAATAGCCTGGGCAATGAATGATTGTGGTTGGAAAAGTTGAAAGCAGAAAATCTGACTTATGAACTTTGTTTGGACTAGTTAGAAGATAAACATATTAAAAGTCCTGACCCCTCCGAGGTGAGCCCGAGGGATGGGGGGGGCAAAGAAGGTCCTGTTTTTTGTTTTTTTGCTTATATCTCCAAAACGATGCATCGTATTAAATTTTGTTGCACTACATAATAAAACATCACAAAATTCTCTTCAACGTTGCTTTTCAAATTTTTTGTCTATCTCTTATCGTTGAATTGGTATGAGCTCCGAAAAACGATCAATTTTTAAAAAAATGTCTGGTTTTCTGTCCCGTTCGTCTTCGTTTTTGGTTTGCATCTCGAAAACGGTGTGACGCACGAATACTTGTTGTACTACACAATGAAATCTGATAAAATTCTCTACAACTTTGCTATATTTTTTTTTTTTTTTGTGTTTTTTTTTTTTTTTGGTGATTGATAAAAAGTGTGACAAACAAAGTTGTAGAGAATTTTATGAGGTTTTATAATGTAGTACAACAAAATTTTATACGACGCATCGTTTTCGAGATATAAGCAAAAAACCAAAAAACGGGACCTTCTTTGCCCCCCCATCCATCGGGCTCACCTCGGAGGGGTCAGGACTTTTAATATGTTTATCTTCTAACTAGTCCAAACAAAGTTCATAAGTCAGATTTTCTGCTTTCGACTTTTCCAACCACATACCCCTTTTGAGCACTCATTTACCAGACTAAAAGGTTATTTAAAGACTTATCAATCACTCATGAAATATTAAAAAAAACATAAAAAAGAGTTAAATTTATTTTCTACCAATAAATAATATCTAAGCCTACTTGGCATTATTTTCCGATTCCCAGATCTATATGCCTGTTAAAGGGTTAAAAAGTCAAGTTATGGATTTACCAACCATTCCTTTCGAATGTAAGATAAAAAACTAATTTCATAACCACAAATTAGGTTACTTGTGTAAACAAGTTAATGAAGTAGGAACTACTGAGATTAATTGACATCCGTCTGTAATCTGGTCAGGACATTAAGCCTAAATGACGTGCAACCAATGAGAAAATCACTTAAATATACATAAATACACTCTTGTTTACTATAAATACAAATTAAAACAGCATTATAGCTTATCGACGTTTTTTTCTTAAATTTTCCGACGTACAATTATATTTTTTTTATTTTACGTACGTATTTTCCACTTGGTTTTGAAATAGTATTTTGTTGTTGTTTTTCAGATATCACTTTAATAGCGGAAATTCGGCGAGTCCAGACCACCGTCTCTCTGTGATAAACCAGTTTATGTGGTAAGTAGATTCAGTCAACATGTTTGACGTTTCTGGTATTCCCAATATCTATAAAAGCAAAAAGACATATGACTTTGTTTACGCGCATGAAATATTCGATATGTAAAACACCAGCCAAGTCAGAATCGCAGGTGAGGGTTCCGTACCAATCATAACAAAGTTTGGGTAGGCAGAACTACAGAACGCCATCGGCTACGATTTTTACATACATACTACTTTCGTTTCGTGCACGATCATACATCTGGTCATACACGTACTAAGAACAGTCATTTGTCTCGACTTGACAATTATAAAGGTTACGTTTTAACCATTTGGCTACGAAACCTTGACTGAGAAACTGGTCGAAGTTGTTGGTCAGTCAAGGCTAAGAGGTTTTTTCTTTTTCCGGGAGTTGTTTATGATTTGACGCTGTTGATGTTTTTTGCGTGGTCATCTAGGCTATAATACATCGATGATATGGGTTATTGTACTGTTTGTTCGAGATCCCCAAAATAAGCTACCTCAGGGATTAACTTTTTTTTTTTTTCAATAGCCTTAAATGTCCGATTGCTGGGCAAAGGCCTCCCCCATATCCTTCCAGGTACTCTTCTCCTGTGCCACCTTTCTTATCGTGGATAATTTTAAGAACTTCGTTAGTAATCAATCAGCTTAATAGAAAAACTAACATTACTGGCGAATGCTTGCCGAGGGAGTTTTTTACAGTAATGTAACAAATGTAATGTATCAAACCAAAATTACAGGCGAATGCTTCCGGTGACCAAAAACGTCTTTAAGGGAAAAAAGTGTGACTTTATGGACATACTATGTACAAGCTTAGTTTTGCTTTCGATAAAAATCAGTACCTACCTGGGTATTGTCTATGTGCAAATATTCACCCCAACTACGGAACCCCTCACTATGAATAAATTTTTTTCAATTCTGAATCAGGAATAAGGCCTGATGTGCATCTGGATTAAGGGCCCATTTTTTTAAATCCTTGAGAAACGAAATAAGACTTAAGGGAAATTAGTTAAAAATAGTAAAAACTTAAAACAAAGAGCCATGAATTTCTTAGATATGAATTAGAACTGTTATGATCAAATAACTTAGGCCCTCAATCCAGACGCGTGCGTAAAGTGGCATAGCCTAAATCTCAAAAACTACTATCTCTGAGTTAATCATTTTTATTTAAGAATTTTGTTAAGATTTTCTTAAACATTTTAAGAAATTCCCAAATCTGTAGAATATGACATTACATATTTATGGCGGTATATCTAGGTCCCTCAATTCATTAATGTCTGTACTGAGGAATCTGCAAAACATGAATTTATCTGAAGAAATACATAAATAAGACTTTAGTATATTTTACTTAGATACCTCTGTGAATTAGTTAAAAAGAAATAAGGTTACTAAAACGACTGAACTGAGAGCCTAATATTTTTGGCATATTGACTAGGCTCAACCTGCGCATTAAAGCCTGTAGAAAAAATTGTGAGAATGAACAAAAACCATATTATTATGAAAATAAAACGATATGAAAAAAAATACAGTCAACTGTAATGTTTTCTTGCTCAATTGATGTTCGTTTTCTAGTTCAGAGGTATCATCGTAACCTGTAGTAGCAGTTCCAGAAAGAAACCTGGTAACCTTAGAATTAACAGTATTTTAAAAGTTTCTGAAGACCAAGTTATCATATCGCAGACACAACTTAATTGAAATTTGAGACAGACGTAAGATTAAATTTTCAAGTTTATTTTACGCCCTGGCTTCATGTAGGTGCAGACCGGGTCCTTAAAATAAAATACCAGAATTTCAAATTAAACTAGTAATTTCATTATTCATTAAAATTGTCTTTTCACCACGGGTTAAACGAATGGGCTTTTAACATATTGAACCCTAAATACCCGAATTGGTACAATAAAAAAGGATATTATATCAATGACGCACGTAAACTGGTTGGAAGACGTCTCTTGCAGTCCAGTGGACCTGGACCAAGGTAAACATCATTTTTTTCCAATTAAATTCTGGTTTTTTTTTGTATCTTTCACCTTATAATATTATTCTACGTACGCACGAGGCGCGACGGCCAATCTAGCTATACAAAACCAGTTTATGAGGATCTCTCATTGTAAAAATGTATACAAAGCGAGGCCAAGTTATACTGGAAATGTACAGCTTCATATGCCGCCGTGTGTACAAAGCTAGGCGAAGGTTTTTCCGAGAATATTGAGAATAGCAATATCACTATACGCGACTTCTAAGCACGTAGGTATATCCTCGGAATTTACAGAAATAATTAGTGTAGTGCAGACCGTAAAACCTATACGTAGTAAGTAATTCAAATAATATAATATTAAGCTTAGATATTTAGCAAAATGTTTGAAAAATAGTGCCATAAATTTTGCATTAGTATTTAATTTATAAATATAATTTAGATAGTAAAAAAATGTATAACATTCGTTGCATAAATAAAGGACAAAAACAAACTCATAAATTAATACTTATAGTGCACTTCTTTGTAAGCCCGTGCACTAAGGTACAGCACAGGTACCTATTGTTACGTCCGTAACTAAATTAGTTTACTCGGCAAATCCTAATGCCAAGAGGTCGAGGGTCAGATATAATTGTTGGTACTAAGCACAATGACGTTAGTGTGACGCGACATTGTGACGCAGAGAGTTTGTAAAGACGATGGCGCGATGGCCGCCGCGGCAGCGCGGGCGCATGTCAGTCAGTGTCCGCCGCGCCGGTGGACGCCAACACCTGCGCGCGCACATATATCAACAACGCGAAAGTCGACCTGCTTGCTTTTTATTATTATTTGTATTCACACGGTGTACATAACAGACACGCTCCTATAGAAAGGACAGTGTCGTCCTTTCGTTGTTCCACGCCCGTTTTACTGAACATCCGTACACGTAAGTGCTATCAATAATTTTAGATTTATGAATTAGTTCAATCTTCACAAAAACATTTTAAAAAAAATACGACAGCAAGTTGTCTCTACTCAAGAAGTTAATAAGAATATTTTCCTATTTTCACGATATTCCTTCCTCTTGATAGATGATTTTATCTTCCATGTTTTCTAAACAATGCACAATGCAGTAAATATAGCTGAAATGCAATCGTGAAAACATTTGGTTAGCAATTTTAACTTTGCAACAAACTCCACCAAAAATTTTGTAATTAAATGCAATGATAGTGACATTTTTAATGTTACCGGCAAATAAATATCTCATTGCTACCTGAGCCCCCAGTTTCGCGTAACAATGTTTTGTTTCAGATAGAATCTCAGACTTGATCCAAGATGATGCAATTAATATTAGCTTCCTTGTTTGATGCAAGTGGAGTAATGCATGTATTTGTGTTACACATCTGAATGCTGGCCATATTGTTGTAACTTTAACTGCAGCAATATGTACATAGTAGTGCCTGTGGTAGTGCTCAAGTAATCAGTCTTTTGAATTAACGTGGTTTGTGCAAAAAGGAGAATTAAGTGTGTTACTCGGCCATACCGGTACGTTACAACATTTGATGTAGTGACCTTTCTTATAACCAGAAAGCAAATCATGTGACTGTTCCTAAATTATCGTATTCTGATAAAATTGTGTTTTTCCTAAATCAATTAAAGTCGGTTTCCTTTTTTTTTCAAATTCTTTGAGTTTAATTGACTTAATTATTATTATAATTGCATGACAAAGTGTTAAACGCGGCTGTTATTGTTCCATCATAAGTTACATAAGCTACTGACAAAGATTTCACGAGGTTCCTATCTAATTGATCATCGCTGCATATCGATGAATTTACGCAACGCTGGGTTCGCGTCGCGTCGTTGTCGTCTGCGAGTTCCACATCGCTTCATGGACAAGAATTGCGATACTAACACTGTTCGAATGTCATTATCTTTTGTAACGATAATGACTCATTCCAGAATCATTTGATTTTCCCAAGTAAAATTTATGTTTATTGATTTTTGTTATCTATCACACATTTACAACACCTTATTTTAATGTTGCGGATAGATTATAAATTTATAAAATTTCATTTCTCTGTGCCTATAATAAATTCTTACCTTGATTTCATGATGTTTCTAGAAGGATTTTAACGACATAATGTATTCGAATTTGCATTTGACAGGAAATCTGTATTATATCAATGTTAAAGAATTAACATCGAATGTTCTAATTCTTAGCCATGCTGCCAGCCTTCTAAGAATTTCTTCGGTCCATTCCTATTGACAGCGATGTAGACGAATTAATTTCTTGACAACCTTTAATGCTTTTCTCCTTTTCTATATTTAAATGTTACGGATAATGCTAGAAGAAGAAGTAAACCTAGGTTTTCCCGGGGAAACTTAATATTACCCAAGCTTTTTGGGTAAACTAATAATCACTAAAAATAAATTTAAATTTGGAGGTATAGCTTTGATGCAACCAATTTGGATGTAGCGCTCCTCGCAGCTGCCGCGGCACCGTTCGCTCCGCTCGCTCGGCTCGCGCGAGTTCGGTCACACTTCTAATCTAACCTAACCCATTTGGTCGGTGTGCCCTATCAATAAAAAGGATACATCTAAGTTTAATCAATTGCTACCGGTCGCAGCTACCTAGCTGCGACTGTTTCTATACCTATAGAAATATGTAATGGGGTTAGAAATAGGTGTAACCGTACTTCGGCTTTTAACCGTAACATAGTTACTTTTTGAACTACCCAAAAAGTTTGGGTAATACTAAGTTTATCCGGATAAGCCTAGGTTTCCTTCTTCTACTAGCATTACCCGTAACATAATTTTTATTATTACTTTAAGTTTGTTTATAGATAATTATTTATATATTCATAAAAAAAATGTTCTGCTGATCTTGAGGAGTTCAGAAAGAGTTCAAGGAACCGCTACCATAAATAACTTAATGAGAATGCTGAATCACTGACATTTACGTTCCGTTAAAACAATGTTGAAAAAAGAACATTAATAACCGCACCTATGTGAGAAACACTACTATTTCTTTTGTATCGGATCCTCCCGCCGTTTGCCGTTTTAAAACAAATTAATTACAAATTAATACTAAGTTTTCCGTGAGTGAGGCCTACTTAAATATTTTCACGGTCTCGGCACTAATTAAATTGAATAGTATTTTAGTAAGTATCGGCCGTATAGATCGCCATGATGTATGTGGCATTTATAAGGTTTACTTACAAAAAGATTGTCAAGTTCATGGCTTACTTGTTTTCGAAATGGATAATTTATTACAATGAAAAAATGTGACACTTTGTCATCATATTAAAATTGTGGGAAGGTCATTGCCTACGTACCAATAACGTGTAAACAGTGGTCTAAATTCTAAATAAATGCTGATTATACGACTACGACTACTAGTACTTCTTCACATCACCTCGGGTAAGGATGATCGTGTTTGTTTATGGTGGAAGGCCTTTTTCATGAGAAAGTTAATTATCCTATGCGATTAAATGAACTAAAAGCGTTGTAAATGATTATAACTCTGTAAAGCCAGATTTGTTACGGTCGTGAATCAAATTTTGATCAACATACAACCGGACACTGAGTGGGATGCCCGATTCTTTGAATCGATCTTCTGGATCGTAACTTCGTAAATCGATTCACGATCTTAATCGTATTGTATTGAATCGATCTTACTCGATCTCGGAAGATCGTATCGTAATTTTATAAAAATAATGAAAATCACAGTATGCATGCAAAGTTATTTTAACTAATTCTAATTAAGGCGCCACGATACCCCGTGAAATTCACATTTTCTTAAGTTTTTTAGCAATGTGCAGGTCAGTGTCAGGACTGTCAGGTTGTATGTTGATGATGTCGTGCAAGTAACACGTATGTACGTAGTTACAGAATTAAAATCATCAATACAACCCTCAAGTTCATTTAACCCCGTTCAATGACTTTTATATATTTAAATGAACCGTTAAATGAATAATTATTGAAAGGAGTAGTAATTGTACTTTGTTGGAGTTCGTACGGTACTTTTCGATTGACGTTTAGGTTTTAGTTGATACGATTTTTTCATACGATCTTATAGGCGCACACAGTTCGATCTGGGCCATTCATCCTGTTGAATCGATTAAAAAAATCGGTTGATCGTATGGCCATGAATCGATCTTCTGGGAGATTGATTCAGATCGGGCATCCATATCACGGAAAAAAAGTGAATTTCGCGGGCTACCTTAACGCATCCTGCTTAAGATACAATTTTCAACGTTTATTTTCTGTCTGCACAAAGCATCTAGGAGCCTGTCTTTTTATTAGAGCGAGAATAAATTGAGTTACATCTAAGATAGACGTCATACATGTCATTATCGTCTATTTTGTCTCCAATAAAGCAAAAAAAGACTTTAAAAAGTGTCTTTAAGGAACTTTAGGAATTGAGGTTTGTATGTTTGTATACGGGGTGTAAACAGAACCTTCACCAAGCCGTCAACCAAGCATTCTGTACATCAAACTAAGTAACTTTACGCAAAAATTTTTGCTGGGAAACGAAATTTTTTTTTGGGGTCAAAAATCACATTTTACGGTAAAACTCAATATAATGCGCTCAAAACTTATTGCTGATGGATGCTTTGAATAGTAAACGGACCATGGAGGTAATTGGAGTAAAGTTAGAACCTTAAAAAGTAGTATTTAAAAAAAAACTGACCCCCAATATCTCCGTAACTAGAAGGTTCCCAGGTATGGTCCAGAACAAAAAAATTATCACAATGACGAGGAGAACAAGTGCCTTTCGGCTTCGTTAAGGGTCTTTTTACACCCTTTATTTACGTTTACCAATCGTATTAGTTACTTATTAATCATGTTTACTAATTACCAACCATATTTAGTTTTAAAACCATTTATTTCACACCGTCAAGTTTTTTCGACATGGGCCACCGAGGTGGAACTTCTATTTTTAAATATGGCTAGTTAAATGCAAACGTTGCATTAACATTTCTCAATGCAACTAAAAATATTTTTTTCACAATTGCAATATTTTAAAGTGAGACTTAGTATGTGCGATATGTCCATAAATAAATATAACGCAACGGTCAAAGCTGACGGGATGGTTGTCGAATAGTGGTGTGGTGTGGTGCGTACGAGTCTGTGGCAGTGGGTCAGTGGTACCGCAGGGCGCGGGCGCGGGCGTCTGGCGCAACACCCTTACGTAAAACCTGCGGACTACGGACCGCGGCCTGGTGAAAGTTGTGACTGCTTCATAGAACACTCGAGACGAAAATGTTCACGGTCCCCGTACTGTGTGTAAACGGATTTTCCTTGGATAAGGATAAATCATTAATTTGGTATTTCTTCTTATCGATTAGTCATAGCTTTAACGCGATCAATGATAACATTTTTGCATAATTCAGAATATTATACAAACTTAGATACTTATAATACTTACTAAGTTATACTATTTTTTGCGAGGTAGGGAAATAAGATGGATGATCTCATCATTCTCGACAGTGACAAATCTAGGATGTCATACAAACCTAAATCTTCACCTAACAATCAATAAAGGTACTCAGAAGCAGTAAAACCGGATAACCTAAAGATTTCTGTGTTCTCTAGATCCAGAATGTTGAATTTAATTTCAGTTATAGATAGGTACATTTCCATTATGGGTGGGGGTGTGTTGATAAAAAAGTTTTATTAAACAAGATCATCTGCTAATTATATGAAATTGTATGAATTTAAATTAATAATATATTAAAATATTTATTTTTGATACGGTTCAACTTTAAGGTAGTTCACGTATAATAAACGTCATAAAAAAATATTAAAATTATTCGCGTGAATTTAGCAAGAAATAACAATTAAGCAAATTAGATACGAAATGCTTACAATATTTTATGTAAACTTGTATAAACAACTTTATGTAATCGTTATACTTGCAAATGGGTAAATTGGGCTCAAGTGTAGGAGAGTGTAAGTGAATTTTGCCGTGAAGAGCAGGTCAAGGTCGGCGACAATAGGCGGTTGTGCAACAGCTGGCTGCAGCCCGCCTGCCCGCTCCGTGCGGGTCATCTCGATCGCTTCAGCCGCTGCCGGCTCGCACAAGCGTAGCCGCCATTCGCGACAAAGTACGCACAGCGATTTATTTATTTCACGGTCATGATTTATAATGATCATCAACTAGCCTCGCCACCTGTCCTACCCGATTATTAAGTATACAACTACATGATGCGATGTAATTGACGTCTTTTGCATATAATTTGCCTTGATTGTTTGCTTTAATTGGAAACTAAACCATCCATGTTGACAAAACTGGAGCTTTGACTCATAGCGTTGGCGATTTAGTATCAACATGATCAGGAATTTCGATTCTGTAATAAAGGGTAACAATATACAGAACGTGACGATAGTCCAAAAACATATTATGAAGACGTGATGTTTAGAAACAAGCCTACGTGCCAATATCACTTCCGACCGGCCGTGAGCCACTACTTGGCTTGCTGATTGAAATCTTATAAAATTCAAAGGATCTTGAAATCGATATAGATGATGAATAATTAAACGATTTTTATGTCTTTAGAATTTAGGTCCCTTATCCATGACGAGATTGATATTATTGAGCAAAATGTTAGATCAGGTTTGTGGTGCGAGTTGACCGACAACGACGTAAACAGGTCTTGTGATCGGTCCAATCGGGGAAAAGAAGGGGGGCCCCTTCTGCTTGGCTTAGTAGCGAATAGCAATGTATAATGTGATGCAACTGCGGAATAATCAGTCATTCCATATGTGAAATCTCCAGTTTGAATGACTAGATTGTAAGGACTATGCCGCAACGTGTTACCTGACTATTGCCGTTCCGCTTCCATTTCCATATTTTAGGTAATGCATTTAATTAAAATAAGGATAGTTTTGAATATAAAAAAAAAATGTTGATAAAACTTTCGTCGGGTCGGAAAACACAACGAAAACATTTTAAAGTCTTTACTTGATTATTCCTCTGACGGGTTAAAATTCCTATAATTACAGGTTTTTCCAGTTCAATATATATACAGGGTGGAATTTTTCAACCTCACCAGCACGCGTAGCATGACCACCGTAGAAATAGGTTTCTTAGACGGAAGAATCGACAAAATGACAGATTGTGAAAAGAAATCGATACAGGGGATAGCACGACAAATACATGTCACTGCCACGTGTTACGCTCTGAAAAGCTTAAATGGTCAGCAATAGGTTATGGTCCATTAGGCAAACGCTAATACATCAAGGTCCTTCGTAAATAACGTCTTGTAAACAAAGGCATTATTATATTACATCTCATAATATTGTCACTAGGTCATAATAAAATAAAATAATATGTTCCTTTAGTAGTTAATGCACTAAGTACACTTTAAGAAAACCATTAAACGTTCAGTTTTGAAAAAACTCAAGTATGAATAAATTCGGAATAGTATTAATTAAGTTACACTAGTAACTTTGTTTTATCCGTACATTTTCCGAGGTCGATATTTATGCGCCCGCGACAAAACAAATAATTTTAGTACATACTATCAAAATATGGTTTTGCACAAGAAATTAACTAAATACACGCGAGTAGGTAAAAACTACGACCTGCAATTCGTTCGTTTGCTCTAAATGAGATAGGCAATGATATCATTTAATTTAGTCAGTTTGGATTTTCAAAAACTCAGTGCTGAACGAACCCATTGAACTAAAGTATGAAACAGAACTCAAAGCTCATTTCATTGAACATCGTGAAAAGCAGGAACACATTGAATTTTGGAAAAATGTGCCTTATAACCATAAAAGTTAACGAGACTGCGCCCTATTTATTTTGACAATATTTTTTTCGACATAATATCTCTGTGAAGCTTCATTTTCCAAAATCAACTTCTTGAAGAATAAATACCACAATCGTCTTTCCATCAATGATTATTATAAAGAATATGCGCTACGTTCATACTAAGCGGCGCACGGTGGGGCATTTATTCAAATTAGGCGTTCAAAATTATTTTCTTTGTTATGTATTCTAAATAGTTTATTATTATTTTATTTCAATTATAAAAGCTTTTGATGAACATATATTCAAGTAAAACACAATTGTTCATGACAAAATTACGGTTTATTGTAAAAAAAATACATACATTTTTATTTTACGATGAGGAGTCCCACGTCTGTTCACCAGAATTAATTCCTTGCATTTCACTGACAGACTCTTCTGCGGCAGTTTCCTCATCCGAGGAATTCTCTACAGCCGTGTGGGCCTCAGCAGACTTAAGCATTTGTATTGCTTCTTCACTATATGGCGTAGACCTCTTTTTAGGTTTTGGTCTTATGCTAGATATCAACGGATGTTAGCTTAGCACTAATCTGTTCATTACATCTAAATTGCATTGCTCTCTATAAAATTTTCTAGCGTGATTCTGCCGGTACAGTCGAATATGCTTAGCTTGTTACGCGCCACTGCTGCTTCTTCCGATAGTAAACCTATAAGCAAAAGTGCATTTTTCATGACAGTTGTGCCATGAATTAGTATTTTATGCATTGTGGGAGTCATGGGATGCCAGAGATATAAATCATAAACATCTTCGCAGTCTCATAACCATATATAGCAAACGAACGAACGAACGCCGAACGTTGAAGGCATGTCTGAGCAGCATGTTCTTTTTCAACAGCACTGCGTATTTCTCATGTTTTTCTGCGTTTACTCCTTCCACTTGACTCCAAAAATGACTTTGTTGGTCGACCAGAAGAACGCCGTTTAGCCCTCGGTATTTCGAATGTTACTTGTAGCCCCTTATCATTCTTTTTAAGAAAAAGTGGTGTTTTTTATGAGCTTACTATCCACTTTTTCTTAAATTTAAACTTCAAATAGGATAATTTATGCTTCCCGGCCTTCTTTTGTTCTTCAAAATACTGATCTTATGATAAAATGTACCACTCGAGATAATTCAACTTTTCGTCCAAACTGTGCAAGTCTTGTTCCTGCATTATGTCAAAAAGCTGTCTACGCGTTACTACTACACGCATCCCTGAAGTACCCTCAGCTTCTGGAACGATAGGAGAACTCGCTAAGAAAAAAAGAAAAAAAAAATGCAAATTCGATGAATTTGTACTATATCATTCATTGATGTTGAAAACTTTGAATTCACGGGAGATCACGGCCAATTTCATCGTTTTCAATTACTTAGCTTAAAAACCCTTTTTATGGTTCAATTGACAAAACCAGTGGGACGAACCCTGAAGTACAACAAAAACCATTTTAAATACAAAAAATGAGAATTTAATACAATAATCACGAGCATGTTTTTTAATCTACCAGTACGCAATAGTTTTTTTTACCATTTGCATAAAACATATTAATATTTATGCACTCTTACCTGGTATACTTGAATCCATCACAATTTTCTTCACAACATACTCCAAAATAAAAATATTCACTTTTAAAATAACAGTTTTGCACGAAAAGTCTAAAAGCAATACGAACACTTAGAACGACGATCAAGTTTGGACTGGCACACCCTGGCGCGTGCTCCCAATGGGGAAGCAGGTGGGGTCACCCAATGTTCTACGGTTATTTACCATTCACAAGTAGTCGTTTTTTTTTACCTGAGACAAATTTTAGGAATTGTATTTTTGGCCGCCTAATTCGTAAAATTGCCCGTCCGTGCTGCGTTCAAATATGCGCATGCGGCCCGCGGGCCGCAGTTTGACGACCACTGATTTAGTTATTGCTTTGTATTACTGAAAACGAGCGTAAACATCTTAAAGTAGAATCTTATAGAAAAGACTATAATTTTAATCTTAGCAAAATACTGTACACACACGCAGCACATGAAGCTGCATATTTCCAGTATAACTTGGCCTCGCTTTGTATAGATTTCCTATGCAGTGAGAGATCCGCATAAACAGGTTTTGTGTAGCTTGATTGGCCGTCGTGCGTAATTGAATAATTAAATTAGGAAAACAATGCTAATGATATACTAATTGTTATGAAAACAATTTAAATATTTAATAAATATTTATATGCCTGTGCTGTATTTAATTTTTATGTAATTTATTATTTAAAAATTATTTATTTATTTTACTATTTATGTACACACTGTAGTCAAGACAGCGCTTATTTCCTGAGAAATTTCTGCCAGCAGACCTGTAAAAGGAGATTTATGGCGTAATTGTCTAGCTAGAAGTATCACTATCCTAGACCTTGCACTATTGCCGAACTTGGGCAGGGTCACACGGACATGTTTTTTGAGTTGGCAATGCCATAATAATACATAACAAGTTCACTTATCTGGATTCTTTAAGGTCACTGCCAAAACATCTTTCAAATATTTAATTAATTCTTTCTAGAAAATGCAACTGCAATAACATTACGCGCGGTGTTGCAAATCTTGAAGAATTACTTTTAGTTCGCTGGTTCACGAATGGCAAAAAGTTAATTTAAATTCTTCGTGAACTGCGTTCCTAGGTATCTGTGTACTTACCAGCAATTTATTATAAAAGGCATCATTAATATTTATATTGTGCTTACACGTTCTTACTTCTTAGATATGGAAAAAATCAGTTACCTAGTATTATACTCCCCAAAAACATTTAATATGTACATAAATGAAAGAAAATTATGATAAGTACTCAATACTTTTTTTTTTTGTTTCAGATTTAATTAGTCGTTAGATAAACCTTCCCAAAGATGGCAACCATATATAATTGGTACCGAGACCTAATGGACAACAGGAGTGGTGAGTTTACTTTTAAATGAATAACAAATTAATTATTTATAGCCAACAAATTAACGCTTTTCTAACCTATCAATTTTTCATTGTAGCTTCACGTAAGTGCAACATATTGTTTACTAATTAGCTCTTTGTTATACAGGGTGTAACATGACCCTGAACAAAGCCGTCAACCAAGCATTATATGCATCAAACTAAGTAACTTTACGCAAAATTATTGCTGGGAAACGACTTTTTTTGTAGTGAAAAATCTCGTTTTACGGTAGAACTCAATGTAACTGTCTCAAAACGTTGTGCTGATGGATGGATTGAATGTAGTACGAGGGTCACGGAGATGTTTAAAGTAAAAATCTAACATTGAAAACATGTATTTTAAAAACGTGTGAAAAAGTTGGAACTTTGACCCCGAATATATCCGAAACTAGAAGGTCCCCAGGTATGCTCTAGCTAGAACAAAAAAAAAATCGCAATGACGGGGAGAACAAGTGCCTTTCGGCTTCGTTAAGGGTCTCGTTACACCCTTCGCAATTAACAATTTGGTATGCGATAAATATTCATCGGTGACAGTTTAACAGTTTAACCTTTCGGCCATTTTGTATGTAATTCAAAGACAAATGTTATTTAGAATGATTATGTTGAAACTCTTGATGCGAAATAATTTGATGTTTATTGGAGTGTTTTAACAAATTCCGTCGTGAGTGTGAAGGTAATGCGGGCCGATAGTGTTTAGTCGAGTCTATGAGTTTGCTCAACACATTACATAAGAACTGCGGAACGATTCACACTCAGGCGCAACCCCACTCAGTTCGTATCGTTGCGCTTGCGCCTTCTCCGGCAGAAGTTATGTCAACTGCGCCAGCGGCCTCGAAACCTATCAGTCTCGGTTGATGAGCTATATACATAAATCTGGGAAATACACATAAATAGTTGTATGAGTCGTTAATCTTCTTGCACCTATTGTACGTTGGTCTTGACACAGAACGTCCGATTCGCAAAACTTAACGTTAAAAAAAGAGTTCGATTCGCAAAACGTCCGATAAGCAGAATGTTTGATTCGCTAACGGACAAGTTTTCCGATAATATGTAAATTTTATATACTGAATGTAAAATATAAAAAAACAGGGTGAACGGGACACCGACGCACAAACGTTTACCACGTATCAGCACACCATACCGAACCTCATAGATATGTTCATCGGTGTTTGTTTTTGTAATTAGCAGTTTTTTTATAACTGATGGAAATTTCTATGTGGTGGTGTTCAGAATGATGTACATCATCTTTCTTTATCGTGGTGCTGCCTGCGTGGCTGGTGTCAGAGTTTTTATGCCGCCCATGGGCCTCTGACTTTGCTTTACATGCCGTCGAGAAATATCTCTCAGGCATGCTAGTTTCCTCACGATGTTTTCCTTCACCGAAGCAAGTGACAATTATACAATACGCACATGAATCCGAAAAATCAAGGTCTTGGATTCGAACTCGAAACCTATGACTTGTCACACCACTCGACTATCAATCGTGGTAAGCGTGCGTCCCTTCCACCCTGTTTGTTGTTCCATATTTAAATAGTATAATTTAATAGCACTATAATAGTGCTGTAACAATGTCTTATGTCTACTCTTATGGGCTGTAAATTCATTCATATAACAGAATTTGTAAACACACATCTTGTTTCGCCTGTTACAAGTTAAAGCACAAAAAAAACAAATTTATGTTATTAATGAAGATGGCTGTTCTTTGACAGAAAACTGAGAAAAAAACGCTAAACATCCATTTTTTTTTAAATTTATAATCGTTGTAATACGGAAGAGGTAATCTATACTAACATTTATCAGGTTTAACAGCCATTAATATCTTATTAACCTGCAGCAATATACTAACATACCGACCTTCTGACTTAAAGTCAAATATTATTGCAAAATGATTAAGTATCTTAAAAAAAGCTAGTAAAAATATTAATGTCTACAAACAGTCTGACTATTGACTTTATGATAAACTAGCTGTTGCCCGCGACTTCGTTCGCGTGGAAATTTTGGTATGTATGTGTAAGATTGCCTCGTTGATCGAGTGGTCGCAAGCGCGACTACTAAGCATGAGGTCCTGGGATCGATTCCCGGGTCGGGCAAACATCATTATCACACACATGATTTGGAGATCACCTTTTAAGCAAGGAGATGCTTGGGTTAGGGGGCGTCCATTAATTACGTGAGGCAATTTTGGCGATTTTTCAACCCCCTCCCTCTCCCCTTGGTGAGATGTCGTGAGATTTTGCTTTTGATTTACAACATTAAGAGACTTTTTGCGAGAGCCCTTAGACCCCCTTACTCCGGCCCTCTCGCAAAATCTGTTCTTAGCGGACGTCTACTAACTGTAAACTACCTCCCTGCTTAATTTCATCTTTTTACGTCAAGCAGTTTTCGATATTTCGTGATGAGTGAGTGAGGGAGTGACCTTTTGCTTTTATGTATTTTTGCTTTTATTTTTTTAATATTTTGCTCCGAAGTTAAAATGCTAGTGCAGCCACATCTAAACGTTAAAGACGTGCCGCGAGTGAAACAGTTATTATCTCAGTTATTAGTTATTTTCGTTATTCTCTTCACTCCACAATTGTAAATAAAGCCTGCTTAGTATATAAAATGCCTGATACAGCCCCCCCCCCCAACCGTTCACCGAATGAAAAATATGTTCAATATACATAAAAAAGACTATAAGTCATCACCAATAGCGTAAAAAGAAGGGTTGAGGTAGATGGGCAAGAAATTCACTACGTCGATGAGTATATTTGAGAGTTTTGCCGAGTCGAGAACGCCTGGAAGAGCTACTGGTCCATGAAGTCGCTGATGAAGGGTGACCTACCTTTATCCCTGAAGCGCAATCTCATCGACATGTGCATTCTGCCCATCCTAACCGGTCAGGGACCAAGTCCCAAAAGTCCAAACTCAAGGTTGGCCAAAGGGCGATGGAACGTAGCGTATTGGGTATTAAGCTCAGCGACAGAATTCGCAATACCACAATACGCTCATAAACTGGAATCGCTGATGTGGGCGATAATACTGCTAGTTTGGAGTGGGATTGGGCGGGCCACGTCTGTAGAATGCAACAGGACCGGTGGGCCAGTGTCGTCACGCAGTGGGTGCCAGAAGACGGGCGTCGTCGCCGAGGGAGGCCTAGAAAACGCTGGTGTGACGACTTAGAAGCGTTTGTGACAGATTGGACGAAGAAAACCGCACGGAGAGAAGAATGGAAGGCAATGGGGGAGGTTTTTGCTCAGCAGTGGGACAATAAAGGCAAAAAAAAATTACATAAAAATTATAACGAATAGGTTGCCTAATCATTAAGTCAAGAATATTTAAAACTGCGAAAGACGCTAGGCTTGACCGCTTTTACTTAGACAACGTTATACTTTCCAATCTCATTTAAGCGTAAACTTGTCGTCCTGTGTATCCTGCCTATCCTAACCTATGGTACCCAGACATGATCTTTAACGGAGGCTGAAAAGTCCAAATTCAAGGTTTGCCAAAGAGCGATGGATTTTAAACATTGCAAACGATGTCAATACAAAAAAAAAATGGAAATCTAAAAGCATCAAAAAAATATTCAAACAAATTACAAAAAGTGAAAGTAATAGTGGGGTTAGAACTTGCGACCCGTAGTTTACAGAACGTTCAAGAACCCGCTAGGCTGTTTTCTCTGTTGACATAAGCCTTAAATAGTCGTTCTGGTGCTTGTCATGACTGAAACGTCAAACAAATGAAGGATACTGACATAATACAATTTAGCTCACCCCCTTAAGCGAGTAGCGTGATAATATATAGCCTAACATGTGAAGAAGCCTGTAAGGAATATTTGTGCAAAATTTGAACAGGATCTATGCAGTAGTTTTTGCGCCAAGTCGGAACATCGAATTGGATTTTTACGATTTTATTATATGTATAGATATATATAGATATTATTTAATGAATGACTAATATAGTAGTGCAGATAATTATAGTTTATCGACTGATATAATTGGCTGTCATAATCCTAATTATAACTAATCTAATCTATCTAAAACATATTGTCACTGCTATACTATCATAATATCTAACTTGTTACTAACACAAAAACCTGCACTATTTTGAGTTTTTTCGGTGCAATAAACTTTAGAACAATAACGTTGTATTATTTTATGCTGGCACAAAATGATTGCAGTACATAATTAAAATCACAGGTTTAAACACCCAAGGAAAATGTAAAGCAGCGTTCCAAACGATCAGAGTATGCTCGGACCGAGTGGACTCGGATACCTACTCGGACGCAACTCGTATTGTAGCAACCCATACCAACCCATCCGAGTGCACTCGGATTATGGGTTGCCGAAATGCGAGTTGCGTCCGAGTAGGTATCCGAGTCCACTCAGTCGGAGCATACTCCGATCGTGTCAACGCGGCTTTAGGGCGTTTTTGCACTACAAGGAATTTTACTATCCGGCAGTCCGATTTTTTACGGTCCGATATGGCACGCCATAAATGTATATACTAGTTCAGATGTCTTCAGCTACTTATTTTTTTTTTAAACGGCCCGGAATCCGAAAAGTAAAATGTCGCACGGTAAAATTATTTATACTGCACAAACTACTATAAAGGGTGTAAAAAGACCCTTAACGAAGCCGAAGGGTACTTGTTCTCCCCGTTATTGCGATCATTTTTTTGTTCTAGACCATACCTGGGAACCTTCTAGTTACGGAGATATAGGGGGTCAAAGTTCCAACTTTTTCCCAAGTTTTTTTTTAAATACATGTTTCTAATGTAATTTTTTTACTTTAAACACCTTCACGACCCCCGTATTATTAAATCCGTCCATCAGCACAATGTTTTGAGTCCGTTACATTGAGTTTTACAGTAAAACGTAATTTTTCACCCAAAAAAAAAAAGTCGTTTCCCAGCAATAATTTTTGCGTAAAGTTACTTAGTTTGATGTACAGAATGCTTGGTTGACGGCTTCGTGAAGGGTCTGTTTACACCCCGTATAGATATATACATATCGGACCGTAAAAAATCGGACTGTAAAATTCCTTGTAGTGCACAAACGCCCTTTACTGTGGTGTGGTTTAATATTTATACATATGGCTTAAGCAAAGTACACGATTTCTTGAGTCAATGTATGTGTTTTATATTACTTTATTGACACTCTATTTTGCATAATTTATGGTCACTACTGGGAATAAATGCTCTTCCATTTTCTTACTGGTGGTATTTTCCCAAGGATCAGTCAGCGCCTACAAAATTACTTATTTAAACATTTTAAGATACTCTTTGTCATTCATCTCTTTCAGACTAAGTAAATAAATCAACCAATTGTTCTTATGTTATGAATAAATAAATCTAGGTAGGTACTTGACTTATAGCAATCTATAATAAGATTTCTTTCGAAGCAATTATTTCTCGTGCATTGTGCACAATCGCGTGCTCCAATTGCAAGGCAGAGAAACAACTAGCTATTGCATTTATTACCCGTAGAATATAATTTATTTCGTAGTACCTTAACTCCAGTCTGGCCAATGTTTTAATCTTTCATCTACTGGCTTAATTTTATCTTTTTAATCAGTTTGTTAATTTTTATCAATTTCTAGATCCTCGTGTAAAGGACTGGTCGATGATGTCATCGCCATGGCCCACGCTGGTCGCGTGTGTATGCTACGCGTACTGCTCGCGGGTGCTGGGCCCACGGTTCATGGCGAATCGCAAGCCCTTCGAGCTTCGCAGCGTGCTAGTCATCTATAACCTTGCACAAACACTATTTAGCGCCTGGATATTCTATGAGGTAAGGGTCTTTGCTGCTATCAGGGGTAAATAGCCTCGAGCTGGGGTAGAAGTTAGAACACGCACGACAGGCCACTGAACTTAGAAACAACTTGATGTTAGTAACAAGCAATAAATTGGTCACGCAAACCGGATATATTTATTAAATTATTAAGATCGTCATCAACAGTTGATACATCAAAAAAAGACTATTAATTCAAGTTAAAAGAACCAAGTTATTTATCAGTCTTTAATCGGAATTTCTAATTAAAGACGAACTTATCGACCTGTAACCTCTTGCTGTATTATTTTGGTTACAAAAATAAATAAAATTTGTTTCTAAAATAGAATGGCAGTGGAAAAATCCTTTGGAAAAAACCCTTGGGTTCTTTTATTAATAAATGATTCTTTTATTTTCGCAGTACTTGGCGAGCGGCTGGTGGGGTCAATATAACTTTACGTGTCAGCTCGTCGACTATTCACGGAGTCCGATAGCAATGAGGGTAAGATGCATTCTGAATTCGTTATTTTAAATATCAAAATACCAACAGGATTGAGGAATTTCAGTATGCTATAGGTAATGCATGGTTGACACTAAAGACACTTCCTCTTTCTTCTCTTTGTTTCGACATGAGCATGAGAGGGTAAAGGGGAAACACTCATCCATCTTATTTCCCTAAATCTACAAAGTGTCTGTTTGCGTTACACCGTGGCCATGACCGACGGCATTTCGACGTCCGGTAAAACTAAATACATAGTAAAACAACCATAGGAATGTCTTAACGGCTTGACGTTTGCTTGATCTTTGGAACTAAGTATATTTTAAATATTTGTTTTAAATGAAATTCAGTAGATATTGGTTGAAATAATACTGCCTACAAGGGACTTTGATCTCAACCGTCTGGCGGTTTATTTAATATGTATAATATACGGATGTGAAACTAACTGTAGATAGATAGATAGAATATTCTTTAAAGAAAAAAAAGAAGACATTTCGTTGATGTAAATTAATCTTAAAAAAAAATATAATGTGGCTTTTCTTTTTTTACAAAAAAACAAGTTCTCACAGTATAAATTTAATTCTTGTTTTAATAACTTTAAAGGAAGTTGTTTTGAGAATAGATCGGTCACAATGACCCCGAATGGTACTTTCTGTCAAAATTTAAATTTAATCAAAAAAACAATCAAGGTTAAAAGTAAAACACTTCCTTCTTTGACCTGTTAATTAATTAGAAACATAGCGAACGCATAAATAATACTCTAAGGTCAACAATTGTTTTACGAGTTTGTCGCTAACGCCGCAAGAAGGACACCTTCATTAGCGATTCCCTAGGCCTTTGCTTATTTAACCATTAAAAACGTGTAAAAATACTATAATATTATGGATGTTTACACAGGTACTTAGGTAAACATGTAGGTATCGGTGACTGTGTGATTAACCTTACCTACGCAGACGTAAATACCTCGTGAAATAATTTAGTAATGACAATGTTAATCACGAGGTGTGCTTACGTATAAGCATACATAATCTCTCTAATTAAAGATGTTTGGTAGATTGGAACAGGATAGGAGTGATAAACCGTTTTATTAATTGGATGTTACATTTAATGCGGTTTGCTGTCTTGTAGTACCTATTACCATATTGAGCCGTATCCTAATTTATGCGATCGTCCCTGGTTCAAAAAGTTCGGCTCAAAACACCGCATTTATTATCTTAATTTGTTTTTATTTATTAATGCTTGACACTCCAAAATATTTGCACAGATGCGGACTTTATGTCATATCCATTACATTTTGAGTTTACGCAATCGAATAACAGTCCGAAACAGACCTTGCATTAACACAATGTCACTGCCTTTAATATAATGCAATATTTGGATAAGCTTAATCGTTATATTCAGGGTCACAAAAAATCCAAAATATCAAAAACCTTCGTATTCTTGAATAAACATAAATTTAAAAAAAAAATTAACTGTTGGTTTTGTGGCTCTGCTTCCGATAGGCTTATCAAAATTGACTAATCTTCATATAATTAACAAACAAGTGACTTGACATTAGATGAAACGACTTTTAATTGGGAAAACTGAATAAATTTTCTTACGTTTACATTTGTCACGTATAGAAAACGTGTCTTCAACAAGAACAAAAACGCTTCACCATTATAAGAGGAATTCGGACTAGCACTTTTCAAAAGCATTTATAATATACGTATATAATGTGACGTAAATTATTTATTAATTTCTAACGTAATCATTTCTATCTCAGATGGCGAACACATGCTGGTGGTACTACTTCAGCAAATTCACGGAGTTCATGGACACACTTTTCTTCGTGCTGCGCAAGAAAAACGAGCATGTGTCCACATTGCATGTGATACACCACGGCATCATGCCCATGTCGGTATGGTTCGGACTCAAGTTTGCTCCAGGTAAGTCGCTACCACAATTGGACGTAGTTCTGATATAACGAGCCAACCCACAATCTCTTATTGATTCAGTTAATTGCGTCAAACTAATCCAACATTCTAAACGTGGTATAAACGTGCTACTATTCAGTACGAGACTGATGTCTCGTATACAATACAAATACATCCAAGACCTATGCTTAGAACAGATTTAAAATGAATCAATGTTGACTATCCAATATTACTTCGGAAAATGGTAAAAATATTGATGTGGGTTGTTACGTTTTGGCAGAACTACGCCCAATTTGGTACAATATTCCAGAAACATCGACATTAAGTTAAGGCCAACTCTCAATCCACATAAATTCGGCAGATTATCAGAAAGTCGGCCTCCTCAACCAGTTATGGAAGCAGGAAGTTACAGAAGTAACTTGATACAAGGTAGTCGGGTTGTCAGTTTTCTCGAATTTTAGAATTAAATTGTAATTTTCGATTGAAATGTAGTGCGTAGGCATCAGGGGCACGGCGAGGTCGTATTGTAAAAAACGATGACATACCTATCCGAAGCCTAATTTCGTCAAGAAATTGATCGAACTGCATGTTAGTTTCTATTTAACATACAATATCATGAGGAACTCTGACCAAGCAATGATCAATAACGCAAGGCAGAATAATGTCTTGTTCATTTTAAAACACTGCACCAAAAAAAAAACAAAAGTTTAAAAATATTTCACAAAGTTAGAACTTAAGGAAAAGTATCAACATAATCCCCAAAGACTTATGTTCGTAATTTTGTACGCCCCTGAATACTCTGACTAAAAAGTTAATAAATATAATAGCTATGGGGTCGAGAGACAAAATTAATTTATTATACCTGTTAAATATGCGTTGCGTGAATGACACAAAGGCCTTTTAATAATTGTCTCTACATTGCTGACCAATCAAAAACTTTTGAATTATGTTCTTATCTGTTTCACTGAATATTTTCGAAATTCAAAAGATTTTTTTTCGTTTTGAAATCGGTTCACAATTTTTTTTTTTTTAAATACGTTGCCCCACTCTAGGAATTTCTCCTGTATCGTGGGTGCGTTTACAAACACCACCACCCACAACCTGCAGGCCATACAACTATTTGTTCTGTGAGGGAATCGAACCCGCGACACGCAGCACAGCAGTCAATCGCTCAGCCACTGCGCCATATTTTGAATGGGAATATTACTAAAACATGGTAGCCTACTTGTCAAAAAAAAAACCAAATCAAATTAGGTCAGTGCGTGGTGAACATACATCATTGTTTACAACATGCATTCCGGACACGCACTTCGCGGCTATTTAGCTAATAGTTATAACAACATTGTATTCAAATGCATGGCGAGGTTGTACTATCTACTACTGTTTCTAATTTAATAAAGTAATGGAGGTGACCAATGCTTTGCTTTGATTCTAATCATATTCATAAGGGCGAAATTAAATTAAAAGTTATTAGAGCTTGTCAGGCGTATGGAATATTCTTTCGGAATATATGGATTTTTTACCTTCCGTGTTAAGTCTGTTATAGGTAGCCTATTGCGGATTTACAATCACAATAACAAACGTCTTTATACGTAAGAGATCTCGTCAAACCGTTGCTTTCGATTTCATACTAGTACATATGTACAAACGCAATGAAAACGTGTATAGCGTAATCGTATGTATATCAGTTAGAGATCATTCAATGATAATGAAAGGATTATATTATTACATTTCCTAAACAAAATGTTTGAAGGTTTGTAAACTAACGTATAACATAAATAGGAAATATTTGCACAAAAAGACCTCGTTAGCACCATTAAACTAAGAGTATGCGTTTAACTTCCTAGTTTATCTCGCCTCGGTTTATTGACAAGGTCCGATTTCCGATTTTTCGATACTACCAAGGCATCCCACCCCTAAACTTCTCCCTAGCTACTTAATCATTAAAAAGCCATCATTTTATTTCATTCCTTATGTTAAGACGAAATAAGGTAAACAATTAAACAAAGTTACTGAGCTATAAAATGAGTTTTTACAATTCAGTGCGGATCGTTAAGTATCTTTTAATTATGTAACAGCCTCAGATCTCAAACTAGTTAACCTCGACAATGCCTAATTAAATGGTTTTTTTGGAGCGTTTCGCCAAATTTTGCAAAAATGGCAATAGTTAATTATGCAATCACTTCCGAATCCAACAATGTTATGTTTTTATTTGGATGCTGTTTGAGGACAGATGTGGAAATCCTATAATAGTTTGATGAGTGGTAGGGCCATAGAAACATTCGCAATCCCAAGGTACGCAATAGCTACTATTTTGGATATCATCCTTGGATATCCAAAATAGTAGGTTTTGTGTAACACCTTGGTTTTCCAAGGGTGACATTCGCAATTGTAAATTTAAGGAAAACCTTGGAAGTAACACCTACTTCCAAGGTGGTAGGCTACAAACCATAGTCATGTGAGGCCACTAAACGCTTTTGGCCAGTTATCACCTATTTTGACAGAATAACCATATTGGCTTAATAAGTTTAAACAGCGCCATCCACAGCCCGTTATAACGTAAGCCTACTGATATTTGATATACAGTTTTAATATTAGGGTCTCACTTGAACATCGTTTATAATATTCACACGCATACATTATATGGTTGGCTAACTGTTTGTATCGAATTGACGTAGTTAACAATAGTACATAATAATATAACATATTTCCATTGAATGATTTCATTGAAATATATTCAATGAACTCAAACTATGATAATAAGTTAGTGTTATTGTGATCAGCTGAAAACATCCGTAAAAGTTAAGGAGTTGAAGAGGCGATAATTTATTCGTCAAATAATAGTGTTTTGTACGCTCATAGCTTTAATACTGATGTTTTTAGATCCGTGTTTCGTTTATTTAACTAATTGTCCATACTCTATTCGATCACGTACGAATGTGAATATGACGTATCGGTGCTAAGTGAGCATGACAATTTTTCATGTTTATACAGTGCGTCGTCTTGTGAATTGCGTCTTTAATAAATTTGAAGTGTTACGTAGGTACTAGGGGTGTAGATAATGCCGTATCAGTCGTATCAATGATACGGGGCTCCCGAGCAAGAGAAACAGTGTGGAGAAAAAAAAAACAGGATACTCAATATTCTATCTCGCTTCGCTCGCTCCTACATTCTACAAGTAGTACAACAGTCAACAATCAGGATGCTATTTCATTATTTTGCAAAAAACATTAGTTTAAAACCCTCTTTTTGGGCTTTGATGCGCTCGGGTTCAAAGGGATACATTTTGATTCAGAGCCCCCTTTAGTACTAGCTACGTCACTTGGATCAAGTTAAGATGTCGCATGATTGAGATAGGTAAAGATTAAGGCTGCGTTTGCACCAGAGATGTGCGAGGAGGCGAGGCGGCGCGAGGCTATGGAACGTGTAAGCGTTTCCACCAGATATGTGCTAGGCCGCTGAGAGGTGCGGGGAAGAGGGCTCGTTTCAGACTGACTGCTATTTTTTCGCGTCCGTCCCCAACACACTTGTTTATTTATTAATATAGGAACACCAACAGCTTCCGTGTACAACATATCTTAAGTAGAGGTTTTACAGTCTTGGATTTACACAATCACCAATTACTGGTTAAACAGCATTCACAACAATAAGTGATTAAATAAGAATAATAAAATTAAACCGAGCGGCTCTAGAAATGAAATATATCAGTAAACTCCTTAAATTTAAGAGTTTAGCTTTCAAAATATAAAATTGAGAAAGAAACGGTTTCGCTATATTTTTAATAACTAATTACGACTAAAATATGAAAATTATTAGTACTAAAACAAATAAAAATTAGATCAAAACTGAGATCATAACTATTAATATAAAATAAAGGAAGAAGTAGTATAATAAAATAAAAAACCACACTTCCCCCGCAACCCATGCCTCGCACACATCTTTGCCTTGTTTTGTATGCACAAAAACCTCACTCCGCTGAGCCGTTTCCACTAGAGCTGCGCTGAGCGAGGCTAGGTAAATGAAGTGATTCTATTGGTTCTTAACAAACACAAGTCTCGCAAGGTATCCTCGCTCATCACTGGTGGACGCAGCCTAAAGAGGGGTTGCGCTTACCGCAAATAAATCTAACTTCTACTCTAGAGTTATGATGACGATTGTGGAAGATATACCACAATGCTAATGTCACGTAGGTAAGCACTACGATAGACCATCATACGTTGGAGATTGATCAGTCAATGTCATTTTTCATCGACAAATAATAAATTTATTTGTCGTGTTTTTTTGTTTGTCGACAAATAAATCTGTTATTTGACAAATAAAAAAAAAATACACTAGAACATAAAACCCGGAGTCCGACTTTGTTTTTTTTTTAACTTATATAGTTGGTTCTTCTGCAGGTGGAAGGAACATAATTTATTGTACACCTAAATGGTGGTAAAGTTCACGGCTCATAACCATTTGAATTAAGGACATTATTAATTGCCCTAAACTCTTAAATACATCATAAAGATTTTACTACTTAATTACTACCTACATATTTATTACTTAAAGTTCGTGGCTAGCCACAAACCGAGGTGATAAACCGTTTTCCTTTCATCATTATCGCCCTGTATCCTCATATTCCTATATGGGTCCTGTGCCATGTTCGTCAATGCACAAGGCACAGTATCGTGTAAGTTACGGGATATAAAATAATATTTTTCGTTACTGGCAATCAATGGCCAGAAAGTCTGACAACCAGTCTTACCAAAGGGTATCGTATTCCCCAGTACTCACTGGGTTGTGGAGGTCTGATAGGCAGTCGCAATAAAATACTGGTATTCAGATGTATCCGGTTAGACTGGAAGCCAACCTAAACATAGTTGGGAAAGGGCTAAGCAGATTGATGATTACTGTATATAAAATAATCCGTAATGTTTGTTAACAGGTGGTCACAGTACATTCTTCGCCCTGCTCAATACCTTCGTACACATCGTGATGTACTTCTACTACATGGTGGCAGCTTTGGGACCCAAGTACCAGAAGTACATCTGGTGGAAGAAGTACCTCACCGCTTTCCAGATGGTAAGTGCTAAAAAGTGCTGATACAGCTTATAAAAGTTACATTACGTTTAACATAAATCCATACCAAAAGAAATCTTATATATTTCTTTTTTTTTACTTTGAATATAATTTTTGCGAACACGTGTAAGGAAGGATTCGAGGTAATTTTCTTAATAAAATGTAAATGAAATATCCACTGTATAGGTACGTAAATAAGTTTAACATCTTACGAAATTATGTTTCTTTTTTCATAATTTCGTAAGACGTTAAACTTATACATGAAATAATAACCATGTCGAATAGGATAATTATGTTGAAACATATAATTGAATTAAATCTCACCGCTTTTTGCAGTCGAAGTAATATTGTTGAAAAAAGTCGTATTAGCCAAAAAGTAATAAACAATGCTATTAAACTTTGCGTTTAATTATAATAACAAAATTTGTTTCTGGTAAGCTGGCTTAGCTAATATTAGACTTCCAAGAAAAAAGTGCCAATCAACAGATTACGTGCAATAATGAATAAACTAAAAATAAACAAACAAAAAACAGTAGTGTTGCTACGAGTTCATTTTGACATCATCGTCTAAAGTTGCTGTAAATATATTGCTCATAGTGATTTTATTGCATTTCACGAAAATACTTATACTACTGCAGTGTACAATGTATGACTTAAAAGTCATATGATGCACCCTCATGATTTGACAGGACTGTACCTCTATTCAATGAAACTAGGGTAAATTTTTACACAATCTGTTATCTCCTCTCGAAGCATGCGACAAGATAATCGTTTTCAATAATCGACTTGACTAAACATAATGTATGCCCACAGGTCCAGTTCGTGATGATCTTCACCCATCAGCTACAAGTGCTGTTCCGGCCGTCGTGCCAGTACCCGCGCGTGTTCGTGTACTGGATCGCCATGCATGGCTTCCTCTTCTTGTTCCTGTTCAGCGACTTCTATAAGGCGCGCTACTCCAAGTCCGACAGGAAAGCGAGGACCAATGGACTCTGCATGGTACTTAATACTTTTTATGATTTACGAGCTGTGCCCCGCGGTTTTACCTGTCGCTTGGCTCCTAACCTAAGTTTCTCAGCGTGATGTTTTTATTTATTTATTTATTGGTTCACCAAAAATTGTTTTTGGTGTATATATATGTATTTTTAGCATACTTACAACCTGTGTGTAAGTATGTTAAAAATAACATGCAAAAATGTAAATGCAACAGTGCAACAATCACTTACAGGTAAACTCCGCATGCATAAAGAAGTTGTACAATTTATAATATAAATCTAGTTTTAAATAATTACTTAATTACTTATCTGAAAGTCTAAAGGTTTAAATAATTAATTAATATAACAACATAAGGTACTTACGAGTATTATACGTAAACGCATTTCCTCAAAATAAAATAGCCTATGCAACAATCCTCAAGAATATCTCTATCTATCAAAGGCTTAAAGAATTTTTTAAATCTGATTAGATATTCCAGGGGTCAGCGCTATAACAAACAAACAAAATAAATAACAATATTTTACTATATGTATTTCAAGTTATGAGATATAGTTGAGTAGTATTTCACCGCCTTACTGAATGCTAGACCCTTTTCGGACTGGTTCAGTTTAGCATAACTAAGCCCAAATGTACACAATCTGATGTTACCAGGAAAGTCAAATAGCACATTACGCGGTACGCCCCGCATGCTTCCGTATCTAGCAGGAAAAGTACGTGCTTACTTATGAAATTTTAACTTTTCAAGATTGTGTTAACCTCGAGTATTGTTCAAAAACGTGGTAAACAACAGTCAATATGTGATTTCCTGGTTTCGATTGGATAACGAATCATTAATGATAAGTAGTTTACTTGACCGTGAATAAAATAACCATTTTTATGAAGTGCGAGTGTCCCAAAAATGTTAACAGTGATAGATTTATTTGATTGATTGATTAGTCTAAACAAATAAGCCATCATATTAGTGTACACAATGACTTGGGCTAGTTTTGAGTGTCGTGGCTTCGAGTATTATATTAGAGTTATAAGATCAGCATCACACACGTACTGAAAAAACGCACTTTAAAACAGCTTTAGCGTTAGTTCGATGTGTTCTTATTGCTCAATTGCCAAAATAATATTTGTTGTGGTTAGGTAATGTCAGCAATGTTTTTGTACACAAGTAAAACAGTCACACATAAGAAGGTGCAATTACCGCATCAGGATTATTTGCTGAACACTTCAGGACACCGCTTGATCCGCGTGATCTTCAGCCACGTGCGTCACATGAGCGCTTATTGACATGGTGTATGAGTTGTGTGTATTGACATATGTTAATGTTCGCAGACCGTCATGGACGACAGCAGCAGTTCGCTGAACGGCAAGAACGGCTACAAGCAGGAGGCGGAGGCGCAGGTGCCGAGCTCGTACGCGTCGTCGGGCGCCGACGCCTTCGTGCGGCGCCGCCCTGTGTCGTAGTGCGCCGAGCTAGTGAACTGTGTGCTAATGTTAGAGACCATCTCGAACCTTCCACGTTAGTGTCCATCCGCCGCTCGCCGAGACTGATGTTTGCACTACGAGACTGTGTGATGCCGTTCGTGCGACGGACGCGAGTGCGTAGTGCGCCGACCGGCCGACCGACCGCGGACCCTAGGTCGAATAATGTTTCAGACTATATTTCTACAATGAATTTAGATATAAACATTATTACTTCTAAAAAGTTTGTTGATGCACAAAGTCACTATTTTGGATCTTGCTTGGATTGTCTAACTGCCTTGTAATTTTTTTAAGTACAAAGTATGGTTATTGAAAGTTTCTATAAACTGTTGCAAATAAAATTCTCGATTGATGTGAAATCTAGTCGCGTTTTTGCGATATATTGTTTTCCTATAGTTACTGAAAGCAAGGATCTGTTATTGCAATCAATAAATTATGACAACAATTAATCATTTTTTGTCACAATAAATATTGGTATTTTCTCGATAGGCGAAAGTGAGATGGGCATTTTGTATTATGTATATATTTTTATTATTTTAAAATAAAACTTAGTTATGGATGGTATCAAGTGTAACGAGGTGTATTAAAGGTTAACGGATTTTTGTAAATATATTTTTATTACTAGATGCTAAATAAAGCAATGCATAATTATGTTACCATACCTTTGTCTGATATCCAGTGTAGCCTTACTAACAGCAGTTCATTTCTCCCTTCTATGCCCTGTGCTCAAGTACACTCATGCTTCCGCATGAAACTTTTTCTACTTACTGAATTATTTTATATGGTTTTGATGAATGATAACAATGTTAACAAATTATTCATAAAATTGTGGTTATGCACAATGCGTTTTTTGATTGTTTTTGTTGTTTCAAAAAGTTTTCCTGTAACGGTTGCGAGGCTGTGCATACTGCAGTGGAATTGCAAGGAAGTAAGCAGTTGTGTTAGATAATGAAAGTACTATGTGTGTAAATGTTCAAGGTTTTGAGAAGTAGAGTTACAGTGTGGCTAATGAAGTAAATAGCAAATGTGCACAGTCTCCATCCGCACCGAGTCATCACTATGTTTAAGAATTATTTTATATCTTCTCTGGTATTACGATGCTTTAAGTGTTGTGCAATATGGAGTGCCGGTTGCTTAGATCGCAGGCGGGCGAGTCCGACACAACAGTCCTGCTCAAGTAATTGCTGCGAATACACTCTTTTGCAAGTTTATTTATTACTTTAATAAAGGATTTTACAATTGATATACGTTTTTATTCTTTTACCTATTACGATTACGATAAGACCCGTACGATTGATATTACACGATAAATGGGCAGATCTGGGTAGACGTTAGCACAACTTCGTGATATGTTTAGACGCCATTTAGCATCATGCTTTACTTATTTATGTGTACATTAAATAACTAAACAAGTCATCTTGATACTTTTAGACATTACCTTTGAAATATACCAAACTACAGCGTATTTCATGTTTTAAGTTGTTGCCAGACTGGATAATATAATTATATTGTTATAATCTCAACAGACGTCTGGACTCATAGAAATGCATTAATATTATTCACTTTGTAATAGGCACTGGTGCATTTTATGGCGTGGAAGGAAGTGTACTTAAATCGTAGTTTAATAGACACAGAAACTAGGTTTAACAACTTACTGAGTTATTGTTAAGGTAGGTAAGTAATACCCAGGGTCAGACTGGCCATATAGTCCGAGTTGGCGTTTGCCGCCAGCCCAAGCCTGCGCGGGCCCCTCACGGCTGGCTTGCGGGGCTTGCCGGAAGCGAGGCGGTAGGTAGCATAGGGGGCCCACGTAGCCATGGACGTCGCCAGGAGCTCTTGCCCCGAGAAGGCGGTTCATACAGTCTGCTCGTGGCCATTTTGCTTTTTGTAATTGGAACATTATTAAGCCGTAAAAGTAGTTCGAGCGCCATTCGGACATTACACTTCATTGAACTTGATCATAACACTGCCTCAAAATCCACCCAATTCGACATTTAATCCCAGAACAATATGAATATAATATCGTTTATACAGACGTGATTGAGTATTCGTTATAAAGACGGACCACTAGATGGCGCGTATTTAAATAGTACATTTGGATATAAGTGGGGAAACTTTGTTATTGCATTCGAGCTGGAATTAACACCCGAGCTGCAGGCGAGAGCGTTATGGAGCCGAGAACTGCTGTTGAACCTAATCGTAGTGCGATAAGAACCAGTTTTCGAGAAAGGGTTTGAAAAAATATTTTGACTACCTGGAGGATGTGTGTACATAATAATTATGTTATGACGATGCCGCGATGTGATATTATGATACGATTATGAAAGTGCAATTTATAGGAAAATAAAGTTTTATTTTATTACCTTACACTATGCGAAGCAATGATCAAAACAAAGGTATTTGACAAAAGTGACATGTCTGATGCATACCTATTCACTCAAAAGCAATAACTATTTTTCAAATTCTTTATTTCCATACATATTTTCTGTAAATAATAACAATGTGATGATATTTATAATATAACATAACCAATTATGACAATAATTACATAGCAGACGTAAGAAACTGTAAATCCACACAATAAACAAGAGACAACACATCTAAAAAACAATTAGTATGTGATTATAACTAGGAAGGCAATTATGGCATACCTACATACACAAGGTTGCAAAAAATAGAGCATGTGGACAATTTGATCTCAAATGATATATTCTGAATTTATTCGAGGCTAGATGTACATTTTTCGAGTTCGCTTCGGTCGCTCTTGCAGCCTTCTTTATCTTGAATCTTCGTTTTGTCTATAAGTCGCCCAAATAACTCCGGTAGGTCGAAACAATTTTATTCTAACCGGACCAAGGTACGTAGGGCGGTCAAAATTTTGAGCCCGGTACGCTCGCTATTCACTTCGCAACTTTTTCTTAAATCTTGTCTAAAAGCCACCAAGTACCTAACTCCTGATCGAAACACTCATAACCTGTCAAAGGAAGGTGTCAAAAAATGTTGAGCTCGCTTCGCTCGCTCTTTAACCTATTTCCTTTTGCATCTTGCTTGTAAGACGATCAAGTAATTCCTGTATGAAACAATTCTAACCCGTCTAAGGTAGGGTGGTAAAATTTTCGAGCTCGCTTCATTCGCTCTTGGAGGCTTTGTTCTTAACATTGTGTCCCTAAACGATTAAATAACATCTATTTCTTAATAAAAAGAACTAAAGAAATGATAACTAGAGCCTAAATTTTATTTCAGTTCCTAGTCTGTTATACATTTGACATTGTTTCAGAGATATTAAAAAAATAGGTTAACTGAAAGTTCTCCTCTTTTTAAAAAATGTCGTTTGGCTTCATATTTGTTATATTATTGGAATATAATTGGAACTGTACTTAGGTACCTAATAATTAAAAACGTTGATAAATAATAATTTGTATATTTAATTATTTTCCGATTGTATCCCAACTACCATTATCCAGTCTCGGGCCCTGGGTTTGTGGGGAGACCCGGGCCCTTCCGGCCCAGTCCGACCCTGGTTATACCTACCTTAATAACAATATTTTCAATGACTAGACGTACCCAGTCATTCCAAATATTGCACAATTGGCCCTTTAACATCAAATGATAATTAATGCCTGCAAGTTGCAAGCTAAAGGCACTCCCACGCACCGGGAGCGTAATGTAATAGTTGCAGAAGAGGAGGAGGAGAACTCAGCATTACAGTACAGTGTGCAACCAGGTAATGATAGAACTTGTAACAACGACTTGTTTCTATAGAAAATCAAATTTTGGATTGATACATTACAGACGAATAATCCGGTGAGGAAGCGCCTTATTCCATTAAATCCTTGAGCAAAAGATAGTGAGATAACCTACAGTCGGCCTGTCCAGTCCTCATAATATGCACATTATGCACTGGTTGGAGCGTCGAAAAGTACGAGTGGTCCAGTCACAGCCCCTTATTTTTAATCATGTCAATAGTATTTTTATAGAGAGACATCCATTGAATTCAGAAAAGAGCTACAAAGGTGAATGAGAAAGTCAACTTTGTCAGTGTTAAATGTGTTAATGAACCACAGATTTATCCTGAAGAACGTTATTGAAGCAGATCAAGAAACTGACAAGAACCGAGTCTACCTAATACTGGAACCAAGTTTAATACTCAACACCCTGTACTTACAATTTGCTTCAATTAACTATCATGCACATTGAAATGTACATCTTCGTAAGCAACCAACAAGATCCCTCCCATAAAGTAATATCAAATTGATCCCAAACGGGGGAAACAGGTTGTCATTAGTTGAAAACTAAAAACTCGTTTGGTATGAAGGTGGTTGTACCTGTTCTGATATTCCTAAACAGGCTCCGTCAGATACCTGGCCGATGACTCCGAAGGGCTAACAACAATATAACTAAGTCGGTGCTATTTATGTGCCTACCTTGTTGCAAATGCAACAGACAAGATTTTTTTATCTGATTGAGTAGCAATCTAGTAGGTAGCTACCTGGACTCCTCATTATTTATCAATTAATAAAATTATCCCGGAGACGAAGCTGAAACTCAGCATCAATTTCACAAGCACCCAAATTCGTAAACTTGGAATAGGTGTAGCAACGCGATTAAAAATCAAGTAACTATGATTTTTAATTTAGGGGAAATTCCTCTCCTATCTCCTTGTGGCGACATATTATTATGACAGTTCCTAAATTACCAAGGTAAATTATGCAGGTTTTATTGAATTCTGGTGGCCTTAGGTCACCCAGTATCTATTGCTGACTAATTTACGCAGCAAAATTGGGTTTAGATTATAGCAGTCATTAGATTTATTGAATGATTCATTGAAGCTATAAAGCAGAACCTACCTACCTATAACTGGACGTTTTCAGCACAAATTCCAACACCTGTTTATCGTTAAGCACCCGTAATGATGGTGTCCAAGGACATCTCTAGGTAAGTGGCTATGTTTGTGTACCTGTGTTGCCCAATGGAGCAATCATTTGCAAATAATATTATTATGCTGATTTTAGTGGACCCTAGTATTTTGCAAATAGTAACATTACGCCATTCGAAAATTAGTTACTATTACTTGGCCAGTGTCCTTTGCGAGTACCACTGTTTTAGCGTAAAGGTTTGTTACCCAATCATGTTCCGCTCTGATGAAGCTCTATTATAGGGTGACTCTGACTGACTAGGCAGTCTTGGGATAGGTGACCTATAAGATAATTACATTCCTCACACTCTCGTCATTACAGTCACACTCGTAGCTCAGAATTAACGCGGGCCTGTGGACAGTGAGTAATGGGCTAGCTCACCGTCCGTCCGTCTTATGACGACAGGCCGTGTGGACGGCGCGTTTTGTTCCACGCGCGCCTCAAAGAGATGTCAGCAAAAAGGAAGAGGCCCGCAATGGCCGATGCCTACCGGGGCTGCGGGACTGTTCGAAAGAGATACAGCGGCCCTGGAACACAAAGGGCAAAGAAGGAACATGGATGGGTTTTAGTCAGTAAAAGTCTCCCTTCCACTCCGACCCCAAAAAAGTTGGGACAAGTGGAGGTTACTTATAGTCTTGGCTGGATACTTGATAGGTCCCTAAATAATGATACCTACTTACTTGATACCTTAGAAGTTATTATTTTGCATTGATATAAAATATTCATAATATTATCACAGATTACCGTTATCATAATCTAAAAAGGAATCTGAAATAAAGAGTACCTAAGATCGAATAAAAGCAGCGTGGGAGTTTTGAAATCGATAAGATAAATATATACTTAGTAACTATAGCCGTATTGATTGTTGATAATAGTAGTTAAATATACCGGTACCTACCTAGCTGCTTAAGCTGACAGAAAAAAAAATTGCAACTTCTTGAGGGGAAACATGAAAATTCCAATGCCTACGGTGGGAACTATAGGTACTGATACGATGCAAGTTGTGAGCAAAATGATCGTTCCTGTTGGCATTCCTTTGAATACCGAAGTCCTAGCCATGTTAGATATGACTAGGTAGCCTACCTACAAAAGAAATAACATCACAATGTCTGAGTGAACTCTTACGAGTAAAAGTAGAGCTCTATCTTATCTATGTCTTAATTAAACAGATTGCCAAGCATCGTAATTAGCCGAGTTTGATCTGGTTTGATGAAATATCGACAAAATAACTAAGCGAAACTCTCTGCTAAAGGCAAGTTATTTACTGTAGGTACAGCCTGCGATAAAAGTTTTGGATCGTTTCTCGATCATTTTTAATACCTAAATATTAAGTACTTAAAACCTTACCTATTATTGTTAATGTATAAAGCTTGTGGCTAAATAATAAAATCCGCTCGGGTCGATCGTTAGTTTCCTCCGTGCCTCGGAAAGCACGTTAAGACATTGGTCTTGGCTGTCATTTGTAGATCTTTGGCCGTCGTTACAAGTAGTCACTGGCCCGAAAGTCTTGCACCCAGTCTACTAACAAGGGGTATCGTATTACCCAGTACTAACTGGGTTGTTGGGGTCAGATAGGAAGTAGCTCCATGTTAAATACTGGTATTCAGCTACATCTGTTAGACTGGAAGCCGACCCCAACATACTTTGGTAAAGGCTAGGCAGATGATGATGAAGTACCTAGGTACTTGATTAGCCAATTTAAAGGATCCCCCTTTCGGGACGTGAGAGAACCTCATGTCCCAGCCGCCGCGGGGGACGCCCCGGGCGTCGGGGGCCACGTGGTGGCTACCGGCCACCGTAGGCGCGGGCCTCTGGACGGTGAGTAATGGGTTAGCTCACCGTCCATCCGTCTTATGACGACAGGCCGTGTCGACGGCGAGTTCATGTTCCACGCGCGCCTCAAAGAGATGCCTGCCGGGGCTGCGGGGCTGTTCGAAAGAGATACCGCGGCCCTGGAACACAAAGGGCAAAGAAGGTACATGGATGGGTTTTAGTCAGTAAAAGTCTGACACTCCCTCCCACTCCACCCAGAGCGGGGGGGGAGGGGGGAAATCATCAAATAACCCCCTTATTTGATGATTTCCCAGCAAAAAAAAAAGGGTACCCTTTTACAATACTTCTGTCTTTGTAATATTTGCCAGTAGGGTTTAATTGACGAGTAGGTAACGATTTAAAGCAAGACAACATTAAAATCACTGTTTCATAATAACAAAACAGAAAATCGACTTATTTCGCTGTCTGTACTACAATGCAAATACACTTAGTAAATAAATGAAAATGCATAATTAAGTATTGTAATGCCTATTTTGTTATGTCTAACAAATGTTACATTAACTTAGCATTTACATTTCAATTTAAGTAGGCAATAAAATTCTAAGAAACTTAGTACGGTTATAAATTATTTATCATTGTTATTGATGTACAAATAATGATGGGAAAATCCTAATAATTCATACGGTTCATGATTAAGATTGAATTACTTTGTTATTAAACTTTTTGCTGGCATGATGTGATGTGTGGACTCTGTCTCCTCTACCGTAGCCAACATTGAATAGCTTTGCAAATAATCTAATTTAAAGTATATTTTATGTACACACAAATTTTGTGACCACACAGAAATATAACGATATATACGTATGTGGATACATCCTACTTATTTAAGAACTTGAACACTCACAACTCTAGTTGAGTTTATCGAATCACGAATGTTTCTATTAAAAATGAGGAAATTAGTCTGCAAAATGAAACACCAGGTAATCTCAAAAGTCAGATACACCGACATTCGTCGTTCTCATTGTGAGAAATCCTGAAAGTGAGTAGAAGCTTCGTGACGCAAAACATATAGAAAAGACAGGGCGCGGGCACGACGCTTCTATACATTTTGTATGAAAGGGACGCGGAAGAGACATATGTCTGCGCCCCGTCCGCGTCTTACGTCTTTTCTGTATGGCCTACGCTTAAACGGTAACTTCTGAAAAATAGCCAAACATTTCTAATATACTTACCTACTTTGATCAGAATGGGCTCTGTTCCCCTTATTCATAAATACAGAAGAATAAGTAACGCCAATCTTAAACCCCACAAACGTTAACCTAAGAAGACTCTAATAGGTAGGTACCTAAAAGGGACCTATAAGGAGGTGTTCAGGTAGTTATACATGGTACCTAATTGGTTAAACGTAGACTATTTTCTAAGGGAGTGAAGTACTCATAGCTAGTCATAACTATGAGCAACTATTACTATGGAACTCACTCTGAAAAAATCCCTACATTTTTCCACTTAGGTATGCGACCATAAATGTTTGGAGCAACTGATATTTTTTTCGCGATTTATAGTTGATCCCATAGTAAAAGTTGTCCATTTTTATGACTACTACACGCCCCTAAAGTATTGCACACATTTAACAAATCATCCAGTAGGTATTAACCGAGCTGACGAGAGTCGTAGAAACTGACTTATAATAAACACATAAACCAAAACCATTAGCAATTATCACATCAACAGTTAATAAAAGAGGGATTGTTGATATTAACATCAGAACGAAAACAATTTACAAGTCGTTGATAAAGTGCTCTGAACAAAGTGATGTGAAAGGACAAAGCACATTTAGGTACATACTAATTAACACATACGAACAATCGATCCGGGTAATGAATGTTTAATGATCTTTAAAACATTCTACCTAACGTATGCTGTTATAATTAACAAATATCGAAAAGGTATGTCCTTATTAATCTTGACGATATCGTCTTAAAGAATGATGATGATTTCATTAAAGGCATTTGATGTCTTTCGTGTTGTATGTGTTCGTTGCAAGAATTAAGCCGGTGGAGACACCACATACCTACTCATACTTACTACAAATTAATCTCTGTACTGAGGAACCTTCCACTATTTTGTTCAGTTTTTGCACATCTAACCTCAAAGGCATCAATCACTTGAACCATAATAAAAAATAAACTATAAATGATTAATTAATTTATAATCAGACATCTCTTTCATAAATGATATAAAAATACTTAAATCAAAAATTACATTCAGTAAGCAATTGATGTCAGTAAACAAATACTTGTGTATCTACGACCACCGTCAGCTAACCACTTAGCTATGCTAAAGTAAGCAAACAGTAGGTAATAAGTATATTGACAAAATATACGTACTACTCGTTCTACGACGTAAAAAACATCAAATGTACGAATATGATTTACCTAGAATATCTGAAAATACGGAACTTACACTACTTATTGTGTTTATTAAATGTTCTCTATGAAAATGAAGGTGCAAATCGAGTGTGGTCAATTGGTGAACGAACAACCACAATCTAACAAAGTCAATAAAAAACAACTAAAATAGACATCCACGAAGAAAAACAAATATTCTGAAAGATATAATTATTATCTAGGCCAAAAGTTGTATGTGAGTATCTTAATCTAAATATAATAGGTACCTACTACGAACAGTGGACATTTTCCTATTCTGGGGATTCCCATCTCAGCACCATCACGCCTGAAATTGAGAGTTACAAGAAACGTATCTATATTTCGTAGGTAGGCAGACTTAACTCCCTGTATTTGTATGAAACGTTCAGATGTCATTTGTAGATCTTTGACAATCGTTGCAGGTAGTCAGTGCCCCAAAAAGTCTGACAACCAGTCTTACCAAGGAGTATCGTATTACCCAGTACTAACTGGGTTGTAGAGGTCAGATAGGCAATCGCTCCATGAAAAATACTAGTATTCAGCTGCATCCGGTAAGACTGGAAGCCGACCCCAACATAGTTGGGAAAAGGTTAGGCAGATGATGATGATGATTTGTATGAAAAGTTCAGCTTGAATTATCCATAGGTTGACGTAGCCAGCCTTACTTGGGCTACATCCATGGTAGATATTTTACATTCAACATCGTGTACAATAGCTTTTTGTTTATAAGGATTTAGTTAAGATCTTAACTACGGGATACTCCTGTGCTCGTGTTTTCACCGAAAGATTAGGTTAATCATTATATATGTTACGGGCAATTTGATAAGTCCGGGCACTATTAATAAAGGCCGGTCTGTATTCATAATACCCGACTCAATTAGGCAATGTGATTAAAACAGCATGATTCATCACTTTTCCCGGCCATTATGAATAATGCCCACCCTATCATGGCCAAAGTAATAAAATAGTTGAACTGTAGTGTTTTTGTTTATTAAATGTAACCTTACCGGTTCACTAAAGTTTCACCAAAACTAAATTGACAAATTTTCATTTTACAACCAACGTTTCGTATACTCTTTATTTCGAAAACAACTTATTCCGCAAATGTATTATTTTATAAACACTCGTTTTACATACATTTATTTGGCAATCAATTCTTTTTACAACTGTATCAGATGATATTTAATCATCTATACATTTTTCATTTCTTGTTTAGATTCATTAGGATAAATCACGTTTCTACTAAATATCATTTAATTACAATACAGTCGACGGAGCCCCGCTGCGCGGGGCTCCTATTCCTGTCTGCAGGGTTTAAAGGAACCTAACTAACCGAACCTCGGGGTGCCCCTGACGTCGACAGTCTAGGGTTAGGCTAACCTAACCTAACCAATTGATCACATTGCCGGGTACAAGTAGGGAATTATTCATTCTGCCCGGTCCAAGTGATAAATTCAAGCTATCTCAAATACTGACTTATTACATGGACCACGGTCGGTCGGGCATTATTAATAATGGCCGGTCAAAGTGATAAATTAATCACTTTGCCCGACGCTCTTGGGCATTATTAATAATGGCCAGTTCTTATTAATAATGCCCAGTTAATCACGTTGCCCGTAACATATATATTAGGATAATTATTATATCTATTCTCGATAACGTACGCATGTCGTATAATGTACCTGCGTAATGAATGAATTAGGTACCATTGTACATAAAGGTAAACATTAAATAATCGATTCCTACTATTGACATTAAACATCAACAAGGCGTCATTTTACTTGAGTAATGCGTCACATCAATTAGTATAATAAGACCTTTGGTTTGCATTTCGTTCTTGCGATTTGATTGATTTAATGAACCACAATATAATATCTTTAAAAAAAATATAATTACATTTAACACACACATTATATTATTTTACATTACATTATAATTATGCTCTCGAGTACGTTTTAAAGTTGTTATTATGTACCTAACCATCTCACTAACTCGGAGTATCGGAGTATCGGTATCCTAAGCCGGTTACGGGTTGCTGGTAGCCCTGGTCCTGTGGAACTTATTTATAAAAGCACTAACTCTACGGTCACCGACCTGCTGGTTTCAGGTTTCCCGCGTATTGACGTCAGAGGAAGCATATAATACATTACCCTTCTCAGTCGGGTTAAAAAATTGCCGTGATATGCTGGATAAGAATAAACAAGCAATACAAGCCCATATAATAACGATGAAAAAAAAACACTTAGTACTCCTATTCAATACGCAATATATGCGTTTTGGACGTGGAGTTGACACCTGCAGCCCGTTATACAATACAAGTACGACTATTGAAATATTTGGCTGACACCTCTGGAAAACATGGTATTAGGTTCCAATTTTACTGCTAGCGCAAAATGAGAGTTGAATATAATTTTGTTTTGAAAATATCTCAGCCATATCTTAACCATTCGGCGTGCAAACATTTACATTATTTATATAACATGTAATTATCAGTATCATTCCCATTACAATAAAAAAAAATCCATCCAAAAAAATCCAATCCAATAAATCCATTTTTCAAAAAATCTAATTTTACTCTACTCTTGACGTTTTAATCATTAATAATAGCATGATTGTAAATTGTATACTTATGTATTCCTAATTTTATGAAATTATGTACATATTCATAGAATGTGTACTTAAACACTGCGCTCGCGCGCGCTTACTTTGTGTGTAATGTGTAAGCTGTGGTTACCTGTAATTGAGTGTGCTAATGTATTTGTGTGCTCGTTCATCATCAACTGCTTAGCCTTTTCCCAACTATGCTTCCAGTCTAACCGGATGCAGCTGAATACCAGTATTTTACATGGAGCGACAGTCTACACGACAGCCTATCTGACGTCCATAACCCAGTTAATATTAGGTAATACGATACCCCTTGGTAAGACTGGTTGTCAGACTTTCGCGCCACTGACTACCTGTAACGACTGTCAAAGATCTACAATTGACAGCCGGGACCAATAGCTGAACGTGCTTTCCGAGGCACGGAGGAAACTCGGTGTGTATGGGTGGTCACCCATTCTCGGACCAAACCAGGAAAACGCGGCTTAACCTGATCGACCCGAGCGGCTGTTATTATTTAGCCATGAGCTCTTTAATGTAATGTAACTCGTTGGTAATCCTAAATAAACAAATTAATATTGTCCCAGCCCTTCGCCATGACATCATGGATATGAAATTATTATCAATTCAAAGGGACATTTTATTCATAATTATTATAGAACGTAAGTCGCACGCCGTTTAATAAACTAGTTTCCCATAAACTAGTTATGTTAAATATACCTAGACACTTACCTATGTAAACTCTTCCCGTAATCCGTTGGTAAAGTTATTATTATTCTGTGATTACATGTGATTCCTATAAAAAGACCATAATTTTAGCGTAGTCTTGAATCATCATGGTTTCTAAAATAACATAACATCACGCCTGTAATCCCAGAAAGGTTAGGGAGTGGTGGGAGGTGTACACCCACATTTCTCCAGTTATGTTTAAGTCCCATATAATAGGGGGCGAGAATATTGCCATAAACCGGCCACAAATCCAGACTCCATGGCTGCTACTGAGAAATTCCTGATTGAAAAACCTAGTAACACTTTGTCCGACCCGGGAATCTAACCCAACCCACCATGGTTTCTTACTTAATACACATTTGTTTTACAAATACTTTTTTACAGAAAATCTTTTTGGTTTTGGCTTCTAAAGAAAATAGATGACCTAAAAAGTACATAGATACTCGTACAGTCATGGTAGTAACAGAATGCCTACATCATTTTTGCTTCATTGCATTCAATGAAAGAGTGCTTTATACTAGCTCACTACGTTCGTTGTTTCGACCACTACACACACTCATTGGACAGCTCATGTGTTTAGAGCCGCGGAGGGGGCTACATGTTGTGTAAACTTCGGTCACCCATCCAAGGGCAAGGCAAGGCGTTGTTGCTTAACTCCAACGATCTATACGTCTACGCGGCAGACATTTAACGAGCCCCTCGTGTCCAAGCATGCGTTGGTATGTAAATTAAAATATGTGTAGTAAGTACATAGGCACCTACTGATATTATTATTAAACGTTTGTTTCAGATTATAAAATTATCCATAGCACAAATTTACATAATTAAATAAAATAAAAAAATATAATGAGGAAGTGTGATAATGAGATATTAAAAAAGCTGTACATATTTAATTACTTACGAACTTACTTACGTTGGTATATGTGGTTAAATAGTGTGAGTCGAAAAGAGGTCGGTTGAAAAGAGTCTCCATGGAATCTCTTGCCCATTCTTCTCCATAGAGATCTACGCTTTGGAATGGCCAACTACAGTACTTTCACAAGTTATTGTGCCTTGTGTCTGGGACTGTAGCTTCGCCTTCTTTGTTTTTCTGACATTCAAAAGTGCCTGTTATGGTCTAATTGAAATAAATGCTTTGAGTTTGAGTTTGGTCTTACATAACATTCTAGACGTATTATTGTGGGAAATAACTTAAAAATATCTTAATATTATAAAGTATTTACCAGAATCATACAGTCCTCATTAATGCGATTAATTTAAACTACTTAACATAAATAAGGAGCATAATTTAATCTTTTGCGTAGTAACGAGGCTGCTCTAAATAAAAAAATAACCTCAACTTAATAACATTACCTATTATGTAGGTAGCAAGGTACCTATTTGTATGTAAATTTATGTATTTTTTTATTTTAAATACATTTACTTTACTTTAAGTAGGTACTATAAGTAACTTTAATTTTATGGAGATCTTTAAATTAATTTAACATTAACAATTAAGATTTAAAGAATTAATTAGTTTTATCATTGTGTTCTGAAATAATCCTGACTCCACAATCACTAGAGCATTAAATGGCATCCGAAATCTCAAATTTACAAGTCTAATATCATTGAATTAACTCAAATAGTTGTCATTAATTTAACGACATTAGCCTTCAATGAAAAATAAGTTATGATTAAGTTATTTCTTCATGCTAGCCCATGACTTTGTCTTCAGACTCTTCAACTTGACATTCCGTCTCCGACTGAACAAATATGGAATCACTTAAAAATTGACTGGCAATGAAGATCACGACCTTTAAGAGCGTATATGTGCAAATAAAGATGGGCAAATGTTTGTAAAACTATTATTATTGCCTTATGTACGTATGTCATCAAGGGGATTCAACTGAATTGCGGACTTAACATTCTACACTCAACTTGTGTCACTAAAAATGACTAACTATAAGTTATTTATGGCCGGTTTATAGGTACAGACATACATTGAATTCGCGTAAAGTTCAACCAGTACCTATTGTTTATTTACAGCGGCAGTTTATTTTTCTAAGAAGTAGCACTTTGAATGGCTCGTTAGTTAACTAATTAATATCTATTGCATGGAATGGTATGGTATAACGGGCTGGTTTCCGCAACTCCACGTCAAAGCGCGTATTTTGCGTGCGGTATTGTAATTTACAACTTAAATAACAAGATAACATCACGCCTGTAATCTTTGAAAGGATAGGCAGAGTTGTATCATAATAGTGCCACCCACATTTCGCCAGTTATGTTTTTAAGTCCCATGTTATAGTGGGCAAGCCTTTTGCCATCAACCGGGCACAAATCCAGACTCCGTGGCTGCTACTGAGAAATTCTTGAAGGCTTTCCTTCACCTGAGAATCAAACCCAATACCTCATGCTCAGTCGCATTTCCGACAACAAGTTAAATAATATTGATTCAATATTTTAAACAACAATTATATTGTAACAAATGGTCCACAATTGTTATTATAGTATTAGTTAAACCATTCTTAACCCTTAATAAGGCAAAGGGAATAGTTTTCCCACCATATTTTTCAGCTCATTAATTGAATAAAGTGTTCCTGGTAGGTTTTCTATTGTTGTACAAAGGTTATTTAAAGACTTATCAATCACTTATTAAATATTCAAAAAACATAAAAATAAATTAAAAATTAAAAAAAACATTTTCTACCAATAATACTTGTGCCAATTTGGCACTATTTTACGATTCCCGAATCGTTATGCCCGTTTAAGGGTTAAACTTATACTGTCACTTACGGGATATCTTCCGTGATTGTTCATTATTTTGAGCTCCCGATATTTCACCGCTGTTGCCCGCGATCATGGCGTTTGCAACGGCGTCAAAATATCGGGAGCTCAAAATAATGAACAATCACGGAAGATATCCCGTAAGTGGCAGTATAAGTTTAGTTGTAAACCGTGAAAGCTTAAAACAGTGTTTAAACCATTTTTATTCAAATTTTACTTGGAGTGCCTTAAAGTTTTACCAAAAGTCTCGGTAGGATGATCCTTCATCGTCAAGCATATCTTAGTACCCAACCAAGTAAGGTCGAAGAGACATGGTACAGGCGCCAGCATATCAAGCTACTACAATCTGTCAAATTTCTTTAATAGATTTTTAACTCTACCGCTAAAGCATTAGGTTCAAGGTTGATTGGGAAAATTTTGCAGTTTCGGTTAACTTGATATGCTGAATGTACGTACAGACGTCATTCGTTACTTTTCCCAGTGAATCCTTGGAATGTCCTTGTTTATTGAAAAGTGAATGCAAAAGGAACTCGTTACTTAAAATTAAGAATATATATCATACAGGTTACCTACAAGTTTTTTTTCATCGATAAAAAGAAATAAAAACTTACTCATGTCAGAAATTCTCAAAGCGAAGGCCGATGAATCGATATGATTGTATAATAATCTTTAACAGATTTAATAAAATCATTTTAATTCAATTTATTTTTAAAAACGAGTCTGCTTTGTGTTTCCTTGATTTTATTTTGGTTTTATAGAAAATAAATCTCTGTGGTTTTTACGGTTCACATTGGCAACTTAAAAGGACTGAGGTCAACCAAGAAAGACCTTATTTAAGGATTACAAGTTTTAGGTAAAGTCAAAGAGATTTAAAAGACTTATAGAGCGGACATCGGGAATATTTTCTCACGAAAATTTTGATCCCTAACATTTTCGATTTTGACACACGAATGCTACCTGACAAGCAGGAGTATGACACTAGACAGAATGATTTGTTACTAAGTAGTAACAAGTTTTGGATTACGATTTTCTTCGTCCCGTCTATCGCTCGTAAATATTTGAATATCTTTGGGTAAAGTAGAGCAACCTTTGGCAACATTGGTCTATAATTAGATGGGAAATACCGACAACAACAGATACTGGTAGATACATACCTCGACTGAGTCCAACATTTTTTTATGGTTTGATCTTTTATTTAATTACATCTTGGAAATACCCAAAAGGAAATAACCCAAAAGAAAATAAAGAAGTAAATGTCGATGCCTCTTTATTTACGATGTTGGTGCTGAGAACTTGATTCCGTTCTAGATTCTATCTTTAACTTCATTTATTGCTATGTGTGTAGAAACCAGTTCATCAGTCAGTCATCTACCAGAGAGAGCTAATTTTCCACTAAACTAAATATGTTTTAGTTAAAAACTAGCTTATGCCCGCGGCTTCGCCCGCGTGGAGTTCGGTAATTGTACTACCGAGATAAAAATATCCTATATGTTAATCCAGGTTATAAACTAACTGTGTGCCAAATTTGATTCAAATCTGCTCAGTAGTTTTTGAGTGAAAGAGTAACAAACATCTATCCATTCGTCCATCCTCGCAAACTTATTTATAATATATTATACAGGGTGGGAGGAAAACATGAAACCGAAGTGACCTCTGCACTCCCGCCGATGTCGCGGTAGAAGAAGCGCACTTCTGAGCTAACAAAATACAAAAACTGTCGTGCTACAAGAAGAAGAGGAAGTTAAAAATTAAACGACAAATGTAATTCGGATTTTATTCACGTTAAAACACACGGAGCGCACTCAGCGCAGTAGATTATTTATTTTTAAACAAAATACGTATAGAGTATTAACGTTATAAACATACACAAGTTCAAAACTATGTAAGAGAGGTGATTTAGAGCTTGACTCTAGTTTACACATGTTTGATGTAAAGGCGCTTGCATAAACCAGTCAAGTTACTGATTTGATAAGATTCCATAGGTTTATACAACTCTACCGAAACAGACGCTAAAGCACATTTACAAACACAACGGCCTTCAATCCGAATACTATCAAATTTAGTTAAAACAAACTTTAAAAAAAGTTAATTATTAATTAATAAAATGTTATCAAGTTTTTTTTTATAAACTTGTACAGGATTTCAAATTCTCAATCAGGTTCAAAAAGCCATTATTGCTGAATATAAATAAATGGATGATAAGGATTTGGTTACCAAATTAAAGACTAAAATCCTTCATAGACACATTGATGTTGGATTAAAATAATTGAAAAATTTATTTCTTAGCGTGTCGGTGGCAATCTAAATAGTGTCAGCCCAGAACTGAGCAACTTGTTTGGTGCTTTTATTATTGTTAATGAAAAACAGGTTGCACAGATTTAAAACTAGGTTTAAAATGAGCTAGGCTACGTTTTTTACGATTTTGTATATTATTCTTGAATCGCCTTACATTTGAATACTTATACAGGGTGATTTGTTAAACGTGGACAATACTGGGTGTGCATTCATGTATATTTGCAAACCCAGAAAAAAAAAAAAAAAAAAAAAGAAAAAAAACAGCAGAGATTAAGAGAGAAAAAAAAAAAGTGATAAAAAAAAAAAAAGCTGAGCTGAGCTGCCTAAATTGTCAGAGTTACGCGACCAATAATGCATGGAGCAATTGATTTTTTTTTCACGATATCAAGGTCGATCGCATAACAAAGTTGTTCATGAGTACCTACTATTAGTAGATTTTAATAACACAACACTCAGTCAGTCTATGCCAAGAGTAGCCAGCCGGATGAATATTTTAAATTAACATGTCAGTGTACATTTTACAGTAGCATGTAAACAGGAAGTGTATGATTACTGTAATAATTCAATTTACAGGTTGATCATATACTAGTCATAATCATATCCTTATAAATCATATAGTTTTTATTTACGACTTGCTGCGAGTATTGTCAAAACTTATGCTTAGGTACCCTCTGGCGAAGAAGCCTTTGTCTAAGTTTTCATGTGTATTTAGCTACTGTATTTTCAGTTTTTAGACACACAAGAAAGGGTGGGTTTTGTTACCCTTGAGAATGGTACTGCAAAATTATATATCTACAGAAAAGGCTTGGAAGATTTTTGTACGAAACCTGGCCAGCCTAACTTCCGCCATTTTAATTTGTACTGAAGATGCCATCAGTGAATGGACTTTAACTTTGATAGCTCACATCTCGGAAACGTGACACTTTAGAACATTTTGTCTTGTGCAAAACTGATTTGTATTGATACCTGCTATCGATTAATATAGGTTTTATGCATGACCAGAACTTTGAAAAAAAAAATGCCGGATGTTAGGCCGGCCATAAAGTTCAAACCCCTTTGATAATCGTTCACATTATAGGCAAATGTTTATATTTACATTATTACACAACTAAGTGTAGCTAAGCACGACAAAAACATTCCACAGTTTTTATTTCCATGTAGTATCTTTCCGACGTTGAATTATATCATCAACCGCATGGATTAATAAAAAACTCTAGTACATTACACTATAGTATTATTGTATGTACTTATAATCAAATGAACTCATAAACGCACTGTAAAACATTAAAGTAAATAAGTATGTTTGGCTTGATGCTCTTTGCCTTTATTACAACAGACTTGTTGAGATCATATCGAGTACATTACATATAATTATTGATTCGGTAATGTCCGGTGTGACACTAGCCCCGAACGGTCGCCCGTCGTTCGCCTTGCCTTTACAAGGTGACAGCCGCCACACACACCGTACCGAGAGCTGCGACCTTCCGCCCCCCTTTAATTAAACCTTCGAGCAATTTGCTGAACTTAGCGGCAGCGGCGTGTCAATGCCCTCACAAGTGACATCGTGAGTGTTTTGGTTAACTATGCAAATATTACCTTAATTACTTACCTTCTACACCTTGACCATGTTGAATGTTTGAAGTGCCTACAAGTGCGCAGAAAAATATGATTATTATGTGTTTTTGTATAGGTCGTTTGATAAAAAATATTTGATAATTAATTGTTTATCTTGAGTACGTACTTATTATTGTTAAATTATACTCTATTTTTTTAACAGAATTTACTAGTCATCTTGGAGTAATCAAGTATGTTTGCAGGTCGTTGCAGTTAATCTTTTATTTATGTTGGTTCTTGTACTTTTGGGCAAAACGTGAAACTATAGAATTCAAATTAACCTCACAGATAAATGTATCGTTAAGTAATTCTATTTGAACTCCCTTAATAAAAAACAATAACTTATTTACTATTAAAATAAACCCCATAATTTAAGTTAAAACCACTCGTTCCCTTTTTTCTAACGAAAGACATCAACGAAGGATCCTGATCTAAAAGGTGAACTATAAAAAAAATGTGGTTTTCCTAAAACAAGCTAAACTAGTACATTTAGTGTGTTTTATTTGATATTGAGAAACACATCACCTAGATTTTATTACATTTTAAAAACAAGATTGGGATTTTTTATGCATAGAGATCTGTCTCTCTCTATCACTCTACGCATAGGCATATCTTAAAATATAACTTTAGATCTTTTATATTCTCCAAGTAAGGTTAATAGACTTTGGTCTCTGTTACTAACTAATCATGAAATCAATTAATATGATAATGCTGAGCGGAACATAAAAACCCAGCTAGCTACTAAAATAATAAAATGAGATAATTTAGGCGTTCCTCCACGCAGATGGTAAGTTATCCTATATGATAAGATTTCCTTGACTAGCTTTGGCAATGACCAATTGTCGATTTACCCGACTTTGCACGTAGGGAGGATAACGATGTTATTCGTGACGTTTTCGAATAGTAACCAATATAACTACATGTGACTTTTCGTAGCGCGTAGGCGGCGGTGTGGTATTGTTTAGAAAAAAGAACGCGAAGTAAATACATAAAAAGCAACCTTCACACTTTATTTTTATTCAATTATTTTAATTGGTATAATGAAGATCGACAATCTGAAAGAAAAACAATCAAATTATCGAAATTCACAATGTATTTTTGCCTATTATTCTGTTTTAAGCAAGGTCATTCATTTCCAAGTCGGGAAGTGCAGACTATATGTTATCTTATCATCATCCGCAACCTGAATTCACCCACTGCTTGGATAGGCCTCTCATTTTAGGGTTCCGTTTTCAACGGGTAACCAACGGGACCCTAATACTAAGCCTCCACTGTCCTTCCATCCGTCCGTCCGACCGTCTGTCTGTCAGCGGGCTGCATCTCATAATCCGTAATAGGTAGACAGTCGCAGAATGTGTATTTCTGTTGCCGCTATAACATCTAATAATTAAAATAAATTAAAAATTATAGGGGGCTCCTACTACGATGGTACTGAGCCCTTCAGTTGCGAGTCCGACTCGCAATTGGCCGATTTTTTTTCCGCCTTCGGGGAATAAACCTGGATGTGGCCATCCAGGATTATTCCCAGATGGCCAAAATCTACCCATCTCGACACTGGACGACTAACATTTTTTTTCACAGTCCTTGGACGCCACTCGGTCACAGCTTTAGGTACTGCACCTGTCATCACTGCGCCTATCATTAGCTTAGAGTTTGCGAAAGAGTGCTATATAATACCTGCAGGTATATGAACTGTTGTACCACTTTAATACTTGATCTACGTAATTATTAATAGTACAGCAAGGTCCTCTTTGCCTGGTATATCAAAAGATTATAAAAATCAGATTAAAAAACAAAAAAAGAGGATTAAAAAATCGCATAATTTTAAATACTACCTGTTACCAAGTATGGCTTTGAAAAATTAATATACATTTTTGGCATTCCCAATATATTCTACATTCGTTAACAACATGAACGTAAAAATGCACTAAAAAAATTACAAGGCCTACATTATCTGAAGTCTTCCACTTCAATTTGCTGTTTTTTTGCTAAACAGGTTAGCATTGACGTCAGTTGCACGCTTAACATCATTTTATTCCTTTAAGTCACTCCTTACTTTTTACGACTAAGTGATTCGGTTTGTGTATCCAAATAAACTGCGTGTGTTGCAGTTCAGATTGCAAATGTCGATCTTAAAATCTTTTCAAACCACCATTCCAAGGTCAAACCAAAAATCCAGGGTCAAAATCTTTTCACCTTGAATTTTCGAAGTTCTATGTAGAAAAAAACCTGTATAGAACCGTAACATATTTAATAATCGCTAAGAAGAAGATTAAAAATTTAAAACAACACATCTAAATAAAAACTAAGCAATTCCTACGTCAATCATGCAAAACTTAACATTTAACTAAATTAAAAGTATTAAATAACGATTATGCATGTCTTGTGAGAAGTTTTTCTATGTTATAAATTTATAATTGAGACAATTTAAATATATTTTAACGATTAATTTGAAAAACAAATTAAAGCTCAATAAAAAATTTTGTCGTTGAAGATAAAGCAAAAAAAAAATCCCGTATCTATAAAAGTGTTACTTACTTGAGTAAAAGTAGGTAATAACTTAAAGTGCGATTTTTATTCTGCAGTTTAGTAATTTCTTGAAGTTAGAACCGTCAAAAGTTAGAATTCTTAGTTTTGCTTCCTTTGACGGTTCCTACTTCGTTCAAATTCTTGTCTTTTGCAAAAAAAGGTTGCTTAAGTAATAACTTAAACTCAAGTAATTACTTTAACTTGACTATAGATTCCAGGGTTAGAATATTTTATTCATTTGTCTTTTCAAATCAATTAGCCTGTTTCCACTGAAAATTTAAAAAAGATCCGCCAGATGCAGCACTAGTGGGGGGTACATAAGGTTTTATTTCCCTATTGACAGTAACGTTAAAATACATTTCAAAAATAGAATTATTGGAAGGTAATGTACCTGGAACAAAATTGAAATTTGCAAAAATTCAAAATCATCTTGTCCGGGATTTAAAACGATGTCTGGATTTACCTGTTTTGTCAGGTAATAAAATGTACTCTAGAAAGGTTAGTTGTCGTTAATAGCTCGTTTTATTTGTTGTCAGAGATTTAAATATTTCATGTACATATTTTTGTTTATGCTTCCTTTTTAAATTTAAGAATTGTAGTAGGGATAAACTTATACTGTCAGTTACGGGATATCTTCCGTGATTGTTCATTATTTTGAGCTCCCGATATTTCACCGGTGTTGCCCGCGATCATGGCGCTTGCAATATCGTCAAAATATCGGGAGCTCAAAATAATGAACAATCACGGAAGATATCCCGTAACTGACAGTATAACTTTAGTTGTAAACCGTGAAAGCTTAAACAGTGTTTGTAGTAGATATGTATTGCAAATTGGTGATGATAAAAACATATTTATCGGTATCGATGGTGATAAATGTTAAAAGGATAAGCAACTACGCATGAAATTACTCAATTCAGTTCCACAAACAGGCTGCACTTTTTCGTCTTCAAATGGGCAATTTTCCCATCCCGGACGATTACTCGTACTTTCTGTTATGCTACAATTTATAATTATATAACTTCTGGTCCTATTGACAAAACTTTAAATCTAAATGAAAACTTATTTGGTGATTATGAATGTCTTCCTAACTGTGGATACTTAAAAAAAACTGCAAAGAGGAATGCTATATAAGTGATTTTGTTTAAACATGGAAGATATTGCGACTGATAAGAATTATTTCATAAGAGCAGATGTAACCAGCTGAGATGTGATCTTCTTTTAGAGCAACTGTAACTTATCATCATCATCATCTTCCTGCCCTTGTCCCATGTTACTTGGGGTCGGCGCAACACGTTTTTTTCTTCCATTCTGCTCTGTCAACCGTCACGCTATCATTTACTCCTTTATCTTTCATATCATTCCTCACACAATCCATCCATCGTTTCTTTGGTCTTCCTCTCCCTCTCCATCCATCAACTTTTTATATTCATTACTCTTTTAGTCACATGCGATTCGTCCCTTCTCATCATATGTCCATACCAAGATAGTAGATTCCCTTTCAATTTTTCTGTAACTGGCGCAACTTTTAAACTTCCTCTAATATACTCGTTCCTTACCTTATCCATTCTTGTCACACCACACATCCACCTGTAACTTATAAAACTATATATAAATACTTTGCTCTGGATACTAATAGTCGCAAATTATTAATGCTCAGTGTCATGAGTGTCCAGCATAATAAGTAAGTTTTTATTTCATTTTTTAAATAGTTAAATCGGTTCTTTGAGATAAATCCAAACTCTTTTTTTTGTCAACTTGAGGTTACTTGAGGCCATCTTGAAGATTGTATAAAATTTGTGCCTGTGATGCAAGATGCCATCTTGCTTGTATCACAGGACTGTCCGAACTGCAACTTTATTCACGAACATTTTTCATGCACTTTATTAATTTATTTGTTTCAATGATAAGACATGCGTTTAAAGTTACTGTCAATAGGGCAATCAAAACACGTGTACCCCCACTAGTGCTGCCTCTGCCGGAGCTTTCAACGCAGCCCAGAGCTGGAGGGGTCATTTGATGATTAAAAAAAAGGATAACCAACGGGACCATATTACTAAGCCTCCGCTGTCCATCCCTCCGTCCGTCTGTCTGTCAGCGGGTTGTATCTCATGATCCGTAATAGGTAGACAGTTAAAATTTTCACAGAATGTATAATCCATTGCCGCTATAACAACAAATACATAAATAAATTAAAAATTAAAGGGGGCTCCCCTACTACCTTGGTACGGAACCCTTCATGCGCGAGTCCGACTCGCAACTTGGCCGGTTTTTAAATATTCAGAGGAAACAGGCTAATTAAGTGTTTTAAGCATGTTTACTTATTATGTATATGTATATGTGTATATTATGTATACGGAAACAATAAAAATTGTTCGACACCAAACACCATTTCCTATTTAGATCTAGCCTTGTTTATTGTTATTTCGTTTCGTAGTAGATCCATAAATTTTATTTAACATCTTCCTTCTGATATAAATAGTGGGTTTATGTATTTGTTTTTTTTGCCCAGCAGTGGGACAATATAGGCTTATAATCTAATCTCTATGAGTAAAAGTGAGTGAGAGTGGGCTCTGTCAGACTTTTACTGACTAAGACCCATCCGTGTTCCTTCTTTGCCCTTTGTGTTCCAGGGCCGCGGTATCTCTTTCGAACAGTCCGCAGGCCCGGCAGCGGGCCCCTTCCTGTTGCTGACATCTCTTTGAGGCGCGCGTGGAACTCGAACGCGCCGTCGACACGGCAAGTAAAACTTACCTTCATGTTACCTTTACCTTTTTGTTGGACGTAGTTCTGTTATAATTAGCCAACCCCGTTCAATCCACAATCTCTTATTAATTCAGTTAAATAAGTCAAACTAATCTTACATTCTAAATGTGATTTATTACTATTCATACAAATTAATCTCATTTAAATCCAAAATATATCCCAAATTATTTCAATTAGGTACAGACACCAGCACATCAAGCTACCCGAAACTGTCAAATTTTCCCAATAAACCTAGAACCTAATACTTTAGCGATAAAATCTATTGAAGAAATTTGACAGATTGTAGTAGCTTGATGTCCTCTGTACTTCGGAAAATGGGGGAAATTCTGATGTGGGTTGGAACATTTTGATAGAACAACGCTCAGTTAAGGTAGCTTTAAATGAACACTTATCTTACAAAATCCTTTGTCCATCAACAATTTGAAATACCTTGTTAGTTTTAGTTCCTAGTGAAATTAAATACCACTGCATTAAAATATGTATTAGAACTAGCTGACCGCGCAACTTCGTCTGCATCACATAAGAGAAAGAGCATAATAAAATTGCGCGAGCGGTACTTGATTATTATTTTGCTGAAGACTTATTTTAAAACTGTGATATCTCCTTAGATATTCATTGTAATCAAATGATATGAGGGCAATTTTGTTCAAAACTAAATGCCTATTTGTACTTACGTAAATCATTTGCATTGAATGGACATTCCTTTTTAATTTGTATTTCAATTAACTACTAAGTAAAAGATTTAATTTATAATATTCCGTGGTTATCAAACAGACAGGATCGGACAGGTGCTAGTGCTACGCTATTTTACTCTGTGTCAGCAGAGATTGTAATAATCAGTATCAATTACATTTCTTATTATTTGCAGATGTTTCTGTGTGATAATTAAACAACATTTTTCTTCCTCTTTCTGTTTACCACAAAAAGCAAGATAGTATTTTTTAAACACAGTGTAAACTTAACGTACGTAGAAAAACGTAGTTGTGTTTCCTCAAATGATTTGTTTGGGTGTCAATATAAAAACAATAAGTCACCTTCGAACATGGATTTGAGTTAATTAATTGTTTTAATTTTATTTTATTTCCTTAATATTCTAGATGAATTACTTAAACGATTTGAATTATAACATTGATTTTCCGAAACAATTCATACAAATTCAGTTTTAACATTAATTTCTGGAACAATCTGAATTTAGGAAAGGAAAATTACGAAATAGGTAACTACTTTTTCCACAGTTTCCCCTATTTTTTTTTAAATGATTGACCTACATATAACGCAACTAAGTAAGTATTTGACTATAAGCCACTAAAGCCAATTTTCAAGGAAAATTACCGCAAGTCTACATAATCTATAAATGAAATAAAAAATACCCCTTTTTCTTTTTTAAGACTGACTGAAGAATAAAAGTACCATGCATAATTATGATAATATAAACACCCATATTATTGTGAATACCACTGAAGCCAATTTATAATGACATTACGACGTGAAATGAAAACAAAAACGACCTGAGTTATAACGCACTAACTGATAACTTTTTTTTTTTTTACTAACTGAAAACTAGGCGTATCAAGAAGTTGTGATTCACATGATAATACCAGTAAGAATAAAATAAACTATCCGCTTAGCAGAAAAACGAAACAGAGCTCTAAACTGAAAAATATCAAAGCATGACTGGCAAAAAATCGAAATATTTTTTATTGATATCCGTCGAAACGCGTAAACTTAGCATTCTTTAATCAACATTATTGCAAATGCTAGCAAAGTTCAACATTTCAAGGTTATATTCCATCCAGGTCACGGGTACTCTAACGTTACTATCAGAAACAGGTCTAATACATGTCTCAAACAATATATTTTGGGTTGGGCATTTTGTCATTAGTCATTTAAACATGATTTATATCGTTTCTAAGGTATTTGATGACTACGGACTATTCAAGACAGAAATCGTGGGAATCGGACTTGTCTCTAAACCTTACGGTTTATTGATCTTCCAATTTACTTAACACGCTTTTATACAATTTTATTTTAATACAATTTTTAATTGATCCGTACTTGTTCCGTTTCCTTCAGATTTGTAAGTTATGCCAGTATCATCTTTTACTTATAAACGACTAGCACTTTGCCCGCGACTTCGTCCGCGTGGGTAATTCCCCCTTTTCACCCCCTTAAAGGTTAAATTTCCAAAAACCCCTTCTTAGTGCTCCCCTACATTATAATAGGAAGCCGTGTATAAAATTTCACATTCCTAGCCCCAGTAATTTCGGCTGTACGTTGATATGTCAGTCAGTCAGTTCTCCTTTTATATATATAGATTAGCAAAAACCTACTATCTTTTCTGGCGCGCCATCTTCAATTTTGTGGCGGGGACCGACCATCGTCTGCCGACGTTTTCAGCGAATCTTTTACTGAAGCTGGGCTGTCATTCTTTAAAGATCATTCTAGTTACGTACATTTCAGTAATAATATATGTTTTCTTTTGTATCTATTTTATATTTATATAAAACAAAGTCGCATTTCAGATTTATGTGTGTCCAGGTTATTTTTGTAAACTCCGCGTTTTGATACGGTTTTCACCATCATTTATAGATTTTTACCGAAAGGTTTATGTGAGTAACACAATATGTTGGATTAGAAAGCTGGACGTTTTGAAATATAGCCACATCAGTGCAAGGGAGCAAGTTTAAAAAATAATATTTCCGTTTATATGTTTTATCTTTAATACTACTTATATCTTAAAAGACTGTAGCCTGACCTTGAAAGTCAAAATAAAAATATCAAGGCTCTTTGAATTCTCGACCATAAAGAAGTAAGGGATTGGTTTATTAAGTTTATGCGTAGTATGTATAATTGTAAACATACATAAAGTTAAATTCCAGTAAAATAAACCGCACAAAGCAGAGCATTCGTGCTTGTGTACACTTAATACCACTTGTCTATTACATTTAAATAATAAAGTATCTAATCGCAGGGATATTGCATACCTACATATATTATACTCAAGATCCATTTGTGGTTTACAAGATTTTAAGATAATTTCCGTGCAGCTGTCGCAAGTTGAAGTGGTTTTATGCTTAGAAATATGGAAAATACATGAATATGACCACAAAGCACAAGGATATTAATTCCTGTATGACTGTATAAGTGTCTAGATTTGCGGTCGGGGAACTTAATGTTTTGAATCTTCTATTTATTCTTTCAATCTACGACTACTAAGTTGAGAGTCCTATTGTTGGACATTCAACTGTTGGGCAAATACCAAATGTTTTCAGCTTTATCTCTACTTTTTTTTTTGCACTGACTAAAATAATAATAGACTTCGCGTTGGTATTGGGTGTTGATGTTGACGTGCAAGATGGTAACGTATTTGTTTTTTTTTTGTCCCGTCCGTCGTTTGTATGATGCACGTAATGTCCCTGCGACAAATAAATATTTTTTTCTTTCTTTTTCTATATTGATATTCTAAATAACTGATGACGAAACGCTTATTTCTGCTCATTTTTTAGTTTTTCATTATTGTAATGAAAAAAACTTACCTTATTTGCAAGGTAAAAGGGTAATTCTTTGCCTGTGCAGTTTACGGAAATCTAGCCCTTACTGTCCGAGACATTTAAGTAAATGCAAAATTGAATGAATCTAGATAACACCTCTGAGACACATACCTCCGCTCGCGGTATGTGCTTAGTCACAGCCTATCTGCAATCTCGACTTACCAGACATACAACACGTACGAAGTACATGTTATTCTTAATTGTTCACAATTACGGTATTATTAAACCTTTATATACCTTGGTTATTATCCAGCTCTAGCGAAAGACGACACTTGAGAAAACGTAATATTAATGTTATTATAAAATGAGCAATAAATAAGCAGAGGAAATTATCATCAAGGGTGGCAGCAAACTAGTACATAAATAACTTCCAAAACCATTCATTTTATCATTGGTATTTTTTGCGCAGTTTTGTTCCGCAAAGGAGTAACCTTGTACCTAGGACGATTGTGCTTTTACATATTTTACAACCAGATGCGCTAAATATAGGTTAACTTGATGCAGGAAATACATTGGAAAATACCAATGACCTCATCAACTTAAATATATTATTAGGTCTTTTTCATTTTATTAATAAAGTTGCTTGATATTTCGAGTATTTGTACGTTTAATAATACTTAAATAACTAGTAGAAGTAGTTTCCACATAATTTTCCACTAAAATATTTCCAAGTTTTTTATTAAGAGATGCAAATGCCGAATTTTTTTATGGTTAGTACTTCAGAAAGTCCATTTATTATTTTATTATTATTTTCATTCAGTGAAAAAGGTAGGTACCTACACATTACAGCCTAATATAGTTTTTTTTTCACTTTATTTAAGGGGCTTGTTCATTTTGAAGATGTCGCCCCTGATATAATATAGTTTAAAATAAATATTAGCTCCATGGAAAAATATAATGAATGGAGTAGGTTCAATTCGTAATAAAAAAGTAATGTACTCATAGACCGCACTATCGTAATCTTAACTGTAGGTACGTACGTAGTGACATTTTTTTAAATGTATGTATGCAAAATCTCCGCATCACATATCGTTCATTGTTTTAGGTTCTTGAACTTTACTCATTAATGCTGAAAAACTAAGTTGAAATAAATAGGCTGGCAAACAACAATTTATACTGGCATATTTTAATCTATCAACTTTATGCACGTGTTAACCTCACGGCAATAGTATACGATTAGCATACCATATAGTCATCTGGTTTTATTCGATTCGCAATTCCATAATTGCGATAACGAATAATAATGTACATTACGCGTCAATGTTGCCCAGTAATCACCCTATAAAACATTTTCAATATTCTATTTAATTTTCATGAAAATTGTCTACGCTTATAGAACAAGTTCGTGTTTTTAGTGACTTAAACCACGATTAAGTTTGTTTTTAATTTTTGATTGGCACACGCGTCACAGTAATATACAGAATCTATACAAATAAATAAAATTAAAGTGTCTGTTTGAATGAAAAAATAACAGCTTTTTACTGAATGCATACGAAAGTAATATATTACAAGAAAACCGAAAACTAACATTTTTATTTCTGTCTGTCGGCTATTTTTATTTTAGAACAAAGATTAGGGTTCCGTGCAAAAAAAATTAAACCCTTGAAATAGTTAACAAAATCGGATTTTAAATAGGGAAGTAATTTTTCTATAATTATTTCACGCGGACGAAGATCGAGGAGCACAGCTATAGTGCGAAGTCATGCGTCGCATTAGAAATGTCTGTAACGCCGTGACATGTCGTGTTTTAGCTCTTAGTGCCCATTTACGGACACGCGGCGCGTCGGGCGGCGCGTTGCGCGGGGCGTCGCGCGGCGCGGTGCGCGTTTTTTCCGTTTACGGAGAGGCGGCGCGTGCAGCGGCCCGCGTTATCACACGCCCAAACACAAACATATGGCAATGTCCGATGTTGTTTACGGAGACGCGGGGCGTGCGCCGCCGCGGCGAACGCCGCGGGCGACGAGGCGGGCGATGCGGCGGTATCATCTGCCATATGTTCGTATTTGAGCGTTTGAGCGTGCAACGCTGCGGGCGACGCGGCGGGCGACGAGGCGGGCGATGCGGCGGTGTCATCTGCCATATGTTCGTATTTGAGCGTTTGCGCGTTCGCCGCCGCGTCCGCCGCCGCGTTCGCCGCCGCGTTCACCGCCGCGTCCGCCGCCGCGTTCGCCGCGGCGGGCAACGCTGCACTTCAAGCAAACGCGCGTAAAAACGCTTCTCCGTAAACGCTCTCATACATCGCCATATGTTTGAATTGAAAGCGGGCCGCGCCGCACAACGCGCCGCCCGACGCGCCGCGTCTCCGTAAATGACCACTTAGTGTGACTTCAGTTTCAAGTCAAACGACGTAGTTACATAGGTTCTTAATTTTTTATAGTCACTGAAGAAAAAGGTCTTAAAGGAATCTATGTAAACACAGCGGTCTGACTGAAATCGCCAACTCGCAGTGTGGTGATCAGTAATCAGTCTCTCGGCAAAGAGAACCTTTTCTAATATGTATATCCACCACGCTACCTGAGTGATTTGTATGTATACAAAATGGTTTGCATATTAATGATTCCTACTTAGGAACCGGCTGAACCGGCCACCAACTGCATACGTCATGACCATACTGATCAGGTTCACGTATGTTTTGTTCTGCTTTATTTTTAACTCAGTAATTTACTCAATAAATGTGTTTTTCCTTTTTTATTTGGAGCGGCATTAACATGGTTTTATATAGTTAATATAAAGATCGCGGATTCTTAACTTGGGTTCCGTACCTACTGTATGGAATGATAATGGTGAGTCTTAAAATAAAATGTATATTATATGGTTTCACTGGCGACCGTTCGTCTGTCGGACACCATTCAGTTGATTTTCCCACAGCTACGATTTGATTATAATCGATTTTTAAAAAATCCCTTTCAGTCGAAGCAAATCGTCGCTAAACTAACAAAACCGCACAAGTTTAATAATTATGACAAAATACTTCAGAGATGTGTAGTGAATCCTTGGATTTTCATTACACGTCTCTGAAATGTTTAACAAAATCAAAGGATTCATCTTCCCTGAAGTATTTCTGAGATCTTCTTTCTGAAATTTTGTCAACTTTCGTGGTTGTGTCTGCTGTATCAGTTTGCTGCAAAATTAATTTCTTGACCACAATCATTTTATCTTCTACTAGCGGCCCGTCCCGGCTTTGCACGGGTGGACATTTATTTTTTAAACATTTTGGAATAAAATATAGCCTATGTTACTCAGGGATAATACAGCTTTCTAATGGTGAAAATATTTTTGAAATCGCCACAGAAGTTTTTGAGTTTATTTATTACAAACATACACACACAAAAATACAAATCTTTCCTCTTTATAATATTAGTAAGATGATGAATAGAGATCGGATATTCACCTAAAGTACGTTTTACAAAAGTATGGAAGCGGCTTTTAAATGCCAATGTTTTCACTGTATTATTTCATAAATAATACAGTGTGTATAATGTAATGTATAATATTCAAAATTTATTTGAAACCAGACAAGAAGTTTGTTGAAAATTTAAAAATACTATTGTTTTATAATAACGTTAAAAATAAAACCATTCGATTTTAAATTTTGCAGCTGAATATTCGATACACTTGCAGTAAAATAATAAAATGAAAAAAAAAAACTTTTTATATAAACGGGGAGTCTGGGACTTTTTTTGACGCGCGCTCCATACTAGTCAACACTGATTCACTCTAATGATGAATCTAACGAGATGTAAATTCAGAGTGCTAATCTGCAATTCAAGATGTAACCAATGTGTAGTGTACATAAAAAAGGCCAACATGTACTATTGTTAGAAATTTCTTTTCTGCAAATGTTAAAGATCACCACATAATACATAATCCACATTGTTTCAAACGATTAACCTTTCGTGTGCCGGAACGTAGATCTACACGAGACACAATGACTTTTTAATTGTGTCTGTATAGGCGGCATACGAGTGGTTAATGAGAATCTTTAAAACAAAATGGTAAGAAGAATGTTAGAATTCGACATTCATAATAAAAAACTGAAATGTGATCAAAATAATTTTATTCAATGTTTTATTATTTTCCATTTCTTATCATTATGACTCTAAAAAGAAAAAAAGTAAAGTTAGTGGGCCAGTCAGTGTGAAGGAGTATAGCGAGCCTAAGGACAAAGCCAACGTATTCAAAGATCATTTTAAAGTCGTTTCACCGCTAACCTCTTGCGTTGAGGTGCCTATTGCTGGTGTCACTGATCCGGAAAATGTGTTGGGTTTTTCCAGCAAGGATGTGGAAAAGGTCATTAAAAACACGGTTAGAGGATAATCCCCGGGCAGTAACGGTATCAGTATTTAGCACCTGCAGTTTGCAGGTGTGCTTATTTTTAGGGTCTTGGCCATGCTGTTTACTTTTTGTATGCGACACTGTTACCTACCGACAAAGCTGTTAGAAACGATTGTTGTACCGATAGCGAAAAATGCTCCTGGTTACTGTTACACTTCACTGATAAAAGCAACTATAGGCCTATCTCTGTAGCGACTGCTGTTGCAAAGGTTTTTGATGGTCTTAGTGATGCACAACTCGGCAGGTACAATGAGCTTTACGACGCGCAGTTTGCCCTTCGTGAGACACTGTCGACTGGAAGTGCTATCCTGAAATTGAAACATACTGTTAACTACTATGTTTACAGGAAAACACCTGACTATGCTTCCTTCCTGGACTTATCGAAGGCCTTTGACTTGGTGAACTACAACAGGCTCAGAGCCAAGCTTGGAGGGGTAGGGGCTCCCACTGATCTCATTAAAATCTTGTCTTTCTGGTATAAAAATCAGACAAATTACATAAAGTGGGGAAACATATTTTTGGATTAATATGCACTGGAGTGTGGTGTAAGACAGGGAAGCCTGTCCTCTCCAAGACTCTTTAACTTATATGTTAATCAGCTGATCGGTGAGCTCAGTAACTGACGTGTAGGCTGTTGTATAGATAACGTCTGCTTTAATAACATCAGTTACGCTGATGACATGGTGTTGTAGAGCCCATCGCTCAACAAAACAAAAATAAAACTGCTTGATATCTGTAAGTCATATGCTGAGGTTCACGGTCTGAGGTTCAACGAGCAGAAGAGTAAGCTTATGGTCTATGAGGTAACAATAAACAACCAGAGCATATACCACCGGTCTATCTGGACGGGGTGCCTTTAGGACGTGTCTCTTAGTTAAAGTACCTAGGGTACATTGTGACGGAGACCCTGAATGACGATGCGGATATCGAGCGGAAGCGGAGGGCGTTGTCGGTGCGTGCTAACATGTTGGTACATAGATTCGCTAGGTGTACAATAGACGTAAAAGTAACACTATTCAGCTCATACTTTCAATGCTTTTACGCCAGCTCTCTATAGATCAACCACACCAAGGGGGTCTACAACGCTATACGCAGTCAGTACAACAATGCTTTTAGGATTCTGCTGCTTCGATTCTGCAGCGCGTCGGGCATGTTTGCTGATGCAAGGGTGGACGACTTTTATGCCATAATACGTAAAAAAAAACAATTCCTTGATGTGCCGGATTCGGGGGAACACCAATGAAATCCTAAGAATAATTTCTGAGACGCCAGAGACAGCAGTGCTAGGGAGATTCATCCAGCTTCATGAGACGAAGTGACACTAGGATTTTTGCTGACATGAGATTTTGACTATTTATTATTTGAACTTGAATTGATACAATACTAACGTAGTTTTATGACGTTTGTTACTAACATTTATGGACAATTACTTGGTCTGAAATAAAAGTTTTTATTTTTTATTTATTTGTCCCAGGTTCTTCCTGGTTGAACCTCTTATTTTTGTCTGAAGTTTCTTATAGAACTAGGACGTATAGAGTTCACCGCCACAATCAAAAGGCAATTGGACTATATGTCACCTTACAGCCATGATGAGCAATGGCAGCCTATGTTTTGCTGGTAAATAGGTACGAGTATAATGTGCAGAACAAATAATGACATGCAATATTTATGTGGGATAAAATACGTGAAGTAAGAATTCACGAGGTACTCTTAAGTACCAATTTCAATATTTAATTTGTCCATTAATGCATACTTTTAAAATGGTAAAATCGAATTATTATTTATTCTGTACACGTATTAGTCCCGAAGACTTAATAAACTTCTGTCTCTAAGCCATTTTCATACATTTGCATGATAATCAACAAATATGTGTGTCAACAAGTTTATCTAGTTGATAGTATAATTAGTGTCTGCATAGTGCATGCGCATTTTTAAATCTTGAAAAGATTTCCCAGAGACATTGTTGATATAATTTTTAGTCCCAAGTTTATATAAAAATAATTTCAAATAAACCTCCTTTTGGGCTTCGCCGCAGTGGGGTTAATAAAATCTTTGTGGTTCAGTTGTAAATATGTACGTAATAAATACGAGGTGCCTACTTCATAAAAATATACCACTACTTATATTTTCAAAGTCTAGTATTTTAAAACGAGAAGTAATAAAAGCTCCGAAATAAATAAAACATGAGCATACTCAAAAAAATAAATTTACTGCTTTATAAACTAATCTGCTTCCGACAGCTTATATGCGAATACAAATGAAGAAACGACCAATCAATACAGCATTTGCAGTTAGTAATTTTAATCGTATGCCTATAATTAATTTAGAATTAATCTATAAAATAAATAAAACAGTAATAAAATCAACGTCAAGGTAAATATCAAAATGTTGTAATAAGGCGGAACTTCTGTCTGCGGGGTTTAAACTTATAATAATCTAACACAAAGGGGATGGCTCGCTTCGCTCGCTCTTGCTTCCTAAGTTATACAGCTTTTTTTTTTATCAGATGGGAAATCATCAAACTTTTACTGACTAAAACCCATACATGTTCCTTCTTTGCCCTTTCTGTTCCAGGGCCGCGGTATCTCTTTCGAACAGTCCCGCAGCCCCGGCAGAAGTTATACAGCTTAAGAAAACGATTATTTTAGCAGAACATGTTTTCGGAAATTTAGTATTTGTTAGTCCCATGTTTATTTGTTACATACAACTTTTTTGACGGTTTATTTTGTAAATTTATTTTTCTTCGACTTAAAACATAACTGGCGAAATGTGGGTGTACCAATAGGAACACCTCTGCCTAACTCTTCGGGGATAACAGGCTTGATGTTATGTTATGTATAGTTAGTATTACAGTCAACCACAGATCGTTGCAAGTTTTTTTTTTTAAACCTTATTATTTCCCTTTTAAAACGGCTAATATTGTGCCGGAAAACCGCTGTTTTTGTTTTCAGAATTGAATGTTTTTTGTTTACTCCTTTTTTGTTTACCCATCCAAATATAGAAATACCCATTAAATCATAAAGGTTATTAAGCCTATAATAAACAACATTAATTTTTTGCCGGCTCTCTTAAAATAGATCCAATGGAAAAAGTTTTTATTGCCAGCGGGAATACCCTCAAGATATAACGGGTTTAATAGATAAGATACGTCGCAGTGAACTCATTTTATCGTTGATGTTAATTCAAAAGAGAATGTAGGAAAAACCTGATATTTTGGAACCGAAACATTGACGACTAAAATATGTATCAAAACCACGAAACCAATCATTATTATTTTAAAGTCCTTTTAAATCAAAACTGACATAAATTACTACAGTTTCTAGGCTGCCTAGTTATCTATGGAAGAGTCTGCTACGGCTACACCTCTCAACTAATTGTAAGTATCCGCAGGTCGAACCATAAAGCATATTCCCAAACTTTTTTTAAATTTAAGCCGTGTGTGAGTTTGAAGAATATATGGGATGCCGTCGAATTCGCGGGAAAAGGGTCGAAACAATATATTTATATGTCGTGGAGTAAGTGAACAATTTGTTTTCAGAAAGTTATTTTTAAGTTCCTCAGGGTCCTTTGACACCGCGGCAGTAATATGAAAGGTTTCTGTTTCAGTGTTAATTAAAAATCCACGTTGAATAAAGGCCTGAGTAATTTGAAAGATAAATACGCGATTAGCGCGAGGTTTGGAATTAAGGGGCTGGATGGCCAACTGCAACGTAAGCAACTTAAATATTTGTCTTTGATCATAAATGTCACTGACGCTAAAGCGTTTATTTACATTTTGTCTGATTAGCTGTACATGGATTGTCATTTGATGATAAACCTATATGGATTGTGATAAAATTGCTTCCGTTTTGTGTTCTTAGTAACCACCTTCAAGGTATTTATAAAATAAGCATAAGGTATTTTTATAATAAGCATATAAAAGGGGAAAACCTCACAGTCGTCATAATCATATGACGTAGGCTTAATACCAATTCATACGTGAGAGTAATGTCACTTTGTTTGCATGAGCAAGAAGCATTGTTATAGACCAATATGTGGAACAATGTATGATAAACTGCTAACACTCATCGCTTGGTCATTTTTACCTATTATTTATTAAGTAAATAAGTTCTATAGTTTTATAACAATACATTTCAACGATTCACCATAAAACGGGGAATTATTGCTTAAATCACTTCAGGGCAGAGGTATCCGTTTCTCCGTTCAAATCTCCCGTTCTTGATTGTGTGACTCTGTCAGTTTTATACCAAATAAGAAACTTATAGCACTGGCTATATTTATAGGATTCATGACTAAAAAAAAACCAGCGATAAGGACTGTGCTGGGCTGGGATGGGCTCTAACAAGAGCCCCATTTTATCAAAAGGTTTTCTTGATTTTTCAAACAATTTAATATCAATTTAACATCTTCCAGATGAATCAGAAACATTTTTATTCGATGATAAAAATAAATTTAATGTTCGACCAAATGTTTATTGGTAGATACAATTAACCTACGAATGATATTTACTCACGTGCAAATTAAGCAATATTACTGTGCAAGATTACAATGCACAGTGTGACTACGCCTTAATACAAAATATAGAATAGGCATATATATAGAATAGGTGTCATTGGCATTCGGAAATTAAAAGCTGTTTAGTGACGAAAAAGCTAATGAACTTTAGACCAGTATTCACAGTTCTCCTGACTCCTTACTGTTTTTAACCAACTTATAAAAAAAGAAGGTTATTTATTCCACCAGCAATATTATTTTTCCTGTATGTATACCGTTTTCTCCGTGATTACTGGTCCGATTTGAGTGAATATTTTTGATTTGGTAGAAAAAGCTCGCGCGGTGATCCCATATTAATTTTATTAACTTTGGCTTTAAAGAGAGACTTATACCCAACAGTGAGTGATGTTGGGCTGTGTTTGAGGATGATGATGTACAAAAACCTAGGCAACAATATAAATAATCTCAATCGCTGACTATTATAGTAACTTTGTGCACATACATAACTATTATGTGGGCTTACTCGTGTGAGTAATATAACTCAAATGATCAATTCATTATTTGCTAAACGTTTTATCGTTTTACGAAACAACATTATGTACAGACGCGTTAAATAAATGCAACTATGTTTGGGTCAATGTATGGAATATTTATGATCAGACAATGTTTGTATTGACTAACACTCAATGTTACTGTTAGCTTATATGATCCCACTGATGGGCAAAAGCCTCTTCCCATGACTTCCAGTTAATTCTATCTAGGGCCAATATTGGCCACTGGTTTTATTGGTTCGGTCTAGCTCATCACCCCATCTTCTAATAGGTCTGCCTCATTGCATTTTGGCTATGTCAGGGAGCCACAGTGATTATTTTGGCCCACAGCTCATTGGTCATAAGACAGACGTGGCCAGCCAAGTCCCACTTCAGAATGCTTATTATAAATCTTGTAAAAACACATGGCAGAAACAAACAGAACCTTAATGCTGATTTATATGTTTTTCATATTCTGTTATGATATCGATGTTGTTTTGTTCGTTCTGCCGATTAAGTCATGTCGATTAACAACAGGATAACAAAGATACAATTATTTAAGAATTTTTAGCTTACAACATTTTCGCAATAAAAACCAAGAACTGGTATTTAACTGACTCATCAGTTCTAAAATATCACTACATCACGCCCGTAATGCTCGAAGGGTAGGACAGAGGTATAGCCATCAATCAGACACAAATCCGGACTCTGGGCGGATATGCTATTGAGAAATTCCTAATGGAAAATCCCCAAAAGCACTTAGCCTCGCCTATCAACTTTAAAATATCCATAAAATAAACTAAGTTCATTTCAGCTATTCATTTCTAAGTAGCACAACAAACTAATCAAAATAACATTTGACCAACAAGCTTGAAAACTGGAATAGTGTTATTTATAACATTAGAACAAACATCTCTCTAATAAACCTCAAAACGTCAACAACTCTATTCGTTACCTGCGATATAATTTATGCATCGATTTATCGTTAACACTACCTACTGTCATCAATAGTGGTAAAATTCCGTATATTGCTGTATTCGTGGAAAATCCTTATTCACCCACCACGATGTTTTCCATCAAGAAACAATGCAAATGAAGTTAGAAGCATCTTTGTGGTAACCAACGCCTATGACGTTAATTATTAATGAATATAAAAAGCTACTCATACAATTTTGTATTGATTTCATTGTTGAGTCAGCGAGTCGATGTTTTTCCGAATCATCGAATTAAGCACAAAAAAATACAATTTTGCTTAAAAAAAATCGGAATATCCGAAGGAAGACGTCTCGATATATGTATATAATTATAAACTGCTGACGCAATGGAGAATTACTTAACTGAGTTGTCTGCAAAAAACCCTGGTTAAGTAACTGCCAATCCTGAAATATTCCACGATAAACAAATGTATTTTTAGAAAGGTACTTGAACCAGGTTCTTTATATCTTTCCCACAGGCGACAGGGCTATGACGTCAATGCCAGGGAACCAGTTTAAAAGGCCGTTCGCATTGGGTTCGTCCAACATGCCTTGATGGCACGTATGTTACTTACACATATACCAATCAGTTGATCCTCTCTTCGATTTACAAAAGTTTTCTTTTGTTCTGATTAATGAAGCTGCCGATACTGTATTATTTCGAAACTGTAATTGAGTCGGCGTCTACGCAGTGCCTACGCCGCCACGCCGTGCCTACAGCGCTACACCGGGCCTACGCCGCTACGCCGCTCCTACGCCGCTACGACGCGCCTACGCTGCGTAGCAGCCCCCGTGCAAATACACTTTAATTCACATTTCTGTAACTACTTTATTTTGACCATTATCGTGATGCAATTACGTAAGCTAACTACCTACATATTCATTTTGCAAATGCGCAGTCTATTTAATAGGCCAACAGACGTCAATGGTCCAACAGGTACCTATGTAGCAGGTTCTTTTTACAATTTCTTAGTTGCTTCATTCCACTGACTTAACGAGTATTTCATATCATAACATTATTGAAGTTAGTGCTCATTCTCTTTTATAAGTACAAACAAAACAGTGCTTTGTAACACGTCTTTGTAATATGTACTTTGTTACTGGCAATGTATCCAATCAAGTTTATTTGAATCAAACATTTGTCACCAGGTTCACGACCCGCTACGAAAACTCATTTTAGATTCTTGTCATAAATTACCTTTAGGTACAGTTAGTTACAGTTAACATTACAATATAAGGAAGGAGATTCATTAAAGAAGGCTTTCGAAATAACTTGAATGGCCTTCGAAAAAACCTGCTAAATAACATAAATTATTGCAGCTATTTATAAATTGTAATTAGCCCTTTCATACTCATTATCTATAGTGACTTGACACAGGTTGGAAAAAACTGTACCTATTTCAAGGTGACGCTATTTTTTGGCGTCAACCGAATATATAATCATAGCCAATAAATTATATATCTAAACCAGTTTCCATTTTGTGGTTTACTAGCACAACCACAATTTAACTTTGACAAAAATAATAATATTTTTACTAAATAAGATTTGCATTGCTAATAAAAAAAATTGCTTGGAATCCTTTCGCTGAACTATTTAAATTCTGAAGGATTTCAGGTTTCCGCCTTCACGCAGAGCGGCAACCCAACATAAGAATCTATATATATACTGAGTTTATAAAACAAGATTTTACGCCATCATCATGTATTTTTTTTTATATCTTATTTATACCATATATTTAGTTCCTACAAACACATTTACATAGGTAAACTCGTCGCGAGAACAAATAAGTAATTCACGCAAAGTGCCCACACACATGGATAACTTCATACATAAATCCTTGTGTAGGTCCATGTGTTATGAGTACATATCTATAAGTATGTACATACATTAATTATGGGCAGGGCTTCTCCGAGTTCCGTTGTCGGCCGTGATGATAATTTCGTCCGCATATATGTCACGGCTTGTTTCTTTCAATTTATGGGTAATGACGACGATGACGTGAGGACAAAATATAGCCGAAAATCTGATTTGTAATAAAAACAATAAATTCATGTACATATTTTCAAGAGAGTTGGTTCTCAAGTCTTCTCTGTTTAAAAATAGGTCTTTGCCATTAGTGAGTGGGACAATGGGCTTGTATTATGACTAGCGACAGGCGGGTCGCTAGTAAATATTTATAAAATTTCATAGTTTTATTATTATGACTATATTTTTTTGTTTTTTAGTTTTCATTTCATAGCTTGGACCCTGTTCCCGATACCGGTGGGCTAGAATTTTTTATATTTTTAAATGTTTTTTATATTGTTTTTTCTAAGGAATATTTAAAAATGTAATTGTATTTGTATAGAAATAAATAAAGAGAGTAAATTTCATAGAAATTGGTTGCGATTGAACTTTCTATTTAAGAAAAATTTCCGGTATCATTCTACTTAACAAATTGATTGATTCCCTTTTTTTTGAAGCAACTTCAAAAATCTTTAGATTCAAGAAAGAAAGAAATTCAAGCTAGAATGGAAGAAGAAAACGTGTTGCGCCGACGACAAGTAGAACGGGCCAAGGGTAGGAATATGATGATGATGATGAAATTCAAGAAAGAACTGAAAGTACCTTAGCGCTATTACTCAATGTGGTGGAAAATTACTAAATTTTCATCCTGGATAAAGTGGTACATATCAATTAAAGATACATTATAATATTGATGTTTACGGAAGTAGCCATCAAAATATACTGACGAAACAATTAAAAATCAATTAACTCATCATTAGGTTAATCAACTATACAATCGGGCAAATTATTTGTTTTACGTAATCGACAGAAAGTCATTTAGATTTTGAGAAGCAAAGGAACATCCTTATTTGTTATTTCAGCATCATCTCGAAACTGATACGAGGTGGAAGGGACACCGACGCGAAAACGGTTACCACGTATTCAGTACATCATTCTGAGATATAGAAATTTTTCATCGGTTATTAAACAGCTGTTTCCTACAAAAGTGCAATATCTAACAGCAGATTTTTATTAATAACCTACAGGGTGTAAACAGACCTTTCACGAAGCCGTTAACCAAGCATTCTGTACATCAAACTAAGTAACCCTACGCAAAAATTATTGCTGGGAAACGACTTTTTTCTTTGGGGTGAAAAATTACCTTTTACGGTAAAACTCAATGTAACGCATTCAAAACATTGTGCTTATGGATGCAATGAATAGTAAACGGGTCATGGAGGTAATTAAAGTAAAGTTATAACCTTAAAAAATTGTATTTAAAAAAAAACTTGTGAAAAAGTCGGAACTTTGACCCCCAATATCTCCGTAACTAGAAGGTTCCCAGGTATGGTCTAAAACAAAAAAATAATCGCAATGATGGGGAGAACAAGTGCCTTTCGGCTTCGTTAAGGGTCTATTTACACCCTTTATGAAACATTTCGTCTGTTTGTCTGAATTTAACAGAATTCTGCAGTTTTTCTTACTACGAGTTCAAAGTTTCGACTACGTTACGGTTCGAAGTTCAACCAGATGAACTAATTATGTATTCCTAATAGATTATGTTTACCATAGTTCAAATATAGTTGACATTCAAATGTTTGCGGTTCGGCGGGGACCAACTTAACATGCTCTTGGAGGCACCGGGCACAGGGGCCTCGCGGTGTAAACAGCTAACCACCGATCAAGTGATCACCTACCTGAGATTGGCCGCGACGACACCGTTTATTCTCGTTGATCGACGTTGTTCGACCGATTTGTTATACGCGACACTGTTATCAACGAAGCCGAAAACCGAAACGAATCGTATAAATTGGCATCGAAATTAAAAAATATATGCAGCATTTCATGCAAAAATAAGTATTTTGCATGAAAGCTAAATAACATTAATTTTACATTCAATTATTTACAGACTGAATTCATTGAAAATAATTAGATAGTTAAAATCGATCATTTATTGATGAGCTAAAACTTAACATAACACAAGTCAACAGACGTAGAGACGAGGTATATTTAATATATATGAAAATGTAATAAAATATTAAATGCTTTAGTAATAAAACACAATGATGCCATAAGGTTGCAACCTTTTCAACGCCAATAATCGTTATAAAACAATAACAATACATGATTATTACTCTATGAAGCCTGCGAAAAGTACCTACGTAAGTAAGAGCATGCGAAAAAAGTGACACAATCATACTAATCGGACTAAAAAACCGGTGGTGAAGTGTTAATTTATTTGTTATACATAGACTTTAGATAACTTTTTTTGTGATAATATAACTATAGGATGTTTGATGTTATGACTGATGTCACCGTATGTATAAAGAAATCCCACACGTACCTCAAATACACCTTAGTTAGACATTGCCCACCAAAACTGACTGAGACTTCTAAAAAATGTTGTACCTATTGTTTCTCAATTCCAGAATTAATCGTGTTTTCTATTTGGAAAATCCTGCTGCTGCAACGGCCTGTTTTTGACTTCCTACTTTCAAAAAAATATCGGAAATGTCGTACTGTAAAACACAGGCATATTTTATTCGAAAATTATATTGTAACAAGTATAAATAAGATTAACAATACTCCATAAGATATTTTTCCAGTAAGAAACGGAACTACATAGTAGTTACGCACAACCTGTAATTCAAAGCTGCATATTTTGCGAGAAAGTACCTAAGTGCAAGGTCACCAATTATAATTATTTTTTAACTTATTCCAAGTATGTCTGATTGGCAATCTGACAGGTAGGGTTTACCTAATTCAAAAAGGATATGGTGGAACACTTCATTGTATAAACCTACACAGGTACTTAATATTAAATAGCTGAAAAGTTTTAGCTAACGACCACTGGGTTCACCACTTTTTTTTTGGGATGGGGACTCATCAAATAACCCCCCCCCCGCTCTGGGTGGAGTGGGAGTGAGTGTCAGACTTTTACTGACTAAAACCCATCCATGTTCCTTCTTTGCCCTTTGTGTTGCAGGGCCGCGGTATCTCTTTCGAACGGTCTCGCAGCCCCGGCAGGGGTTCACCACTTCACCTGCTCATTTCCCTACTCAGACTCAAGGTATTTACGGCAGTTTTCAAGATCTCGATTGTAAATATTTTACATTCCCTGCAACCTCAACGGGAGCGGGATCGTTAAAAATCATTCTTCCCTATCCTAACATCTCAAATTCATGAAGAAAAGGTTAGATTAGAAGCAAGTCAGATTGCCATCATCAAAAAAATGGATATTCTTAAACCGTGTCCTAACTAAAGCGTCATTGTATTTTGTTCGACGAACCTGAGCCTCGCCAATAGAGTTAAGATGAAGAGGGAATAGATGTATTATGGACGGAATGATGCAATTTTTCGGTAAAAGGTTTCGCCTGTAATTCCTGAAGGGTTAGGCAGAAGTGTACTTAATACTCCCCTCACATTTCGCCAGTTATGTTTAAGTCTCATGTAATAGTGGGAGAGCCTTTAGCCATCAAATGGGCACAAATCCAGACTCCGTGGCTGCCACTGAGAAATTCCACATGGAAAACCCCAACGACACTTAAATCAATATTCTGGTTTAAGCAGCTGCAACGGACAGATCTGAGTATCAGAAACGAAAATCAACACAAAAAATTCCAAAAATATTGTCAAGCGCAAGTCAACTTCAACAACACATCCGTAAACAACCATTAATATCGTATTAATAGTTGAAATTACGAAGCTTTAACTATTAATACGAAATCTTGTATGAAGTAAATAGCCTACTTAGTTGGGCTCAATATTAATTCAAACAAGACAATATTTGTAATGATCTCGAGGAGCGCGACTTTGAAGTTCAACAAAAACTTGGAGGTCAAAATCCCAGCAGAGGCATGAACCGACTTTATATCACAGTTTGAACAAAAATCAACTTCTATGAAAAAAAAACTGTCAATAACACGAGAAGTGCAGTAACAATACCTATACGGAAAATTTTGCGGTCGAATCAGTGTCCAAAATTATATTGCGTTGAAAACTCGTCTCGGTTATATTCGACAAGATTTATGGCCATACATTTTTGGGCCTGGCAACCTAAGGAGACCATAATTAGAAAGAAATATCTAAACCTACCGCATAAAAGACTTAATGCAGTATCTTGGACTGTTGACTTAGTCATCAAAACATCGCCGCGAATATCGGATCTCTCAGTATTAAATCACAAACATTAAACCAATTAGATAGAAGCAACAAAGGCAAGTACGAAACTTTGCAACATTTTTTCGTGAAAAAAGAAATAAATCACGTGTGTTGGTACCGTTTTGAAATTTAAAGTAACTGACGGATTTTTTCAGTACATTAACCGTATTTATCAAAACACTCACCTACCTAGCTTAATTCAAAACAACGAATAAAGTAACCATCGAATAACCTTTGGTCTTTACCTTCTGTATAATGACGGTGAGCAAATGAACACGATACATACGCTCCTGAATTATCACCTTTAGCTGAAGTCTGTTGTCAAAGTCAATATAAATATCGCGAGGCGATGTGTCTCGTCTATTTCGACCATTTCTTTTGAGACTGCAAAAACAAAAACATATCATTGATATAGAGGTATATTCTTCTATGATGGCAATTTTCCGTATAGATAAATGATAATTTTTGATATGCGGCCTGATATTTTTTTTACTCGTGATATCCGGCTTATTTTTATACAGCTGCTGCAGTAAAAGATCGCAGGGGTCTGGAAGGTGAAAGGTGCACTGTGTTGTTATTTTTCCGTGTTCTTATTTTCATTTTATGAATTTCGCAAATATGATCTGTCTACTGCCAAATTGTGAGTTTTGTACTTTGTACTCAAGTTACAGGCGCTCCATAGCAATTTGTGTTTTAGCTAACCGGTTCAGGCGTATTAAAAAGAATTGACCAGAAAAATAGTCTTTAATCAAAATGACTGGAAACTTATCTGTGGTGCTTTCACGAATATTTACAGTGTGAAAATAACAATGAATACATCTATGATGTATACAGACGACCCGTGATTAGCTACGTTCACACCTATGCCGTAGAAACTACTTCGTATTTACTGTATTTAGCACCAACACATTATCCACGAATGTCAGCAGTCATTCTGGAACGGGAAGCCAAGGAGTCGATACCGCCCGACAGCTAACAAAGAATGTGTTCTTCTTCTAGCGAATTTAAGAAGAAAAAATAACTTGTGTCCTTATCAATGTCCAATATTAGTGCGATATTAGTTAATGATCAAAACGATGACATGAGGAGTCAAGTTGAAGGCGTATGAAGTGCGATGTGATAAAAGCGCGCGGGGGCAGCGCGCGCCGCCAGTAACGAGCTCACCTGTACGCCGTGCGCAGGCGCTTATTCGCGCCGCGATCCGACCGCGATACTCTGGCACGCACACACGCAGCCCCGCGCCCCCACTCATACACACGTTTATCTGGACAGGACATCAGCTGTCCGCTTCTGACATATAGTGAATGTGCACTTGGACAGCCCGGCCTGGAGGACTTACTTCCGAAAACGGACCACGCCGGTCTGACAGATCGATCACTCAGGTGAGGCTAATCATATTATCTAAACAAATTGCGTTGTCGGCTGAATCATGTGATGAACTCAAAGAAGCAACCTTCTTTGAGCTCATCACACATTGAGTTTCCGATTTCCGACAGCTCCGATTTCGCAAACATACTGTTACTTTTTCACAAAAATTTAAATGATCAATTTATTGTTAGTTATCGTTATAAAATGTAATTGACAAACTGAGAAGAGTTTAAAATCATCATCTATTAACACGCACTTACAAACGTGCCTGTTAAAAGTTATCTGCGAGTGATTTATGTTAATTAAAAACATTATTGTAAGATAAATCGATCTCATTGTGAAATTTAAATTAAACAATAACAGGATTTGAATCAGTCCCACTGGCAATTCATTCTTTGACTGAATTAACGAAATATGTCAAGTTCACAATATTTCCGAGTTTAATTAATTAAATTCGCGTTTTCGTTTAAGTATTGCATACTGGATGCTACTGAGAGGCGCTAATTGAGCTCAGAGAGACTCATGGTCCCAATCAGGGGTCAAATCATAGGGATCAAACGAAGTCAATTTAGATGGTGAACGTTTAAAAGGCCTTCTTTACCTGCGAGTATATGTAGACAAAAGGATAACTAAGGGAATAGTTTATCAACAGTGGACAACACTCGCTTCTTCGGCTTTTTTCATCATATCATAGTATGCCAATTGCATGGCACCACAGACATTAACTTAACTGTGAACTGAATCGTAGAAAACACGCAACAGACGCAACAGTCTACTCAGAAAGGAGCTCGGTTTTGAAGCCAAGGATCCACCAAGGCGTTCTGGTGGCGTTAGTATTCCCAACGCGTGTGGCGGCGCAAAGCGGTAGGCGCGTGACGTAAGGTCACCGCGCCTGGCCACTGACATGACACGAGATTAACATGCTCCCTAGCGAGTAGCGGCGCACTCGCGCTCCGACCTGCTCGCAACGTAACCACCGTGACATCCACCATCACCGTATCCTCACGCTCTCCTTATCGCGAACGTGGAAACAACCCGATAATAGTGCACGCTTATCGCTATCGAAATCTATAAATCTTGATAACAAACTAACACATTGATCACGTTCTAAACATTTTTTAAATGATAAAATGACTAATATAAATTGCCGATACGACTCGGTCTTCCCATAACATATTGTTTATCGCGTGATAAAAATAAAAAATAGAAATATCGTGTTTGACCATAATGACGCTACGTGTTACAATGTGCATATTTAGGAATCAATTAATTCTCTCGTAGTAGGTAACGCATAAATAAAGCAGTAATATTACTACAATCTTTGCAACAAATGTAGTAGTAATGGAGATTAATATCAACAGTGTAATTACATAGGTAGGTGTTATGGGTTCTTTGTTGCATGTGCGTACGGGAAGCTAGTATATAGCGATCGAATTTCCACATAATGTGAGATGAAATGGTGTGTGCTAAAATTGAGAAAACAATAAAAAACATAGCGAGCAGTGCCTACATAATTATGGCATCTGAACATTCAATTACGAAGGCTATAAACTGAACAAGGAAAGCTAACATCGGAAATCTGTGAAGGTTAACAAACCAGCTAAGCACAAATAAAGAACTGCGAATAAAACTTGTTCAATGTAAGTATTTCCACTGACGTCAGGGACCCCTGCCCGTCCCGCGAAATACTTATTTATAAACCACTTTTTTTTTTGTTAAACTTCACTGGAGGTGCAAGAAGTCTGCTGTATATAATTAAACTCGATTGACCTTTGAATTAAATATAGACCAAAAAAATTGATTTATTCCTAAAACCGTTAGTTCTTGCTACTTTTACTGAAAAGATACCGCTACTATCTAGCCGTATGCTAGGTTGCTCTACACGACTGACTACAGAATACCAAAAGGAAGCATATACAATATTGATTTCATCTCATTGTGACCGCCTCATGGGTCTAGTGATCACAATCGTGACTGCTGAGCATGAGGTCCTTGGTTCGATTCCCAGGTCGGGGAAATTGTTATTGGGTTTTTCCATCACAAATTTCGCAGTAGCAGCCACGGAGTCTGGATTTGTGCCTGGTTGATGGCAATAGACTCGCTCCCTATTACATGGGACTTGTGAAATGTGGGTGTACTGTTCTCCCTAATAGCAACATATGTTATGTTTAAATGATTGAGTGGCTGTTACAACAATATTCAATCGTTAAATCCATAATAGGAAATTGAAATAAAAACAAAGGTCCAATTGTATTCAGTTAGCATTTCCTTTTCGTACATTACACATCGATCGGTGTCATTGCCAATCTGTTGCTGATCCTGAACTGAATATAGGTATGACCTTAACCCTACCACTGAAATCTGAGTCTGATAGACCAGCGTCATAATTTTCGGACATATACCAACGTCGATTACTTATAAAATTATTGGATTTAAGACCGGTCAGGCAATCAAGGCCCAATCGAATAACTACATAAAAATCCTTAATATAAATAAGGCTACTTGATTTTTTATAGTGACTTCATGTTTTAAACTTAACGGGTTTATTTAATTTAATGTGGGTTTTGCAGATCACTGGGGTTTATCCATATTCAGATCTAGCATCATTAGACGGACCCATTAACAACTCTTTGGCGTCAATGATAAAAAAATCAAATACATTCACCAAAACCAATGATAGCCATATATTCAAAAAACAACTACGTATGTTTCTAATACAGAAATGCTATTATACTATTAATGAATAGAAGAAGATTATATAGAATTATAGCCTTTTACTTTATTTATTTCTTATTAAATCTATATTACATTTACCTATACACCTATTTCTATCTTTTCCTAGGATACGTAAAATAGTTCTTGTTCATAGTTAACATGTTTATAGTTAACTAGCCACCCCCCCCCCCCGGCTTCGCGGGTGCAATGTAGATAATATACATATACATATAAACCTTCCTCTTGAATCACTCTATCTATTGCTGAAAATTGCATTAAAATCCGTAGCGTAGTTTAAAAGAACTAAGCGTATAAACAGCGGGAGCGGCTTTGTTTTATACTATGTAAAGAAGAAGAAGAAAACTGTCTGTAGTATTATTCTTTTGTTTTTTTCTTACTATTATTGTACACCCAAAGATATTTTTACCACCTTTATTTATGACCTATCTACAACAACAATAAATTAATTATTATTCTATTTTATATCTTATTTATTCGGTTCCGAGTTGCTCTCCTTGTCTCAATACATACCTAATTGAGTCCATTTTCCGAACGGAATTCATGTTTTACATTCAAACGACCAAATGCGTGAAGGAAGTAGAGAATACTAGCTGACTTTATCTGTTCCATTGCAATGGTTAATTGCCTACTTGAGGCTTTATTCATATCAGCTATTCAATGACTCCTTTGCTTTGTGCTTTGAAATCATCGTAATGGTAACCTGACCAGCAGTCTCGACTCATTAAAAATATGTATTGTGCTCTATATCCAATTAAAATATCATACGTACCTTATGAACAATATTTAACAAAAACAATGGTTCTTTTTTCAACAACACATTATTATACCAGCACATTACTCATATACTGAGATTTATTATTAATCAAAGGAGTTTCCAATTTCCCACTTGTCAGAAAAACAATGGAGTCAAGTTAGAAGTGAAACAAAGGAAACTTAGTAGTTAGACAACTAGTCTAATTAGGCATAGCAAGTTGCATGACGCTTGTCTCGTCACATTTTTTGCCTTGCTAGACCTCCCTCCTTCGATCATTAAATCGCTATGATTCCTGAATTAAAATAGTTATACTTAAATTAAAAATAAATTGGGTCAAGTTTCTTCCAAAGTTCAAACCATTACTCATTGAAGTCATTGACAATGCTAGTCATTCCTTTTTGTTGCTGTCATAAAACAAACATAAATAAAATCAATGTTGTAAATAAAGGTCTGCTATACATTTTTATTATATTTACTGTACATACATACTAGTGAGATAATACAAAGTCAACAAACAATAAAAATAGTTTTACAACCAAATCAAATCGAAGACTAAAAATAGTACATGCTATACCTACATAATAAAATAAAATTCTGAAACAGTGTAGTCGTATAAGCATGAACACACTCATACTGCTAAGATGTAGTTTGATTGTTTATAAGATCAACGCGTTGACTGGCTAGCTAAGTACCTTCTCGTCTTTGTACGATAGTAATGTAGGAACCGGTAATGTGAAAATAACCTGGTAATCTGCACCATAATGAGACAAATCCTGTTTGATTTGTGCGATCCTGCGGTGTTTGAACAAGATATCTTCTCCGAGAATATAGCTCGCTGGACTACGAGATAGATTTATAATTGATTCATAAGTTAACCTTAGTAGCTGTGCAAGAATTAACCTCTACATTTATTAAAGATTTAAATTATTACACATTTAAACAGGAAGCCATTTGAATGACCATGCCGAAACACGCTTACCTACCCAAATGTTCAAAAACTTTTTCTAGATTAAATTAAGGAAAAAAAATTAAACAATTAGCACCGCATTTCTGCACTAATATTATAAAGAGGAAAACTTTGTTTGTTTGTTTGTAATAAATAGGCTCAAAAACTACTGGACCGATTTTAAAAATTCTTTCACCATTCGAAAGCTAAATTATCCACGAGTAACATAGGCAAAATTTTATTTTGGAAAAAAATAGGGTTCCGTAAGATATTTGGGTTTTTCGGACACAAGGTGTAAAAAAACAACCAGAAAAGTTACTTATTTTGCGTACGCTGCCTAAAGTATAAAAGATAGAACCATAAAATGTTCTAATCAATTGTAGATCTTATAAATACCTACAAAAAAGTCCGTAACACACTATACCTATCTATGTCGAGTGAGGCAAAACAACCATTTTTTTATCTTGAATTTTTTTTGGACTACATTTAAACGCATTTATTTTACTCATGCTATAATCCATATCAAAATAAATTATTTCATCACTAAGTTCAGTTTATGTAGATAATCCTCTCCGTAAACGGAAAAAACGCGCAACGCGCCGCCCGACGCGCCGCGTCTCCGTTAATGGGCACTAAGGGGGCGTTCACTAATTACGTGAGGCGTTAAAGGGGGGGGGGACGTCGAGCCGAATCTCACCCAATCCCACGAGGGAGAGGGGGCTCTCGGCAAATATCACGTAATTTTTTCCCCCGCAAGAAAATTAAAATTGCGAGAAAGCAGGGTTTAATTTAGTGAACATGTTTCTCTACAAATTATTATTTTTAAATGAATTTTACGCAATCAAGCACATATTACCGTATTTATACTACGCATATAACTACGCATTTTGATAAATCTCACGTGAGATTAGGAGGGGGATGAGGTGGTCAAGCCAAATCACTCGACATTTCACCATTGGGGGAGGGAGATCGAAAAATCGCAAAAATAACCTCACGTAATTAATGGACGATTGGACGCCCCCCAACACAAGCATCTCCTCACTTAAAAGGTGATCTCCAAATCATGTGTGTAACTTTATGTAATAAATAAAATATAAAATTAACACTGCCCGAACAGGGAATCGATCCCAGGACCTCATGCTTAGTAGTCGCGCTTGCGACCACTCGACCAACGAGGCAGTCTCACATAATTATACACACCAAAATTTCCACGCGAACGAAGTCGCGGGCAACAGCTAGTAAGATAGAAAGTGAAATGCTTCATGTTCATTTTCATGGTAAACTAGACATGCGCTTGTTTATTTCTTGTTCTGTGTGACCTCCAGCCGAACTCCAGAGCATAATAAACATTATTAACAAATTAAAAGAAAACATGAAAGACCTGGATTCTAACATCGGAGTGGGCGAATCATATCTTCTTCGTCTATACTTCTCTATTAATCGTCATCTCAACAGTCACCTAGATTCTAACACGATATTATTATAATTCAATTCTTATTTCTTCTCAATTATACAATATCCGTGTATCGTCGCGAATATACCACGTGCAGATAAAAATTGAATATCTCACATGACATTTTTCTACAAACACTTTACTAACTTTTATAAAAACATTAATAAGTAAGTATCTAAAGCTAGGACTGAGACTAGATTTAAAATGTAAGTCAATAAGTTTGGATTGAGTTAACGAATGCATTATAACCGCTACAATCTCTAAGAGATCTAAGTATGTATGATATTTAAACCGTAAACAAAAACATTGAGATTTTTCTATATTTTTGGTAAGATTTCCTAAGAGATGTCTAGCGCCTATTCAGGCATCTCATAATGAGAGGACGCCTGCTGTCTGCCTCGTTAAAGAATTGGCCAATAATTGCACAAGACTTGGTTGAATCAATCAGCAAACATTCACATAACACATTAAAATTCAATGTCGATTTCGTGGTCTTGTCTTATTTTATTTCACTTGAGAGAGATACCTTCCTGTAAGGTCGAATTTCCGTTTCAAGCTGATTACAGACGTTGTTGACATTGACATTCAAAAACTTTTATACTTACTTACGAGCGTTACGTAAAGCGTGTGAGTCTGCTCATGCCGCAATTCATGCAAATTTTTGCTCGTGCATAATTCAGTCTAGTTTAATTAATAAAATTGAATTAAGCGATGTGATGATTGTACCTACTTACTAAATAATACTCAAATTAATTTATCATTTGTGAATCAGTGGTCATTAGATGTACCTACATATGGACATACCGATTAAGATGACTTAAATACACCATTTAAATCAATAAGAGAAGTAAATAAGTAAACTAGGTAGTCGGGACTGAACGTAATTAATGTGAAATACTAGGTTTTGCCCGCGGCTTCCCCCGCATGGAGATACTACTGGGATAAAAAGTATCCTATGTGTTAATCCAGGTTATAAATTATCTGTGTTCTAAACATCCAAATCCGTTCAGTATTTTTTGCGTGAAAAAGTAACAAACATCCATACATACATCCTCACAAATTAGGTATTCGTAGGACAAAGTTCATCAACGCATTTATATTTTGGAAGTAATTTAGGTAATATTGAATAATTTCATTATAGAATATAGAGGTATCGTGATAAGAACGCCGGACGTTCTATTTAATTATATAAGATTATCACCAACTTTATCTATTTATTTAAGGTAAATATTGTTTTTGAGTTATCAATAAAACTGTTTAGAAATTCCAATAATTAAAAAAAAAAACATTAAAACACCTCCCACATCTCGTCCCAAATTTTTTTGCACGCTAATATTAATGATAACTATGCTGATGTACGCTCGTTACACTCTTGTGTCAATTGGAAATTCAAACTAACTTAATGGATAATGTTCACGTTTGACGAATGGCAAGTTCCCACATGTTAATTGATATAATAAATACTTAGGAACACGTACAAAATCTCTTCGTGATTGCCTAAAATCGTACGTGTATTCTCAACATTGTGCGACTCTATGTGTGAACTTGACGTTCTTGTGAAGATAGACACGTAGCAACAGTTTTGGTCCGTTTAAGGTTTTAAGCTGTTTAATTTGAATACGGCTTGGAGCGTTACGTTCAGCAAGGATAGTCATTTAATGGTGGACGAAGTGTTAGAGCACGTCCACATCGACCTCGCGTGTTCGGCTCACGCCTGCAAATGTTTACATTTGCGCCGGCGACGTCCATCGCACCGCAGCGACCAACGATTAGTTGCAAAATGATCGCGGCCGAATTGAGTTCAGGGTCGAGTGTGTTGCCTCCGGGTGTTGCGCAAACGCAACGCACCGCGGCCATTTCACCAACAAAGAACACATTATTTTTTTCTTTTGGATTAGGTACACCCTATATGAAACTTTAAATTAGTTTTCCTTTGCGCAATTAATTAATTATATAAAGTAATTTTGGTTCTTCTGCAAAAACCTTCACGCTATCTTCTAGCGTTAACGATTCTCGCCTTGACTTAGTCCAGCTCAGCTTATATTTCGTAGCTCCTCTTACCAACTTCAGTCCAAAGTATACGACTCCAAGTCGAACGTAGTAACTCTATACTAAGTAGTGTCTGGCTGACAACAATGCATGTCGCATCTCAACGATAATCACTGCACATTCACTTCCATTACGTGACTATTTATTTGTCCTCCCTTATGATCTCATCTATTCTGATTGTGTTCTTTTGACCATTTAATATAACAGAATAGACAAACAGAAAACTTGAGTAGGTAATTGTGCATATCGTAAGTATATTAACATTTACTCTTGTCTGTATTTGCCTTTTCAACATTTAAATTGATTACCACTTGATTATCCTAGCAGAAAGGTTTGCCAAAATTTTCCAAATAGTCAATGCCGTGTAGTATTTATATTTTGCAATCTAATCATTATAATGTGCGTATGTACGTACAAGTATAATACGCGCGATCCCTTCTAATTTCGTCAATGGCGGTTTATTTAGCGGCGAATGTTTTGTCACTTTTGTTGAAATAAGTTACCGCAATTGTATAACGAGTAGTAAGTACCCGTAGTGTGTAGCAGGCGCCGCGGGAGAGAACTCGCTCTGCGCTCCACTTTCTGCATGCACCGATTACGTGCGCAGCGCCAGACTTTCCACCACCTCTCAGACATTATTTGGGTTTTCGTAACGAACACCAAACATGGAAAACGTTTCGCTCGCCTTGATCATTTTTCTCAAAATATCTTATTAAAACCTTGACTCAACATCATTCATGCTGCCGACAACCTCCACGGCTAAAGTGAACTATCGAATCTTGCCGAATTACGGAATCGGTCGCTGACTCTACGCGTAGTGGGACTTAATGCTGTATGTAAGAGGCACAAGGCCTCATCATCGATTAAACCACGAACCTATCATTCCCTTTGATATTAACATCTTATTCATGATGCGCTTAATGATGATTAGGTCTTTGATAGGGACTTTGATCTCAAGTAAATACTTCAGCTTTGTTGAACGCCAACTTTCAAGTGGACAAACAACTCGTCTAAGCTCTGCAAATGTTTGTAATGGCGAGGTACATAGGTTAGTTTTTTCTGATGACTTATTATGATCTATACTGGTCAGTCCGTGATTTTCCACACCATTTTATCCAAAGAAAAAACAAATATAATGATGATTAATTAAACACTATAATCTCTATCCGCGTCATCGCTGACGTACCATGGTATTTAAAGTATAGTTTCTAAGAAAAAACCTAATGACTGGCTATATCTATTGAGTTAAAGCCAAAGGCCCCCAATAAAAGTTCCACTGTTCTTCAAAACATGCACAGTCATGGATAATTATTTGCTTGTAAGTTTTAGGCACTCGTACAAAAATGGTCCTCTCATTTAGGCATAGATATTATCAAACCAGTCCTCTTTTATCATTAGTACCTTATCAAAAAAGGCTGAAGAAACTAGCAAGTCTAACAAAAACATCCTCCAATTTCCAATAAAATCAGAACCAATTCCTGTTTCGACTATATACAAAATGCTCCTGTCCAGGATATCTATAGTGTGCATGGTTCTACAGCGTGTACGAGAAAGGTGTGATCATATTTCAGGGTTTGATTCAGACCATCAAACTGTACCACTTTCTCCATGGGACCAACAACGAAATCGCGAAAAAAATATCGGCTGTCCAGTACAAAACTTCAATACTTACTCGACCCAAATGTATGGGACAGCAGATTTATTTTTTCGCTATTTCGATAGTTCCCATGGTCGCTGTATAATGAATAGTTACTTAATTTGAAACCTACTAAGGATAAGCCAGAAGTGCAAAATTATCCTTTTATAGTGAACACAACGTAGTGGGCGATAAAAAGTGGGCGGAAAGGTTAACGCAAGTCAAAAACAAGGCACTCGACCTTTGAAGATAACGTTTTCCGATTAGCTCTACTCATTTGTGTGCTTACAACTGTCCGATTACAATACAGATTACATATCATGTACTCTTGGATATGCGGCGAATGTCAAACGTCACATCCGACCATTGGCGACTATCTTCAGTTGAAATGGCAAGAATGCAAAAATTCCGCCACGAACATTCAACAGTCGGAATTCTTACAACTTCAAAGAATCTGTCCGAATACTGACACAAATATCAAAAGTTAAGTTAAAAACTACTTTTTTGGATGAGAAATGGTCATTGTCATCTCGTCGCCCGTATATGTCGGCAGTGGAACATAAATGATTCAGGGTTATCCACGTTTACCGACCTTGCAGGACCTACTGTTTACGTCGCTCGCTACTGCCCGCCGGAACGTCACAGACCTGCTATATTTGGCAAGTGCATGTGATTGCCGAAGATTGATAACTGGCTGGATGATACTGGTGCACGTTATATTCAATGGAAGAAGCAGAGGACATACTTAAATACTTGTTTCGTCATTATTGTTGGAGTGTATGATGTCATGTCTTTATTGCATAGACGTGTAGGTTTAGCTCTGATCTAGTATTGAAACTTAATACATTATTTAACCTCTTTATCTTTTATAAAACTTCTTTATTTATGGTGATAGTCAAGATTGTTTTTTTATCAACTGCACATTTTATTTCGTCTGTATCAGACAGGAACCTTGGACTTTATTATAAACGGTAATAAATATGCATCATCTGTCTAGGCCTTTTCCCAATTATGTTGGGGTCGACTACCAGTCAATCCGGATGCGGATACAAACCAGTAATTTACTCGAAATGACTGTCATCTGGCCTCTACAACTTACTGGGCAACACTGATATTCTAAAGACGGAAAAATTGCTTCGGACTCCTGACTACTCGCTACTAAAGATAAAACAATCGCCGATCGTTTAACGCGATGTCCAACGCGCCGTTTCGTGTGTGGATAGAAAGGTCACCAATCTACAGATTGTCCCCGACAACTGCGGCTTAACCTCGCAAGTCAACTCATGCGCAGGTGCCGTTACTGTCGCGTGACTCGTAGTAACAGTATGCATTTAAACATCTTAATATTTGTTATTATTATTGTACAGCGTGATGCGTGAAACTGAAAGTATTGGCAATAATTTATAGTGAATATTCTACCAATACTTAGTCGCTCCTTCTCCATGTTAACATTTAAATAAGCCCTTCTTATTTACATATGTTATTTAATATTTATGTAATCAACTGACAACAATGGAAACACGTATTAAGCAATCATTAACAATGTCTAATTTGATGTAAAGTTTAGTGCGAACAAAGAAAATTACCATTTCGGTAGTTGACCAATAATTTCCGAGGTTATTTAAGTTGCCGTAAGTAATTTCATACTTACCACAGGCTTATTTTATAATTGAAAATAACTTATTCAAATCTTAATTGATACAACAATGATTTATTTTATTTTTTTGATTTATGAACATAAGCGCATTTTAAGTGTAAAAATTGATTGGCTTTTAAAGATTAATTTTTTAGATTGTGCCATGAAATTAAATACATTGATTAAATTCCTTGGGTACAAATAGCCTACCTAAATTTCTTTTCTTCTTTGCATTTAGACTTCCTCGTGTCATAGTCATATTGCCAAAAAAAAATTGAATTACTTCTAGTGCACGTAATTTACGGTACTTGGGGCCAGAGACAGCCTTCACACTATGCATGGCTCAAAATGGTGCTAAACAGCTCAGCTCATGTCGACACGTGCTTTCGGCCACTGCTACGACCTCGCGCCCTTTGGGGCCCCGCACCGCTTGCTACAGTTTCCAAGCCGCGTAGCGTTTGCGTAGCACCCTAGAGCGCGCGTGGTACTGTAACCGGAGCGTGAAATATTGTACTCATCATGTTCATGACAGAATTAAATAGAACGCATACTTAATAGACTACTACAATGTCTACAATACGCGATCGTGATACTCTCGTTGCCGCGTTGTATACCTACGGCAAAAGCAAATGGACTGGTTCTTTGCTTCACTTAGTCTGGCTGATATTAGATCATAAAATGTCCTTATCTTTGTTTCATGAAATAAAAATACTCCTTTATCGTTTAGAACAGAAATAGATGTATTAAACAAACAATGTTTTGATACTAGATCCTTCGTAGACTCGTAGCACCGGTCTACGATTTACCGAAATCTTCCCGTATATACAATAGCGGAAATAAAATGGCTCAATACATATAATTGATGGCTATAATATTATAATGCCTACATACGCGATGCGTTTAAATGAATATCATTATTAATTAGGTATGTATCAGCCTCATACGGAAGCATCTTTTCCTCGGGGAATAATAAGATCTACGTTTAAATAATATGACATTGACTCAAAACGTGTGGTCAATGTTGTATCATAAATTCATATTAAGTATATCAAAATATTGAAGCACGTTAATTTAACATAAGTATTCATATCTTAGGATCCAAAGCGTAACTAATTAGTAATGTTAATTTGATAACCCCCAACGTGCCCGTTTTTTGTGAAGCTACAAAGTTACAGACGAGAGCATTTGGCGCATGTAGATTATTTTCATTATCTGCAAAACGAGAAAACTAATAAAATAGTTAAGCAGGTTTCTAAATATTAATGCATAAACTAGTAAATTAAAATATTTTTGAAAAGAAATTAATTCATTAATTTTTACTGGTTGAATCATTTCATACTTAGTGCTTACGAATTAATCTCGTTACAATACGAGCCCCCTTAGAAACAACAATGCGGTCGCGAACCGCGCACATGCGAGGCGAACCATCGCGACTCTGCTCTCCGAGTACCCAATATATCTTGATCTACGGTAGTTTAAGGAACTAGACTCAAATCTATTGCATCTGACATGTCGTTACTCTTTGTCTCCGCAAGCAGCGCCACCACAAACTCCCAAGTTACACCGGACGCGTTGAAATGCTTTCACGTTTCTCGAGTCGAGTGCTGCATCAATACATTTCAATGAAAGTTATTTTCAATTACAAAGCGGAATTTCGTCGGCGGCTAGCGTGCAGACGCGCCGCCAATGTCAATGTCGAGCGATCGCAACTGATACAGCAACCAGCACCTAACTATTTGAATACAATTGCTGCAGATTAAAACATCACAAATTACTTATTCTGTCAGCGTTACAACATATTATGTGTATTGCAACTTACAGCTGGGTTTTATTACTTAGATTTTATTGAGCATTCACAGAATTTTCCTGTAGGGTTTAGTGGCATCCAATGTACAAATTACAATGTAACAATGAATGACCAGTACATAGACTAAAAACTGAAGTACCTATTTAGAAAACGATTAACTTAAAGGTAAGCATCGCGAAAAGCGATTGAGAGAAAAACAAAATGGTCCTCGTCGTTCAAAAAGTATCGTGTATGACTTGAATGTACTTACCAGAAATTATAATCAACATGCATTATATTTCCATGAGTTTTAGAAATAATAACTAATTTCATTTAATACGTAAGGGTCATTTAGACCAAATGATAAATAAAAAGATAAATCGTGCAGTTTAATTCACATCAGTAATCTCGACTCTTGCATTAGGCAGGTGCCATCAGTACCGTCAGGGATGCACCCATCTCATTTAGTGATCTCAGAAATACCAATAACTATGATAAAGAGACCAAAATATCGTAACTTCGTAACTAGAAGATCAACATTGCACTGTATACACCTATTGCACCTACAACATCAAATCAACTAACAATGGCCACTGTTACTTAGGTACTGATAACGGTAACGTGTAATCGGAGTAACTGCACCAATTAGAAAGAACAAAGACTGCATGCGATCATTTAGATTCGATTCTCTATCACAGGTTTTATTCACAACTAGCACTTCGCCCGCGACTTCGTTGGCAAAAATTAAATAATAAAAGCCTATAGCACCCGCGAGAATTGTAACTTAATGCCAGATAAAGAATTTTTAGAATTGGATTGTTAGTTCCGGAGATTACCCCCTACATACAAACTTACAAACTAAACCTATCTATAATAATGGTATACAAGGTGTAAACAGACCCTTCACGAAGCCGTCAACCAAGCATTCTGTACATCAAACTAAGTAATTCTACGCAAAAATTATTGCTGGGAAACAATTTTTTTTTTTGCGGTGAAAAATCACGTTTTACGGTAAAACTCAATGTAACGCACTCAAAACTTAGTGCAGATGGATGCATTGAATAGTAAACGGGTCATGTAGTAAATTAAAGTAAAGTTAAAACCTTAAAAAGAAGTTTAAAAAAAAAACTTGTGAAAAAATTGGAACTTTGACGTCCAATATCTCCGTAACTAGAAGGTTCCCAGGTATGGTCCATAACAAAAAAGTGATCGCAATGATGGGGAGAACAAGTGCCTTTCGGCTTCGTTAAGGGTCTTTTTACACCCTTTAGATAGGCTTGCGTTTAGCTGCAACTCGCCTGATGTGAAGCGATGATGCGGCCTAGGGTGTAGCACGCTTGCCTAGAAGAAACTGATTCACTCGAACTTTGAATAGATGCATTTTGCAGTAAAATGGATATTTAGTCATTATAAATAAAAAATCATCTACTACATCACTTATACACTGCATTAAAATACAGACAGACATACCCTTTTAATAGCAAGACAACATACTAAGTAATAATTAAATAATGATGAGATGTCTGAACTGTCGTAACTCAATCACGAATAAACGGATGAACTGATGTAGATGAGACATGCCACACAACAGATAGATTTAAACTTAGGTTACATAGATATATATATATTTGCAATTTTTTTTTTGTAATAAATGGTTACCTATTTATCTAATCCGGGTAGCGACTTTATATGTATTTCTGTAATAATTAATTCATCAATCTCATAAACATGGCTGGCTGTCAATCGTACGCACAGTGACATCACTAGAATGTCAATAGTACGGTATTCCCCACAACCGTCTACGCACAATTGTTTCCAGCTTCGTGAGTAATTGTGAACGCTCACTTAATAGGCCATTGTGTCCAAAATAATCGAAATTCAGATGATCAAAGACCAACTGGTTAATATGTGTGATGGCCAGCAGGAAATAAATGACTCACATATCTTAAAACTAGCTGGACTTCACTCGCAGGGAAACACTGTTACCCAAATTATTATGTGCATATTTAGTACGACATTTACTTATTTATTTTACGATGCATGTGAAATCTCACAAATAGTGCGATTTTATTGCTGTATTTCTGTATGGAGGCGTCTATTGGACTCAGTTACAAATAGTGCAGTCATTCGTTTCAACACTGGCACTTAGCTTCGTCGCCAGTCTTGTAATCTTAACGTAAGCGAGCACAATCCATTTTCCTTGTGAATACAATCGCCCGGTAACGTCTTTGTATTGATGACATCTTCGCTTCTTTCACAGAATTCCTATTATGCTATCGCTTCTTTGTTGTTCGAAGGCACTTTACACTTCAATAACTACATAAAACACTGAACACAGTAGGAACGTAAATATAATTACAATTCCAAGTACGTGTATTCCCACGCGAGGACCATGACGGCAACGGCCTGCAAGGTACACTCAGGGCTCAGGGCTCCTCAAGTATTTAGTCACTGCAGTCAGTCCTTCGCAAATTTAAGGCCTAGCTACCCCTTATCTGACCAAATATAGTTGGGTACATAACGACATTTTTTATGACTGAGAATTCTTGCCTTAACAACTTTGCCATCTAGCTTTAGTTGCAAAATGTCTTGTAATTCAAAGAATCGCACTTTACGATAAACTAGTCATATTTGACAAGGCGTGGTGTAATATTGTGCAAAGATGGATCACCCAGTAAACATAAAAATCTATCGCCAAATCTAAAAAGATTGCATACGAATTAATATCACCGTTGTAAAATTTGAATAATAAATCAGCCATTAAAGTTCGAACTGCCTCCTGTACGTAGGAGAGACTTGGAAATTAACGTTTTAGTACTTACCTATACTTAGATCTTAATTCTTAAACAAGTTTAATACAAAATATGATTGAACTAACAAATGTCCTCATGATAAGGAGAAGTTTGCCACAGTGCACTTGCGAGCACCTCGCCGAGCCGCTGCTCAGGATTACATAACTCGACGTGCAGCCAATGACCCACTTAGGCACGCACGAGGCGATTGCTCCGTCTAATGACAACAACAAATTATATTACCTCTATAATCTATTCTAAAAAGAGGTAGAGCCTCTATGGTCATCTCAATCAGAAGACGACCTAACAACATGCCTAACGATAATTTCAAAAATAGAATTTTATCCTGCATTTTTTGTTTATCGACCTAATCAGTTACGTGAAAAGCGGCTCAAAAAAAGTCATTCACTGTTAAGATGTTACAATCGTTCATTCATAGACACAGCCTTGAATTTGGATGCGCGGCCTTCACCGACAAAAGTGTTAAGTAGGTACTTAGGTAGCTTAGTATTTTGATTGCAACTTACACCGGATGAAGAAAAATAACAACACAATTAGGGCGATCTAAAGAATGTTGACTAAGGATTTAATTACACTAGTAAACTTATGTTTGTATACCTGGGTACGGAGGTAAAGGTATGTACATTAACAGAACCTTCTGTTTTTGAAGTTAGCCTAAAAATAGGACGGTTTTGAAAAAGTAAAGCATTGTTTTATATTTATATCAGATCCCGTATAAGACATGAAAGAAGTCGAGGGCAACAGTTGGTACCAAACAGCTTCGGCCGTCATCGGCGATCTGCTGCAACGCGCTCTGTTAGCCGCGGAGCGTCGCGTGTGTTGCAACCGACGCATTCTTCTTACAACACCTCCACCTACTTACACAATACTTATAATATCGCCTTATCATAATATCATATTGCCCATATAACGAGATTATCCACCCGTTAAATAATAACATTATTGGAGAGGATTATTGACATAATAACTCATGTCATGTCCATTAACAAAACGATTAATCATAATTAAGTAATTATGTTATCTCCAGATGTATTACAGACTTATTGGAATAAATCTGTGCTAATTAGTTTTATTGGTGTTTAATAAGTTGTATAACACGAGATAAAAGATATCTCACACTGATATTCAATAATACTTTTGTTTTAAGATAAGGACTAGTACAGACAGTACTGCTAGATCCATTTTTATTCCGAAATCGACTCCTACCAATATATTCAATTTAAACAAGAGCAGATAATTTCAATAAATTATTCTGTTTTAGATTTTTTTCGACCATATTTCACTATATCACCTCTGATAACATGACTTGAATTGTTGATAGAGCATCTATCGAACCGTACCTTTATTTACGTTTACTATCTCTGATAATTGGGATCGAAGTTCGTAGGAATTTTATATACTAGGAAAAAATTAAACCCAGGTAACCTGCTTTACCTGTAAAACAAGCACCTTGTCCCCATGGATACCGAATATCCCATACTTGCAGGGATATCCCATACTCATGGAATTGATTTTCACAAAAGAAAGGATACTTATGTCCTGTCGGCTTAAGCTACGTCTGTGCCTACCAAAATCGGTTCAAAGTAGTTTCACTAGAAGTCAACGTGACAAACGGACATAAAGACATAGGTACTTGCGCATTTATATTACAAAAATATTACACATAAAATATAATCTATATACAAAAAAAAATTAAGTAGAGTTCAATGTCATTAACGGAACAGTTGAATATCACGGAAGTATGTAACGTACAACCAAATAACTGTACCTAATAGATAAGTTATGCAAATTGATAATTATACCTAATCATCTAACGGGTGTCCGTAGTCTGCGCAATTTAAAAAATGGCTTGCAAAAAATATTCAACCACTTTTAGCGATCAATGTCATTCGCACTTGTTTCGACACTCGGCATATTTTATTTCTATTATAATATTTACTCTGCCGTAGATAATTATCTACGTGCCAGTCATTCACTTGCAGTAGGTGTCATTAAACAAACTGCCAATTTGAGTAATTTAGGCCGTTCTTATTTGGTTTCTTAAATTCTTACAACACGCTTTTACTGTGTAATCTAGCCAATCTATGTAGGTACGTAGCAAGGTATTGACATTAATGATCCTTGACAGAATATGCAGAGCTGAATGCGAATGTAGCACATAGTGAATTATACTTTTATCAAAAATATAGAGGTACGGTATCACACTGAAACTAAATGTACATGTACGATTTGTCGCGCTGGTGTAAATGCAGGCGTCTAGCGTAGATATTCTGTCTCTGTCTGATGTAACTTGTTTTATATTTGAACTGCATAAAAAATAATCTCATAGAAAACATTATTTTTAACTACTCAGACATTGCTAGCACTCTCGTCATTATGAAGGTAAACTCCTAAACCAAAGTAATACTAGTAGTAGGCACATAGACACCCATAAAGGAATGCGTATTAAAATTAATTTAATTACGTTGCTTTGCTTAATAACAAGCTATAGATTCTGAAAATTACACAACAACAACACACCAGTGACCTACTATAATTACGTACATTAAACCACTAAAAACACATTTTATTTAGTCAAAACTAGTTTGTTAACACTCCAACTTTTTAATGTTATCTTATATTTATTGTGAAATGTTGTATTCGTATACAGATAGTAATGACTTATGTTATCGCTATGAAATAACTCTGTATGACGACTATCTCACGTTTTCACGATACAGAGCGGTTACGCGTCCCGTCGTCGGTGCATAGTTTCAAACTCTACATTATCTTATCATTAAGAATCATGTAGACAGACTAACTAGGTCATGAAAAATATCACCTGAATACACATGCCCGCCTAATGTGCAACAAAATCTCAACTTAAACGAAACGACCAAAACCTGACTATCATAATTATGAAGGTCGAAACAACGTGATTTGGGGCATACGCATTGGGTTTCCGTACTAGACTTGAACACGGCATCGGCATAGAGACGGTTACTGCTAACAACGTGTACCTAGCCGTTAATTACACGATATTGACCATCGAGATTCCTTGAAACAATGAATAACGTCATTCATCGACATTGCAGTGAACATAACCATGCAAATTGACTGATGAATAATTACTTCCATGATTTTGAAAGAATTTGTTTGAATTTGAATCTAACCGGTTGGTAAGTCTTGGATTTGCCCATGTGCCATGTTATTAATACTAGACTAACAAACCTACTTAAATCACGTTTTTATAATCCTGTTCTACCAGCTTTGACCGTTAGAGAAATAAACCGATAATTTATTTGAATATTAATGTAACACAAGTAGAGGACGAAAGACATCTGCTAAATGTAATTTTATTAGCGCAGGAGGGAGTTGCAGAGGTTTATCGAGAAAAACTGGTTGGCCAGGTACTATGTTGTCTGCACTTGCTGGCAATTGGCATAGCAACCACACTAACGTAGCTATCTGTAAAGATATGAAATTTTTAATGTTGTAGTTGTAGCTTCAAGAAGTACGTCAGTTCTATGTATTCTTACGGTTTTACATGTATAAAACTTATTTTTAGATACTTGCCAATAAAACTCAAATTTCCTTACATATTCAAAAAAATATTTTCTTCTTTTCAGATACCTAAGCTGAGCGAAGAGAAGACAAAATTGCCTCAAAAACTGTAGTTTAAGGTGAGTAACTAGATACAAGGTACAATAGGTACCTAATTTTATATACTTACCAGTGTTAAGAAAAATGTTGATTCATGGAGTCGTACTTAATGACTTAGGTATTACGAAAACTATAATGATTATTTTCCTGCAAAACTACCTGTAGGACACGAGGCCAGTCAAGCAACCCAGTAGTATTACGCCAGTAATTAGCAACTTGTTGCTGGCCTCGCATAACGTTCATATGAAGACAGTTCAGTGTGAACTGTGATGATAAGCCAGTGATAAGCATGCTAAAAAAATTGGGTAGGTTTAGTGTACTGGAGGCCCAGTGACGAGCCGAGCTGACTATCTCTATATTTTTATTTCTTTGATAAGAGTAGGTATGTATAACATAGATAGGATTGCCGAACGCCCACAAAATAAATTAGGCCATCGGTGTTTTATAAAATCTGGACAATTCTCAAAATGTAGCGACTTCAGGTTTTCAGTCTACAAATGGATACTTACGGGCGATCCATTCGTGAATCATTGAATAAGGTAATCAATTACCTGAGTTGTTCGCGTCTTTTTACAGTGAGTATCGAATACCTGATCAGATAGATACCTACTTTAATTTCATTCATAGTATTACGTAAGATGCTTAACGGTCTATTGTACTGGTTGACTGGTTTACGTCACGTCGGTTGGTAACCTTACTATAGATAATGGTGATTACGAATTTGCCGAAACTGAAGAGAGCTTAACCACAGGCGTCATCTACATGAATCATGTATGTGTCGCTTGACCTTGACCTTGACCTTGACCCTGCAAATGTAGGACTTTCTGTATAATGGGCCAATTAACCTGAAGAATGCCAATTGGTCAATACTTGACAAACATAGGCATGTCACCTGCAATACCTAAGTAGGTAGGTATGTACGTAGACGTACCTGGGAAGGTAATTTAGTACGTTACTATCTATCTAGGTATCTAACTACTAATAAATAGGTACCGACATACAGCCGCTAGCACACTAAGCTACCCGAAACTGTCAAATTTTCCTAATCAACGTTGAACCTAATGCTTCAGCGGTAATGTTGAAAATCTTTTAAAGAAATTTGACAGATTGTAGTAGCTTGATCTGCTGGCGTATGCACTTATTTGTCTCGTGATCAAAGATCTTGGGGCTTTCTCTGAGATCGTTGTTAATATTATTACGTAGGCATGTGATGATAGGTATTTGGTGACGGGTTAGGCGTAAGTTTGAACTACAGATTTTGGTGTGGATAGGAATAAAGACCTTCTACCCAGGGATCTATATTTTTATGTGTTTTTGACTTGACTACGAGCCGATGAGTGAATTAGGAAGCACATCAAATTTAAACTAACACGCCATCCGTCTTAACAAGCAGTTTTTCAATGTAAAGTACCTACCTACATAATATTGAAAAATTAACCACAAAACTAGAAGAAGTGACAGTATTTTATTTGGTCACACTTGTGAAAATATGTCACACATGCTGCCACAGATTAATAATTTGTGTCACATGAATTAAAATGTCATCAGGCGGGAGCCGGGATCCTACAATAGATTGCGTTCGTTTATTTGTTAACTTTTGAGCTTTTGAAACAAATGCCTTCGATTTGTTTAGGTTTTCTATGAGAAAACTTTGAGATAAGCTTAAATATTTAAAATTTACGTCTAAATATTTAGTTTATTCACAGAATCTTCTTGACACATAATGATATTTCTCCGACATGCTATTTAGGTAAAGATCACGACAATATTGATATAATTATACGTTTACTAATTTGGATACTATTCCCAGGTTTTATAGTAAATTATTTTCATTAGGCTCTTACGTCAGAATTTTCCTGTTCTCACTGTCACCCTACAGTTGCGACTTGCGCCATCTGTCGTGTTTATTTAAGTCAGTTTTCCCAGTTCCCTGTTCCTGCTACGCTGCTGTCAGTGCGCCAAAGCCTGTATAACCTATTTTCGTTTCGATGCTTCAAAAAAATATTTAATTGTTAACTAATAATTTTAAAAATATTATAAATAATGTTTTGAACGGCGTGTGGTGTTTATTATTTACTCGGTCAGTGTTAATTCCTCACTAAACTCCTGGCAAAATCGCAGAACTCTTTAACTGTCTTGACATCTAGTGGTTATTTCAATTGTTTTAATTATATTCGTATTTAATTTTCAGAATTCAACACAATGGCGCTAATACAACAGTATATTAGCGATTTTCAATATTATATGGACAAATTCGGAGGTAAGTCATGATAAGATCTTGACACTTTTAGATAAAATTCTAGCTGATATCACTCCATGTACTCACGTCTTCCTGATTCATTATTCTTCTGAATGTGTCAAGTCCAGTAGTATTACTAAGCATTTAATAAAAAATATATTTTATATTTATTTTAAGTAAAATTTCCAACTTAAAAGTACCTCAAAAATCTTTATTTCTAATAAAACATCAGAATAAATATTAAAAAATAAGCCACAAATCAGTTGTTTCGTTCAATCATGTATACAGTCTTTTATTAATATAAACAATTTTGAGTAGTGACTAGATAAACAAATACCTGCCCGTTTACAAGATGGTCCTATCTGTGAGGATGACTAGCATGACAAATTTATCTCATGATACTGATCATATCTCATGACACTGCCAACACACTTCCAGTTATAACATGGGAGTATTTTTAGATGACCCACTAAACAGCTGGGCATTTACTCTATGCAGCTGATTTGTCCAATCACAGCAATTACATACTATCTATAATCTGATTGGATGCTGGGGAAATACTTTTTTTGATGTTGAAATTTTTATCTCTTTGTTTATTATATACAGTTTTCTCTAAATCACTTTTAACATCAGCCAATAGATTAAAAAAAAAACGTAGTGCAGTAACAAAATATATGATCTAATAATTATTTTTTTCTTTTCAGATCCTAGGACGAATCCATGGTTCCTGATGAGTTCCCCTTTTCCTACATTATTAATATGTCTAAGCTATGTCTATCTAGTCAAGGTATTTAACTCTTTTTTTTGTCTATTTTATAATATGCAAGGAATTGCAAATGACATAAGCTAATTATTGTCCTTTTTTTTCTATTTTCAGGTCTTGGGACCACGATTTATGGAGAGTAGAAAACCATATGAACTAAAAAATGTTCTAATTCTATATAACTTTTTACAAGTAGTATTCAGCGCATGGCTGTTTTATGAGGTAACATTTTTACATTTATAAAAAATACATTTTAGATTATAAACTTTTTGCTGTATTGCACTGTTGTTTTGTGTCTTCACTTTTTTTTCTACAAAGTAAGAGCAAGAATAGCAGACATTTTATAATAAACAAATATTATAATTTTGAGTTATGCAATACTAGTTGCTAATTAGCAATTTAAACTACACATTCATAATGATATTTTGATGCACCATTTTGTTAGATCCCTAATGATAATGTCACAGGTTCTTTAAAGAAAAGCCAACTTCAATCATTTTTATTTCTTAATTGTGTTTATTTCAGCCAGATGTACGGTAAATATTTTATATGTAGTTCATTGACTCATAAGTTCATTTACTCCATAAGTTTTTTTTTTTTAGCTATGTTCTCACAATACTGGCTAGTCTATTCATATACACAGTTTTCAGTAAAATAAAATGTGTGAATGAACTTATCAACTTTTCTATTTGCATAAAGACAGATAATTTAAAGAATAACTTTAAATACTCTGTCTGAAAATTGGAGGCTAGCTAAGTTAACAGCAGGCCCAAGATAAGAGTGTTTCCTAGCTTTACTACTTGCTGATGAGAGAGCAGAAATAAAAGGCTTAATATTATCTTAGAAGAGCTCACCAGATATTCAACCTTGGCAGAGTAAATAATGATAAAATAATGTTTAAATAATTGATAATATAATACACATTACGGCAAGCCTAAGTAGCTTTCCTTCATCTTTCGTACCCATACTGTGTATTGTAATTGTTTGTTGATAGAAGTTATATAACACACTATACTAACTTAGTTTTTTTCATAATCTTCCAACTAGAATACTGCCATAAACATTGAGTGACTATCATCTTGATGCTTTTGTTAAAGTTCATTCAGATAGAAAAGATTTGTGCCTTTTATAATGTCCATATTTTTCTTTTTTTGTCATGCTATGCTCAGAGTATGATGGGGGGCTGGCTGAATCATTACAGCTTTAGATGCCAACCTGTGGACTACACAGACAATCCCAAAGCTATTAGAGTAAGTGATCTATAGGCATCCATACAGCGATGCCAGGGCATTGGGATCAGAGCAGAGTAAACTAACCCATGCTCACTGTAAATATCAATCATCATTATAATTATTTTTAGGAATGCTGCAGTATGCATTATCTTAATGTAGTTACATGGTGCAGATGGTAACAGTTAGTTGTAAGTTAGTTATTATACATAGACATAAGTATCCAAAAGATTACGTGTTTGGATTGTACCGCTACTAACATATAATAAGTAACACTGTAAAGTATCAACCTGCGCCAACATTATTACGCTAAACTTTGAATGCATTAACATTTGAAGCCGTGTAATGAACAGTGCGGCATTGGTGATGTGCGAATTGTATATATAAGGGCCTGGTGTCGGCATATTGTTTCAGATCGGAGCCGCGGGCTGGTTCACAGGCAGGTATAACTTTCAATGTCAGCCGGTCGACCACTCCAAACATCCACAAACAATGAGGGTGAATTATCACTTCCATTTATTACATTAGTCCCAACATCCCAAAGCTACACTATGCGTTAATTGATTACTCTACAACATACATATCTGTGTGAAAAGCTGCCCTTTCCCTACTATCATTATGCCTTGATGTTTTTTTTAATGAAGTCGTTTCTAGGTTCTTATTTGTGTTATTCTTTTTCTCTAATCCCTCTAAATCCTAATTCCGGAACCATACATTTGTGCTAAAACAGTTTTAAGGTACTAAATCAACCATTATCACATTGCATAAACTACATACACCTCAGAACAGCTGCTGTGATAATACCTACCTAATTTGGTATTGAAAAAAAAATCCTATATAATATTTCCTAGATGGCTGATATTTGTGTAGGCATTTTATATTATTCAATGAGTTGCGGCATTCTTTTTTAATAAAAACCAGAATCAAAAAAGCTGTCTTGGGAATAAATTACCGTCACCCTAATATATGTAAAATTACTTAAGTTTTCAAATCATTTCATTTAAAAAAGAACTTAAATATATCTGGGACGAAATTGACTATATTCCGATTAAATTATGATGGTTTTAAAAAGTACTCGCGGCCACCCTCGTTGTACTAAGCATTTTGCTTTGCCTATAGTGTAGTTGTGTAGCTATGTTATGAAAAACTCATTGCATCATCATTCACGCCCATCAAATTAACATAATCAATAATTTTCGGAATTGATCATTATCTATCATGACTCATGACGTGATGCATGACCACCAGTATTGGTAACACTTAACACATACAATATATTGTAGACCTATGGATTGCTTGCTAACGATTTATTATTGATGAATGTTCCTTGTTTTGTGTATTGCTTATAAATTAAACTAAGTAAGAAAAACTTAAAATGAAATTATATTTAAAACGCCCCATTTCGAAATATTATAATATGTATTAAATTTTCAGATGGTTCACGCATGTTGGTGGTACTACTTTTCCAAGTTCACAGAGTTCTTTGATACGGTAATTTTTTGTTTTAGTTAATAGATACGAAACGTTATCATAACGTGTTAGTGATAACCAGCTATCGCAAAACTCAATACTACACGCCAAAAAAAGATCCGAGGCAACACAGTTGTTGATACTTGTTTACCCTCACGTGGTGTCCAATGTCCAAGTTAAGTGCAAAATTTGACGAAAGCGATGATAACTTTTACTATTGTTAGAAAAAAATACTTAGTCTAAAAGCGAATGTACATCTTTAAACGCGATCATAATAGCGTTTAAACTTCAGGGCGTACGATGCACCCAGTGTCTTTTCTACGACTTATTTTTCCATGCCAAAATTGGCTTCAAGTATGCATACCGTCTGCATCAAAATTATGAATCTAATTGTGTAAAATTATTGGCAACATTATATTAAATTATTATAGAATAGAGATTTCATTAAGGGGCAAGAATAATATTTCCATAAAAAACGTAAGATAATTTGAATTTCGCGGGCTACCTTGGCGCTGTCACCTTAAGTAAAATACTGGTATTCAAGTACATCCGGATAAACTGGAAGCCGACTCCAACTTAGTTGGGAAAAGAATAGGCAGATGATGATTCCTTTTAATAATGCCTTTAATAATTCCTTTTACTAAAAACATGAAAATTCGTCATCTGCTTCAGATCTTCTTTGTACTGAGAAAGAAGTTTGATCATGTGTCAACACTCCACGTGATCCACCACGGCGTGATGCCGATGTCTGTCTGGTTCGGCGTCAAGTTCACGCCCGGCGGTCACTCCACCTTCTTCGGCTTGCTCAATACCTTCGTGCATATCATTATGTATTCCTACTACATGCTGGCAGCTATGGGCCCCCACATGAGGAGATATCTGTGGTGGAAGAAGTACCTCACTACTCTACAAATGGTAAGAAACATACACTATATATCAGGACGTCAAAGCCCAAACAACTCGCATTATTAATGAATTTGACGGCTCGGTTAGCTCAGTGACTGAGCGATTGGCTACTGCGCTCCGTGTCGCGGGTTCGATCCCCGCACGGAACAAATACTTGTATGACCTACAGGTCTGTTCTGGGTCTGGCTGTTTATGTAAGTGAATTTAAATGTTTGTAAACGCACCCACGAAACAGGAGAAATTCCTAGTGTGGGACCAGATTAAAAGAAAATACGTTGAAGTCAACAGCACACATGGTAAAAAAGGTAGCTCCTAATTTTACTGAAAGAGTGAAAGTAAAATGTAGTTTTTATTTCTGTTCTATTAAAGAATGGGTATGGAATAGTGGAATAGTCCTATTACTCAACAATCTGTTTGTTTATCATAGCCACATTAAGCTTTAGCATGCCTGTTTCACCAGCCAGTTTACTATCAGCTATTACTATCTGGATTTCGAATTCTCATGGCCGCCTATGATGGAGTAATAGGCCTTTCTATTAGTATATGAAATGTCATGTTTGTAGTACGAACATACACATGATGATATTACCTGTAATTATTCACACATTGACTGCTTTGATGGATTAAGTGATCACAAGCGCGTGGCCGTGAATTGCTCAATAGATTTGCGTTTTTCAATAGACTCACACATACATACACCTCTGCCTAACCCTTCGGGGATTACAGGCTTAATTTTCTGTTATTGACATACCTAATATTATTTTTCCAGGTACAGTTCGTAGGTATTATGGTGCATGCGTTCCAGCTGCTGTTCATCGACTGCGACTACCCGCGCGCGTTCGTCTGGTGGATCGGCATGCACGCCGTCATGTTCTTCTTCCTCTTCAAAGACTTCTACAACCAGTCCTACTCTATTAGGCCTAAGGTACATTAATTGCTTGGTTTTACACCTAAAAACAGTAATAAAAAAACTAAAAATCCCGACTGAAAAAACTGAAAAGCTCATTCAAAATTAAATAATAATTGATTTCGAATCCTCCCTTCAAACCCTCCTTTTAGGCTTCTCAGCAGTCAAGTAAAGAGACTTCCATTTCCGATTTTTTTAAATTTATGTTCATAAGCTAATAAACAGAGGTCATGTTGTATGTAAAAAGAAACTTAAATACTGAACCAAATAAAAACATAATGACACTGATATGAACTAATAAGCAGCCTATTAAGAAGCTTCTATAATTCGGAATTAAATAAGATACTTTTTTGAAAATGCACGGGTTCTGTGCATCTCGATGTGAGGAAAAATTATTTAAACGTTTATTTTCATTAACAGGTTCGCGCCAGGTCTCCCCAACCAGAGACGACAGAAATAAAAGACATCACGTACAAAAACGGCTCACTGAAGAACGGCTTCAGCAACGGTCACACGAACGGCGCGATCCCGCGCGCCCGTACCGTGCTGCCAGCCGGCAACTGACGGCGGACGAGGCGCCCACCTTAGCATTCCGTAGTACTCTGTGATTCATAGCCTGAAATTATCACGGGACGTTAACATTTCTTATTTAATGCGTGGACCTTCGGGGTAACGGTGTCGGATGTATGTGAGCGACGCGCGAGCGCAGGTCCGGCCTCTCGCCACGTCGCCTCGCCAATAATAACCCTAGAAGTAGTGGTACATGTGATTTGTCTAGTGTACATACAGTTAGGCGGTATCAATGGTGTAAATTTTATTTTATTGATGTAAATGTATAGCTAGATTTGTGATCGCATAGCGTTTTATACTTTTATTATTAGAATTAGACAATATTTTGCTTTTAGAGTTTAGAAAATCTCTAAAAGAATACAGTCATAATATTTACAGAAACATGTATGTTATACATGGTGCTTATTTAATTTAAATATGTTAGTTATGATGATGAGCTTGTAAACGTTAAAACTAACATTGTCACTATTGTAAAATCGAAATCATGTTTCATTCACGGTTAATATCCAACATAGTTTAGAGACATTACATAAAAAAATATTATCGTCATCATTATTTTAGCCGAAAGACGTCCACTGCTGACTCAAACTCAAACTCTTGACTGGTCTCGTACGACTCGTATCCAGCGGATCCCCGCAACCATCACCAGGTTATCGGTCGACCTAGTGGGAGGCCTTCCAACGCAATGTCTTCCGGTTCGCGGTCGCCACTCCAGAACTTTTCGGCCCCATCAGCCATCCGAAAAAATATTATATTTGTTTCAAAATGTATTGGAGTTATATTAAAAAAAGGAGTAAAATTTTTAATATACTGTATATTCATCTGGCATATTTTGAAAGAATTTTTACTGTAGGTACCTCATGTCATGTGCATTCAAAAAATATTGGTGCTGTCAATTTTTTGTACATCTAGGTCATATACTGCTGGGGATAAACTTAGAAATGCTTAAAGTTAATGGCAGCTACCTATTCTTATGTGAAAAATAAAGGTAGTTTCGATCGCAATAGCTCTGATTGTATAGTGCTATTCTGATCAAATACTGGCTGTCGTTTTGCATCCTCGTCAAATTCAAGGAGGTAACTGTGCTAATGATTCTCGAACCAAATCAATATTAAAATTTAAAAAGTTTTTTCTTTTTTTCGTTTACCGAAATCGGTAAGTTTGATTGAACCACCACTGTCTGATCCTCGCTCTATAACCGCGCTTTCTTCACACACATAAAAACTCAAACGTTTATTCGATAATTTCTTATTCCCTAAACCACTTTCCCCCGCCTTTTCTGTTTTTTTTCTGTTTTGAAGGCGAATATTCTGAAATACTGTCAAATTTAAAGAACTAAAAATAGTAGCGTTTATCAATTATTGACCGATCCCGTAATTTAAATTGATTATTTTATGACAACCTCCTAAATTTTGACGAGGATGCAAAACTACACCTTGTATATTTAAAGGAATCCCAGGTTTAGTTTTTAAGTATTGATCAGTATTTTTACAAGCTCATGATTATCTAATCCACTGTTCACAATATTAGATCAAAGATGGGTTTTATACCTATCGGCAAATGCCACAATTATATAAAACGTGTAAATTAATATCAACGCCTTTTGCTTGTGTATTTATAACACATTTAAAGGTTTCGACACAACATTTTTTGTTGTAAAAAATTGACGTGATTATTTTTCTATTTTAAGTACAACTGTATTTTAATTTCAACCGAATGTTCAATTTAGGTTTAGATTACTATGACACTAAAGTGGTTGTGTTGGTTATTTATTTTGTTTAATTTATCTTTTATTTAAACCAAAATTATGTATATAGGATCAAATCGATAACGGGTTTAATAGCAGTAGCTTTCGAACTTCCTTTTAGTCTTCCGTTTTGTTTTGTACTTACCAAAATTAAAGGTGCTTTTTGTACTCCGAATATTATTCTGCTTTTTTTAGCAGCCAAGCAGCTGAAGCTCACCATTTTGTAAATATAAATTTTGTTGTTTCATTAATCATATAGAAATCAATTTATGTACCTATTGTAATTTTTATACAAAAATATGCAATTAAAATATAAGTGTAATATTATTGTAATGTTTTAATTTACGCAAATTCCCATATTTCCGAGCTACACGAAGAATGCGAATGTCGTTTTGCCTTTTCCGTGCCCTGGTAACCTACCAATTGTTTTAATCTTACTTCAGTGTGAGAAAGTGATAACAAGCTAGACATTCTATATGTGGTATATAGAATGTCTAGCTTCTTATCACTTTTACCTCGATCTCACATTGAAATGACAATGGTGTTATTATTACAACAATATTTATGTTATATAATGCTGTATTTATTACAAAAATACTGTTTTAAGGGGTCATGCTAATAAACAGACAAGTTGTGTGACAAATGTTCATATTATTATTATTAACTTACATTTAAAACTTGCTTTGGTTACCTTCTGGACATTTGAGATAAACCAGATCTGCGTTTTCTCTCGGAAAATAATGAGAAGCACCGTTGTAATAAACAAAAGTTTTATTTGAATAATAAAATGAAAAAATACAGTCAAAAACTTAACATAATATCTCACGAGTGATGGTTCCGACACACAGTGCAATCATTAATATTTTAGTATAAATAAATAGTCTAGCTTATAATTTCATATGTAGGAGCTTACAGCCCAAACTATTTGTTCATTATCGTTTTAATAATATGAATTCCATAACATAGCAACCTAGCAGTAAGGACTAATTAAAAAATAAATGTTTAAATAAAATGATTACCCCACAATACTGATAAGTCAATCTGGTTGCGTATTAGGTTCCCACCTAAGTGCTGCTAAAATTATTCCTTTGTAGAAAAGGTAGGTTCCAGACCATCAAGAATGTGGGTCAGATTTTTTGATGATATTGAATATTAAACTTTATTCACTGTACAATAAACTACAAAGTAATATCGACATCGACGCTGAAATCAAACTGGTCCTCTGGGTACTGTTTTAAAAGTTCTTGGGCTTTTTGAACTTTATAAGGGTTGAACCTCATCAAGCAGCACTGAATCGCATTTTTCCATGCTCCTTTTCTAACGCTTAAAACCGTCATTTGCTAGAAGTGAATGTTTTTCACTTCTAAGACATGACGGTTCTGTGAAACAAGCAGGAGTGATGACGACGATGCGCTCGGCAGCGCGTCAGATAGTAAGACAAGGCGCAACCCTAATACTAAAAATAAGGTCAATTATTCAATATCATCTGCTACTCTGATGAACACAAAATAGGTGATATTTTGAAGTCAAAAGATTTTCTGGTTTTCTCAATATAAGTAGTACTTTAAAGTATTATTAAAAATATATTATCACAAATCAACAAATAACTGTATCAACTTATTATCTAAATTATAATTTAGGAACATGATTTATGAAAGTTATCATCAATATGATATGATATTTAGTTGAATTACAGTCAAGTGATTATATTGTTCCTTGGTAGTTTTAAGTACAAAACTGTCTTATATAAAATAAAAAGTTATTTGGCAGACTTAGCACACCGGAATCCTAAATTTCCTGCAGAACTATCTTCAGTATTATGAGACCGTGAAGAGCATCTGTAACGGTAGCAGTAGGATAGGTGGCACAAATATGACCCACCCTTCTTCACTTTTTCTTTAGGCTGCAAATGAAATTACAAAAATGAACCTTCTGTATATGAGTTTAAAGAGTACTTAGTAATAAAAAGTACAACTTAAAAAGGTGATATGAAAAAAATATATAATACAAAAATGCTTATTTAAAAAAAGGAACATACATTTTTTCCAGCCCAGGAGTCTTCAGTCCACTCCCACACATTGCCAGCCATGTTGTATAGACCAAAATCATTAGGAGGAAACATGTTCACTGGGCAAGTACCAACATAGCCATCTTTGGCTGAATTGTGACTAGGAAATGTCCCTTGCCAAATGTTGGCCCTAAAAAAAAAAAACTCCGTGACATTGATGGTGACATGACAGCTAGCAGATTCAGTCCTTTGTGTTGTTAAGTGTTGTCGCGTTGCAGGCTTTTTATCACGTTTTTTTACTAACATTCTCGATTGTGGTCAAGACTGAGCCATTCCTGATTAATCATGACTTGAATTAGCAAGTTAGGATCTAATTTGATAGGAGGTAGAATGTTTTTTTAATGTTTCATACTTGCTAATTTTAGGGAGAATATTGCAAATGTGTTTCTGAAGTTTACACTATGTTGTTGTATGTGTAAAATAAGCTTTTTATGAAGTACCTATGTATTTTAAAGTATAAAATAGGATCAATGACAGGACCTTACTCGACAGTGGCGCCATCTGGGGAGCTCAAAAACGATAGCCGTCATTGATCACAAAGATCACTGTCCTTTTGACAGTGATGCCAAGTCAAAAGTAAACAAACTGAATGAACAAGTAGTTAACACATGCTACAAAATCAATTCAAACAAAAGCAGAATAGAGCACCAACAACATGTTTAGGTAAAAACATAATACTGACATATGCTTCCTGCCAGGAAAGAGTTTGTCTCCCCAAGGATATGTGGTATCTCTATGGCCTCCCCGACACGCTGCTTCCCACTCAGCCTCTGTTGGCAGGCGAGCACCTCTCCACTTACAGTAGGCTTTTGCATCATTCCAAGAGACATGAGTTACTGGATGGTCCATTAATTCTGAAATAACAGTTAAATGATATCAAGTAAAGACGAAAATCTACAGTGTTAGATATCTACCTAGTGTAGGAAAATTCGCTAAACAAGTTCAAAATTATCTGGCGTGCTAATCTGTACAATGCAATCATAATAAATACAGAACTACTCATGTGGAATTATATACCTACCCGTTATGTCAGAATCTGGTCCATATGGATGTCTCCAGTCTGCACCAAGCACCTTGTACCACCAGACAGCTTGTACAGCACGAAAGTCCATCAATTGTTCTTTAAATGTACTATTCAGAAATGCTGAGAACACAAAACTGTCTCCAAATTGTTCAGCTTCAGTCTTATATTTGGTTTTATTTATAAAATTAGCAAAATCCTCATTTGAGACTTCATACTTGTCTAAATAAAAACTTTTTAGTTCCACTATTCTTTTTGGGCCTTCTTGATCACTCTCTATCGCTATGTCATCTGTTCCCACCTGATATTCATTGGCAGGCACTAGTATCATTCCATGTGATCCACTTTTTTCTTCAACTAAGTTATATTTATTATTACCATCATGGCCAACAGGACATTGATCTACATCATTGTATGCATTACTAAAAATATTTTCTTTAGCTAAGTTAGCCCCTTCTTCACGATTAAGGCTACAGCCACATCCAGAATCTTTGGAAGTTATAACAGGTTGTAGAATACAGAACAATATTAAAAATATCATATTTTAAAAGTTTAATTACAACTGAAAACTTGTACTGAAAGCAGCGTTCATGAAACCAGCAAAACTATTCAGAAAAAGTCTGGAAAAAAAACACTAAACCATGTTACGACGAATTGAGCAAGCAGTCTTCTCTTAAATTATGAATAGTTAACTATTCTATTCAAATTAATTAATTTTAGAAGTTCAGAGACAGAACATAGCTGTTCTGATAAGAATACCACGAATACAGTCACTGAGGTCACTGAACTCACTGACAGCCAACTGATAGCAGCTGCAGTGTTGCCAGATGAACGTTTCGCGTTCTTTCTTGAAGAAAAAATCCCCCAAAAATGGAAATTTATTTTTAAAATGGCGTCTACAATTTTGTGCTATTTCAGCAATAGCTTCTATTACAGAATCCACATCGTCACTCGCGTTGACTGCAGTTCCGTTCACCTTTTCTGAGGTAGATCTCTTTAGCATAATGAACTGGGTTTAAAATGAACACATCTTTCTAACACTGCATACCTTTTTCTCAAGATGGATTTGGCAGTGTGAATGGCTAAAACGACAAAAATTTTAATGCCAATTTACTAACAAAAACATCATAAAAATCCCCTAATTCCCTACAAACCCTAATTTTTTTCCCTTCACGAATACCCCCAAAAATACCGTCTCTCCTATTGTCCCTCCATTATTTTAAAGAGCCCCGAATTGGGGGATTAACCAGGCAGCCCAACTAAGCTTATAGTCTTAATTAATGCTCTAATGGAGCGACTAGTTATCAATGATTTCCCCAATTAAGAAAGTCAAAGGCAAAATTATTTATTTGCAGTAAATGTGGGACAAAAGATGGTAAAAATAGTATGTAGTGCAAAGACTCATTTTGCCATAAAATGTGAAACAAACATTTAATTAGGTACCTAACTAAGTTTAATATACTCAACACAAAATATTTTTTTTCAAAACTAAAAACCAAAATAGTACAAAAGATTGTAGTATTGATACCTAGTTGATTGTTAATACCTCCGCTAACATCAAAAAGAATCACTGAACGACGCTTGCTTGGCGGGCAGAACTCGCTAAGAGCCTCTGGATAATTTTGTACTACTCTCGATTTGTGGGTGATTAACACTATCGTCTGGTTTTTAATCCCTGAGACTAAATTGACAAGTGAAAATGTCAAAACTGACATAAATCCTATTGAAATCTATGGGGGATTAAAAAACAGACTATAGCGAGTAATCACCGGTCACTATCGCGCACTCGCTGCTTGTTGCTATAATATGCGTCGTGAGTATAGATGCAAAACGGGTTTTAAACGTTTTAAACTATTTGGTTTTAAACCGTCTTTTTGGTTTAAAACCACAATTAGCGGTTTAATATGGTTTAAAACGTTTTTGTTTTGTTTTTATTGTGTGCACTTGTGGCATGTGCCAAATAAATGTATTTTCTTCTTCTTCTTTTTTCTTCTCTCTCCTCATACCCTACGTTACGATTTTGGCAGCAAATTGCAAAATAAAAATACGGCCGTTATATTTTAATAAACACGCATTTCATGATTGTTTTCAGTCTGTCTAATCCTAAAAAGTAGTATAAGTATGATATATGACTTCACATAATTATATTAATAAAAATGCTAAATGATTTCTATTAGCCTTTTAAAAGAATTTATAATCAATGTACGGCCCACGTGGTTTATTTACAACTATAGTCGTGAGCATAATATGCGTTTCAAATGAGAATAGGACTGCAGTTGACAGATAGAGACACGGAACAGAAGTACACAGTATTCTTATTTAAAACGCATCGTATGTACACGGAGCGTTCTCGAGGTTCGTGTGCATGAAGGTAGAATAGTAGAAAGAATATTATACACGCAAATGCTCCCGGTATGTTACCGCCGTTTAAGGGCCAAGGCCATTATAATCTAATGAATGATTCATAATCAGATTATAATGTATTTCAAATTCAACAAAAAAGAAATGACACATCACTAACGTCATGCATGACATAAAAAACATATTAAGTTCTTTTTATTCTATAAAACGAAGTTCGAGAAATCGAGACATGTCAATCGTTGCAATTGCAAGTCGTATGACATTGTCAGTTTGTGTTGTGTACCTTGTTTTGGTCATACGGTGTTTATATTATTATGTCTCTAATTATGAAGAGAGTGCCTAACCTGATGTCAGAGTTTTTATGCCCGCCATGAGGGAGGGATATCACCATGGCATGCTGGTTTCCTCACGATGTTTTCCTTCTCCGAACACAAGAAAGAAAAAAGATTATTATGTATCCGGCCCACAATCCGGCCTATGTAGGAGGTTTTGGTGAAATGAATAAACTAAATAATAAACTAAACGTTAACTATGTTTTGTAGCTTTACATTGTAGACACAATTTTCGAATAATGGTTGCGGACAATAAAATGGTTCCTTGTCCGTGTTAAAATCTTTTTGGAGCTGACTGTACCTAACATTAATACAGAGTAAGAATTTTTGTTTGATCCTACACCAAAAAAAACCAGAAGACGTGAACAACAAAAGTCACAGACTTTCGAAACTAAGACACTATTTTGTGATTTTTGGAAAGTGATTATTTTTTTGCGAAAAAGTATTTCCATAATTATAGGAACCATGGGCCTGTAACCAAGGCCGCAAGGGGAGCTGAGGTAGGAAACGAAAAATTGGACATAAAAACCAGAATGCGGACATAAACCAGTTTATTCAAACAAAGTATAATCAAATTTATCCAAAAATTAATCTGTAAAACAATGAAAAGATGAGGAAATAAAATGTGAACTTCAATCCTATCCTCAGTACTGTCCAGTGCAATGGACGAGCTGGCAACCTGAAAAAAATAATTTAAATTTTTAATTTAACATTTAAATGAATGCTTAAAAAATGTTATAATAATGTATCATAATATCACGCCTGTTATCCCTCATGGGTTAGGCAGAGGTAGTATTAGTAAACCCACATTTCACGAGTTATGTTTAATTCCCATGTAAAAAGGGCGAGCCTAGCTATTGCCATGAAACGGGCACAAATCCAGACTCCGTGACAGCTACTGAGAAATTCCTAACGGAAAACACCAATAACACTTTGCTCGGGCAAAGTGTTATTGGTGAGAATCTGACCCAGGACCTCATGCCAAACAATGCTAATGTTTAATAATTATGTAAGTAAGTTACGCTGGCTGACGCTTGCCGCGACAAACCATCACGAATTCAAAACCTTTTGACTTAGCTTATAATGGGTTTGCAAGCATTTTCTGCAGATAAATGGTGGCGGCCGATTCGATCGAGGATTCGAGTGTCTGTTTTTGTGCATAATTCAAAGGAAGCCTTCGGGCAGCGCTTGCGATGTATCCAGAGCATCGACAAAGGTTGTCGGTTTGTAGTTTACAGCAAGTGGCAGAGTGTGGAGCCGTTCTCAACGGATAAAAATTTAATGCTAGACCAGTTTTTGAAATTTGAACAAAGTACATTAAGGCAAGGCACACCTAAATTATCACAAAAACTGAACAATATTTTTTTTAAAAGAATGAAACTTATGGCTAGCACTAAACTTTATAACATTTTAGGTACTAGTTAAGCTTCTCACCTTCATGGACTTTCAAATAAGGTACAATAGGTTATAATTAATTACTTATTAATTGCCATTCGTACAGAAACCTAAACTGAAATAAAGAAAACATGAGTGTCGTCGTTGCCATTATTCTTCTGTTCCCAATTCTGACGTTTTATATGTACTTAAATGTAGATAATTGGGCATTTTTCAGAAATGTTATTCGCCAGTTGCACTAAAAAAAAGAAATTTGTTAGCAAAAAAGGCCTAGGTACTTGGCATTATAGATGCAAAGTTTGGCATGCATTGAAGTCAAACTCTAATTACAGATAGTTTTGAATCTTTTGCGTCTTTCTACAACATAAGTTTGGCCCAATTATTCGTCGTTGAGAACGCCAAAATACACTCCCGGACACAATAAAGTCACCTTGCAAATTTTTGTATAAAGTTCAAAAACTTTAAATTAAGGTAGTTATGTATTACTAGCGGGTTTAAAACCTATCCTTTCTTCTTACCATTGGGTAAGAAGAAAGCACGAACCGGAGCCGTAACAAGGGGTAGGGGGGGGCAACGAATTTAAACTATTTTTTTTTGTTAGCCTGTCAAATGTCCCACTGCTGGGCAAAGGCCCGATCAGATCGTCACACCACCTCCACCGCGGTCTACCTCGGCGGCGCGGCGATTTCCTCCAACATGTGTCCAGTGACTGACGATCCGTGCCCACCTCTTCGGGTGCATTCGTGCTACATGACCAGCCCACTCCCACTTTAGCTTAGCTGTTTTTTCCCCAACATCTGCAACCTGAGTTATGGAGCGCAGGGTGGTGTTTCTGACGCGATTTGTTCGCTTAACACCTATTATATTAAACTCGATGAGTAGTCAAAAAAAAATCGAATTCACTTCTTCTCTTACAACAGTTACATTCTAGGTTTAAAAAGTTTTTTGCATACGTTGGCAAGATGGCATTAGAGGCAAACAGCGAGTGGCGGCACAAGCCGTCCTCCCTATTTATTTTCACGGTAGCATTATTTACAATTCTACATATTTTTCACCCAGCTGTCATTTTTACTTGATAAAATATTCTTGAGATCGTGGCTGTTATTTTTTATAACAGCCGCTCTGGGCGATCTTAAAGTTAAGCCGTGCTTGCCTAGGTTGGTCCGTAGATGGGTGACCACCCATTACAGACCGAGTTTCCTCCGTGCCTGAATGCAGTCGCTACGGGAAGTCAGTGGCCCGAAAGTCTAACAACCAGTCTCACCTCACCAAGAGGTATCGTATGACCTAGTACAGTCAGCCTCAAAAAGATGTAAACATGGACAATGAACCAGGAGATCAGATAGAGATAGGTAGTCACCCCAAATGCGCTGATTCACCTGAAAATTACTATGTTTTCTTAGCCTACCGCTAAGTAACTTCTAATCTGTACGAATGGTCAAAACAATACCACACATATCCGAGGCGCGGTGCTTAAATTTCAAAATTCGCGTCGGTCGCATCTTAGGCTCTAATGGCTATGTATCTTCAATGCATAAGTCGACAAAATAACTTCAATATCGTACGTATGAATGGTAGAAAGAAAATCTTACGAATCCAATCCAGGCTGCAAAGTTTTTCGAGCTTGCTTCGCTCGCTCTTGCATTCTGGAGTCTGTTTATTACTCTTCATCTTTTTTTTCTTCTTTAAATCAATAAAATTATCTGTATGATTGGTACGAACCTAACACATGTTCAAGCTCGCCTTGCAAAAAGAAACCATTATCATACAAGAGCAAAAATTTGTCCCTTCTTTTGTTTTCCTCCCTTCTTTTCTTTTCTTCTTTGTTATGAGCTAGTACAAAATATTAAAAGTAGATAATTTGGTGAACAGCGTATCAATTAACTTTAAAAAAGTTCAAACAGGAGAAACTGTTTTTCTCCTGTTTTTCGGTTGTTTTCGTAATTCGTTGTTTCAATTTGGAACAATAATGAGTCATGGCCAGTGCGTCGGCTGCAAAACTGCATTTCGTTTTTTTTACATGAATACTTTAATTATTTAGACCTTTTTAAGTAAAAATGCATGGTGGCTCGATTTAGAAGTCCGAGAGTGTATTTCCGAGGGCCATAGCCATACATTGTCAAATTGGAGGCGTAGAGAAGATTCAGTGGCGCTGCCATAGCGAAGCGCCTCAGTGTCTCGACTGTGTGACGCATTAGCGTCTGTAATATTCAGTAAATTTTAGTGATATTACGCGATGGATTCTGACGAAGAAGAAGCATTGTCCTTATTGATTTTATCACAGGGAAAGAAGTAAAAACAAGTAATTAGCGACCGTTCCTTACCTATATTCTGTAAAAATAATTAATTACAGTGATTATTATAAGATACGCCAGAAAGAGCCGAAACCAGTTTACTTCAACTTACTTGCGGTTATATTCAACGAGAAGACACCGCCTTCAGAAACATTATTTAAACAGAAAAAAGGCTAAAAAAAGTATTAAAAAAGAGCGTATTACCTTAAAATTTATAAGTTCATGTTACTTCATTATGCAAAAATGACGTGCACGTGTCACGATAGTGGCGCTGCAACTACGCTTATCTTATAGAATGGGTTTTTCTACCTCGCCTCGAGGGAAAGTACTACTTTAAATACTGGTGATAACAATTTTTCCTCAAAGGAAACCTTCCATTATTTAAAAAAAAAAACTACAAGCAACAATTTCCAAAAATTCGCTTGCCACACTCGGGAATCGACTAAAAATCGAGAAATAATATTCTGTACTTTTATGGCACCAATCGATAGGGTCAATCATATGGATCAAAATATCTCTAACAACATGATAAATTAAATGAATGGAAAACCATGAAATCTATGCCTATAAATTTAATGGGATAAAATAAAGCACTTTTACTCAAAGGTCTATCCGATTACTTAGGTATTAACATAAGTAATCAGATGGACCTTTGAGTAAAAGTGCTTTATCTTAACCCATTGAATTTATAAGTTTAGAGAGTTTTGATTCTTATGATTACCCCAATCGATTGATGCCATAAAAGTACAGGGTGTTAAATTTTCGGATTTTAGCCGGTTCGATTCCCGAGTGTGGCAAGCGAATTCTCGAAAATCCTTTGATGCAGATTGTTTCGTTTTATAAATAAAGCAATGTTTCCTTTGAGTAAAAATTGCTATCTCCAGTATTTAGAGTACTTTCCCTCCAGGAGAGGTTGAAAAATTCCATCCTGTAGATATTGTATGAAAATTACCACTGCATCGCTTCTTTACGCCTCTAATCCGGCGGGCTAACGATTAATAAACGAAAGGATTTATAAATATTTTTCTTTTAACATTTCTGAAAAAACACCCAACTAGAAAACGTACACAAGTAGCTTTACTCACAATAGAAGCGGCACAATATCCTCTTGTCTCATTTTACCATAATATTTCACAATTCCATCCATATGCCCCATGCCAACAACGGCAAGAACGCGAGGATTCTGTACTACAGAAAAAGTAAACAAAAATGTATACAGGGTGGAATTTTTCAACGCCACCTGGAGGGAAAGTACTCTAAATACTGGAGATAGAAAATTTTACTCAAAGGAAACATTCCTTTATTTTTTTAAATAAATAAATCTGCATTCAAAGATTTTCGAAAATTCATTTGCGACACTGGGGAAATTATTAAATGAAATAAAATTATATAAATTATGAAATCGAACCGGCTAAATTCCAAAAAAACTACCTGTACTTTTATGGCATCAATCGATAGGTCTATCATAAGGATCAAATCCCTCTAACAAACATGATAAATTAAATGAAAGGAAAACCATGAAATCTTAACTTACAGGTTGGTTTTTTTTTGGAATTTTGCCGGTTCGTTTCCCGATTGTGGCAAGCGAATTTTCGAAACTCTTTGAATGTAGATTTATTTCTTTTTAAAAATAAAGGAATGTTTCCTTTGAGTAAATCTTTCTAACTCCAGTATTTAGAGTACTTTCCCTCCAGATGGCGTTGAAAAATTTCACGCTGCATGCATATACAAACACGTGAAAACTTACAGTGGGGCAGTAAGGGAAAATACCATAACCGTTGCAGCTACACGAAAATGGTTTTAGGAGACTATCCATAATTTTTCTTGAAATGTTGATTTTTTAATCTGTGAATACACACGATTAAAAGAAAAAAGTTTTTTGCAATTTGCCTTTTTAGTACTCCAAGTTGGGTTGGTCCCATAGAAGTTTTTAATCAGTACTAGAAACAGGATCGTTTGGCATCAACAAAAAAAAAGTAAAATGACCATTTTCTTGCTAACTAATGTATTTTTTTTTTAAATCTGTGAATTAGGATCAACATTTCACGAAGAGTTGCAGATAGTCTCCTTAAACCATTTTCGTGTAGCTACAAAGTTTAAGATAGTTCCCCTTACTGCCCCGCTGAAACCACCCTGTATACCAGGTAGGTTTAAAAATGACAGGTACAGATAGTCTAATGATACGAAGTCCGGAATTTAGAACAAAGCGTTAATGTTACCATCTAGATTGTACTTAAATACTTTGAGTACGATTGAGTATTTAAATACTTACCAGAATGAACACATTCTTGTAGGGAATATGCAAGACATTTATCACGCTCGTCCACAAACACGTGGAATATTTTTTTAAAGGCGGGAACTTCCTTAGTGATTTCCTCAAACTGGGCTAGTACAAAGTCTCTGTCTTTATATCTTTCTAACTGATTTTTGCTATAAGTACAAGAAAAATAATTTTAAGTAGTTATTATTATCACAAAAACGTATAACAAAAGATAATATACGAAAATACCTACTCCAATGGTTTAGGATTCGTTGAAGTCAGATGGTACAGGACTTGTCCCAATTCATAAACGCTTAGAGACTGAAAAGCTCGTGCTATAGTTATTTGAATTGGCCGATCTCCAAGGAACAGTTTACAGCCAGGTATTTTTTTCATCTGAAAATCAGCATATAATGTAAATAAATAGACGATTAGGCACATAGGTAATCAGGCTATAGCGGTACGGAGCGAAACGCGTTAACTTCAAAATAGGTACAGCACTGACCTCTTGAAACGCTCGCCGGAACTCTCCCCCAGGAGCGACACCCAATTCCTTTGCAATATCAGCATACGTTTTCAAAAGCATTGCATGTAACATACCAGACACAAAGCTCTGTCCTTTCACTGCTTGTCTGTTTGAATTCAATAAGGATTAGGTATGTTTATAGAAAAAAATGAACAAAATAAACGTTGATGGCTTCTGCAAGTAGTTACTTCCAAATTTAGCCAATTGCGTGTTTGGCCATCCAGGCATACTTTAAAAAATCACCCAGATCTACTACAAGGTGGTGAGTCGACTTTTTACTAAATAAACTCTCCAATCATCCATAACGAGGGATGGGGTATCCCGCGTTTTGGATGTTTACTACGAATCGAACAGACAGTAATGGGAGGGAAATTCAATCTCGCTAGCGGGCAACAACGGTCCAACAGCCTGGGTGTCCTATAATACATTATGTAGTTCAGAAGAAATAGAACTCACTTTAACTTTTCAGCGTCAAATTTTTTTGCGTCTTCTAAAAATTTCTTGTCATCCAACTCTAGGAGTGATACTCGTTGGCGACATAATTCAACTAGAATAGCATTCGGCTGCAAACCTTTCACGATCTGGACATTAAAATTGTTCAATTACTTATACCTAAATAAATAAGAAATATTGGAATGGAAGTAGCCGAAGAAGGTAACCAACAAATTAGAGGTTCTCTAATGTCCACTGCCGAATTAGAAGGAGTTGATCTCGTCAGTTGGGTCGCCAGAGAGGTACCTAGGCGTAGGTAAACTTAGAAATAAGCTTATTCCCAGCACCCAGTCGATCGTCGTTACCCGTAAAACAATAATTACGATTTATTATTGTACCCATAGTTCAATGCGTTTTAGAAAGTGGTTAAGAACCTGAGAAACATCTTCCACAGATTTTTTGCTGAAATGCACAGTTCCCAGGAGCACTACGGTAGCTTCTTCATCCCTTTGTAGAAAAGTAGCAGATTTTGGTAAATCAATAGCACCACCATTGCTATAATTTCTTGAAAATATTGAGCATACCGCTGAAAATATCAAAAGGGAAATGAGTTAAATTTCGTAAGCTAATATATTTTTTTAGCTTAGTCTTGGTAATAGAGAAGCTCGTGGGTAAATAATTAACAGCCGCGCGGGTCGATCTTCAAGATAAATTAGCGTTTGCCAGGGTCGATCCGTGGATGGGTGACTATCCATCACATACCGAGCCCTTTGCTTCCTTCGTGCTTCGGATAGCACGTTGAGACGTTTGGTCCCGTAGGTACTCCCGGCTGTCATTTGAACATTTTTGACAGTCGTTATAGTCCATGAGCCAGGGTACAAATTTGGTCAATCATTTCCTCTCGGGCCATAACTTATAAAATGTTTCAAAGAGTTGTATTATGAAGCTCCGTGAACATCAGTTGCGGTTCGGTAGGCTAAGCAGCGGTAGTCTCACACGCAGGTTGAAAAAAAAAAGTTGGAAGCAGGCGGGGCCTTTTCATAATTTTATATTCAAATGGGCCCCGCCCGCTTCTAACTTTTGGTTAATTTAAAATGTGCTTGTTTTATGCTTTTCAGTTTTTGAAGTCGGGTGTTTTTTACAACTACTTTTGTTATTTCCGGCTTTTTAGTTTAGTAACCTGAAAGATTTCGCAGACGATTTAACTTTTTTTATTATACGGAGCGTCCCACGGCTATGCCACACGGAGGAAAAGTACCATAAAATGAAATATTTGTTTTTTAGAAGACTTCATTTTGATTTTAAAAATAATTAGAACTGCATTTAAAGATTTTTAAATTATCCCCTGCCTAAACCGGGAACCGAATCCGCGAATGAAGTGAAAAAAAAAGATGTTTTTATGATAACGACCCTGAAAATAATAAAAAAAAACAGCTAGCAATATGCCGGGGGAAAACTCGTTAGCTAGTGCGTTTAATTAGGCGATAGATGCTCCTGTCTGGCTCCTGCGTTACACCCTTCAGAGCATCAGCTGACAATCTTCCCACCGAGACAAAGCCAGCTGACATTTTTATTTATTCACAATATCATATAAACTGTCATCTGATAAATTTTAAATTGAGAAGAAATGACTGAACATATATATATTTTTCATGTTCGTGTGACCAGCTCACAATGATATTGGATAAACTAGAATTTGATAAATTTTCAATCGGGAGGAAATCATAATTTTTTTTTTTTACCTGCATGGGAGGCTACCACCCCTCACCCTCCGAACCGCAGTTGAAGTTCACGGAGCGTCATGCATGATACAACTCTCTAAAGCATTTTACAAGTTATCGCCCGAGAGAAACAGGCCCGAGACAATTGGTCAGTGGCCCGAAAGTCTGACGACTAGTCTTACCAAGGGGTACATGGGCGTATCCAGGGTGGGGCAGGTGGGGCACTTGCCCCACCCTGACCCGAAGCTAAGATTTTTTAGGCAAAATTAATATAATGACAAAATTAAATATTCGTGAATTTTTTGACCTAAAACTTAACAAATACCATCGAGCAACCACCTTATTCACCAGATGTAGTTCCAGCCGACTTCTTTCTTTTTCCTAAACTCAAATTACCACTTCGTGGCACCCGTTTTCATTCGGTAGAAGACATAAAGGAGAATTCGCGGCGAGAACTGAACTCAATTCCGGAAAAAGCGTTTCAAAATGTTTTGTTGATTGGATTATTCGTTGGCATAAGTGTATCGTTTCTGAAGGAGCATACTTTGAAGGCGATAAAATAACTTTCCTGGTACTTTCTTGACAGAGTGGTACATTTGAAAAAGAAATTTTAGCTAAGATTTAGCCAGAACCCTCGCTTATTATTGAAAAAAAGTGTATTGCAGTCAATAAAACGTACCTATCAGTCAGTAAATACCAAGAATTTTTAATTTCCTACTATTTAGTTTATTTATTTCTGCCTCACCCCTTAAAAAATGCTGGGTACGCCCATGAAGGGGTATCGTACCTATTACCTAGTTACTGGGTTGTAGAGGTCAGATTAGGCAGTCACTCCATGTAAAATATTGTACGGTACCTATTCAGATGCATCCGATTAAAGCGGAAGCCGACCGATCCCAAGATAGTTGGAAAAAGGCTAGACAGCTTTGTTATTAACTCTGGATGCCACACTATCAAAAATCTATTATATAAATACATCGGCTTACGGGTGATTTTCTGCTGCCCTAATTGACATCGTTTTAGATTACAAATCGCTGGAACTTCAACGGATTTGCTTAGAAATCGCCTAATCAGGAGGCATGTTTGGTATTTCATATTAATGAACATGAACTTCTGAATTAACGATTTGTCGCATTATTACTAATGCTTTACTTGGAATTTTACGTTAACAAAATATTGATCATTATAACTCCAAAATGTCCATTTTATTCATTTTTGACCGAAATGATTGTTTCTGTCCGATTAGATAATAATTACTGTCACTTTCTTTAATTTTTCTCCCAGCCAGTTACAAGTCAAAGGTCAAGGAGTATTATACTCCTTTCAAGATTTACCAATAAAACTAGTCCTATACCTAGCTTTACCCTATCGCATCGGTCAGATTTCAGGGCATCTTTTACAATTAGCGAAGTTCTTGCTCAAACATAGACACAATGATCGGTCCTGCACCCAGTGGATTCTCCTGATCTATTGACCAGGGGCCGTATGTATTCATCCAGCTCAGCAAAAAAACTCCAATAGGCCAGACCCAATAATTTTTGAGACTAAAAAAAAATTAGAACATCATGACACCCAAAAGGAAGAAAATATATAAAAAAGAGGAAATATAATTTTAGGGGATGAACTTTTAAGGGTGAAAAACAATTGCTGCAGCAAATAGTTTTGAGGAATATTTCAGGAATTAATTCTTTATCTGTCAATTTGGGCTTAATGCGACGTTGATGCTGCTTCCAGCCCCAATCTGTTGCTGTCAGTTTGTTACCCAACCAACTTTGAAGTTGATAATCATCAAAAAAATTAGGATTGTAGAACGTAAAATATCCTATGAAAACATATTTAATATTTCTAATATTTGGTGCTACGGAACCCTGTCTGTGTGAGTACGACTCTCACTTGGCCGGTTTTTAGGGTTCCGCAGTCAAAAAGAAAAGGAACCCTTATCGTTTTGCCATATCCGTCTGTCTATCCGCAGCTTAGCTCAGACTCTTAGTACTAGAAGGCTGTAATTTGGCATGAATTTACAGATTAGTTACGCCGACAGTGGTAAGGTATTTTTTTTTAGGTTACCTCCTGTACCTACACGTAAAGTGGGAATTTTTTCTCGCGTATCCAATAGTGTGGTATGTCGTTCGATAGGTCTTAAAAATATTGCGAGTTTGTTGTTCATATAATTTTTCGATTAAGGGATTCGTTTGTGAAATATTAAGCTTTAAAGTGCTATTTTTTGTTAGACTCAAGTCCCCCCCCCTCTACCAACTAAACGGTTGTGTTAGTGTCTAGAAAAATTCACGGTGGATGTTTTGATGGGCAACTACGGAACTCTACATTGTGCGGGGCCCGACACGCACTTGGCCGGTTTTTTTACATTTGGCTTTGAAAAAAAACTACACCTAACGCCACCTACCGTCGAGTAGCAAAATTAAAGAATTTTGCTTTATTCTAGATTGTTTAACTTAAACTGAATTGATTTACTTAATTTCGATATAATTATAATCGCTTTCACGTTTTGATTTCAACTTTTTTTCAAAGGTGAAACATTTAAAATTCCACAATTGATAAATAACATAGATATAGTCATTTGTTTCAGCCGTAAGTCTGGTGTACCCTGATTTTATTTTGGGGTAGCGAAGGTTAGCTTGGAAAATAAAATACAAATTATTCTTAGTATACGTTATTCATTTATTTATAAAGTGTGAACAATGTTTATGTTATTACTGAGCTACAAAAAATAATTCCTGAAAAAACTATAATGTACTGTTTATTTATTTTTACAAACTCAATCCAATGTTTGCAGGATCTATATAAGTACGTAAATACTAATATTAAAACTGGCTTATTCTTTAAGACGGATGGAAACTTTATTTATAATTTTCTATCACAGTCCTTTCAATGTTTTATATATATATTAATTGAACCAATACAACTAGTTAAAAATTGGTCAATCGCTCGTTGAACACTTTAGAATTTTTATGGCAAGGTTTCTAACCGTCTTTATGCCTGCAACATAAGATTTATTAGTCGTTTTTTACAATTTAATAAAACTATTTATCATTTTCCGTCGTGTATAGCAGTACAGCTACAACTTGGAGTGGTCATATAGATTATGCGAAAGTTTCAAAATATTATATATATGTATATACAACAAAATAGAAAACGACAATCCCTTAATAATATACTCAATAAGAAGCTAAAGCAGAAAGCTTTGAAATTGTTAAAAAAAAAACCTAGAATTTAACCAAAATATTTGACAACAATAACTAATAAGTCCAAAATGCATAGAATGTTTTTAAAAAGGTTAGGTTTGGTCAGGTTCACACATAGTTCTTCATGGTAATCTTAAATTATTAACTCCAAACCCTGCTTACTTATGACTTATAAAGCAAAGAGAAGAAATTACATTACAACAAAATAACATCATATTCAGAAAACATACAGAATGAAGATTTAGATTCTGAACCTAAATTAAGACTCAACAATCACCAGGATTATAATAACAATGACTGCATTCGAATAATTACGAGTTTGTTTCAAAATCTACAAATTATCGGCTTGAGAAATGAGACTTTTCTTGATGACGTGGTTTTCTTCACGTTTAAGCAGCATGTATCAGAGATCACTTCATCCTAAATCACTTTCTCAATGGAACAATTATCAAAATCGGAAAAAAAACAGTTGTACTATACCATATATTTGGGACAAGTAGGTATTGAAAAGTATGGGGAGCTAATTATTTTTTTGCGATCACGATATTTATCCCATGGAGAACGTTGTACAGTGTACAGACTGTACACCAGTAGCGAAGGGTCAATTTTTGTAAGAGGTAATCCGGAATACATATCACACATCTTTGATGTGATTATATTATTTGTCTGTAGAATACTGACTGTGCCATTTTTCAAAGCGAAGCCAGTAGGAATCGAGTTTTATGGAACCTTCGCCACTACTGTACAATCACAGATGTTGTTACACACAGTATATTTATAATATATACAGTGTGGTAAAAAGACAATCTCGGTATAGTCTCATTCCCATCCGTATTTTTAATGAGCAAATTGAGTTTTTATGTCCCTTATGTGCAAAGGCAACATTGGGTGATTCCCACAATCATCCCAGGAATTCTAATTCTTATAAGGCTAAATCTAGCAATGAAATGGTCTTATTTTAAGATATAACAATATTTCTCAATCCTACTATTAATTAATAAGTATATCATTACATACATACATATGATAATATGCTATAATTTTGATAGATATACGGCCGAATATGTTTTATTGAGTACCCTCAACTTATATTGTCCCTTCCAACGAATTGTATTTAAGTTTTCGTTTCGTTGCAAGATCTTACGCTTAAACATTCACAGAATCGAACAACATCAATCATCCTCTCGTTATTTTAGTCTTCAGATTAGAGTCGAGAATCCTGGAAGAAAAAAAAATCATTAATCAATGGCCACCTAGCAAGAATGTTCGAACCTAACCTAGTTGGGGAGCCCCAGCTTAGTTTTTTTTTTAACCTTGCCCCACACTATGAATTTCTCCTGTATCTTGGGTGCGTTTACAAACATTTAAAGTCATAAACACAAACAGCCAAACCCGGAACAACTACCTATACGCCATACAAAAGTTGCTGCAACCATCTCGACTCGCACATGGTTATAATATGGTTCATTATTACAGCATGCACAGTCTGTCATCAATCGCCAGATATTTGGGAAATTCTCATTGTTTTATTCGCAAAACTAAGATTTATCGGTAATACCTAGCATGACCCAAACTCTAATGGTAAAAACCCAAAAAATCTTCTCTTCTTAATAAAATCCTAATATTAGATTTACCAATATACTGGCTTTTACAGTAACATAATATGTATACATACACCGATAACACCCGTTTTCTGGAACAAAAATCAACAACGTGCTTCATAATTTCTAAGCTTATTGTGGTTGATTTTGATTCCTGGAAGCGGGTGTAAATAAATCGATTTTAATAGATAATTAATCGATTTTAATAGATAATTAATCGATTTTAATAGATAATTAATCGATTTTTAATAGATAATTAATCGATTTTAATAGATAATTAATCGATTTTAATAGATAATTAATCGATTTTAATAGATAATTAATCGATTTTAATAGATAATTAACTTACGTATAGAGCAGGCCAGGATTCAGTCGTCAAGGAAACCAGCGTCGAGGCCTGAGCTTATACCCGGCGTAAATAAGTGCGCCTACACATGCCACGCGGATTGTGACGCGGATCACGCGCGTGGACATAGACGGCGGCGGTACTCTGTTCACAACAAAGATGATTACATTAAAAACTGTTACAGGGAACCGCGTGGTAAAATGAAGCGAGTATGTATAGATCGTAACAGGCAGCATTAAGTAGTTTCTGCCTACGCTCACGGGAAAATGGATTTATGTTTCAACTTAGGTTATGTACAGTTAACAAAATGGATTAATAATCAGGCAACTAACTAAAACTTCTTTTAAACATATTGGACATTTAATCAGCAGTTAGTCAAGTCAATTTTACTTGCGTAACGCAACTAGTGCAAAAATATTCGTTGTTGTTGCTGGTTACAATAATGTGTTTTTAACCCGCGACGCGACCCAAAAAGAGGGGTATTATAAGTTTGACCGCTATGTGTGTGTGTCTGTCTATGGCACCGTAGCTGTAACGGATGAACCGATTTAGATGAGGTTTTTTATAGGCAGTACACAAAAATTTCTAAACAAAAAATATTGTATACTTACTGAAGTAAAGGTGGAATGTCTTGGGGTCTAATTTTACCCCAGTGTTCCACGATACCAGCCACGTGGCCAATGCCGACGACGCCTACAATACGGCAAGGTTCCCGACCTAGAAAAAGAAAAGCGTTTAAACAGTCAATCATTATTACAGCGCTAGGTAATGAAGCAAAGTATTAGGGTCCTCGCGCACATTATAATTTGAAGAGCAAACCATTTCTTAACTATGTTTTCAAAGTAGTTATGAATGTGTTCTCGTGATTTTCGATTTTTAAGAAAAGTTAATCGTACTCACGCGGTTGCACGGCAGCCACCTGCAGTGAATGGCAAAGATACATGTCTCTTTCGACGACAAAGACTCGCTTCAAAGCAGGGAATTCTTCTGCCATTTCTTCCAACATATCCTCTAACATTTTCTTTTGTTTACACTTTTCTACTTCCTCCAGGCTGTAAAAATACAAACAGTTTTTTTTAAATTTTATACAATCATTATATTTATATGAGATAGATTTTGCCCGAGGATAATGTAGCTGCTCCGAAGATTAACAAATATTTATATATACAAACCAGGACAAAACAAAAAAGTTGACATCTTGCACATCGTGGCTGCGACAAACTGCTGTGCTATGGGGGGCCCACAGCACAGAGCTGGTTTTCAGTGGTCACCCGTGTAAAAACGTACATCCATACTTACAAACTTTACCTCTTTATCTATACTTATATTATTTAAAGTAAAAAAAAAAATTTCAGCCTGCTATGTCCCAAAATAAAAATATTATTAAATAATTACTCTGGTCCCGATGCAAAGTGGTGATTTGAAAGGCTTTACTTGAATATGATACTTCGGAACGTGGATGTCTCAGAAAGCACATCACCTGACTACCAGAACCCAGTTACTGGTTAACTAGTGTCCGACCGAAGCTTCCCCTTCCGCTTAAGCTTCAGCCAAAAAAACCATAGGTAAGACAATAGAGTTTACAATACCAGTTAGTGAGAATGCATCATGAAATAATAAAAATAGAAGGCATAACTGACCTTATTGTCTGGTTGGATGTGAGCAAATGCCAGATGAACCTGATGGTCTGGCCCCAGGAGAGGGATGCTATGGCCCGGTGTAGGGTGATGTCTATCGCCCTGTCTCCCAACTGTACGATACAGCTGGGGATTTTCTTAGCCTGAAATAAATGAAAAATGCATTTATTTTCAGACATATTTTAGCTACAGCTATTTAAATATAAGACTACGACAAATATTTGCGTTATTATGATAATGCAAAGTACACCCTATTTCAGTCCTAATAAAGATATTTTTTTGTATAATTCCAGTGAAAGTGTTTTATTATTGACGTGTTTAGTTAACAAACACACTGTTCAGTGTTTCACATAATAAACTTCCGAATTCTTGCACAAGACATTAAAATTCAAACATGGGAGTCATATCTAATTTAATTTGCGAGAGAGAATTCACTACATCTACGAGACTGCAATACATATTAAGGGTTTATTTGGTATGTTTTTAAATTTACCTCAGCCATAGCGCGTCGAAATTCACCACCAGGCGCCATACCCAATTCTCTTGTTATATGAGCCGACATGTTTAATAATAATATGTACATCAATCCATTGAACACTCCATTCTGGGCCATTGTTGCTCTGTAAGAACAAAATTTAACAAACAAAAAGGTTTACTAAGATACTTGAAATAAGAATCCATGAAACAATAAAGTATTGGGCATTCAAGGCATACAAATCCAGCTTGATAGCTTGGTCAGATGGCCAAATTATAAATATTACTTTTTATTATCCATTTGAGATTTGACTATCTCTGTTTTTCATGGCATAGGTTTGTAAAACTTTGTGGAAAATTCAATAACAAAGTAACAAACCTGATCTTTTTAATATTAATGTTCTTAGCTTCTCTAAGTATGACTTCTTCATCTAATAACAGAATATTAGTCCTTTGTTCACATAACTCCACCATCACAATATGCGGGTTCACTTCTTGTATTACCTGAAATTACAAAACATTCAATAGGAAAATGTAAAATATTCAGATAACTTTGGATCATGTCTTTTATTATAGTGTTACACAATAAAGATACTCATTTCTTTCACATTTGGAATTACGGAGAAAGTAAATCAAATGTTTTTATTAATAAAATATAAAATAATGACATACAAAAAAATACTGCATTTGATAAAATCATTATTAGGTGCATTCTGTTGTTTCTGTTGTTAATTATAATAATTACAATATTAATAAAAAGGCTAAAATCCACAGCCAATAATAAATTAACGACATAGGATTCAAGTTGAAAACTGAACTAAATTTGATAAAATACCTCATAGCACAATAAACGTAACTGATGAAATGCGGGTATGGCTACTAGTATGTACATCTCTGCCAAACCCTTCAAGGAATTACAGGCGTGATATTATGTTATGTTAGCAGAATAAACTACACATACCCTGGACACATCCTCCTGCGACTGTATGCTGAAGTGAGCAGTACCTACTAGATACACCTTGCCCCCATCAGGTGCATCCAGTACTGTCACTGTACTTGGAAGACCTTCATCCAAAGGCAAGTCAGAAACACCTGAGGATCAGACAGGTTTTTTTTAAAACTATACTTAATAATATTGTTGGATTTTAAATGGGGAACGCATGCAAGACTCGAGATTTAAGAATAATTAGACTGTGTTATGAAACAAAAAATTAAGCAACAGTTTTATGATAATGAGCTTTAGTTTTGCAAACTGCATTCAAACTCCATTGTTTAGGTTTTGTTGCTTGATTCATTATTTATTAATGTGCCCCAATTTATACTATATTCCTGTAATAGGCTATGTTTATGTGTACTAAGTTCAAAATTAAATTAATTTACCATCCTCCATGTCACATTCCGGATTAGAATCTACAACTTGAGTGTCAGATGGTGTTTCTTTCTTTTGGTCAGGTGTAGAAGTGACAAAACTAGGTTTATCTGAAAATAAAATCTTAAAGTCAGACATAAAATTAAACTTTAAACAAACTAAAACAATTCTGAATCATAATTACTTTGGAATGCTGTTATTAAAATATGAAAAGGCCGTTATTTTTAGGAGTTTTATTTATTATCTTGTTTTGTTTGATTAATAGTGAATATATCAGTCAACCTTATCATAAGCCGGTAGCAGTAATATCACCTTAGGTTGAATAAGTATCATTACAAAATTTCTTTCTACCGGGCACATCTAATGAGTCCAATTTTCAAATTAAAAGAGCACAAACCTGACGTATGTGGCAACATTGCACCAAAAGTGGTCATTGGGGCATCACCACCACCATCCTCAGCCTTTATGAACACCTTACACTCATTGACTATATCACACTTGACCCCTGATGCTTGAGGTTTCACAAACAACTGATCCTCTTCTAAATTACTATGTGTCACCAGCCTCTCATTATTCAGCAGACGATCAGCGGCATCCATCTTATTATTGAATTACTGTAAGTGCAAACGCCATAACTGATTAGAATGGTGCAACGCAACAGCTGCAATGCAAATTCAATGCAACATTTTTCTAAATTCAGAAAAATAAATAACAAGAAATGGTCCCAAAAGTAACACAATTTTAGTAAGTTTAGCAACTAAATGATAAAATACGACTTTTGTTTCAGAAAATTATCGACAGGTAACGTGGATAATACCATACCAATCAAATTATGCCAACTCAATTTTTTAAAGTGAAAGTACATATTTGCAGCACTTTACTTAATCAATTACTACACGTACCCTAGTTAAATGTCCAAATTATGTAAACTTCGCTATGAATATTTATTATTCGAATTCCTATTTTTGAAATAATATTTTATTTTGATTTGTTGAACATTTTTACAATTTTTCACAAAATCCAGTGATATCACATACAAACACAAAATAATATAATCTGGTGTTCCCATTTGAAAAAGTTATATTGGAATAAATCGATTTAAATTAATTAAAATCGACTAAATCCTTGATAGGGTACAAGTGTAAGTTCTTACAGCTGCTTGCTGCTTCTAACTAAAGCAACCCCTAATGCTAGGGATAAACGAGAAAAAAACTTCTTAGCTTCAAAATTACCATTGACTAGCATAAGGAATCTTGGAAATATGATTTATTTAACAAATTAATGAGCAAGAAAGAACATAAAATGTCTTTTTTATTTAAGCATCCTTTCGATTTCTAGAATAAAATAATTATTATTTTGATTTTACTCATACAATAATTGCGTGTGAAATCCATTTAAAATCACAGGAACAACACTAGCACTATTACGTCACTTCAGTCCGACATCCGAAATTCGATTTTTCCTTCGGGTTTGTAGGTCCGTGGGATTCTATTTTGCAGATAAACTTTTAAATAAAACTCAAAATGAGTGCCTGGAGAGCAGCCGGTCTTAAGTAAGTCCCATTATCGCATAAATACTATGTTTTAAATTTTATTTGTGATAAATGAAATATACTAAAGGTTATGTTATTCTAGTTACATAAACTACTCGAACGTCGCTTCAAAGATGCTGAGGCGGGCCTTGAAACCCGAATTCCGTGTTGAAGCGGCAAAGCGTGATGCTTCCCATGTCCGTATTACTCCATGGCTTAACGGCAAGCCCGCACGTAAGTATTGAAATAGAATAGTCTGGGTACAATAATTGGATCAATGATTCTTCTTGGTTCTTCATGTATGGCCAACACATAGTTTTAATTATATCTGGAAATAATAAAAATCAAGTAATGTATGAGTATAACAATATAAAGAAAAAAAACTACACAGTTCAGATGATGTTAACCTGATATAAATGAAAGAAATAATATGTAGATAACCACTGCCATACAAAAAAAGTAAATAATACTGGACACTGGCAGCACTACTGTGCAGACTTCTATATAAAAGTGTGTAAAATCAAATTATCAATTGATTTTTCAGATGAAAAGGACTAAAAAGGATGATCTAAATTAGGTTTGTCTTACAAGCAACAAACGTTTACAATGCTTGTCCATCCAATTTCATTATTAAATGAAATTGGTTTGATGAAACACTAATATAGAGAATTTAGTGACAAATAACCATTAGTTTAGTAATTGATTGCAACTGTGTGTTTTTGACACTAACAATGAAATTATATCAGCCCTGATTTTAGCAAGTCAATAACATCTGCATTTGTTTTGTCTGATGCATACATAGAGGAATTGTTTTCAGCGTCATTTGTGTTTTTGTTATTGAAAGTTTTTGACATTGTAAGCCAAATTCTTGATGCTGTTTCTGACTAATAGGGCCTTTACCATTTCCAGATCTGCAAGCCAAATAGAGAGAATGGGATCCTTCACCAGCATGCACGAGTATCAGCAAAACAAATTAGTTTAATGTAAAATTTGTCAATAAATTATTGTTATTTATGTTCTAGTTTTTTTGTATATGTCATAACAATAATTTATTGACATGTATTGTACTATCCACCACAGGTGCTCAAATTACTGGGTATGGAAAAAAACCGAATTTTAGGGAAGAAAACAAAACATTTCATTGCAATAATGCTTTTAATCTTGTAAGTTTTGTTTGTATATTAGCAGCCTCTACTTCAGATATCACATTTTTGCCCAGTGGTGCTTCTGGATCAAGTTCTTTTAAACTAAAGTCTCTCCTAATATCACACTGCTTTTTCAGTTTTTCTAAGCCATTCCATGCTATCATGACACCATTGTCCGTGCATACAGCAGGAGGTGGACGATAAGTCTTGTAGCCCATATTACATCCAATATGTTCAATTGATTGATATATAAAATTGTTACAGGCAACTCCGCCAGACACAACAATAGCCTTATTATCTGGATTTATTAACATATTTTTATCACAAAACATCATGGCTCTGTGTGTTCTATGTGCTATATGTTCTGCAACAGCAAGCTGAAATGCTGCACACAGGTCATACACTTCTGGTATTATTTCATCACCCATCATATTGTGCTCTGCTTCTTTTTTTATCAGCTTGCGAACCAAAGAATCTTTTAACCCGCTGAAACTGAAGTTACAATTTCTAAACTTTGATAGGGGTAAGGGGAATTCAAATTGGCCTGGATTTGTATATTTCTTTGCAGCTAACTCCACTGCGCGACCTCCACATATTTGTGAGTATTCAGGAATATTCTTTAATTTCATTCTTCTAGCAACTTTATCCAACACTTCACCAGGAGCATTGTCTAGACTTTTTCCAAGTAATAAAAAATCATTAACGTCCTTTACAAGTGATAACAAGCAATGTCCTCCAGATATCAGCAAAACCAGAAAAGGAAACTGGACTTCATGATACATTCTTGCTACTAAAGCATGGGCTTCCATGTGGTGAACAGGTATTAAGGGCCTTTTGTGTATTCTTGAGAGATACCTAGCATATTTTGCTCCAACCTGAAGGCTCAAAAGCAAACCAGGTTTCGTAGTTACGGCGATAGCATCCATATCCTCAATAGTTTTGCCAGCGTTATCTAGAGCCTCTGCTACAACTTTATCTATGTTATTTCGATGTAACTCATGCGCAAAAGCTGGGTTAACTCCACCGTATCTAGTATGGAGTGCGGTTTGAGAATACAAAGATTCTCCCAGTAAGTGACCTCTGCCATCAATAACAGCACAACCGGTATCATCGCAAGAGGTTTCGATTCCTAATATCACAGTATTTTGAGAATATGATATAGTTTTGCAGCTATATGCCTGTACAACATAGGCTCTTGCAATTCTTTTAACACTTTTCTGAAAAAAATGCATAGTTTATTGTTTTCAATAAGCTGAATGAATGAATTTCAATTACGTAATATTCTTTCGATAACAACTAAAATAGATCTTAAAATGAAATTAAAACATCGTACATAATCGCGATATCCACAATTCACAAGGACAAAATGACATTGACATTCGACACTATGTGACAAGCTGTCAAAGCGTTGCCTGTTTTCTATTTTTCTTATATCTATGGTTTTCACTGCCAGAAAGCACTAAAGACGAGCTAGTATGGTCAAGACAAGACCCAGCCTAGCCTGCCCGAATAGGTTGAAGGGGAAAAAAAAAGTGTCACCAGAACCATTCGAGATTAATCGAGATGTCCGAAAACAGGAAAATCGCTTAGTCAGTCTAAATATTAAGGGACCTTAAACAATCAATCAGAATTAATTCAATTTGAAGGTTTTGCTCTACTAGATTGATGATTAATTGATTACACTACAAAAACATACACCTGCGACGATCTTTACATACTCTTTTCTGCCCATCTACGTTCATACGCGCACGTCACCGCGTTGGTTGTATTATATTTTATTTTGTACAACCAGATATTTTGTCGAAATTATTGAAATTCTTACCAGATTGATCATGGTCTAAGTTCAAAAAGGGTACCTTGTAGAATTGCGAATAGTTAGTATTAGGGTATTACCACACCAATCGATAGATCGTCTATCGAGGCCATCGAACGATGGTAGAATGGATAAGTCGACGTCGATCGACAGTTTCTACTACTCCAATTGATCGATTGTCGTCCTTTCTACCGTCGATTGATTGGTGATGACCCTTATGCACTTAGTCCTTGAGCTGGTCCTGAAGTCCTAGTGAGCCATGCATGGCCATCAGAAATTGTACCAAAACCAAAACCCAACCCTAGAACTATAGACAACAAATATTCAACTGTCATTCAGCATTCTATAAACTGTCTATTCTTTTCTTACGAACGAAAACCTCGAGCAACCTTCAATAAAAAATAGCGGTGTTCGAGTAGGATAGACACGATTTTTGTTCTATTTTGTTTTCAATCGAACGGTGTGGTGTGTAGCTCCGGCATTTATCTTAGAAAAAAGGAATTGATATGGTAACTATAAATTATTTTTAATGTGAATTGAATAAGCAAAATGCCGCTTTCCAATTATAATACGAGTCTAACATAAACTGCCATTGAGATAGTTTCTAATTTTTAATTCAAAATTCATAAATATCGTCGTAATACTGAATAAAAAGTCAAGGTATCATTTCTTCTTGACTGTTATAAGTATTGTGTTCAGGAACCATGTGCTGATTGAAATACAATTACGTTATATTTATACATGAAGTGAGTACATATTCCAAGGACTTCGGCTATATATTCACATAGAACTTACTACCATCTATTACTTCAGGACAAGTTATGTGAGGATTTTACTGCGTATTTATTGCAAATTTGGATTCTTACATCTGACATTTATTACATAATTTAAGCTGTAAAAAATGTATTTTTTTCTAACACTAACTAATAGCAGTCAATAACTTTTTTGTTTAAAACCTGGTGAATATAAAAACAAAGGCTCAGTTGTTTTAAAACATAAAATTTTGATACCCAGGTATACATTTTAGTCTTAATTATTTATAATTATTATATGCTGGGAAGATTCCCAGCACACTATAATTGGTCTTTGAAATGTATTATTACTTAAAACGTGTTAAAGGGCATTTCCAACTCAAACTTATAACATAATTCATACTTGTAAATTTTTGAGCAATGTTTAAAATATATTTAATTTGTTAAATTATTGTTGTCTTCTTTTTAGATTTCATGACTACAAGGATAAGGTGACACATCCAAAATGATAAACCTACACATTTTAAAGCAATCTACGCTTGTTCATCTATGTTTCGCAATATCTTACTTCACGTCTGGTTTGATTCTGTGCTTTATACAAGCTATTTTATACTTTGGACTCAAGCCATTCAATAAATCTTTGTACAGAAAGATAAACTATTATCTGTCATATTCATTTTATAGTCGTAAGTATTGTTTTGTTATGTTTTCTTTAAAAGACATGTTATCCCTTATTCATTAATGCACTTTTAATTGATCTTATGAAATGATGAATAGAAAAATATTGAAGAAGAATACATGTTGCAATAACCCCTTTATTGTATTTATATTGGGATAAGGGCAGGAGAATCATGATGGCTTTATATTGATCTTATTCTGGGTAAAACCTTACTCTGTTTGCTTCCAAAATTTAACCTTTAGAAGATGGAATTTTCCTCATTTGTCACTCTCATATTTAGTTTCCATTGTCTGTTTATACTACAAAATGTAAGAAAATATTTACAAAATATTCATGTGACTAGATGTTCAATGAATAAGGGATATTATTTATTTGTAACCATACCAAATTAACTGAATATTACTTTACTATCTTCACTTTATTAAAATCTATTTAATTTTCAGAATTAGTGTTTATGTCAGAATGGTGGTCAAATTCAAAGTTATCTATTTACATTAAAAAGGATGAGTATGAGAAGTTCTATGGTAAAGAACATGGATATCTTATAATGAACCACAGCTATGAAATAGATTGGCTCATGGGATGGCATTTCTGCAACACCATAGGAGTTTTGGGAGTGAGTATTAATTCATTTTAATTAAATTAATTCCTCTGATTTTTAAACAATTTTAAAACTAGTGTGTGAAAATCTGAACTCAGGATTCTTTACTCCTTATTTATCAGCCAGTCTTAAATTGCAACTGTTCCTGGAATGGTCGCAAGTTTTATTTTTAATCAGAACCACTGCCGGTTGAGTGTTGATATGTGACTGTTAATATAAGCACAGGTGATCCACCTCAAACATTAACTTTTAGTACAGTGAGTAAAGAGTTTTCTGTCCAAAGAGTCTTCTAAATTCTAAACAAATCTGATACCTCACGATTTTAACTAATAATTTATTATAAGTAATAAGTAAACACTATTATTGTCTCTAAGGTCGAATTTTATAAAATATTGAATGTCCGAAATTCACCTAAAATACACTGGCCTTTTGCAGAACAATGATCATTTAAATACCTCTTTAGCTGTTGGCAAATAGCATTGATTAGACTAGTGGGAAAATTCCAGACAATCGAAAAAATATACATTGTATAATTAGGTATTCAATGTATTATTTATTTTATTAGGCCTTTGCCCAGCAGTGGGATGACGCAGGCTAACAGTATCAGTATTAATTAGGTATTCTGCAATCCTGTACCACAGCATAACCAACAATTCGTAAAATAAAATAGAAATCATTTTAGTGTCGGACATTGGCCAATCGGTTTATAACAGGCGATGCTTTCCGTTATACTTAATAAAACGTCGAAATATTTGGGTCACAAAAATTAATATCGCGGCGTTAAGTTACTGGAGTATCTACTTTTATCATTCAATGTCAATTCATATCAAAGTCCCTTTTATTTTTTGAACCATTTTATCAGAGTGGTTGTTAAAAGATTTTGACGATTATTGATGTTTGGTTCAGAGGCTTACCCCCGAATGCTTAACGACACTTGAATTTGACAAAGTTACACGTTAAAAAGCTTTCTGTCGATCCAATACATGTGTATTAGAAGCTCAACTTCGTACTAAAACGTCGTCTGAAATGGTGTTCGGAAAAGCAGACAGTTCAATGTCCGCTTTCTGCTGGGAGTTTTTTGGCCAAGGTTGGATATGCTAGCCACTTTGAGAGCACATGAAAAAGCAGCCCCCCGAAGCAGTCTACAGTCTACCATCGAACGCAGTCGCTGTGGCCGAAATCGGCTAGATGGCATCATTATTAGAAACTTAAACTGAATTTGGGCGACCAGTGTCCGAGAATGGTGTTTTCGCACTATGAATTCAAAGACCTGACCATGTGACATCGCCCACTGGACACAAGTGGTAGATTACGACCTTCTGTCTCACATTAGCCTGAGTCCCTTCATTGGAACAAAATAGGCCGATTTTGTACTTTAGCCAGTTGACATAATTATCACAAATCGTACTTGACATTACTAACGCCTCTGGATTAATGTCTAACGCCACGATTTATGATCGTCGGAAGCCAATCTAACGATCGATGGATTCGGCGCGACTTTGATGGTTGTCTGATTAACGACCGACATTAGCTAATCAGTTGATTAGGCAGCCCTAACATCAAATCCATGTTAATAGGACTGGCCAACGTTCCATATCGATAATTTGGTACTGGTGTTTGAAGGCGCTCCCTTACCGGAGCTTTGGCCTGTAACGTAACATTCCAAGATTCGAATTTGAGCATTACGTTCCAAATAGACGCTCCCGGTGATCCTGGGAGCATTCGCCTGTAATGTAACAATCTAGAATTTGATTCCGTACAATTCGTTGTTACAAATTGTATCATTACAGGTTGCGCACTGTAACGCTCGGTTCTTCTAACGCACCGATGTAATGCTCAAATCAGAACCGTTACATTACAGGAGAATTCTCCTGGCGAAGGAGCGCCTGTATGGATAAGTGTTTCCGAAATATCTGTGACCATGGGGGACGGTACCTTACAACCACTTACATGTACTTTACACATAAGCGCTGGTAAGGTCGAGAATTTATCAGCGACTTCCCCGGTCTTGAAATCTTGACTCTTGCGAGCGTTTTGGCGTCATTGATTACTTGTCATTAGGCATTCCGTTCCGCATGATCGGCTTTCTCCTCTATAATCTATTATTTAAAAAAATGATTCGTTAATTTTCGCGGTCCCAAATAAAAACGAAATACCGAAATTCGGACTCTTCCTAGATGACCGTAATGTTATAATTATACGTATGGCGCGATTTATGCCCATAATAGATTCACACATCATTTAGGCGTCAATAATTTATTTATTTAAACTTCAGGTAAAAGAATGGTACATAGGCAGATGTTAATACCACAAGGCATTCTCTACCAGTCAACCTTTGGGTCAAATAGGACAGCATTGTGTGATAGAGTACAAAAAAATAAATAAGAGGAATACTATATATAAATATGTTAACATAAATTGATATACATTAATAGGTACACACTAATACACGTGTATACAAGTAAATTAAATAAACTATTATATATGTTATTCTAATACTTACAAATAGTCCAAAATACGAGAAACCTTATAATAATTACTATGACTATTAATGACTAGCTTGTGAGCAAATTAGTCTGTGTTGTCTGGTGTAGTAAATTAGTAATCTATCAAATCTATAAAAATAATCCAAGAATTTACATATTCTGTAAACAAATTTATATCCTGGTTACGATCATTCGATCGTAACACTCGTTAACGGTCAACGTTCGATGGTCAGCAAGGTCTTCTAAACAAAGAAACGTTCATGCCTATATTGATAAAATGTATGGAGAATTTAATGAATTATAAATATTATCAATGCTGCTACTATGATACAAGGCATGTTAAGATGTCTGAAATAATAAGGCATTACAATAGTACTGCTTATTGCTTAATGATATGTGGCCTACTGAAACAATGACAGTTCAGTCGGTTTTACGTGACGACTCTTGATAGGTTTTATTACAAGGATTATCAATATCTAATAAGAAATTAATAACCCATAATATTTTTAAGTCATGATGACTGAATCACGTTTTGTATAAATAATAAAAAGGTATTATCGAGTTATAAATGCGTTAAACAGTACGAAATAGGTACTGTACACTTATTTTCGCTACCGAAACGGAACTTGAGAAAGAATGATACAAATAAATTGGAAGTTACATCATCGGTTATCAAAAGGTCTTCGTGAAATCAAGGGAAAAAAAACAAATAAACAAAAACCGAGTGCTGCTTTACGGCACGGTTCAATAGGGTAAAATTTAATTACGTAGGATTTATTCCAACACCAAAAATGAATTTTAATTAAAATATTATTCATATCCTCATCAATATTCGTACTCGTTTCGTTTATTTATACGACAATTTATATTTATTATATTAATATGTAAGTCACAACGTGGAAGCCAGCGTGAGCGAATTAATTTATCCGATGATTGATGCAACCAATTTAAAATGTTAATTTGGGAGACAGAGATACTTTGACCGACGAGACTATCTACCATTTATCTTCGTGGGATACATCGTTGCTTTAATGCGTCAGTCACATGCCAGGAACTATATCCAGGACTTCAAAGGCCGAAGTCTCCTGAGAAAGACTGACTGGATCCACTATTCTTTGGACAACAAACTTCATGATGTAAATCGTTACGGAGTTAATGATTCCCAAAAAGAATCACGATCGTCATAAATTAGATACCTTAATGACAGAGATATAAATTAACTACTTCCAAAGTAGTTCTGCTATTTAGTAAATCTGTCAGAAATTTAAAAAAAACAAACATTCGACAGCGAATCTACTGTCTGGTTTGTATGTAAATAAAATAATGTTTTGCAGGCTAAAACAAAAACTTACCTACCCATTATCATACTGTATTTTTTACATACAAGTTTGTAATCAAATCTATAAATAAACCTAATAATATTATGTAAATATTTGAACGTGTGTGGGCGCAGCCGCGCACCAACAGTTTCTGCATTCGTTAGTCATTGTACCTTAGTGAAGGCAAAAAAATGCTAGGATACGAAAAAATAACAAGCAGTATTGCAAACTAGGTATTGTGAAACGTAGTCCAGGTTTTAATATGTAAATTTTGTTTCAGAATTGCAAGGCTTATGCGAAAAAATCCATCCAATATCTACCTCCAATTGGTTGGATGTGGAAATTCTCCGAGTTTGTATTTCTAGAACGGTCTTTTGAAAAAGATAAGGAGACCATTAAATATCAGATATCAGAATTGTGTGACTATCCGGATCCTGTGTGGGTGAGTCAACTCTTGAATCATTGGACAGACGGTACAGACAGCCTGATAAAAATAAATAAGCCGAAGTTAATCTATTATTAACATTACATAACTAAGGTGAACTATTCGTAGTACGTGAGGCAATTGTTTACCTACTTATGTAGCTATTATTGATTCGGTATATTTCAAATATATTATGTTTACAACACGACCGCTAAGGAAGTAAGGACACAGCTATATGTGACCTTTACGGCTATGGCCATGAGGTGCCTCAAGTATGCTTCTAGAAAATCAGTGAAAATTAACAGTAATTCTTACATTTCAAGGGAACTGATAGGAATTGTCTACCCATGAAAGTTAAGGTTACTGTGATTGATAACAGATAAACCATTCGATAGTATCAGTCTCGGTCATTCCTGTGCCTTTGCTTCGGCTATCACTGATAGCAATCTCAAATTGTTAGATAAGGCCAGGGCTACACTGTGCAAAAATTCCGTAGTCGATTTTCTGCGGCTAAATGAATTTCATTCCAGTATCAATTAGACGCACGAAATCGTTCTACAGCAAAACTTTATTTATGCCTCAATCAAGACTTCAATATGGAGCGAAGTAGGTATATGGGTAGCCTTGTTCAACCGTTTATTCGGTTGATTTGTTGTGCGAAAGATAAGCAAAGGAATTTTCCCTAATAAAGTAGCGCCGGCCGGTAAGGCTTAACAGATTTATCCAACTTCCTGGTTTGATTATTTAATTCGATTTTAGCTACTAATGACTCCTGAAGGAACCCGCTATACAAAGACGAAGCACGAAGCATCATTAAGTTTTGCGAAGGAGAAGAACTTGCCGCTCCTTAAACACCATCTTACGCCTCGCACCAGAGGTTTTACCACAAGCTTACAGTTCTTCAGAGGAAAAATACCGGTTATTTACAACATACAACTGGCTTTTGAGAAGGATAGTAAGGTAAGACATACGAATATGCTAATAATTAATCTTTTGGTAAAGCATAAAAAAACTGAAGTTGACGGAAGCAATTGCGGTTTCCGGACAAGTCGCCAAATTGCGGATTCGCGTAATACGTGGCCTTTTTTTTTACGGATGGGAAATCATCAAATGTGTCCTCCCGCTCTGGGTGGAGTGGGAGGGAGTGTCAGACTCTTACTGACTAAAACCCATCCATGTTCCTTCTTTGCCCTTTGTGTTCCAGGGCCGCGGTATCTCGGCCTTACGTTACGATATCTATGATTTCCCGGATGATAAGTCCAGTTGTTTGATTTCATATTCTTGCGAATCTTGTAAGTTGGAAAAGACGTGGTTTAAGCCATTCGGAATATCCTTGCCATCTTCTTATTTTGTTCATAAAAAAGATACGAAGTGTCGGGTTATTTTTCCAGCTGTATGCGGTAATAAACACCTGCCTTTGCGTCCTCGTCTTAATTAGCTGTGTTATGTCAGTTTTTTTTTAGCCGGGGGTTAAGATAAAACTGACATAACAATAATGTAACAGTTGCGCAACCTAATTGGTTCAGGTCAATGTTTAAATAATGTTTTGTCTACCACGAGGACTCATTAAGGGCATTATATCTCAATGTAGGCCGCATATAATAGGTAGGTACTATCATACTATTGCAGTCTTATTGTTTAATTAAGATACTACCAATTAATGATTATTACCCTAATTATAAATTTAAGGATTGTATTGTCGAGATACTCGCGAAGTTGATAACAGTTGTAGATTACGGTTAGGTAATGTCAATATTGATTGATTTTCAGTAGTGGGTGTAATGTCCAATGTATTGAGTTCAGAGTGTTGAACTTTGATAAGCTTAGTACCTGGTCTCGTGTTTCTTTTTTAGCTTATGCATCATCGTTTTGTTACTGGCCGGTGATAACATGTTACCTACCGGTTTGTGATCGTTGGGTATTGTCGACTAAGTATTATACACCGTGACTTTTTAGTCGTCTTACAAAGGTGGTCCACTCAATGTGCCCGACATAAAATAGCTCTAGACGCGTTTTTGTTTACCTGCCATAATAGGTACAAAGAAACTAATAAAACATTGGAAAAAATTATGAAACATCCTGTTAATGATCTTTACTTGTCAAACGGGAGAACATACCTATTACCTACCCAGCTCTCGAGTCCAGTAGATCATCACTAACAACAGGGTGTTTTAACTACGTCATGCGTCATAATACTGAATAATATGTTTATTTTTAAATTATTAAAATCTCATAAATACCTATTTTTTTGTTTATAAATGTTTAGTAGACATTGGATGCATGAAGTGGGCTGCCGTTGTAAGACGACAACTAAGTCACGGTGTAGATTTGTCACGTGCCCGGCAGTAGTGCAGTCTTAGCACTATCAACAAAATTACAGCAATTTTTAATGCGCTACGTGATGTTTATGAAAATGATGTCTCACTATGGTTTTTTGTAGCGGTCAATTAGGACTTGGAGGTCGGTCAATGATCTATTTTTCCGACTGGAACCTCTTATTTAAATGACTGTAAGAACTATTTGTACGTAAACAACTAAAGCCGTAATTTTTCATCGACATGAACATTAAAACATGCAGTTATATTTTGTCCTCACTGAACTGTATTTTTTTCTTTCTGACTATATATTATCGACCATTTAGCTTCACTACACATACTAGCTTTCTGAATAATAATATGCTAGCACAGAATAGTGCACGGGTTGGGAAGTACCCATTTAGCAGTGGGGCCGATGGGTTATGCGTTTCCTGATCACGCTCCACGAAACGAGCGCGAACGAAAATATCTGTGCGTTGCGCAATGCGCATACATTCTAACCCTCGAAAATATCAAGTCCCTAGTTCCCTAGTAACTAGGGACTTGAGATTTTCAAAGTTTAGAATTTACTAGGGCCGTAGTAGAAAAAAAAATACAAGGTATACAAAAAAGAGAATGTGTTCAAAGCTTCGCTTTGATACGTACTAACCGAATATCACATCATATCGATCGACTTAATACGTATAGATTTGTAATAAAATCGTGTTTTGTAATTTCGATTTCATCCAAGTTAATAACTTTTTCAGACTCCACCAACGTTAACAAGTTTGTTATACGGCAAGCCGGTGCATGCACATTTGTACATCGAGCGGATACCGGTCGAGAGAGTGCCTGAGGACGAAGGTGAAGCCGCCAAGTGGCTGCATGACCTGTTTGTTGTAAAGGTACGTGTGAATTATCCACTTTTAGGCGCGAATTACACAGAAACGGCGTACGGTGAAGGCGCGGCGCAGGCATGTGCCGCTACAAAACGTTTTCATATAAAATGTTCGTAGGCGACGTGTCGTGAATTACACTCAAGCGGCGCGGCGCAGGCACGCCGTTCTTTCGTTTCCTTATAAATTCCACGCCTGCCGGCACGCCTTGTGCCGTTTCTGTGTAATTCGCACCTTACGTAACATGACATCACGCCTGTAATCCCCGAAGTTTTAGGCAGAGGTGTACCCTATAGAACACTCACATATCGCCTGTTATGGTAAGTCCCATAATGGGTTTTGAAAAAAAAAATCATTTATATCACTGGAGAGCAGACTCGAAATAAATGCACTTCCATATTATAATGCGTATAAATACATGTGCACATAAACTTACGCCTTTTCCGCATAAATGATTATAAATAAATCGAGAAAGTTGGCATTTCTATGCGGATACAGTTGCGAAATGCATCTAGTACATAGCATACGGTAGGTACTGAATTCAATACGTCGCCACAGATCACATGTCCTACAAGTCAGTGGCCGCTCTCGCCTTTAACAACCGCAATAACCCATTTCCGCAACGAGTTTGCTAGCTAGCTTGTGCAAATCATGTTTCATTCATCGGCAGATTCATACAAAAACATCTAAAACACGACATAATAATGAAATTGCGACGAAGCATTTGTATCTGACTGTTTGTTTGATAGATCTTGTCGCAAATAATTTTTAGTCGAATTTTGTCACAGATCTTAATGACGTCGGAAAATGAACTAATCTTCTAGGATCTGAGAAAATCCGCGGCCAGTAGCTAATTTTTGCGGTTTTTGGTTTAGTCTATAAAAATACATGTTTAGTACACCATTATGCAAAATTTTAGCATCACCTTGACTTCAACAGATTGTCTTTATGATTTATTTCCGCAACGTCACTTCTAAATACATGAGACACTACCTGTTATGTAAATGTGGAACAGGAAGAAATTAGCGAAAGATTTATTGGAATAATACATAGATAGTCCAATTCACTAGTTTATACATGCTTATAATAAAATTAAAATTTGTTCAGAGATAGCCTCGCTCGGAAAATATAACATGGAGATATACTACCGGGGCAAAAAGAAACTTGTGCCTTCACCCAGGTCTGTCTGTGTGCCAAGGCATGAAAAGATAACTGACAGACAGAGTTACTTTCGCATTTGTAATATTAGCATGGATTTAGGAATGTACTTAAAAAATAAAGCTGTTTTTTGTGACGCTGAATTAATAAAAACTTATTTTTTTTATTTTTTTTTGGTAACAAGCGAATATTTGTTATTTGTATTTGTGTGCAAATGATGCCTCGTAAAGACACATTTGACATACAAGTGACGATTTTCTCACCTTTTTGTTCAAGGTGATGATCTTATGACGATTAATACACAGTAACCCGCTTATTTTTTTTTACTTAATTAACTCCTTAATACAGGTTAGTAATGGCATCTATTGTGGTCAGTTCACACCAAATGTAACCTATAAAATATGATTGTAATTAAAATATTGTAAATAGATGTTGCCCGCGGCCTTCGTCTGGGTGAATTTGAATCGGATTTTTTTAGCAATTTCAAGGGTTTTAATTTTTTTTCACGGAACCCTAATTCTTATTCTAAAATAAAGGTTAAGCCTTACTTACTGCCTATAACATCAGCTATTTGCCAGTAAAAGTCCCGTCAAAATCTGTCCAGCCGTTTCGGAGATTAGCAGGAACAAACAGATAGAGAGACAAAAATTTATAAAAATGTTTTTTTCTTGTTATAAGAACCGTATTATACGTTCTAGATGTACGCAGGAGTATTGAAGAAACACTAGTAAGTCTGTTCAATCGATGCCCATTAAAGGCGGCATGTATCTAACAGACAGGTGTTTGATAGGCAAGTTAGTTAATCTAGATAAAATTATGTTAGTATCGTTGCAAGTTGTGAGCATGCGCTGCATGCGTCATTTGATTTTTATAAACATTGACACAAGGTCTAATTTACAAGGACTGATATGCACAATGACATAACATGCTATCGTGTTCGAACATGACACGTGTATGAGAGTTTTTTATTACTTACTCCCTAATAATACAGTTACCTATGTTTTTGAGTACTATCTAGGGCGCGAATTACACAGAAAAGGCTTACGGTGAAGGCGCGGCGCAGGCATGATCCCGCTTCAAAACGTTTTCTTACAAAATGTACGTAGGCGACGTGTCGTGAATTACACTCGAGCGGCGTGGCGCAGGCACGCCGTTCTTTCGTTTTCTTTTCCACGCCTGCGCCGCACCTTACGCCGTTTCTGTGTAATTCGCGCCTAGGAGGGGCAAGGGGTAGGGCCTCAATAGGTTGGAATGGCCATACATTGTCTCGTAAAAATCTAGAATTCGGGTAACACTTTACGCTTTGCCTCCCCGGGAATCGAACCCAGAAACCTACGTTTTTCGATCCGTACACCGAGAGTAAATCGTTGACTATAAACAAAAATCTTTTTTTTTTTCAGGACAAAATGCAAGATTCATTTTTCAACACTGGAGACTTCTTCCTCGAATCCGGTGTTGAGCGAAGGGAGTCGTTCACAGTGCCTCCTCCTATTTGGTCGCTGGTGAATGCACTCGGCTGGGCCGTTGTCACGCTCACTCCGATGCTCTACTACCTGCTCGGTCTTCTGTTCAGCGGAAAACTCGTTTATTTCTCTATAGCCTGCGTTATATTTGGATTATGTAAGTATATTATAATGTTTTTTTTATTATATGTAGCTAGCTATTAATTAACTTATCGTATACCGTAATTATAGACACAATTAAAAAGTAATTGTCGCCCGATACCGCGTCGGTGGGACACGAAGTCTTAGCCATTGCTCAGACCAAACGTATTGTCGGCCGCTAACTGTGAGCGGGCGTTACGCAGTTTATCGCTTTTTCATATATATTCAACTTCTCGTTCACACCGAACCGACAATCATGATCAATCCACGACAGTAAGCATACTCGACGATGCCTTAAAGGTTTTAGGTTCCCACATAGTGTCGAAAACCTAGTAAGGTCTCTGGAGTCCGCTGGATGCAGGAAGCGAAAGACCGATCGTTGTGTCGAAGCTTGGAGATTGTCTGTGTCCAGCCTTATGTGTATCTTTAAATTGAATAATGGTGATAATACTTGAACTCTTCTACTACTACTTAGTACTTACTCACTTATTACTAGTACTTTTGTAAATCCTTGGTTTTGAACCTGATTGAACATTATTTGCTGGAAAAATACATTAGCAAACAATTGATTGTATTGAAACTGCAATGACTGCGCAAACTCAACTATATGTTTACGCATTTTTTATCAACTGTCGTGACTTTCTTCACATACATACTTATCTATACGTAATTAGAGCAAAACTCTTCAATATTGATGGATTATAGGTAGGTATAATTAATCAATAAAAATAATAAATGTTGGATTGATAAAAACATTCGTCATACGGGTGAGAAAACCGAAAAATATAAAGGCATTTGCATGTTGTTAAAGTATAAAAAATTTAAATGCAAATGATTAAAAACTGGCTAAACACGATTCCACGTGTTTTTTAATTGCATATTAATAATTGAATAAACTTTTGTTTCAGTTTTCATTCTTCTCCAGAAGTCTATTGGAATGTCTAAAATCAGTCAGGGATCTTCATATGGAACAGAGAAGAAGTAACATACCTGTTGCAGTATTTTTCTTTTACAACGTATTCTCAACGTAATACCTGTATACTGTATTTTAAATTGAAAAAGAAGACAAACTAGGTCTTGTAGTTAAATACATCGTATGTTGTTTTAATTGTGAATAAACATGGCAAGCTGAAAATAGTATAAATAAATGACGAAATGAGAGGCATAGTGTTTTGTGTGAAAATAATGTTAAAGTTGTACTTTAATGTATGATTTATTGTTTTAATTTTCCTAATAGAAGCAAATTTTTCATTATAAAATATTTAAGACTAGGTACTGCTTTCTTTGATTTTTTACAAAGTATTACTGTGACTGTGACTGTTCAGTTTATTTATTGTTATTTTTGTTACATAAATATTCGTTTGACACGTGTAGGTACGACAAGCGTATGTCTCGATATGTTCCGCGCAATTCTTTTTATCTGTTATCGTGTAAAGTTTATATTTACCTATCATAAGTATCTTAATTTATAACAGTGATAACAATAATCTGAGGAAGTAATCTATAAACTTGATGTCTTAGATTACCTCATTATTATCTTGTTTCAAACCATAAACCGTGTTACTATCGGAATTGAACCGATTAAATTATTATTATGGATAAAATTAGGACTGAACTAAGCGAAAATTATAGTAGTGTTTTACAAATAGACCAAGATGAATTATTACAAACTAAAATGCGTTCTGTATTTTCTATTTTTATAAAAAATCATTTGGATATCGTTAAATTCTATTCCTCTTTTATAATAAAATCATGTTTATATTTATATTATTCTAAAAATCTGTGGTGAAGGTACTGAATTACTGATTTCTAGAATAGTAAATGTTTAAAGTGATGCAATGATCTTATTAGATGTAGGTTGGATGAAAATATGTACCTTCCTAATATCGAATGCATGACATTCATAATGTTGGCATATACCAAACGGCTAATAATGAATTTCTAGTTGAAAAGATTAAGGCAATAGTTGTGTAGGTATGTGTCCATATAAGTACATATTTTTTGTACAACCTGCAAACTAAAAGGAAAAGTAATCATTCAAAAGTAGGTAGTCGATGGTAATTGAATATTAATGCACAAAATATACATTCAACCAAGCACAAAATGTTGAAAACTTTAGATTTTATGTGCAGTTTTGTTTTGTTTCTAAGTGTGAAAGTGTATTAAAATTTGTTTTTTTTACTATTTTGTGTAATTACTACAAGTTTTTTTTATATAAGTACCATAATGAACCTTCACTCTCGAAGTATGAGGGGAGAGGGAATGTAGAAAATAATTTCGTTTTATATCTAGTACTCAAATATGTTCTGTACAACGTAATTATAAACCAATTAACCAAATACAGTAAAGATTCCATCGTATTTACACCATGCAAAAAATATACGTAAATATCTGAAACACGCACAGAAAAATACCAATGGTTTCGTGTAAATGTGATTGGACCTTTATTTCTTAACTAAATTCCTGGTCAAATTAAATTCGCCCAAGTATGTATGTAGCGAGATTCTCGTTAATTAGCTCCACTAGTTCGTACTCTACGAATTCGTAAAAAGCTTATAATAATTTGATTTTGATCGCCTTGCTTTGATTAATTTCAAAAAGGTTTCATTGTTTCTTATTTTTAAATAAATCCTACAGGTACTTACTGCCAATATTTTTGATATGTCTGATGTACTTTTGATTGGTAAACTATACCTATAACAAGATACCTTGACCTGCATGGGGCACCTTGTAAAGAATCACTGTCATTATCATATTTTGTTTCATCAAAGGTGGAATTTATTTTTCATACCATACTGGGTAAACTGAATAAGGTAACCAAGTTACATACTTATTCTTGTTTTACATGGCCTTTTCAGTATAAATGCATTTATTAGGATTAGAGTAATAGAACAAATAAGTAATAGTAGTTGTCTTTATTACTATTTTTCTGGCAGTACTTCTACTTGTTGTGTATTCTGCATTGTTACAAGTTTACCGTGGAAGTAGTGGTAGGTGGCTCACTAGGATATGCTTTAGCCCGCGTAGAGTTACTTGATTATGTGATATAGACAGTTTATTATGTCCTTTACAAGATGCGTCTGTTGGTATAATTTCCTACTATTTTGATCCAATTTGAATGCTAGAAGAGGGGCTGCTTTGCTTCTACTAGTTGTAACATAGGTATCTTATAGTTTGTTTAGGAATCGTTTTAAATTTAAAATATGTGATTACAAACACTGTTGTCGCAAAAGATGAACTGTTACAAAATGTAAGGTTTTCCATGATTACATTGACCCTATGTGTGTGCGACTTTTCATAAATTGTGATATGCCAAATTGACACGATACATAGTTCTACAAACAGCACAATACCTGTGTAAATTATTATTATAGACTTGTATTTATGGTTGGTTATTTTCATTTCAATAGATAACATAGATGTTGTAACTTTGTAAGTATGTTTATTATTATTATTAAACTTGTACTACTTATCTGATTCTTTTATTTTTGCCTACTGTTATACCTTAAGAGCGGTTTCAGATTAGCGTATTTTGTAGCGTACATGCGCGCCACATTAGGGCGCGTTCCCACTATATCGTGACAATTAATTTATCGTTGGTTTTTAGTTGGCAAAAGTCGCGGACGACAGTTAATCGTGTCGTCGTATATGTGAACACCTCCACTTAAATACACAAGCCACGACGCTTTAAACGACACGATACCCTGTCGTCACGACATAGTGGGAACGCGCCCTTACGCGCTTCAAAAAATCTAACGCACGCGTCCCGCTTTTAAGCGCGTCAACGCTCGTACCACGTAGTCACGCGTGAAACAAACGGCGCGAGTAAGCGCGTGTTTGTTTTGAAAAATAGTATGAGCAGCGCTAAAAGTCGCGGTCTCATGCGACGGGTTAGAGTTGTGCCTCATCTGGCCTTTGGTATAAGTATTTTAATCTGATCTGGCCTGCCGAGCACATCGTTGATTCTACCGCATGCGATAGCACTCCCGCTCTGTTTCTCGCTCTAGCAAATGACGGTTCTGAGCGACTGAAAAGAAAAATGCGATTCCGAGCTGCTAGATGAGGCGCAACCCTTAATAATCCGCCTCGCGCCAGTTTTAGTGGACGCTATAAACCATTGTGACTGCAGTTTGATTAAAGGTCTAATTAAATGAAACAATGTAACTAAACTTTTTTTTTAAATTCTTATAATCACTTATTTTGGAATATCCATGTTGCTTAATCTAAGTATAAAATCTAGTAGGTACATTTGAACTTTCGCCTCTATTGGTTTATTAGTGACAAAAAATCCTGGCACACCGGCCTTTTCTAGAGTTACTTGCTGGTCACTTACCTGTAACAAAATAAGTATTATAACACACACATAGGGAAGATCAGAGGCTGTTTTAACCACAGAACAGATAAAAGAGGTTAGAAGGGCCTTGTGGGCGGGGCAGGCGCGCCGCACTTTTGAGCAGACGCTCAAAAGTCAACCGAAATTTGAATCACCGGTCAACAGTCGCGCTCTTGTTGTGACAGCGTTCAAAACTCCGCGGAAAAAAAGAATTATGCCGTCTTGCGCTATTATAACGTGTCGGAAAAGAAGTCAGGAGTGTAATGTGGCCCGAGGAGGGATTTCTTTTCACCGGTAAGTCCAAAAACCTTAAAATACGAGTGATATTTGTAATTATTACAAAAGTATTATGTAGTTTGTAGACAAAAACGATAAAATCGCATTCAGATGCAAAATTATACATTGCTTGCAATACATGGGTACGATCTTGTACGACGTGAGCGGTCGCGCAATGTATTGCGTTCACTGCGAACGTCTCGTGCGTCGAGCCAAAGCTTCAATTCAGGGAAATCTATGCGCGTCGATAGTGTTGTACCAAATTGTAAACAATGTCGATATTAAGTACGTGTATACGAATGATTATTTTCAGTAATATTACAATTAACTTTGTTTTATTAAAACCAGTTATTGTATAATGTGAATTATTAATTTAGTTTCTTACGATGAAAACATTTTTTTTTTAGTTTTCCAAAAGATCCAGCTATAAGAAAACTGTGGATTGAGGCAACTGGTAGAATTGAATGGATACCTACTATATGTAGCACAATTTGTTCGCAACATTTTGCAGAAAATGATTATGTAACAAAACAGTCAGGGAAAAGATACTTAAAATCAGGAGCTACTCCGCACAAAAATATCGTTATGCCTTTTTCAGTAAGTAGTATATAATTTCTATTTTATAAAACTTTATTGGTGTTTTTTGAGTAGCGTACCTAATTTTACCTTAAAATGACGTCACCTAGATCATCTTTTGTAGTTTGGTTTTATTATGTTTATACAACCAATTTTTTTTTAATTTAATTTATATGTAATTAGGAAATCCACATTATTCGTACCGTACCCGCAACTTAAAAAATCGCAAACCTTTAATTAACAAAATTACAGTAATTTTATCGATATGATTAATCGACCTTTTGGTCGCCGTAACATATATGAGAAATAAATTGCTTTTACGCGTGTGTGAATGTACGTCCAGTGCAGTATTTGCGTTAGTGTGACAACCAATAGCAAACACGCGATCTAAGTGCGTGTGGTTTATTTGTGTGCGTAATGCGCGTACGAATTGATCTCTTGCTTGTAGTGGAGAGACAGAGTGGGAGACATGCGGCGACACGCGTTCTAATACAAATCAGGAACTATGTCCTTTCTAACCTCTTTTATCTGTTCTGTGGTTTTAACAATGGAAGCGAGCTCAAAAATATATAACGTAAAAATAGCATGCTGTTAATTGGGTGGCAAAATAAGCAGAAATGCAATGAATGAATGTATGTTTTTGCATTTCTAGAATGGGAAACCAAAAGGAATTGTGATAAGAAGACGCTCTGCTACTGTATCCCATTCATACAAAGTTTTAAAAACAATACTAAATCATTCTACAAATAAACATATTCAGTGAGCAGCAGTGGCTCATTGGTAACAGCCGAGTAGTAGTGAATTCACTACAAATCACTACTATTTGGCTACTAGCACTTATTGGTACTGTTAGCCTATATTGTCCTGTATATCTCACTGCTGGGCAAAGGCCTCTCCCCATGGCTTCCATTTTTTTTAATCAAGCGGTAATGTGGAGTTTTGGTTCAAGATTCTTTATTTGCATCTTCATGGTTTGTGGTTTTTGTCAGCTCATCCCGCCATCTTGTATGAAGCAGGCACTTTCTTTTGTGTAAATTATTTCACCACCACAGCTATCAAAATGGTGGAGAAAATTGTAAGGTAACTTGTATGTCCAATAACCAAAAATTTGAACACATTTGAGAGCCACAAATCTACACTGGGTGACTACTTCACTAAGCTAGATGATAATCCACTATGATTATGGTCTACTCTCTCTCACATGAGTGAGATGTGAGTCCCAGCAGGCTAATAAGCTAATTATATTTATGTATTTACTTTTTGATCCAATTGTATAACTAATTTCATATCTGTGTGTCTCAGTTCTTCTCTATGCTTTGAATGCAAAAGAGTTTTCTGAAGTTCTTGCTGCTCTGGACATGGCGTTGTGTTGATCATGTTTTGAATTTCCACTAAAACAAAGAAACTTCATTAATAAAATCAACATAAAAAGTGAAACATCATTAATTTTCAGCATTTTATAACTACTTCAGTTTTAATTGTGTGAGGAGTTGACTCTTGCTTTTTTACACAAATAAAATTATTCAAGAGAAGCACTCTATAAAAAAAAATACAGCAAGACTTACATGTGTGTTTGTTAATAATTTGTTGCCTTTGTTGAAATAAATGTTTTTCAGTAACATGTTGAATTTCCATAAGTCCCTTTACTATTTCAAAGACTGTTTCATTAAGAAGACAGTTTGCTAAGCCGGAGAGCAGCTCACTTGGTACTCTCATTTGGTATTTCCTGCAAAGTGAACCAGTTTGTAGATTTGTCAAAAATTTGAAATGTCGTACTGTATCTAGTAGACCACTAACTGCCCAATACATACGGTGGTAATTCCCTGGCCATATCTTGTAGCTGTTCAAGCAAAAAGTACAATTTTCGTTGTAATGCTTCTGGAGTGGGTTCATTGAGTTCCATAATTGCTTTTGTTAATGTAAGTTCTGCAACCACATTACACTAAACACTTAATTTTGTAATAAGTTCTATGAATAGTACAAACAATGGTACCAAGTTAAGATGAATTGATACGCTTTTTAGCACAATAATTATTAAGAAATTATAACAAATACAAAATTGACCTTGACCTACAGTCAACCAGTGTTTGACTTTGCTTGTCACCTTGACGGCTGTTTGCACAGAACATCTCTAGCGAGGCTGTTTGACAGTGACACTACCATTTTTTTTACTTTCAGCATGGAAATCATACGTACATACATACATAGAATTATCAATCTTTCAGTATTTATTAGTTCCATAAAAATATACTCATTTTGAAACGACCAGACTGTTGTCTGTGTTCATTGATTATAGTCAAGTGTGGCGTTCATTGGATCCAAATGAGGAAGCGTATTCATAGGGTGCCTCAGGAATACTCACGATGTGCTGTGGTAGGGCTTGATAGAGAGAAATATGCCTGGGCACGGTCAACCTTGTACCTAAGTCCGGTCAGCTGCTTGCAACACCGACGAATTCAGTGTGTGATCGCTTTTGAGTACATAGCTCTTCCTGATGATTATGGTCACTTTGACATCGGACACACAGGAAGAGGGCATCCTATGTGCGTGCTGTTTGCCGACGACAATTTTCTTGACTGTAGATTGGAGAAATGGCAACAGAAGCTGGAGAAAAGAGCTGAAAAAAGCTGAGAACTGCGAAATCAGCCGAACTAAAAGCGAATACAAGTTCTGCGATTTCGGGGGTCTCTCCAGTCCTGGAGTCATAGCTCTAGATGGAGCGTTTTTTCCAGTCTGCTCCGACTTTCGGTATCTCGGTACACTCGTACAAAGCGTCATATTATTAAAAAAGGTAAAAAAACGGTTATAAATTCATAATTAAAGCACTTATGAAGTAATCAGAAAGTCTTAATGATGATTAAGTGTCATCTGCTCAAACATTTAGTGAGTATGTATGTGCCGTAGCCAGCTGAAGGCCACCCGTACTAAGTGGCACCACTAAACACAAAAATATCTTGTTTGATAATATTGTAGTAGCTTAATGTGCTTGCATCTGTACCAAACATATTTTGTTAGAGTTTGTATAAAAGGTGTAAAAAGACCCTTAACGAAGCCGAAAGGTACTTGTTCTCCCTATCATTGCGATCATTTTTTTGTTCTAGACCATACCTGGGAACCTTCTAGTTTCAGAGATATTGGAGGTCAAAGTTCCAATTTTTTCACACATTTTTTTTATATACCACTTTTAAAGGTTTTAATTTTACTTTAATTAACTCGATGACCCGTTTACTATTCAAAGCATCCATCAGCACTACGTTTTGAATGCGTTATATTGAGTTTTACCGTAAATCGTGATTTTTCACCCCAAAAAAAAAAGTCGTTTCCCAGCAAAATTTTTTGCGTAAAGTTACTTAGTTTGATGTATATAATGCTTGGTTGACGGCTTCGTGAAGGGTCTGTTTACACCCCGTATAATATCAAAACTCTTTGAAGGTGAAGCTATGAAACCTGGACCACGGACATCCTTGAAGGATGTAAAATGAAAAAAGAATAAAATGAAGATGCCACTTCTTTAAATGATAATGTTTAAAATATAATTAAACTTTTATTATTGTATTATGCCTCTATTTATTTTACTTTAATATATTTAATACAAAATTCTGTTTAGTTGACGGTTCTGACGTTTCACTTGGGTCGTCCGGTAAATATCCGCAACTTTACAAGTCCCATCTCTATTTATTTTTGAGTTGCCAGTATTGAGAAAGGAACAGATTGACATCTGAGTGTCATTCTGTTTCTATTTGTCATTGTCAGTCATCTTTGTGTTTGTTTTTCAGTTCATAAAAAACAAATAATTAATTATGAATAGTTATTACCATGTATTCCTTCTTCTATTCTTGCATTCTAGCTTATTGAAAGCAGATACATCGAATAAAGAACCTATATTACGTGTCAGCACATTGCTGTAAGTAGAAAAAATAAATAAAGACATGAATTGTATAATTTATCAGATTACTAACCATATCGTTACATTTGTAGATCTAAACCTGGGACATGTTATGCGACACCATTCCCAGAAGAGTGTACTACGAAATTGGATGCTTTCGCTGACTCGGCTTCCAATTTTACTAAGTGTTCCATACTACATGCTAGACCTATAAGGATATGTGAAAGGTGTATAGAGCAATATCTGAGCTTCCGTAATAAGTATCAAGTGTTACAAACTGCTGTTGTAAATGGAACTTCTTGCAAGTCAATTTATACATCATGCGACAGACTGGATGCTATCTTGGAGTATCATGATAACATATTAAGCATTTGGGAGAAAGGTCACTGCTATGGTATGTATGTAATAATATCAACCATAATTTGAAATTACCTTTGTTTACTGCCACTATACTCACTTTACATAATAATCGTGCAACCAGTAGGTAAGGAATAAGGAGAAAACCTGGATATTGATTATTAAAGTACCTACCTAGTTTAGATTATTTAAATACACCCGTTTTTTGTGTGAGTTACCTACTCAATTTGTGTAGTTGTCTGTCATAATCATTACTCATTTATTATAGTTTTGAGACTTGATAAATAACTTGCCCTTTACTTTTTACAGCCTGTTACAACTGGACAACTGATGAGCCAGTGTTGTCAAATGAAACAATACACTTCAATGAACTATTGAATGGAACCATGAATTGTATACTGAAGTACATTGATCCTTCATCAAACGATACTAAGGTTGTCTGTGATAACTGCATGCAGTCATACCTAAAGCTGGACAATTATTATAAAACACTTAGTGAAGATGCTATTGGAGTTGATAGCATCTGTATGGATGTTGTAGATTCTGTAAGTAATGGTTAAGACTATACTACATAAGCAAGGCAAAAAACAACATGCTAGGCGTGCAATATCTATCCTTAGTACTTTTTCTGTAGTCATTGGAAACTTGCACTGCAATAAGTACCGTGAATCAGGGTGAATAGAGACAAAACTTTGAAAGGGATTTTAATGTTGAATTGATATGTTATGTTACCAAAAAGTACTCTATTTTATTTACTTAGAATTATACTTAATTATTTAGATAGTTTGTTTTCAACATAACATATCAATTCAATGTTAAAATCCCTTTCAAAGTTTTGTCTCTATTCACCCCGTTTTACCTGGTAATCAGTTTTCAGTCTCATGAGTCAAAATGTAACACATCATACCCTTTTTCAAATTTTTTGTTTTGTATCATCAATGTACCTAATACCACTTCTATTTTCATTTACAGATGAATGCTACAAGATCTCTGTGGAGTAAAACTTTGAACTGTTGTAGGATAAGAAAAACTCCTGAAGTTATATTTTTGGTCTGCACTGGTATCATATCAGCGCTACCATTATTTTATTACTTAGTTCTAAGGTATTTCAGCCCTATAAGGGACTTGCCAAATGTATTGAAACGTAAGTACTTGCACACATTATTAGTAAGGGGAATTTTATTATGTTTTTTCCCTGCGAGTTCATTTAATTATTTTTTGTGTTGTTACAGAATCAAGATTCAAGCAGACCATTCTGCGATCACTTGGAAGATCAAATTAAAGACTGTATATTAATCAAATAAATAAAACTCTCCTTGTAACAAGTAACAAATTATGTATTTAAAAATTGACCAAAGAAATAAAACTATATTTTTGATAAAACTCGGGTCTAACTGATAAGTACAGACATTGTAGGCACATAAAAACAGGTTTAAGTCGCTCTAGGTTTAATTACCGATGTCTTGCTTTCTTATTGTTATTTTTCTTCATACTATTATTACTACTTGTACTACTGGTAGACATTTTATGTTTGAGTGAGTTAGGGGTCATATCTCCCTTGTTCATGATACTCATACTTGAGTCCTTGTCTTTAGGGGTACTGGGTCTGCTGTCCAGGCCGACAGCTGACAGCATCTTACTATCACTGCCAAAGGCTTTTTGTAGCATTCCAGATGAGGTAGCAATCTTTTGTGTCAAACTTTGCTTGGTTGTGGAATGGTTGATGACTTTTTCAATTCCACCATTAGTGTGCTGTTTCCCAGAAGGCTTAGATGCAATACTTTCAGTAGAACCATGTATTGTGGTGTGGTTCAAACTGCTAACATTCATTCCAGTACTGATTTGTGTGTCCGATGAGTCTTCATTGGTCTGAGATTCAGTCTCACTATTTCTTTCATCTGAAAACAGTTTCATAGTTAATTATTTTAACAATATAGTAAAGATTCCCTGCAATTAAAAGAGTTTAGAAACCACAACTTACTTTTAGCCTCAGCGGGATCCACAAGTCCACTAACTGCCTAAAATAAAAATAAATGTATTTTAGTACTCTATAAAATAACAATCAATAACATCAAAAAGATTGTTTACAACTTACAGCCATTGAAGTAATACTGGATTTAGAAAACAAACGTTCAGCTTCTTTGAACTTCCTGTTCCTTTTGTCTGCTTTTGAATTAGTGCTTTTATTAGTGGTGAGGTATCTGTCCCATCCTCTGATAATGTTTCCGTAAAGCTGAGTATCTTCTAAGTATGATCCTTCAAAAGCATAAATCTGGCGTTCCAAGTTGGCAAGGGTCTCCTAAAAAAAAGTTATAGATGTAACACAGAATGATCTGTTATGATCTTTACACAATTTTGTCGTTTTGTTAACTTACAGCCACTTCGGCTTTTCTTTTCACTAATTCCGCCAACTCCGCTCTTGTGTCAGCCACTGACGACTGTTTAGACGCCATGTTGTTTCTTTTTGCTTGCACAGTTTGGGTTTCGTTGTCGGGGGTTTGAGGTGAAACAACCATGTCGTTAGTTGAATTTATCCGTCTTCAAATATCCATAATTTAACAACTAAACACGAGGTAGTACGTTTGCTTTAAGATAAGTAAATGCTTTTGGTGTTCAATCAATAAGCACAACGCGCACGCTTGCAGTCAAATCACAATATTCACAATGAAGAATGAATGACAGTAAAAGTTAATTTGACGTTTCATTTGAGTTTGAGTTTAGTGATGGAACGCTATGTTGTTTTACGATTACCCTTTTCATCTCAAGTTTTAGGCGATTTTATTTGAGCTCTCCCACTACCCTGGCTTCCACCTTTGGTATTCTCTTATTTTACCTTTGGTATTTTCTGGATTTATATTATACTACTTATGCCCATTATTGCAGTACGCAGTACGGCTAGTCGTGGGCGAGCATAATAGTGGGCGTCAATGTCGTGCGACGCATGGCGGGAAACCTTGCGCCGCGAAGAGTTCAGGCCCATGCAGCCGCAGATTTAGTTTTCTGCATGTTTGGTAGAAACTAAATAATATTGGTGCTTTGTAGACAATGGGAACTATGGGGCTGGTTGTGGCCTAGGTATAGTACAGACGCTAGCTACCCTAAACTCTAAAATTTTCCCATTCAATCTTGAACCTAAAATTCTAGCGATAATGTTGAAAATCTATCAAAGAAAAAGAGATTGTAGTAGCTTGATGTGCTGGCGTCTGTACCATAGGTTTGTACCTAAAAATTCCATAACTATGACTGACAAATTCTACTGTTAGCTGTTACTGTCATTACCATTGAAGTTTGGTATCAGCTGCTGGCTGTTCACAGTTCCCCTTTGATTTATGAGATGAGTATTCTCTACTCTATGGGTTGCCGTTGTTTGTTGATTTTATTTTGGCCGATTTAAGACTGATAATCACTATCTTACGCTCTGATAAAACTTAATTTCAGCTGTAATGTCCAATTTATATAAATTGAATGGAGAAAACTAGTATTGTAGTAGCTAGTGTAGAACTTAAAAATGTCTCTAAATTATATACCTCGGGTGACACAGGTAAGGTTTGATTGACTTTGTTTATTTTGTATTCGGTATTCGGGGTACAAAGATCACGAATCTTTTAGTGCACAATATAATTAATGAACTGTGTGGTGAAACGGGAAGTGGAATAGTTGGTAGCCCTAGGCTAAGGGCAACCCTGGCGCTTCCACCTTAATAGCAACTTGTGGAAAGAAGTTTTATTGATAGTCAAGTTACTTCTAGTGTCTTCATGCCACTAGAAGTAACTATTCTTGACATTCAAATTCAAGAATAGGAGCATGGAAAAGTGTGATTCCTTGCTGCTAGGTGATTTTCAACCCTTAAGGGCTGTCTTGTTTGGGACTCACCGATAAATAGCGGTAGGTGTTCCTTTAAGCTACACAAATTCCGTCACCCCGTGTTAAAACTTTGCCCCACTTTACTAAGTTACTTGGACCTCGATAATAAACTATTTATTTTGACATAGTCTTGAATTTGAAAATCTCACCATCTCAATTTATTGATCATAAAATCATGATTTTTTTTTTGCAGCTTGATGCGGTGCAGCTGGATAATCAAGTAGAAGAGCTTTTTAAACAATTAGTTTTCCAAGCAACTAAGTTTATAGAGGTTTGTTTGGGTTGGCTTTAGTATCGTTTGGCAGGCAGAGAGGGGTAAAGGGGGTTAAAGCTGTTAGGGCTTGGGTTCCCGATTATAATGCTACCACTCTTATTACAAGGTAATGCATATATTTCGAAAAAACATTCTAACCGCAAATCAGATAAAAAGCGAAAACGGAACGTTAAAATGGGCGATTGACAACCAAATCTGTTCCACATCATGTCAGTGGTGCAAAATAAAGAGAAAACAAACTTAAAAAGGAACGTAAAAAAAAAAAAGTTTCTTATGTGTTTTCATAACAACCTAAAAATCACCAATGTAGCCCCACTGATTACTGTGGAAGCAAGAGCGAGCGAAGCGAGCTCTGGACTTGGGGCACCCCGACTCGGACAGGTTAGGTTAGAAGGGGATGGCGGGGTCGAATGAGCGAGCGAAGCGAGCGAATAGACCCCGCTATCCCCTTCGTGGTTTTTTTTTTTTAAACCACCCAGAAGTAGGAGCCCCGCGAAGCGGGGCTCCGTCGACCGGTTTTGAGGTAAGGTCACAATAATTGGTTTTTCTCAAGAACGGTGCATTGCCTTGTCATGGGAGTGGTGACAGGGAAGAAGGGGTACCTCCCCCGCCCCCCCATCCCCCACTCACCCCCCTCCGCCTGCCAAACGATACTAAATTTTTACCGTTTGTTTCACAAGCTATCATTGTATCTTTTATGTATTTTTTTATTAAAATAGTCATTGACTTTTTTTTTTTCAGCCACGGTATATTCAGCCAGTCCTGCCTGAGCTTGAACTTTTAATAAGAACATGGATTTTCAAGTATTCTGTGTTCAATCAGAAAAGCACTTTTGGACATCAGATGTTATCTTTGAGTTATAAATCAGACAATTTCTCTAGAAGTAAACTATTCTGGTACTATGGCTACACTGTCGGTTTGAAGTACCTTAGAGAAAGAGCTATTTATAGTTTTACTTCTAATACAAAAGTTCAAAACATTGTAAATAAATTAGAGTCATTTCAATTGATAGGGGACATATTAAACTTCTGTAGATTCATACAGACAGGCAAATATCCATTGCTCATAGACTTTATTTTAGGTGTAGAGTTGTCTGCTGAGAAATTGACGAGAGAAGATCTTACTGATTTCTCTTGGACAAGAGAACTTTTATGGCACAATTTTATTGTAAGTTTGTTTTGCATTCATACTAAATTTTGTATGTACACCCAGAAAAACGTAGTGGAATACCATTTCTGATTGTTGAATCCTGATTATTCATTTGATGCGTACCATGAGGGCTGGTTTGAAGTGGCCCGAGAAATAAGATTGTGCAAGGTTAATAAGAAGCTGCAAAAGTTAAATTAAAACAATATTAACTCTCAGCTATTATAATTATAAAATGCTGAAAAACATCTCAAATAATTCTGCCAATTTAGATTATGCATAGAGATAGCAGAGTTGTTTGACTATTGATGCTGACCATACTTCAAAAAAACAAATATATAATGCAAACAATTATTTCAGGAACTAATAGGCACAACAATAGCATTAATAAACATCTTTGGGCTCAGAAGTAAACTGTCCAGTGTTCTGAAGTATGTGTGGTGGCGCCAACATGTCAGATCAACTGCCACCTCAAGTGAAGCTGTCATGACATTACACACTGTTTGTGCTTGCTGCAATAATAAGCCTGTTCTACCTCACACTATGGGCTGCAACCATATATTCTGTTACTACTGTATAGTGGTATGTACCTAGTACCTAGTATAATTTTCTAATATTTAGGAGCTTGTGGCTTAATAACAACAGCCGCAAGGGTTGATCTTCAAGGTTAATAGTAGGGGAGCCCTAGAGGGGATTTCGGGATTTACTAAAGCGCGGCAGATTAATAAATATACAGGGGGATACCTATTACCCGGTTAAGTACCTCCACCAAACATGAGGCCCATATATAAGGCCGCCCGTGAAGGATACAGGATCAGATTAGTAAAAAAAAATTGACCATCAGAAATTCTCGAGCGCGTCAGATTAAGGTAGGGTGAGTTAATTACATCCTAAAAAGTGTATATTCCACTAATCTGACAATTTGAGAGTGACGTAAAGAAAGGGGAGGGCAGCAAAGTTGTAAAAAAAAAACGTCATCTCGACATTCTCGAGCGTAGCTAAATTTTTTTTTATTTTAAAGGAAATAATTCAAGAATAATGAAAAATATATAATCTGACGATTTCCGCAAGCCGAAATAACAAAAATTCGTCGATAAAGTTAAATGCGTGCAGCTGCGTGATGCCTACATTTCCTTCTCCGCGTTTCTATTCCTCTCTCACTCTTTCTCTATCTATTACTCTCTCACTCCGTCCCCACTCTGGTTTCTGCTGCCATGACGCCATCACAGCTGATCATAAAGACTCGTTCGTGGCATACTGTTTACAACGTGTTCCCAACGTTTTGGCTTTTTTTGCTATTTTAATATTATTTATGTGAATTAAAGTTTATAAATATTTAATATGAGTGATATTAATTTAAAATGTGTATTTTGTGGTGAAAGTACCTTACAAAAAACAATTAAATTTACAGTAGAAACATTAAAAAAATGTGTAAATTCTTTTGGAATATCGTCGGAGCAAGCCGGTTATCCGAAAGTCTCGAGGAACATATGATAACCTCGAATTGTCGATGGAATCATCATAAAATGATTTATATCACGCACAGTGCTATAAATTATTTACTGCAATTAAAATACCGCGAGACTTTCAGTATTTACAAGATCAAAGTGTAGTGGAACATGACAATGCACCGGAAGTTTCGGGAAATAGCTCCGAAACACATGTCACATGTCATAAGTACAATTTTAAGCGCCCAGGAATGGAATTAGCGGGAAGTTACAGGGATGGCCTTTAGGGTGAACCGTTTTTCTAATTTTTTTTTGTCAGATCAGGCGAATCCCTCTAGATAATCGTCAGATTATGAGACAGTACCTTTAGAACATAAAGATGAACCATATATATCTTAATCTGACGCGCTTGAGTATTTCAAAATGGCGAATTTTTTTTGCACATTATGAAAATGGCCGCGAGTTTGCGTCCCATCGAAATCGTCAGATTATTGAATGAGAGCTTTTTTTTGGTGCACTTAACACTCCCTTAGAAAATCTGACGCGCTCGATTATTTTTTTTCATTTTCAACCTTCACATACAACCACCCGCATCATGCAAACGATCAGATTAACATACGTACATTATTAAAAATACGTAGGGCATTGATGCTATCAATATCTGACGCGCTCGAGGATGTCCATGCAACAGTTTTTTTTACATATTTAAAAATCTATAGCCGCTTCCCCCACCGATGAAAAGGTATATATCATATAACATTTTTTTCTTCTTATCATCTAAGCTTTGCAACCCAATAGGTCTCTACGACGCTCGAGTAAATCCTCATTTAGCATCGTGGGCTCCCCTACTATAAGCAAAGCTTGTCTAGGTTGGTCCATAGATGGGTGACGATCCATTGCATGTGTAGTTTCTTCCGTGCTTCAGAAAGCACGTTAAGCCGCAGGTCCCGGCTGTCATTTGCAGATCTTTGACAGGCGTTATTACGTAGTCAGTGGCTAGCAAGTCTGACAACCAGTCTTACCAAGGATTATTGTATTACCCAGTACCAACTGGGTTGTGGAGGTCAGATAGACAGTCGCTCCATGTAAAATAGTAGTATTCAGCTGCATCCGGTAAGACTGGAAGCTGACCCTAACATTGTTAGGAAAAGGCTAGGTGATGATGATGAGTTTTCTAATATTTTATGAAAATATCAGATAATATTAACTTCTTTTTATAATTTTTTCAACAATAATTGTGCTAATCTTCTTTATCGTGTGGTTAGTTCGTAACCTGGTGTCAGAGTTTTTAGGCCGCCCATGGGCCTGTGACTTGGCTTTACATGCCGTCAAGAAATATCTCTCAGGCACGCTGGTTTCCTCACGATGTTTTCCTTCACCGAAAAGCAAGTGATAATTATACTATACGCTAATTATTAATATTGTTATTTTTTTCAGGCTAACAAGACAGCAGATCAAGACTTTGCTTGCCCAAAATGCTACTTTAATGGGAAGGAAATAAATAAGTTTGTCATGTCTTAATACTTGAAGCAATCAGTTAACGTTAAGTAATATTACGCTCTAAAGGGAAAGTCGGTGCTGTGATAAATATTATATAGTTTAAGGGTTGCGCCACATCTATCAACACGACATCGCATACTTCATGTTCCTATAATTTTCTGTCGCTCAGACCCGTCATTTGCTAGAGCGAGAAACAGCGGGAGTGCTATCGCACGCGGCAGCATCGACGATGCGCTCAGCAGCATGCTCTGTGTAGATGTGGCGCAACCCTAATTCTTACCTAGGGGATATTGTTATAAGCATACAGAGTGTAAACGGACCCTTCACGAAGCCGTCAACCAAGCATTATGGACATCAAACTAAGTAACTCTACGCATTGCAATTCTTGCTGGGAAACGACTTTTTTTGGGGTGAAAAATCACGATTTACGGTAGGACTCGACGTAACACACTCAAAACATTGTGCTGATAAATGGATTGAATAGTACGGAAGTCGTGGAGGTGTTTAAAGTTAAAATCTTACATTAAAACATGTATTTAAAAAAAAAATGAAGTTTGACCCCCAATATCTCCGTAACTAGAAGGTTCCCAGGTATGGTGTAGAACAAAAAATTATCGCAATGGCGGGGAAGAACAAGTGCCTTTCGGCTTCGTTAAGAGTCTTGTTAGACCCTTTATAAAACGATTTGTGTAGATTTGTAGGTATAATTTTTTAATTGTAAAGAAGATACATAATTTATTTAAATAAATTTTATATTCTGTTTACTATGTTGTTTTATTTGGCGAAATTAATTTCAACACAAAAGCAATAATAATTCATCATGCACATTTTATTTACTACAATATAATTCAAAACTTATCCTTCACAGTGTTGTCTTTGCTTTAATTATGTACATTCTAAGAGAAGATGATTTAATTCATTATATTTACATAAAAAGTATAAACTGAGAAGAAAAGCGATTATAGAAAAAAAAATACATGAAAGTCCAACACTTATAGGTCTGTACGGACATTGATAATAATAGAACGATTTGTGTGACGAGAGAGTAATAGCTACAAATAATTATTTGTAACATTCACGAAAGATAGTTGAGATTGAATCTGCAATGGACAGTGAACACAAAAGCGAAAACAAAGTGAATGGTACTTTGCATGCTGATGCTATGTGACACTAGTAGCCAGTGCTGGTCGACTCGCCTGTGTCGCAACTTTACAAAACTTCGTTGCTTGTCCTGACCACTAAAGATAAATTGTTTAAGACCGCACTTCCGGGTTGGGAAAGATACGGTCCAGTGGTGTGGAAAAGATGTATGAAAGGCTTTTGATAAAATAAAAGGAAGAAAAAGATAGAATGGCAGTATATTGTGGTGACCTTGTCTGATGTTTTGACTGGGAATAAGTTCTCTACATTCCGATTATAACTAAGTTTATACAGATGTGAATCAATGAGAATAACATGAATTAAGAAGGAAAAAAGGAAAACATGTAAGATGATGATGAGAGCTTCTAAAGCTTCAGTTCGGCCTCGTAAAAGAATGAAATGAAATGTGATACAATCAGATATTCATAACAAACAAGTAGGTTCTAGTCCAGGTATACTTTTTGTACATTTGCATATGAAAATAATTGAGAAAACTTACTTAAATCTACTGAATGGATTTTGAAATGAAATCTGGACAACAACCTTTGGGACCGGCCTCAATTTAAAAATATGTGAAAAAATCAAAGAATGCATTAAAGCTACCGAAGTTGAAATATTGAAACAAAAATATAGCGTCTTCAAAGCTTAATGTTAAAATTGAGTCAGTTGAGTGTTGAGTCAACTCAACTCACACTGGTGTGAACAAGGCTTTACACTTCAGTTTCAAACGACCTTAGTATTACCACCGTCTTACATAAGTATATGAATGTATGTAAGCACATAATTAAACGAGTATGAGTGTGATACCTAATCATTAAACATTTATGATAATCATTAACTTACAAATCTAAAAATCTAGCAAATATCAGCTGAATTTCTTTGACTGACATAAATCACATTTTTTTGCTCAACATACCTGACCTAACAAGGCTATCGACTTCCGTCCTTAACCAATTCGATTCGTTTCACTAATTTATTTACAATCATAAGCTACCTAAGACCGTTTAGGTCACTAATTTAGGCTTTAACAGGTGGTCAGACCAAATAAGGCATGCATTGGAACCAGCCGTGGTGCCTTTCCGAATTGTGTTCGTATTTCTAATGTTGATTGTCTTTGCTGTTGCGCACGTCGGCGTGGAAGCCGGTCTCCCAGTCGGCGACGTAGTTGACCGTCCGCACGGAACCGTCGGGCTCCACCAGCGAATACTGACCTGCATAAATCAAAATATATATAGGTATTACAGCTGTGCGTTTCCGTCGTCCTTCAAGGTGCATAAATGAGAGCTCATGAATAGTACTCTGATAAATGTATTTAGGTTATCATTGGCTTCCATTCTGTTTGCGCCTTGAAATAGTCGTGATTGCGAAAATTATTAATATACTGCAGTAGATAATAAATGTCAACAAAAGCCGCGAAATTGTGTAAGTGTTTAGAAACTGCATCGTGGAATTTATGAATAACAGGTGCATAATAAAAGTCACCGGTCTCCGGGCTCCGAGATCACTATTCCGGAGCCCAACTGGCCCCTCCTTAAGATGGTTAAGTTTTGAGTCTATAGCAGTTCGGCATTCATCCGCTTTTCTTAGACTAGGGTTCTCGTGTTCGTGACTAAAATGCGCGAGAGAATAAAATGTGCAATATTAGGTAATCGATACAAAAGTTCATACCTTTGACGACTTCTCCGTCCCTTTCTTCTTTCTGTTGCTTTATGTCACCGGTGTGGGGGTCGTTGACACTGTATTCGAAAGCATACCTCGGGTGGGCGTCCTGCAAGGAGGGTTATCACAATTTAGATGGTGCCGTGAGAAATGTCAGTTGCAACAAAGGTCGCAACAAGTATTGAATGAACTTTAGTGTCCATTATCTGGGTTAGATACCTAGAGCACACCTACGGAGTAGGGACGGGTTGTAGGTAACGAAATTGCGTTAATTGGTTCAATTATAGAAAGGTTCATTCATAGGATAATACCGAGAAGTATTTGCTGTTGGGATTAGTTTGTTTTATTTAGACATGTTAATGATTACAACCTAGACAAAGCTTCTTTTTGATGTGTACGAAAATCAAATTAGAAAACAAACAAAAATAATAAAAAATGCTCCTCAAGCTCATTTGTGAGAATCGAACCCACGATCACTAAACATAAACCGTTACAATATCATTAAGTTTAAAAAGTTCGAGGAAAGTATACCTTCATTTACCTACATAAATAGATGCAATTACAAGAACATGTATGGTTAGTATAGAGAGGTACTTAAAGGAACCATTACAAAGATCATCAGCTGTGCACAAATAAATAGCTTCAATAAAGCTGCCACTCAACCAGGATCCTTATCACCGATAAGAGGGTGGCAAGACGACAAGGCGGTGAAAGTGGTCTAGATGTAAACGGACGAGTTCGTACTAATTGTTATGTAAGTGAACGTGCTGATTTAACTCGTCCGACGCAACAAACGCCCTCGGTTTGACAATAAAATGTTTGGTAATCCGAGTTAACTGTTCTGAACGACAGCCTTCGTGAAAATTATTTCGAAGAATTGCCAGTTACACACTTAACATCGCAGTACAAAAACGGTAACATAACGTCATGTCTGTATTCCTCGAAAGGCTATGCAGAGGTGTACCTAATATAACACCCATATTTCGTCAGTAATGTACAAGTTGTACGTAATAGGGGGCGAGCCTGTTCCCATCAATCAGGCACAAATCCGCAGCCACGGAGTGCTACTGAGAAATTCGTGATGGAAAAACCTAATAACAATTTGACCGACCGGGGAATCGAACCCAGGACGTCATGCTCAGCAGTCGCGATAGCGACCAATAGACCAACGGGGCAGAAGAACGGTTACATTATGTAAGTATGTTGATAGAAATTGATTCAAATCAGGATAGGAGAGATATGTAAGGATCGTAGCAGATATAGATTTTCATATAGATTAAATGGTTTAGACTAGACCATGAACCTTTAGGGACCCACAAACGTTAGTAGACAAACACTATTGCGTAACAAACGTTTGTGAGTCTGCAGAGACACGATTTAGGTATATTTATACAGGTCCTATCTACAATAGAATTTCAATTCCTAGGTGCATTGTGTGCAATATCGAATGGACACTTTACGTAATTGTATCGTGAATAAGTTAGCTCTAAGTTCCTAGTCTTCGTGTAGAAAGACTAATGTTTACTTAAGCGGTGCGGACACTATAAATTATGTTACCTTCACCCATTTATAGTCAGCTGAGCTAAGAGCGCTAAGACCTGTATTGTATTGTATTGAGATTTGAATAGATTGCTAAGCTTAGTCGATTGGATTAAGTTAAGAAATAGATTTCTAATCCTTATCACTATAAGGACATCGAAATTAAGTGGCAAAAGAAAGAAAACCTACTCTACGATCTGATCCTGACCTGTAGCCAATTAGTCCTCAGGTAATACCGTTTTCAAGATATTATACAAAAAATTGTTAACAACATAAATGGACGAATTAATGACATCAGATCGTATGAATTCCATTCGAGAAAAAATTAATAACTACGATTTATTGACAGTTAGTACGGCTGCGTTAATTAAATTGAAGCAATTAGATGTTTTACTCCTAATCAATCAAATGACACTATAATGGGGTTTGTGGACCATTGCTCAACAGCCAACATGTAGGTACACATGACACCGGCTGAACGCTTGACAATTTCTCACATTTAATCAGAGTGAGTGAGCAGGTAATCGGTCAAGATTTCGATGTGGTCAGTAGAACCAGTCCTGGATCTAACTCGATAGCCAATCAAATTGATTACGTCACTGCATTAGTTGTAGGGATATGAAGTAACCTATCCATGGTATGCCGCAATGTCCTGAGACACGTACATGCGTTACACACATTTAAGTTTGTGTCAATATGTAAAACGTAAATAATTTAGTGAACGGAAAGAAGGACTATAAAAACATCAAAATATTCAATTAATGATAGTTAACACATAATTTGATTACTGTAATGATTTAGACCTCAGATATAATTTAGACACTAATTACCGGTTTGAAACGATTAATCATGTAATTAAACATGTTTGAAGAGTCTATGACAAAATACACTATGAGACTATAAAGCGCTTATAAAAAGTAGATAGAGATTATCATAAAGATTCTGAAACCCATAGTTGGTATCGGTGTTTACAATTGAAACTTTTAAAAGATAATATTAAATCATTAGGTACTCACATAGTTCTCCAGGAATTCGGTGTGAACATTCTTGCCAGCGAGGGGTGCTGCGACCTTGGCAACAGCTGGAGCGGCCACCGCGGCGTAGGCGGGAGCCGACACGTGCGCCACGCCCACAGGAGCACTCGCATACTGACTCACTGAGGCCACTGCCGGCGCCGAGTACTGAGCCACGGCCGGGGCTGAGTATTGAGCCACAACCGGGGCCGAGTGCTGGACAACAGTAGGAGCGGAATGCTGAACCACTGCAGGAGCTGAGTACTGCACCACCGGAGAAGCGTACTGCGCCGCGTGTTGCGTCACCACCGGCGCGGAGTACTGACTGATGGCTGCTCCAGAATGTTGGGAGTACTGACTGAACGCGCCACCGGAATGTTGCGACACGACCGGCGTGAAGTAGCTTGAAGATGGAGCAGATCCGTGGGACACAGATGAAGTGGAGTACTGTGCCACTGCAGGAGCGATGTGAGCGACGGGCGCAGCCACGGGAACTTGAGTGTATTGAGCGTACTGCGCGACGGCAGGTGCAGCGACCGATGCGTATTGTGCTTGTCCCACAATCTGTGACTGTTGCACTCTCAAAGCGGGCGATGTTGCGTATCCGCTGGAAGGAGCGGCATACACTTGTGACACCACTGGTCCTCCTGCCTGAATGTTGCTGTATGAGTTAAGAGATGCTTTGGCAGCTGATCCAGCTGAATAAACTTGTTGTGCCAACAGGTTCTGTGTCACATAAGAAGTCTTCGCTGGAGACAAAGAAAATTTGGCGATAAGTGGTGCTGCAGTCACTTTGGCGATGATCGGTGCTTGAGCGTACGTCGCAAGTGGTGTGACAGTTTTGCCTCCAGAAGCAGCTGATGAAAGGCCAGCTGAGGTCGCATAACCGTGGTATTCCTTTGTGTATCCTTGAGCAGCATAGTTGTTGTAGTTGGACCCAAGTGATGAAGTTTGATAAGTGGCGGCTGGTTGTGCTACATAGGAAACTTGAGGCTGAGGTGCTGCATAGGATACTTGAGGTTGAGGTGCTGAGTAGGATACTTGAGGTGCTGAGTAGGATACTTGAGGTGCCGCAGACTGGTATGTTATGCCCGTCGAGTATGCTGCACTTCCACCGGACGAGTAGCCTGAGCTGCCACCCGAAGAATAGCCTGATCCACCGGAGTATTGGTATGAGGGTGCTGAGACGACTGCTTGCGGGAGGTATGCGTTGGAAGGTGCGGCAACGGCTTTGACGCCAGTGGTGGTGAGCTGCACTCCAGGCGCAGCGTAGGAGTAGCCATTGTCGCAGCCTGATCCTTTCTGAACTTGGCTCAGGTGATAGTTCAGATCAGGGTCATGATAAGCCAATGCATTCTGCAGTGCTAACACAATGAAGATCATCTGAAACAAAAAAAAAACCGTATGTTTATACTTCAACTATTTGTTAAAATTCAGTTTCATAACCTAAAACACAAAAAAAAAGCATTCTACTTACCGACTTCATTCTTATTTTTTTATTATTTGCACACTATAAACAATATCGCATAAATGAATATTTTGGCAATGTTCGCATTAAATTGTTGAAAGCTTAAAGTGTATTTGCCAAACTTAAGCGTAAATCGAAATGAGAGCAAAGTTGGTCCGCAAAGTCTTATATAGCGATCTCATATGTGTAAGAACGGGTCACACTTTTTCACGTTCGCCGTCAGAGAGTACGTCGGTGGGCGCGGCGCGGGCGCTGGTGGCTAAACCACGGGCAATATACTAAAGTATGACTACCACACGTTAGAAACACCATTATGTTACCTTAGTGCCTAGATACGTCTATAAATATCACTTAATTAGGTACGAGAAACGTGAGATACATTCAGATTTTGCTGATTGATTGTCTATTGAAATATTGAGTAACTGTTTCAGTTAGCTAGCTATTTTTTCTTAAGCATTTATTAAGTTGTATCTTAAAATTGAACTACGTAGTAAAGATACTAATAAACAATTAAAATTAGTTGATTTAATAAGTTTTTTTTTTTTTTAAATTATTTGAATTAAGTGAGCGAATTAAAGTAGTAAAACTGTATACACCCTGTATACAGGTTTACAATAACTAGGTATCCCATCATTCCGTGCTTATACCTACTCTACTACAAATAAACATAAAACAAAAGAAAAATACCTGAACTAAGAAACGAACCCAGAACCAAACACTCAGCCGCTTGTAGCTTGTAACCACTTGATCAATCATGCACACATCCATTAAAATGAGCATAATTTCAAATCAATAAATATCGTTTGGATATAACTGGTTACACATGCAATTAGATAAATAAGTATCTCATAAAATTATGAACTCAGGTCATAATGGCGTATGGCATTAATCCTAAGCTGATAATAAGTTGCTTCATGACGCGACATTCAACTAAATAAGTACGTATGATACTTTGAGCTCATAATTTATCCGTCAGTTACGAAATTAATCCCGCAATTAGATGCTAATACCGATGGATTTGTTTGTACGAGTCAATGATATCATTAAGCAAATTAAGATTGGGCATACGAAAAACATATTGATATCAGTATCGTTACTTCTGTTACGTAATGTTTTTTTATACTAATACTCTAGTAGTATCTGTGGAGGAGCGCGTAGCTTAATAATAACAGCCGTCCGGATCGATCTTTAGGTTAGGTAGGCCGAGTTTGGCTAGGTTGGTCCGTGGATGGGTGACCACAATATACATACCGAGTTTCCTCCGTGCTTCGGAAAGCACGTTTAGCTGTTGGTTCTGGCTGTTATATGTAGATCTTTGACAGTCGTTACAGGCAGTCAGTGGCCTGGAAGTCTGACATCCAGTATTACCAAGGGGAGTCGCATTACCCAGTACACACTGGGTTGTGGAGGTCAGATAGGCAGTCGCTTCATGTAAAATACTGGTATTCAGCGATTTCAGCGGCATCCGGCTGGCAGCATCCGACCTCAACGCAGTTGGGAAAGGCTAGGCAGATTATGATTCTAGTAGTATTTAAACAAATACAAAAGTCTAAGCTTGATGAAAATATTTCGATTATTTAACTATACGTATTGTTCATGTGGCATCAGTGTCTTCAGATACGGTATTTCACTTTCGGGTTAGTTTCACTGGCTAACCTCGCTAATCAGTTTTACCTATTATTGGATAACGGTTGAGAGTTTCCACCAGAGATGTGCGAGGATGAGTAGCGAGGGATGTGGGTGAAATACCCAAGATTATTATTACTTCTGTTTACAGCTTAAGCTGAGCTAGCTATTTGATTGGTTAGCTTTACGTAAATCCCTCGCTGCTCATTCTGCATTTCTCTGGTTGAAACGTAGCTTTAAGCAAATAAAAAATGTCTTACGGCCAGTTTCTTCATCAAAAGTAACAGCCAAAGCAACGTCATAAAGTAAAAGTAACGGTCAAATTGGTTTCTTCACAATTCTAGCTGTTGGTTTAACCTTTGCCTTTAACTTTTGCTGCTCAAAAACGTGCTGCTAAAGCAAAAGTCACTGTCATTTTGACAAAGTTGTAGGTTATTCTAAAGGTATCACTGCATTTATTTATATGAAAGAACCTGGAAAGAGACGTCCTCAGAAATAGAAGGAGTGGAGAGAGGCCTTTGCCCAGGAGTGGGACAGAGTAGATGAGGAAAAAAAACCTATTTTACCATTAAAATGTTATCGCGATCTTCGTCCAGTTCAAAGTATCAGAGGCTATAAGCTTCTTTAGCAGGGATGTTTATACAAATGCCAAGAAATGAAGAACTAGAAAGCATATCTTGTCAAATATATGACATAGCCAGATTTCCAAATGCCAATGGTTGTAGGCACTGTACACTATCACTTTGCAGTTGTTGGTTTAGTTATGGAGTACAGAGAAAGAACCACAAGATGAGTTTACAGTTATATTAAAATGTAGAAGGTACAAGTTAAAGTTGTAGCAATTCTTTCTCTTGATAAGTGGTTAGTTCCACAGTTGTTGTCTGAATCGATATGCATTGCGTGAAAAGTTACAATTATAATATTTGTGACGCACGACATCCAAGTACGTTGCCATGATGCGTTCGCAACGTAAATGTAAGGTTGATGAGACCGTACACCAAAAGTAAATCACCTGATAGGTAATATTTATTGCCAACCTACTCTGCAACTACTTAATTACCCAGGACAAACAGTATCCTATGTGTTAATCCAGGATATGGTCTGAGTGCTATAAAGATCTTTTGGCGCTTCACAGAGGTAGACAGGACAGCGCTGTTGGTAGACATTTGTGAAATAAAATAGCAGCTTTAGTTCTGAATTTGCCCACGCTATATGTGTGGTTATAAATCATGTTATTCCAGCCAAACCCAAACATAAAAACATATGCTGTGATTGGCTTTTATGTTAGTTTGATCGAGATCTATCTTTTGATCCTTATTCATTTTACCTATTTTTAAAGAACTTATACTTGTCGTTTGACACTACTTGACAATGCTATTGCGGTGCTGTCATGTGTAAAAAAAGCTCCCCACGATTATTGGGGGAAATTACGACGTTTGTGTTGTGGCAACTCTATTGACTTTTAGTTTTGCTTTTACTTGGATGAAGAAACACATTTCCTATAATATCAGCAATGGTCAAGTAAAGGTTAATACTTTTACTTTTAACTTTAGTTGTCGATGAAGAAACTGGCTGTTAGAACAGTAAAATCTTTACTTTAAAATAATAATATTACTAGTGAAGCTAGAGTAAACTAGAGTGTCCTCTACTAGATGTTTATTAAATGAGTTCAGTGTGCAGACAGCTGATTGAAAAGATAACATTTATCTGATATGTTAATATTCAGTGAGTGGACGTTGTAGTATATGTTTCAAGCTTCTCTATGTAGTTTAAATTCGGATGTAAAGAGGTTCAGTACCTACTAGAAGTCGCAACATTCAGGCGTTAATCAGAGTCAATCATCATTACGCTTGTTGATTGTAAGCAAGAATAATGAAAGGACTTTTTCGTAACGTTGTATGATTTCATAGTCAAATAGAAAAATTAATCACGACATAATAACATGTCATGATTTATTTAGACACCTATTAATAAAACATTTTAATTTCAGAGCCTCCGTCTAGGAGACGTTTTGAAATCTCTTGCTTTGCTGATTTGAAAGCATTCACATTATTACAGCTCTTTACACATGACTTATCATCACGCATGTAACCCCTTAAGGGTTAAGTAGAGGTGTACCTATCCCCCTCATTAAGTTTGTTATTAATTATTATTGAGTCCCATTTTATAGAGTCAATTGCCAACAACGATATTGAAAATCGCGTTATGGAAGTCAAATGGAGTTGGGCAAGACACACAACTACGGTGATGGCAGGTGGAGTAAAGCTGCGACAGCGTGACGTCCAAGGTCTGAAAAGAGAAGAGTTGGTCGTCGCGTTGGGCAGACGACATTGTTCCCTTCGCGGGAATATCCTGGATGTGGCTGGCTCAGGAACGTGGAGCTTGGCACAAGCAAAGAAAGGCTTATATCCAGCAGTGGGTGAAGTTGGACTGTGAATAATGATGATGATGATTGCCTCCAATCGTGAACTAATTCTGACTCCTGGCTGCTACTGAGAAATACAGCTGTTTTTTAGCTTTCAATTACGCCTGCTGTGTTGAGAATGATTAATTGATACCTTACTAATTCCACACTTCTACGACTGCTAAGGAACCCTGTTGAAACAGATACGGTGCGACAAGTTTTTCTCAGCATAATCAGTTCACGATGTTTTTCGCACTAGAACGTGCGTTTGTCCGATGGATAGTGTGTAGTATGAATTTTGCATTCGTTCTAATTACGTCGGTAAGTTCAACACATTTCCCCACACATGTATCTAGTGGCCAGTAAGTAATTTACGTCATTTAAAACGTTGATACGGGTTGGCTTGAGGCTTGCATAAGCCAACAAGCCCCTAAGCTCTTTACTTACAGCTTACATGCTAATGACGAAACAGCACTAATGGAAGGATTTGAAATCAAATTTTTTGATACTGGTTCCACTAACATTGTGCTTGCTCGAAGTCAGTTATATTCAGGTGTACTCAAGATGTTTTGCTTCATTCCAAATCTTCCTCGTGTTTTGCCCTCTCCAGCCAATACGTTACTGACGAATATTGTGTAAGCTGTGGAGGATTATATAATCTATGGCTGCGGTTACCTGTAATTGAGTGTGCGTTTCAGGGCCATGTATTCTGTAGTAGTTTTAATTTTATAAATTGTAATGTAACTAGTTGGTAATCTATTCTAATATTATAAACAGGTATTTGTTTGTAAGTTTGTATGTAGGGGTAAAATCCGGAACTTTTGATCCAATTATTAAAAAAAAACACTGGTAAAAAGATACACTATTCGTGGGTACTTTAGGCTATAAATATATTTATATCATGCAGATAAGCCGAGCTATCAACACTTTTTGCAGATGAAGGCTCGGACGAAGTGATAGTCTTAAATAAATAAAGCTTGTTGTGTTGATTGTTTGGATGAAGGAGATAATCTCCGAAACCTTTTATTAAAAAAAAATGAAAAATTCTGTCAATGATGGAAAACACTATTACCGAAGTAGCATTGGTACTTGCCATATTCGAACTCATAACTTCGTGCTCAAGATCTTCAAGACCTTGGAGCCAGTTTTAGGTACGTATATGAAACCTTTAATAAATAGTTCTAAGTACCTTTGCTTAAATGACCATTATATGTAAGGTTCGCGTTAATGAAAACAGGTTAAACGGATATTGCCAAACGGAACGGAATAGCCGAGAATTTGGTAATGGGGCGGAGTAGGGCAGGCCTTTGAATATAAAATATGTGACTTTATCTATATCTGACAAAAATTTATGGAAACGATCCCTATATGAAGCTTGATTAGGTTGCTATGCATAACATCGTGCTTATGTCGGACATGCCAATTTAAAATTATAACCTAGAACTTCATAAATAAATGCTTGTATATGATACGTCTTAATGAGTGTAGCTTTTATAATAGGTACAGGTTTTATGCATATTTCTCTGAATAAAGTTTTCAAGAACTAAACTCAAGTTTATTAAGTTTATTTAATTATTCTATTATGACTCTAACCTAAAAGTGTGTTAGGTAGATAGGCGGCTGGTAATTTCATACAAAAGACATCAACGCGCAGAAAATAAAAAAAGTGAAGTTATTTAAATCTTAATTAAATATTTTATTAGTACGTATAACATAACGTCACACCTGTAATCCCCGAAGGGTTAGCATATTGCTATCAACCGCACACAAATCCAAACTCCGTGGGTGCTACTGAGAAATTCCTCATGGAAAAACCCAATAACACTTTGCCCTTTCTGGGAATACCTATACATTGGTATAGGTACACCATAACATTACGTTGGTATTACAGTTATGTGTTCCAGTCATATCTATTACGTGCACTTTCACAACAGTTCAGAAGCCTTAGATAAGAGTAAACGGGAGTAAATTGTGTGCGCGATTATCCACATATTATCATATTATGTAATACGTTCAACATGAATCTGTTATATCAAGAGCCCGTAAGGTAAATGCACCAAACATCGCAGTAAACTCAGCAAGCGATCTGGACCCCGATAACGTCCTGGGTGAACGACGAGCGATTTATATCTTGTCACCAAAGAACTGCGAGCTTCTGTGCCGCGGAGAATTAAGCAACTGGAGAGAAAATATTATGCTGATTAGTCACATATTGGCAGTAATTATGATAGTTTAAGTTAGAGAGTAGTGCCGGTGCCCAGATGACGTTAAACGACGGCAATAAACTTGTACGTAGTGGCTGAAACAGCATGCCAAAATGCCGAGTAAGAGCACCACGTCGTTCTAGTGCTTTACGATGCTAGATTGGCGCCTTTTTTTATCTGTTAGTTGTGTTTGACTCATATTAATGCAACCAGTATCTATAAAAAAAAAATACCTTCAATAATTGTACAAGAAACACTTATCTAAATACTATGCAGCGTTACAACAAAGGAAAAGAGTGTTTTCGATGTGCTCATAATAATAATATAATATATATCTATCTATAATGCACACTTTCACACGTGTGTTGCAACTGTTTAGATATAAATGAAAGAAATCGCTTAAGGAATGCCACGAGACCCCGACGGGTGATGCGACTTGCAATACGGCGGTATGTACGGAAAGGAAACAAATGACATGCACCTGTGCCGCTAAACGCAATTCGCATCGCCTGAGATCGTGAAAGGGGTGTACGTGTGCAAAGCATTCTTAGTTAGCAGATCAGTAGTTATAACTCCATTCGCTGCTCACTCCGTGTCACCACTGGCGGGCACAATCCCATGCCCAGTAGCGCTCCCAAACCTGATTGTTAATCAACAAGTACTCGGCCAGTGTTTGTTTTATTGACTAGTTTTTATCAAGTACACATACATGGCTCCAAATGTAACACATTTTTACGTAACCGCCTAACAACTGGCGCGAGGTTCCCAAAGTAATGGTCGCCTTTATTATCTGAGCAAGGTCGATTTACTTATTACTTATTATATTAAGTATAAATAAAGCATCGAAAAATGCTCTTTATTTAATGAGATTTTAGTGATCGTTTGACGTGGCCTTGGAACGATCTAAGATTAATGCCTGAAACATAAAACTCATAAAAGTGCATTTGTTTTTGTTGTTAGTATGTAATTATGTCTTTATAATGTTTAGTCTATGCTCACACGCCTCAGCTTCTTTATCTTTGTTTCTGGCGCGACTTATAAGGTCGTGACGCTTTTGTCTCGGTTCAAGAGGTGCGGATTATGGGCGGCACAGAAATAAAGTTTTCTTGATAAATTGCTTATGCAATTATTATATGGTTTTTTTTGTAGATTTAATTTTGTGGTTCAAACTACGACATGACCTCGAAATTAAAAACCTTTGTGTTGTAAAAAAGGTATAATAATATCCTTTTCAAACTGACGGTTTAAGAACTGTGTTATTAATGTAAGTATGTGACGAGAGTGTGATTTTCTGAACTCCATATCAAACTTCCTCAACAAGATATTCATTGATAAACTTAGTAACTTTCATTTAAGTAAGTATTTACATGAATGATACTGAATTTTTTGAGCTTGAAGCGAGTAAACATCATTCATATCATCTACATATTGAACTAATAAAGTAATAATAAAGCTCCGTCTGAACTTTATTATTACAAAATTATACGCATTGAGATAAACCTACTTCTAAGTTTGAGGAAATCGATGGAATTAATTGAAGCAATCGCAAATATTCTGATGACAAAATGACAGACCCAGCCCAAGTTTAGTTTAATCGTGGCTTATTTTCGTGATAAGAGGTTAAAAGGTAACTTTTGTTCATAACCTAGGTATTTCCCAAGCCATGCTAATGTGTCCTAGTTCCTGAACGTGCGCGGACAGGGAGAGACATGTCGTGATTTCAGACAATTAAACATAACTGACATTTTGCCATTTATCTTAACGATACGATGGCATTGTGATTGGAATATGAGTCATATCTTGCATTTATAATAAAGCGAAAAACCTTCTCTACGCGGATTTTTGTATTTAAATGCCTTTCTTCAATTTTTTTTTTGAATATATCGTAATCTGCAATCTAAAATGATGTGAAGGCACTTCAAAAGTTGAGAAATTAATTTGAGAATAAACATAAAAGGCTTGGGGCGTGTCCTAGAGCGATTTTGCAAGATTTCACAAAGTAACGGAGGCGCGGCATCTCAACTGCGTCAAAGTAATTTTATTTTCACGAATGTGATAGTGCTTACTTACGTATATGTAGGTATACTAAAAGGTTTTTTGATTATGTTGTGTTAAGTGGCTTATGTTTGTCAAAAAGATAGGTAGTATGAAATGAACTTTATAATTACTAGCTTAAGGTTGACAATGATAGCTTTTCCATATTATACAATAGCAGTTTGAGTCTAATAATTCTATAACAAAGATAAAATATGAATAACAGCTTTATTGCTTTGATGGATTCTGAACTCGAGCTCATAAATTGCATAATTATTGTTATACCGTGTTGAATAATTTAATTAAATGTGTATCGGGCTATTTAGGTCAAATTCCAGTATCCTATCGACTGCGAATCAATTACAATTACTAGGCAGAGATTTAGCCATATAGCCAAATAGCCATGTGCTCATTATTCCCATGAGTCTAATCTTTGGTTCATTACATGTTACTTGGCTTTTGTGTAACGCCGTAATTTGTACTACTTTATTCAAATGTCAGAGTAGCGGACATTATAATGGGCTCCCACTGACGTTTAGCCCTGCGTACGATATGGGTTAGTTCTAGATAACTAATTTATTAGTATTCATTGATGGAGAGATCCGATTATAAGATTAAGATGGATGAATTTTTAATTTGTAGGGAACAAGAGGGTCTAGATGGGCAATTGATTTCACTGCATTTTGTATTTCTACAATGGCTTGACGTAAGTTTTTGGGTAGCTTGTGTCGGTTTAAAACATTTTTTTATAAACTTTTCCCACTCTAGGAATTTCTCTTGTATCGTCGCCGTCGGTGCGGTTGCAAACATTTAATTGTAAACTCACAAACACAAACAGCCAGATCCGGAACAACTACATAACTAGGTACTTAACAAAATCAAAATATTTTATATCACATAGGCCTAGGCGGGAACTTATAAAACGTCGACAAAACGTTTCCTATGGAAAAGAACCGGTAAGAAACTCCATGGTTACTCTTTTCAAATCATTTGGTATTACAATATTGCCATGTTACAGCATTTGTACTAAAGTATTGGGGGGCAGCCCGACAATAAGGCGATGCTACGCAAAAGATATAAAACAATATAAAAAGCTAACTGTTAACAAGCAGCTGGGTATCTATAAAACCTACAATGTTCACACATTCACAAACAATCGTAAAAAAAATATCTATACAAAGGTAAGAAAATATTGTAAAATACTATATTAAACAAGTAACGCTAACCGTTATCTCTGATAAAATTTCTACTTTGTCTATGTCCTAAGGTATCTTTATGTTCTGCCTAGAATACTTGTTTCACCCACTTAGGTTGTGAATCATATTGATTAAAATAAATTTGTATTGCACTGAATAATCATTTCTTGTACAGTCAATTCAAGTCTTCAGTGCTAGCAATTTGAAATTGACAGCGCCTTTATGTCGCAGCAGAAAGGGTGATTTTGGTAGCAAATGTTGCCACTATACTAAGGTATATACATTGTACCTACATTTAGCTTAATCTCACAAAGCTAGTTTATGGAACTACTGTAATTTTCTGTAATAAGATACATGAACGTACTAACTACTTAGTCCATATGAAGAAAGCTTGCGCAAACGCAAACCACTCTGTAACGTTACAGAGTTGTGGTATCGGTTTCTGAACTTGTTTGTTATACTTAGTCAAATTATTACATGCAGAAATTTTAACCTACGAATAGAATGTGTTACACATACTCGTATGTTATATTCTCGTGGGTACGGCAATAATTGTGTGCTTTTCGTAGTCTTTCCCCTTTGTTTGTATGATTCATATTGCTTGCAGAACAGAAACTTGCATCTATGTAGGCACACAATTTTGGATATTAATTACGTTTGAATTAACTTTTCATTCACATTTGACCTAGACCTGTATTCAGGTTTACCGAAAAAACATTAAAACGGTTCCAATAAAAGACGGAATTTACATCCTGTTTACTTATAAGTATTTTTTATTAAGTACAATTTCTGATAAGCGGTAAAGGTATTTTTATTTATTATTCCGCAATACATTTCACGTACTTACACGATATCATTTTAATATTTTTACTACTTACTTATTAACTTTAACTCGTCATATCCTGTCAGTGATCGTTAATCGATGATTAATTTACCGATTACTGATTACTTGACTCGATGCCTACACAGTTCAAATCGTTTGGAAATATATCGAATAAGGTGTTATGTAACGCGAGCTGATCAACGATAACAAGGATCTTTGGTATCTGGTGTCAGATCGGGCGTGCTTCAACTTGACGGTTGAGTAACTCTATCTATAAGATCTGCGAGTGGCCTATATGGATGGTGGTTTGATCTACATCAAGGGTAGGTACAAAACAATGTACTTATAAGGTGTAGCTTTATACTGGTACCAAACTCATAACGTCAAGTACGCTTTGTCTTAGTTACAGCCTTCAGAGAGCTTAGACAAATTGACATTCTATCAGCGAAAACTATGATGGAGAAGTCACACTAAATTATTTGGTTTGACATAAGCTACCGAAAACCAAATGTTAAAAACGATTTGGTTTGACATAAGCTATCGAGAACCTTATGTCAAGTTTGTTAAAAGTCGTTGTAGAAATACCAAACGCTTTGAAATCAATTTGTTACTTGTCTAGGTCCTCTGTGCTATTCACAGCCCAACCCATTATTATATTCCATTCCTGAAGAAAACGGGAAGAGTTCAAGATACCGCTGCTACTGCGCATTTCCTAATTGACAATCTCAAACTAATTCTCTCCCGTTAGATATTTAGCAATCTAGTTAGCACTAGGTTTAGCTGTTGTGATCATAAAATACAACATTGTTTGTAAACTGAAGCAGTACTCGCGATCTTTAAATAGATAAGCTAGGAGTTCCGTTCACTTAATCGCCACCGAGTTTCAATAAAACTTACATTTGATCTCGATTCCATACCTAGGGATACTGAAGTGGAAGTAAAAAGTTAGAATTGTAAACACGAAGTTATGAGCTAATAGCCCAGCACATATTCGCGCCCGCAATTCAATAACCAACACCTTGTTTTGCTGTTTTACAATGCAAAGTTTGAGCACGAGACCAATGCAGCTGTTTGATGAAAAAATACCGTATCTAATATTAAAAGCTCTTTTACACGAGGACAGTTTCTCGCCTAGAACAGGCCATAATCTAAAATATGTATTGATGGTACGATTGAGGTTATCGTATAGAAAGGGACAAGTCGCCCTGCTCTTGAAAATTGAGAGTATTCCTGCAAAACGGAAATCGTATTTCGAAATCTTGTTCAAATCATGAACTCAATAAAGATTGAAGTTCTATGACAAGATAAAAACACATAAAACACATATGCAATATTAAAAAAAAATAGAATTATGGAAGAACTAACCAAATGCAAACCCCAACATAGGGGATGTTAGTACTTCATTTTCAATGGGAAATCCCATCGATCACGTTTTGTAGCTCCATTAGCTGTCTGAGATTTTATTTTTCACTTGAGTGTAAGCATGAGTGCTGCATGGAAATTCGAATCTAGCTTATCGACAGCTTCTAAGTGTTAATGTGCCCCAATAACGGCCTGCCAACATACCTACGTTATTGAACAAACTGGATTATGAATGTTGTGCAAAGGAAGACTATAATGGCTCGTATGAGGTCCGGACTATGATCGATTATATCTCGTTCACGATTCGGGCTACTTGCAAACAGTAGTAACTTACATGTGTCAACATTCAACAATATAGATTATCAAGATACATGTGCGTTTCGCACGTGCATGTGTCCAACACTTGTAAGTGGTACAATGTTTGTACATTTAAGGATATTTTTGTGGTGCGTTAAGCCTCACGTCATTGGTAACAAAATGAGTGTAAGCTAGCCTCTCGTTCTATTAGGCCAGCTCAAGATATTGTAAATCAGTGTTCCCACTGAGGTGAGGTCTGCTGTCCACTAAAATGACAAACAAAACAGGAAAAGCAACAAGGACAAAGGTAGGCTTATCGCTAAACGTAATTAATCTTAAACCAAAGCCTGATAATCGGTCCAATCTTAGAACTCTTGTTATTGCGACATAGGGGTCAGATTGCAGCCGTTCCGATAACTTATATTGTACATTGGACAATAGCTCGTGGATTAATAATAACAGCCGCTCGGGTCGATCTTTAGGTTAAGCCATGCTTGCCTAGGTTGGTCTGTGGATGGGTGACCACCCATTAGATACCGAGTTTCCTCCGTGCCTCGGAAAGCACGTTAAGCTGTTGGTCCCAGGTGTCATTTGTAGATCTTTGACAGTCGTTAGGTAGTCAGTGGCCCAAAAAAAAGTCTGACAACCAGTCTTACCAAGGGGTATCGTATTAACTGGGTACCAGTACTAACTGGGTTGTGGAGGTCAGATAAGCGGTCCCTCCATGTAAAATACTGGTATTCATCTGCATCCGGTTAGACTGGAAGCCGACCCCAATATAGTTGGGAAAAGGCTAGGCAGATGATAATGGACAATACTGATATTCAGTTGCATCAAGTTTAATTAAATAAAACAAGACGCCAAGCTAGGCTATTGAGAACCTTGAAGCAGGTAGAATACCTAGTCTTTCATACTATTCATTTAACGAAAACCTTCATTTAGATTGAATAAAACAATTTTCTTCAAATGCAATAAATCTACGTCTGACGTATCATTGTAATATTTGTAAAGCTGCTGTTCTTCGTGGGTTTACAAAATTGCTTTATGAGCTGTCAGTCGGGTACCGGCCGAATGCCGAATACTTTGATGACTCATAACGTAAGTAATCATGACTAGCCGACAGCGGAGGCAGCGTTGCATGCTGCATTATGAGTTGTTAATGTAGCGCTACGAATCGTTACATCATGTTTGATAATTGCGATAACTTGCGGGAAAATGTGGGTGGCATTTTCTCCCGGCGAGTTTATTCTTAATTTTTTTTGCAATTGGGAAATCCTTTATCCCTAGCTTCGAGTAACTGGGTACCCACCTACATGTAAATTTGTGTCAAAATTACCTACATGGATCGCTGCAACCAATATTTCGGGGTTATTTGATCTTTTACATAAGTTCCTGATCCTGCAATCAGCCTGTAATGTTCACACTGCTGGAACAAAGGCCTCGCCACGAGAGGGGCCGTAATCCAGTAGGTTGACCCAGTATGGGTCGGTTATAATCACATGTAACCGAAATTTTAGTTCAAGGAAATGCCGGTTTCCTTACAATGTTTTCCTTTATATACATAAGTAGATGTGCAAAGAAATATTTCATGAATCGTGTAGTGACAACTATGATTAGCAGACGTGTCAGTATCATGTACCGCATGGCATATCTTATTGTTGCTATAAATCTAATTTTGTTGTTACGTACGGTTCGGTATAATTCATAGGTACGACGTACGTAACCGAGACCGTAATTGATTAGCTGAAGCATAATGCACAGGTACAGGTAAGAGGTAAATCAATCAATCAACAACCTGTGCGCACATTTCTTCATTTACTGAACTGCAAAGAATGCCGGCTGGCATTTGTTAAGGTTACGTTTCATACTTTCGTCAATCGATAGAATATCTGATTTATTCTAGTTCTGTAGATTAAAACAGGTGATAATAAACATTATCCATTGTGCACGAAGTATTCAAAGGTTGGTACTGCGACAATGAGATACAGGATTAAAGAAATCATTACCATTGTGTAATAGCGTTATCCGGTTGGAGGACACAAGGCCTGCCATATTGATTGCATTTCATTTTCTTTATCTGTGCCACGTTAGTCTTTGTTACATGACCACATGAATTATTATGACGTGTACAATATATGGGATAGGCTAGATATTTAGTTTAGTAAGTTTAGTAACAGTGGTGAAAGTGTGCAATCGATGCATTGCGAAGTGGTCCACGTTACAGGTGGGCTGTCGTATGTGAAACATGTATCTGCATACGAGTATTTAGTCTAGGTACTATGTCCTAATAACATATTTTAATTGGTGTCCATTTTCCAGGCCAATACTTACGTACAAAATAACGAAGACATGCTTGCTACAACGCAGTGCAATTTCAAGAGTTGAGATCCTGTGAACCGTTGTGAATTCTAGATCGTGGCTATCGTGGCCATCTTATGGTGATACTACCGTTTATAATGTATTGGGAGGAATACTTGTATCATCTTATTTGCTGCACTTTTCATAGGTTTCTGGGCTAAATATTTTTCTCAAGTTTATAAGGCTCTCAACAAAATCTACAACATTTTGTGAAAATGTCATATAAAAAGCAACAGAAAAACAAAAATACGCCAAAGTTGTTTGAAAGGTACACATAGGTCCACATTACTTTACCATTTTAGCGCCACAGATATCAGTGTCAAAGAAATTAATGACCTGACGGAAAGGACCTACGTTTATGAGCGCCAGTAGATTGGCTACCTGATCTAGATTTAATTGGCAAGTTATATGTTGCGTCACGCCGATAAAGTTTAGCTACGTACGCAATTATTGGACAATAATATTTTACATATTACTCGCTAGGATCGCAAACCAAACATGTTTTAAATACCTGTTACGTTTCTTCGTTTTATGATTTCTTTAATTGATGTAAGTGGTTTTATATTATCTGTTGCATCAATTGTACAAGTCTCGGCGTTTATTATCTTAATTTAATCGCCTTGATACATTTTATTTGCACTGGTCATTAAAGGATAGGTAACTGTAATGTATTACGAAAGAAGAATATGAAATTGTTGATTAAAATGCGTACATTTTGTTTGCATTTTTTGAGCAAATTACTTTTGATACGATTTTTATTTGACCACATAACGATTGTTGGGAAAGGTTTTATTACTTCGTTGTATAAGGGAAGTGCCTTAAAAAGAGGTAAAAGCACAGAAGTTTGCAACAATTTGGAAAATTAAATGTATTTTTATAGTCATGATTCATACTTAGGGTCTAATAATTGCACCTACCTGAATGGGTTCAAAACGAGGTTCACGTCCAAGTAGGTATAATCCGAAATGAAATCCCACGTATTTGGCGATTTGTAATTTCATCCACCTTCTTTTCTCACTGGGTGTCGCAAGTTGTGATTGTACAAGAGACGTACAATTCAATTTAGACCAATCCGGCGAGTAGTAATGAACGGTCCAATTAACACCCACAATGACACCTTAGAGACTTACATAATTGGATTTATGTTTCCTTTGATTCATTGGGATTAAGATTTTGATTTATGCTTTGATCTCTTAGAATTTATAGATTATGTTCTAGCAATAAAGTATGGGTATGTTCTTTACCTGGTTCCGTACATATTTCGCAAAGTACTACTAATAAGAATTTACATGTCCACTGCATGCATAGATTACTTTATGAGATATGTAAGCAGCATTCATGAACCCACCTTTATGCATAAGCTCCAGCAATATTTTAATGGGTTTTGTCAGTGATACTGGGAACTATTCGATTAACTGGCAGTATAGGTCACAGAAGTATAGATACTTTATGTATACACTAGCGGATTTTAACATAATATACAATTACGCCTGTAATCCCAGAAGGGTTACGCAGAGGTGTACCTAATAGTAAATCCACCTTTCGCCAGTTATGTTAAAGTCCCATGTAATAGGCCGCGAGCCTATTGCCATCAACTGGCCAAGATTCTAGAAAAAAATCTAACGGAAAAGATCTATAACACTGCCGGACCTGGGAATCGGACTCAGGACCTCATCAGTCGGTGTTCCGAGGTAGCTGATTTTTAAAACAAAAAGGAAAATGCATAATCTCAATCCAAGGTTTTTACTTTAGAATGGATATTATTGATTTGAATTATGCCAAGACAATAAGCAGTTTCCTTCTGTGCTTCCTATTATACGAGTAGCAATACACCGCGATCATTGAATCCGTTTGCAAATCGTGAAGGGAAAACTATTATCTCACGACTTCATTACGGAATAAAGTGGTCTAATCGTAGGTCAGGGGTGGCCCACTGGTATCGGCTTGCGATTGACGAGGTCGTGGGTGTGTACCCTCTGCTTGGGAAGCACTGGGATGCATTTCACTTTATGTCTATTATTTCATCATCATCTTTTGCCTAGCCTTTTCCCAACTAAGTTAGGGTCGGCTTCCAGTCTAACCGGATGCCGCTGAATACCAGTATTTTACATGAGGCGACTGCCTATCTGACCTCCACAACCCAGTTAGTACTAGGTAATACGATACCCCTTGGTAAGACTGGTTGTCAGACTTTTTGGGCCACTGACTACCTGTAACGACTGTCAAAGATCTACAAATGACAGCCGGGGCCAACGGCTTAACGTGCTTTCCGAGGGACAAAGGAGACTCATCATCATTCCTCTCAAAACTGTGAGGAAAACAGCATGTCCTAGAAACACAAGTTTGAAGACATGTAGGCTACATCCCGTTTAGTCATTTTCCCATGTGACATCCTTCAACCAACAATGGGCCGGCCTGATGTATTTTTGCCATGGGCACTGGAGGCTTGTCTCCCGCCAGTAGGAACTTTCTGGGCTGATTATGCGGATCGGAGGTCTATTTAAACTTAAGGGGTTTTTTCTAGAGCATAACTGTATTGAAAGGCAAAGTTCAACTCCGTCTAAGCAGAAAACAGAGATGGTCAAAAAGCTATAGTCTATTGGATTAATTCATCGATGGGTTATAGCGCCCTCTAGCGAAAATATCGCGACTAAAAACATCTGAACACCGTGGCTGCGTACTTAACTACTTACTACACTGTGACTGGTTCAAGTGAACGTAATCTAAGTTACATAAAGTTGTAATAATGTAAGGAACTTACGCCAGATGTAGCAGCAGTATGTTTTGTGTATATATTTAAAAATGAACGAAATAATACAATGCTCTCCGGGCTCTTACGAAGTACTTTCAGAAAGCCCTAGAAAAAGCACACAAAAGAAAATTAAGACAATTGAAGACACGGTTTCATCCACAGGTTTCATCAAGTACGCTAGGTACTCTTTATCAGTCCTTATCAAAAATGATTTAAACATGATTATATATTAAGCAGGTATTATATTTGAACAGTTGATGGCAATAGGCTCGCTCCCCATTACATGGAACTTAAACATAACTGGCGAAATGTGGGTGTACTAATACACCTCTGCCTAACTCTTCTGGGATGGGAGGCGTGATGTTATGTTATGTTATTTAAACAGGGTGTAATATAATAGGATGAGTACATATATATCTCCGTTTTCACTAACACTAGGCAACACCCAAAATATGCTTAAACTCAAAAATGCAGTATTGGATTTTTAACTGTCGGATCAGCTCCGAGTTCTGAAAAATCCTACAGAACTTTAGTGAAAACGGTTAAACTAAATTTCAATACAGCATAACATATATCTAGGTCTAATCTTAGTAATCTATTTAACACAATGACGTAGGGAACTAGGAAACAGTTTTTTTACTTACATACAGACCTGAATAATATTGCTGTTATCTTTTTTTCCGGTTTTCTAACTTATTACGATGTATGGCCCGTTTTTAAGTGACAAAAAAAAACAAAGTTCGTTATTTATAGTCTTTTTGATTCAGGTATATGGGCGATTTGGGATCAATTCCACTGCAATAAAATAAAAGTATGTATATCTTCAAGATCTGCAAATCGCCCAACCTCAAAAAATCTGTCATAACACAACATTATATACAATAACTAATTCATACTAAGCTCGAGATTAAAAAAACAAAAACAATTTTTCTCGAAACTGCATCTTTCGTGATACCACAGTTTTTTCGAGGATAAGCGAAATATTCTTCGCAGTGTCGATGATTCCCAAATCCAAGTTAAATGAACCTCATCAAATGATCTAGGTACCTATGTCAGCTGCCATTCAACCGTAATTCCCGCAACAACAAACAACCGACAAAAAATCAAAACAAGAATATCAAATCACAATCAAACGCGAATAGTAATGTTTTACTACATATCTCATTTACGTTTGCATACACTGCTATCAAGTATTTTAATTGACAAGGACCTTTGTCGATGCATACATCCGCCGCCAAGCGCATTGTTTCATTTATCAGATCAGATGACTCTATAAAATGCAGTTCGAGGAGACGAGACCCTTCAATCCACTGGCTTGCTTTATTTACGTCTTTGATAGCTGCTCCGTATCATGGATTTTGTTTATTTTAAGGCATGTAGATCTAAAATTTTCTTAATTCGGTGTTTATTGCGCCTTAGTCACAGCATATTTATTATGCCATGTATGAAATTGCGCCGCGTATTTCAACAGGATTTACTTTGCTCAAGAAGTGCAGTAAAACGTTTTTTAAAAGACAATCATGTACATTGATTGTGATCTTCTGATTGATTTTGGTCTCTTAAGTCATACATAATCATTTTCTCTGTTTCAGATGGTGTGGCTGATGAACAGTTGGTTGTTCGCGAGTGGTTTGCCTGTGGCCATGTTGCAGCACGCTACATCCTCACAGAGCATTGTGTTTCATCAGCTTCAGGCGGCACCGGTGGCTCCAGTCACAAGTAACTATTCATTTTCTTTTCTATGAGGTTGAAGTGATTATCTTCTAGAAATTATTTTTCAACATAATTTATATGTATTCTTATTCTAGCTCCAACTCCTGTGGTTCCAAGTGCTAGCGCTAGTCACGTAAGTTGACAGTTTTTTTTTTAACCTAATGTGTTAAGTGACACGAGAAAAATAGAATGTAGTTAAGCTAAGGTGTATTACATATAATAAGGAGTATTAGGACTATTACGGCGAAGCATCACCGTTATATGGTTCAAGTTCCACGGGTCCGAACGAAGTGTTGGTTCCACATTTATTATGCGAACCGCCAGTCCATGGAATTCAATGACGGCTTCTCTGTTCCCTAATCATTATATCTTAGATCTATTCTTAGTTCGAGTGAATCGGTTTCTTCTAGGCAAGCGTGCTCCACCCTAGGCCGCATCATCGCTTGACATTAGGCGAGTTGCGGTCCAACGCAAGCCAATTCAGTATATCAAAAAAAAATGTGCTCATTAAAAATAAGTTGAAAATTACTGGACTACCCAAAGTCAATGTTTGGTATTTGCCTACTGGCGAAAACCAAGCTAACCTGTTTGTCAAGGCATGTATGTATCATAAATGGTTATATTACAGGCTAAGTACGAGTACAAGTACGAGGTATCGGACCACCAGACAGGTGACAGGAAGAGTCACTGGGAGAGCCGCGACGGAGACAAGGTGCGCGGTGTGTACACGTTGTATGAACCTGATGGCGCGTTACGGACCGTGGAGTACACCGCCGATGCTGTACATGGGTCAGTGGTACCTGGCTAATTATGCTTTTATTTGTTTAGGATCTGGAACGAAAGTTGTAAGATATGATACTTATATAAAAAATGGACAACGAATTGAATTGAGTAGATTTACTTGATATCAATATAATCTCTCTTTATTTTCTTTAAAATTAATTACTATAATAGAAGCCATTAGCTTCTTGGGCATATGTTTTGTAGATACCATTTATATGGTTGGAATTATTAAAATAATAGGGCCCATATAGCTATGCGATCACTTTTCGTGCGCTAAATGGTTTGATTTTGATATTATTAGTAAAAAAACAATTCTTGTATCTCAGAAAATGTACACTTTTCCCAAATAGACCCGGAATTGTGCAATAATTATGAGACATTAAAGTCTGCTAATAAATTATTCTTGTAACTTGTCACAATGACAAATTACATAACTACAAAATATGTACATGGTGAACTAATATTTATCAGAAATAAATCGTGTTATTCGACAAAAATCTATTAGAAATCTGGGTTATTGTGTGCTAACAAAAACTTGAAACTATCAAAGCAGCCGTTCGCTTTAGTGAATTATATTTAAACTGATAGGCATATTTAGTAAGATTTTAATTAACAAAAAATAATGAAAAAATATTTTGATCACCAACGTTTCTTTATATTAATGTTTTACCCGAGTTGGAACTCAAGATATAAACAATATATGGAGGAATGGAATTTTTGAGCCCATATTTTAGTTTTTTGTTAGAAATTAAACACATCTGTGTTTCATTTAGCCTACTGTAATAAGTATGTTACATTAATATCATTATTTATTTTAATTTTGCTATTCTTTTCCAGATTTAACGCAGTAGTGCGCAGGAAGGAGCCAACCAATCGCTCTCACCTCAGCGCGGGATACCAACATGACATACCAGCCTCCAGTGGACACGAGCAATACGATGAGTCAGGCCTAGGATACACCTCCGAGAGAGGCATCCCGGGGCAAGGCAGTGCAGCCAGACGTCCAGGGAAGGCGAGCTCTTACAATCCGGGAGTTGGCTTTAGTGTGGTACATGGACATAATCCAGATAAATCTTATTAAATGAAGAAATTAACCGATAAAAGCGCGTAGACACGTAGTTGAAGCATCAATATTATTTTGTATAGTTCTGTTACCTTTTCAGGCGGTGAGCGCCTGTTTCCAAATGTGCGTTACCGTAAAAATGTCACGAGTCCAAAAAGAAAAATGGCGATTCGTCATGCTGGATGTATATAGATGTATAGAGTTTATACTAGATTTAAGGTTGTGTATTAATTAAAGAATATACTATTTTTGGTAAATAAGTTTTATTCGTCAGCGCTGACTTACTTTGCGAGAAAGTTAATGGTATATGAGTACATTTGGTCGAGATCGGAGAGTTCGTAGGAATGATACAGTCCAGATTATTAGTGATGACCATGATCATGATGATGCTCATGATGGTGGTGAGGGATGATGTGGTGGTGAGCCGTCTTGTGGTGGACGTCAGCTCTGAAACTGTAACAAAGGAAAAAATAATTTAGATTTGCGTCGGATCAAATAGCAAACAAAATTAAGTGACATCAGCTACTATAATTATACATCATCATCATAAAGGGTGTAAATAGACCAACGTTGAGTGTTCCAACTTTTTCACAACTTTTTTAAAATAATAATTTTTAAACCTCCATGACCCGTTTACTATTTAATGCATCCATAAGCACAATATTTTGAATGCGTTACATTGAGTTTTACTGTAAAAGGTTATTTTTACCCAATTTGTGTGTAGGGTTTCTTAGTTTGATGTACACAATGCTTGGTTAACGGCTTCGTGAAGGGTCTGTTTACACCCTGTATAAGCAGAAATATGTCCACTTCTGGACATGAGCCTGCCCTAAGCGTCACAACATCGGCCGGTTCTAAGCTACTCGCATCCGACGGATTACCGCAGTGTTCACCAGGTCCACCTTATGGGGGGCTTTAAGACGATGAGCGTTCTGGTGAGCGGTTGCAACTCGTGAACCTTTGGTTATTACTATTAACGTGATGTCGTTGTCTTGGTGTAGGAGCCAGGTAACTTGTCACCGCTATGTTATACAGTAATGTAGATACGTACCCGTGGTGGTCATCAGCGGTGTAGTGAACAGTGCGCACGTTGCCGTCGGGCTCGACGAGCGAGTAGGAGCCGCTCACGTGGTCGCCGTCGCGGTGCTCGTGCTGCGACTTGTGGTCACCCGTGTGTCCGTCCTTCACGGAGTACTCGAACTTGTAGGATGGGTGGTGGTGTTCCTGGAGAGAGAAAATTCTACATTATTTGCGGAGAAAGTAGATGGTGTCGTGAGTGACAAACATTATAAAAGTTTAGAGAATTGTATTTATTTAGACAAGGGCATTTAATTATATTCGTAGCAATTTCCAAAGTAGATGCTTGACAAATTAGAACTACTATCAGACTTGACTCATTAGTTACTGGATCACGAATACCACTGCACATTATTAATTAAGTAAATAAATAAGCTAACTAGAACATTCTTATTACGAGAAAGTGTAATTTATTGATAGAACCTTCCAATTTTATTTAAAAGGTAAAATAATTGTTTTACAATTAGTTGGGTTTGATCATAGTTGGGAGTTGGGACTGTTCTAGTTGGAAACTACATCATTAATAAAATATAGACAAATCAAAAAACAATAGGTACTTACATGATCCCATTGGTGGTGTTCATCATGATGTCCGTCATCATGTCCATGTCCGTGTCCACCATGATGCCTATGTCCATCATCGTGACGATTATGGTGTCCATCATCGTGACGATCATGGTGTCCATCGTCGTGATGTCTGTGGTCATCATGGTGGTCATGGTGGCGGTGGTAGTGGATCGGGTGATGGATCCTAAGGTCTTGGTGGATGTCGTGACCATGCTTATGGTGGTCGATGCGAGACTGGTGTGACACCGCTGACTGGGTGTGCACAGTCACAGCTAGAAGACACAAGGCAACCTGACGGAATGAAAAGATCGTTAAGTCAAATTGGGCTGAGATGGTACACTTTTTGAATGAGAAAAATAACAGTGCAGAGATTATTTTAGCTGGGAATATAATGAGGAATAATAGACTTCACAGCACCACATCACTCACTCACATTACACTGTTCATATTACTCGATTATTCATGTTATGTTAATGCAACTACTCATGTATGTAAAGCCATGCTTCCGGGAATGTTACTTTTAAATGGTGTATTCCGACATAAGAACTTAATTGTTATCATTTCAGCACTTGGCTAATTACACGCATGTAACTACTTAGGAGAAAAATAGGCAGAATGTTTTTTTTTTTCCATTAAATTAAGACACTATCGGATTTTTTTAAATTTATTAAAATTCATTTCTATAATCGAATAAATAAATATTTACTTACTTGTAAAAACATTTTGTTAGATATAATATTTGTTTGTTAGCTGGACTTCAACTATGAAAAAATCGCGGATTGTTCACCTTATATTCCAATTCGTGTGTCGATTCTGGGGTGCAACTCAATTATAACGACATTAGGTTAGATTCTCATCAATTAGTTGAAAAATAATAGAGTTAATACGTGAAACCTAAGTTTCTTTTGCCGGTATCAAGGGCGCTACGATCCATTACACCGATTAATTGGAAATCCGTCAATATTGCTCACGCCAATAATTATTCAATAAATACACTTAATTAACACGCGATCACATAGCCAATTTGTTTAGGAAGGACATCACAAATACTAATTAATGAGACTGTTTTCCTAATCAATGCTTATAAAACAACAGATTCGGCAACATTGATTCTTTAGATATTGCAGCGGTGTGTTGTCGACTAGGTCAATTCGAAAATCAAGTCTTTGCGAAAATTAATTTGATTATTTTGTTGTTTTGACATTTTCAAATTGTGAAGCCTTTTGTTAATTTAATTAATTGCTAATCTACAACGGGTCAGTCTTTGTTTTAGTTTCGGCTGCTGTCCAATCGATAAGGACAAATTATAGGCCGGCTGCGGACATCGATGCTGACAGATACTTTAGTACATTATGTGTCCGGAGCCGCGTCCGCAATTTGTCCCTACCAGTTTCTCCGAACCTCTTTCGTCCTTCGTAGATAGGGTTCTGTGAAGTATTGTTGCTGTTGCTGATTCCATTTTTTGCTGATCACTATTTTTAATTTTCTCTTTGTTTTAGGCTTTACTCCTTAAGTATGTAACTAAACTCCAATCAACTTATCCGTGCAGGCGGGAAAACACAGAACTAAAATAAATGTACCGAGTTTAACAACATACCGATGCATTTTTGCTTGTCAAGCAGCGCCACTTTGAACTGCAGACTTAAAGTTGTACTTTTAAGTGTCATCGTAATATGAGTAGGGCGAGGTCTGCTTGGCATTGACATAACGTATCTTCTTCTTAGCGTGTCGATGGCAATCTAAATTGTGTCGGCCCAGAACTGAGCTACTAGTTTGGCGCTTTCGTTAGCGACCATCAGTTCCTGTAGAGACCAAACAACAGGGCACGCAGGAGACGATATTACGTGCCCCATTGTTTGTGGAACAACACCACATTCACACTCCAGGGCAGAGTCATTAATGAATCTCCACCTGAGCAGGTTTTCCTTGCTGCGGCCAACCTGGGTCCGGAGTCTATTTAAAGACTTCCAGGTCAGCCATGGCAACTCATGTCCACGTGGGAGATTTTCAGCAGGTGGAACAAATGGGTTAGGTAAGGATGCACTACCTCGCCACAGCTTTAGTCTTTCCGTGGATCGCTTGCCAGTGAGTGGGGTGACACAATTCAGAAAGCTGTTTCGGCTTTTCAGCCTTTGCAACACAGGGGTATTTAGATGTAAAGGGTGTCGTGTGTCTGATACCATTTTGGCTCTTTCGCTAGAGTTTGCCACTTTTCTCCGAACTTCTGGTGGCGCTATTACTGCCAATGGGTACTGCATCTGTACCGGGGTCGGTTTGAGGCAACCAGTGACATAATTATGAAAACTCTTAAATCTGGGGACTACCAAGAATTAAATAGCTAATAGACACCATTTAGTTTTATACAAGAATAAATAGTGTTACAATTCGTCTAGTACTACGTCTAGTATTATACTAGTATATAGTGAAATGTACTGAGAGCTGGCAGAGTAGATTGGTCGTCATTTTATAACAATTAAGATTACAATAGTAGATGGTGACTGAGTGGTTTGGGCACAGAGAATCTCCTATAGATTCCGCATAGAACCACTTATGCGCGCATCAATGAATACTCACAAGTATAACTTGTGCTCGTATTTATCTCTTTAGTGTCGACCAGACTTTACACCCGTGATGACGCAAGCAATTTAGAGAATTCATTATGTACGAAAGCTTGATTGTTACTGTTTGCTTAGAAAAACCGGCCAAGTGCGAGTCGTACTCACACGCACACAGGGTTCCGTAGCACCAAACAATATAATAAAATATTTTGAAGGCGCATTCATTTGTTGTATTGTATTGCATTCAACAGCAAAACTAAATTTGTTTTTATAGTATGTTAATGAAAAACAAAGTTACGCTGCAGTTTAATGAAAAAGTCCCATATTTCAAAAACTAAACATCAAATCTTATTGAAACCAATTTTGCATGAAAGGTTTTTTTTACGTTCTACAATCCTACATTTTTTCAGAATTTCCCTCCTTTTACTTTAGAAATTAGAGGGGGGGGGGGGACACACATTTTACCGCTTTGGAAGTGTCTATCTTTCAAACGATTGGCTTTGAGAAAAAATGGTTTTAGGAACCAATGACATTTTTAAAGACCTATCTATAAACACCCCGCACGTATAGGTTTGATGATTTTTTTTTCAGTTTCAGTTCCCTGTATGGTGTCCCTTAATCTTTATTTTTTTTAATTTTTGTTTAAAAATCGTAAAGCGGTTCACAGAATACATCTACTTACCAAGTTTGAACTGTGTAGTCGTAATAGTTTCGGAATAAAGTGGCTGTGACATACGGACGGACAGACAGACAGACATGACGACTCTATAAGGGTTCCGTTTTTTGCCATTCTGCTACGGAACCCTAAAAATACTACCCTTGCTGTTAATGGTGTGGAAAATCATCTAGGGTCTCGAGTTATAAAAAGGTGGGATAACATTCAACTGTTAGGTAAAATTATAAAAATCGGTAGTAACTTGCGTTGATGTCTTTTTCTCACAAAAATAATAGTGTCATGAGCAATTTATACGTTCTTGCTTTTCGAGAAATAAAATATCGATGGTATCGATATTTTGGACAAAATAGTTTAATTACAAATAGGTAATACACTTTACGGCTTATTCTGAAATAACTAATCAGGTTTTTTGTGAATTCAACCGTCACTTAACCAAAGGCATATAATTTTTTTTTTGTTAATACTTTATTCGTTTAGAATATTCGGTAATCTATTACAGATTCATAATGAAATAGGACTTATACAAATAAAAAGTGAACATTAATTTGTCATTCTGTTAAAAAAATATCGACCTCTGTTTAATGTCATTGTCCCATCACTACGGCAGGTGACGTCATATTGAAAAAGCCCATCGGATTGCACTTGAAAAACACAGAAGAATCTTCCAGTTATTAAGTTGCTAAGTAAATAAGTAGTTAAATTGGGATATATGAGAAAATGGGGAAAAGGAAAATATGGTGTATAAGTGATCTTTAGGATAATTTCTTGCAGCGTTTTGGGATCCGTGGTGAAGAAATGGTAAGGAAGCAAGGGTTTTTTAGCAAGCTTATTCAGCATGAAAACTTTATATTCAGCACTATTAAAGTTTGTTCTCTATTACTTCTCTAGTATTCCGTACGTACCCTTAACGAAGCCGAAAGGCATTTGTTCTCTCCGTCATTGCGATATTTTTTTTTGTTCTAGACTATACCTGGGAACCTTCTAGTTACGGAGATCGATCGGTCGAAGTTTCAACTTTTTACAAGTTTTTTTAAAATGCTTTTTAATATTATAACTTTACTTTAAATTCCGCCACAACCCTTATACTACTGAAAGCATCCATCAGCATCATGTTTTGAGTGCGTTACTTTGAGCCCTGCCTTAAAACGTGATTTTTCACCCCAAAAAAAAAGTAGTTTCCCAGCAATATTTTTTGCGTAGAGTTGCTTTGTTTGATGTACAGAATGCTTGGTTGACGGCTTCGTGAAGGGTCCGTGTACCCTGTATAGAATTTTTTTCCTTTAAAAATTGTCGAAATTATTTTTTTCAGAAAACTCAGAATAATTCAAATGTTGTAAAAGGCCGCAATATCTTCGAGAAGTTTTGCCTGTTTATGTCGATTCGGTGCTGGCCCCGTATGATGAAAATCAACGTTGCTGGACAGCCAGTTGGTAATTTTTGGCACCTCTTGAAAACTGAACCTGCCCAAAGGGCTCCTATCTGAAATTTTAAAAATATTGGTTTAGCGTTCTCTCATCACGCCATACCTACTCATTTATCCAGTTTTCATGCTAAATATGTTTGCCGAAAACCCCTATGGGCTCCTCTAACAGATAAATTTCACAAAGTAAATTGCTTACCTGGGTCTTAAGTATATGTTATAGTCAAACTTCGAAGTTCCAGCGCTTTTAGGTTTCGTTTGCCAAATCTCAGGTTCGACAAGAAGTTTTAGTCAAAGTCCAAACCAATAGGGCGTTTCGGCCTTTGTCTAACGAATTTATGTCTTATCCTAGGAGACCAACTGGGGCGGGGTTTTGCTAGTAAGTAAACTTGACGTAAAGTTCAAGGTAAATATGAATATTTTGCAATACGGCCTAATCGCCGAAGCCCTGCTGCGCGGGGCTATTATTTCTCTTTGCATGGTTTAAAGTAACGTAAAGTAAAGGGATAGCGGGGTTTTAATTCGCTCACTTTGCTCGCTCACTAGACCCCACCATCCGCTTCGAACCTAACCTGTATGAGTCGGGGGGCCCAAGTCCCGAGCTCGCTTCGCTCGCTCTTACATCCTAGGTTTTTCTTGCTAACCGCTTTTCTGCTTTTTTCCAAAGTCAGCGCCGGCAGCAATTTCAACAACGGCGCTGGCAGCTAATTTGTACAAAGTAAGGTACTTCTAGGTTTGTCTAAAAATAGATCAGTCAAAATCAGAAATTGGAATCCATGTTTGGGTTTGCCAAATGACGTTCGTCAAACCTAGGATAAACCAGTCATTCCGCGAAGAGGCCACATATCGATCTTTGACTATAACATTATATACTCTAGTTATACACCTAAGGCTGGGCCGATACCACTGGCTCGCACTACGACTTCTCAAGTGGAAGTCTGGAACGTTATCTATGTACTTATTATGACGGGCGTCTACACTTTTTTAAGTATAAATAAAAAGCACATATTTTGTACAGTATCAATGTTTTAATGTGAGTAGATTACATTTTACAATTACTTTTTTGGAAACATTTTGTTAATACAGTTAACATGAAGTAAATATAGGAATTAAAGCAGTCTCTAACTATAATGGTTGAGTATAATATTTTTACAGCTTCTTACATTGTATATGACGAATAAAACATCGCACAGATGCATGGAATTATTTATTGATAGATAGACCAAATTGATGGGTAGAAAGTGGAAAGCCAGTTATGATTGGTTAGAAAAAGTGAAAATTAGTAATTTTTTTTGTATTTGATACTGTACATTTAATAAAGAACGAGTAATATCAAAGATCACGGTTAAGAGTAAGTATACATTTTTCTACTACTTCTTCAGTGATTACGATTCGCTTTCCAAGGGTTATGTTGCTGTTGTTGTTGATACACCTGCTGCCCGCGGCCATATTGGCCGAGGTCCATGTTCACGTAGCCGCGTTTCGCCTCGTGGTCATCTCCGTAGCCGCGTCTCGCCTCGTGATCATCTCCGTAGCCGCGTCTCGCCTCGTGGTCATCTCCGTACCCGCGTCCGCTGTTCCTCGCGCGTTCCGACAAGCGGCTTAAGCGGAGGTGCTCGAGCAAGGCGTCAAAGTCTGCGAACTCCTTGTGTTCGTTTGTCCTGACGTTCTTTGGTAGGATGAGGATCTGACCGCCGGGTCCGCGAGTGTAGTCCCTGCCGCCCGTTTTTAGGTATCTGTAGTCAAGAATCCAGGTAGGCTGATAATAGTCTGGGCTGTAGACGTCAGCGATGATTCTGAAAACGATTGGGAAATCTGTTAATGGTTTCGTAAATAGAGAGTATAGCAATATTGTGACCAACATTGATAGAACTTAAAGATAAGACTTGTTCCTTGTTTCTGTTAATAAACACAACTGCATGTTATCAAGTTTAAATTGAAGAAACTAACCTGTTTTGCTTTTCAATATCCGGGTGACCCTGGAAAATGAAAACAGAACTTTAAATAATCTTTATTTCACACACCAAACTCAAACCTGTTGTAGGTTTGAGTTTGTTTGTTTGTCAATCAAACAACATGTCAAACTTACATGACTGGGGAGCGGGTCAGGTGATCTCAGGATCATTGGACCAGCGTTGTCGTCATCCTTGAAGTCCAGTCTCACTGGTCCCTGGCGATTATCGCGACCATCACGGTAGTCATTCTTTCGGCTGTCACGATAGTCTTCGAGGTGCAGGCGCGAGCGTTCATCGCGGCTTCGGATCAGTTCCAATCCATCTTCGAAGCGGTACTTTCGTTCGTCGTCGTGGACACGGATTGGCTGCGCGGATTCTGCGGCCTTCGGTTCTGGCTGTACCTTCTCGGCGTCAGCCGCTACGGCCACTGAGACGGTTGCTAGTAGTAGTAGCTGAAAGAAATAAGGTTGAAAGATGTCTAAATTCTGCAAAATGTCGTACGTCGTATCATTGATGTGGCTTTCACTCGATGATACCAGAAAATACACAGCTATGGATACGCTTTTTCAAACATCTATATGGAATGGGCGTAGGTCGCTACAAGCATTAGCATTGGAGGGTAGTCACGAGGACTTGACAATCTTAGCAAGGGTTACTAGACCTTCTAGGACTTCCCAGTTGGTGAAAGAAAGGTGCATAAACAGAAGAAAACTCACGTAACGCATGGTGCAGAGCGATCCACTAACGAGACGTTCATAAAACTTGCTGCACACATAAATACTGATACATAATCAGTATAATTGGTACTTATGTATGGGCAATATACCGGATTCAGAAGCAATTGTTGTGTATCCTTACAGTTTTAAATGCTATTTTAATTGTTTTGGGGTTAAGTGTTCTTGGGAGGAGATGTACAGTTTTGCCTTTTCGGCCATTTTTAGATCTTTCTAAATCTTTTATTATCATAAATTTGCACCTCGAGAAGTGAAATATATCCTTACTAAGTGAATTATTATAGTGCCCAAAACAATTTTTATTTTTTGATGGAATCGATCTTTGGAAATACAGACAAAAAACTGAGAAAGAGGGGCGTAAAAAAGATGAATGGTTGATTTTAACCTAGAATTACGACACTGAAAATATATCTATAGGTAAATGAAATAAAAGTAAAAAACCGAATAAAACAATTGAATTATTCATAAAGTAATCATTTTAGGATAGTCACATTTTAGGGCACACGTCTACACTAAATGAATGAACGCTAGTCATATGCTAGTGCGCTTCGTACAACACGAACCCGTTATTTGTATGAACGATTCACTCTTGACAGTTTCTTGATTATCAATAATACAGTGATTACGAGCGTGGCTCCATGTGATTGGCTGGGGTTTGTTGAACTATTAGTAAAGGAACTGAATGTTATTAATATCGCTAGAGATTTAGTTGAGTAGTTGATTTACTTTATGGGCACAAGTGGAAAAAAAACTGTAATGAAACATCGGCAATGCAAGTTTTTTGTCAATGTATTGCCAAATTTTAGAGACAAAGTTGTAATGTCGTAAATATAATGCACCTGCGATTACTGACTCCCATGTTTCTGAGTACGGTACAGTAATACTGCATGGTGGACGAACTACTTTATCATTGTTAGTAAGTCATCATCATCAACATGTCAGACGTCAACTGCTGGACAAAGGTCCCTAGGGGACGCTAGGTCTAGTATCGAACGGATTTCAGTGGCGTTCGCGAGGTTATAGGTCCTGTACTTTCTGGAAGGCCTTCCCATTTTGCACATTCCGGTACGTAGTCACCACTCCGTTCGACTCGAGCTACAGGCGTTCTATCGACTGTACCTGTGATATACTTAAATGCCTACCACTCTCAACTGTGTTTAGAGAATTTTCTTTTCGAATGTCATAAATGACTACCCTTGTCGTTAGACTACTATACATTTTCTTAGTATATTGACAAGAGCAAGTTGTAGCCGGAGTCAGGATATTTGATTTACGAGTCTCTTATACGTTCACATCACATCAATTACGTGAACGGAGGAGTGGTTTTTACTTGGCCAGAAACCATACTCTTAATGAAATATTTTCAGAAATATTTCTACGTAACATACGGATAAGTGGCGTGCTCTAAGTATGTTATATATAATGTATGGATGTTAGAATTCCAGATGTAAACTAGCGCTGTTTGGGTAAATATACATAGTCGCCTCATATTAAGACACCTCACATCATACATCTCATGCCACAAAATACATCAAAATGTCTGTCTATGTCCGGAGTCGCGTCCTCAATTATCCGTACCGACGACGCTACTGTTTGCCCGAAGCTCTCCCTCAACACCGCGAGTCCGCACGGTTGGGCGGTGAAGCGGATCTCACGTCGCATTGACGAGTATGAAATCCGCGTGCATTGCTACCGCGCGGACGAGCGGCGGTCACTGCTTCTGTTTCGCCGCCTCCGTACGACCGCGCGGACGATCGGTGTCGTGTAAGAATCGCCATACACGGACCCATTCATTATGTCGTCAACAGGAAGATATAAATTCGCCAAACCCAAACCGCAAACGTTCACGTCATCGTCTACAGTCGCCGCCGGTGGCGTTGCTGCTGTTTTTTCCTGGGCTGAAGTGTTTTTGATTTATAGTGGGATTATGGATGGTTTATTTTTAATTGTTTTGGTGAAAGAATGCTTCGTATTTACGCAACTATTTTGAATTCTTCAAAAAAAAACTAGTTGATATAGCAGCTACTATTGTTCTTTTAAACCGTGACTCATAATAATAGCCGCATGGTCTATTCTAATCTTCGAGGTTAAGCAGCGCTTGCCGAGGTCGGGCCTTGGATGGGTGCCCATCCATCACATACTTAATTCCCTAAGGGCCTTGAAAAACACGTGCATGTTGTTCGTAGCATTTGGTCCCAGCTGTCATTTTTAGATCGTTACAGTCGTTACGGGTAGGTAGTTACTATGTAGTTAGAACCCAGTACGGACAATCTGTTTTATCAAGGGGTGTCATATGTCTCGTCGTGTATCAATTGTGGAGGTCAGATAGGCAGTAGCTCCACGAAAAGTATTATAATCAGCTGCATCCGGTTAGACTGGAAACGGACTATATTTATTCAGATGGGTAAAAGCAAGGCAGATGATGATTATTCTCAGCCGATTGATAGGTACTTACAAGGTAAATAGCAGGATATTATGAGTGTCCTTCCACTACGTAGAGCTCTGAGCTATTGCTACGAAGTTTACTATGATATTGCTACGCAGTGTAATACTCGATTGTGCCACAGCGTAGACTATGCTTAGCGTAGAGATATGACAATGGAAACATTTGTTATTCTGTTCTACCAACAATGCTAAACAATCTGTCAAAATGGGTAGACTTTGCACTCAAAGATTTTTGACCTATTGCGTTTATGCACATTTGACGTTGATTTATTTTAATCAATGTTCGTTAATTGCACTAATACACGCAAGGGTCAGTTGAATAGTGCATTAGGGCATGAAATAACACAACAATTAGCGCTCAATACCTTTATATAAGGTTAGCATTTGCATGATTATAAAAATTTTCGTTAGTAAAAAATTATGAACATATTTATCACAACTATTTAACAGAATACCATTATTACATTGCCGCCGATCAGTTCTTATTTTAACAAGGAATACGTTTATGACTTAATTTAATTACGCTTAGCGATATTACGTTGTTGGTCATGTCTGTAGAAACGAGGGTTGATGCGAGAGGCGTGGCCGAAGTAAGGTGTGAGCTGCGATGGGTATCCACGACGCTCGTCGAACTTGCGGCGCTCTTCCCAAAGCAGACTCTCTTCACGATCGCGGTCATCATCTTTACGTTTCTCGTCACGTTTCTCGTCACGATTCCCGTCACGACTCTCGTCACGTTTCCCGTCACGTCTCTCGTCACGTTTCCCGTCACGTCTCTCGTCACGTTTCCCGTCACGTCTTTCGTCACGTTTCCCGTCACGTCTCTCGTCACGTTTCTCGTCGCGATTTCCGTCACGATTCTCATCACGTTTCTCGTCACGTCTCTCGTCACGTTGCCCGTCACGTCTCTCGTCACGTTTCTCGTCACGTTTCTTGTCGTCACGGCGACCGTAACTGCCCAGCTTGTCATATACAGTTATTTGACCGATATCATATTTACGGTCGTCATCACGGTCCTGTCCACGACCTCTGCGTCCCTCATCGCGGTCGTTTCCACGACCTCTGCGTCCCTCATCGCGCTCGCGTCTGTCGTCAATACGATGTCTGTCTTCTTTGTGATCCCATTTAGGACCGAAGCCCCATCTGACGACTCCACCTTTGCGGCCTCGGCTTTCTTCTCCATCCTCGCCTCCCTGTCTCGCTTCTGAACTTTCTTCAGATCTTGATTCTGAACTTGAACTTCCGCTTTCGGAACTTCCGCTTTCGGAACTTCCTCTTTCCGAACTTCCGCTTTCGGAACTTCCGCTTTCCGAACTTCCGCTTTCGGAACTTCCACTTTCGGAACTTCCGCTTTCTTTTTTCTTTTTGTCTTCATCTTCTTTTTCTTTACTCTCGTCCTTGTCTTTCTTTTCATGGTGATCTTTTTTGTCATCATCATCATCATCTTTCTTACGGTCATCGTCTTTGTGGTCATCTTCCTTGCGGTCATCGTCCTTGCGGTCATCGTCTTTGTATCCATGATGTTCAACTATGTGATGGTGTTTGTCCGAGTAATGGACGATAGCGTTGAAACTAGAAAATGCAAACATATGTAGCACGAAATCAATGGATTATTATCACAAATTGACAGAACTGAGACGAAACTTTTTTTTTTCATAATTATAATAGGATACAAAGCTTAATTTTTTTGTATGGAAAATACTTAGTAATAATTAGTAATGAGCTATTTAGTACTAACCCGCTATGTTTGTCCGCGTGGTACGTGACGGTGCGCTTGCGACCGTCGGGTTCTATCAGCCAGTACTCGCCCTTCACTTCATCTCCCTTTCTCGACTCTTTCTGACCTTTCTTGTCATGCGTATGGGGATCGTTCACACTGTATGAGAATTCGTATGATGGATACGACCACGCCTGGAAAATTAAATTTCAATGAGACTGATGTACACTGTAGATAGCCCAAAGTTAACTCTCGTAAACCAGGCTGAGTATCCAGCGATCCAAGTTAACTGCTACGCATAGTGGATACCCTGCATTTGCCCTGCTAACTGATTGTAGATATATGCGCATGTGAAACTTAGGACTGAGGTCAGGAACAATATTTCAATCCTTCAACTTTTCAGTCGTCCATTTAATGAAATAAGATATTTCCCAGTATATGGTCATTTTTACGCGGTTTTGTATGCGCAGGAGTAGTGAAACTGCAACCAGTGACCTGGCCACACGCGCGGAAGGACCCCTAATCCCTTATTGTGCTAAGTTTTGCTTGCAGCGGCCAGGTCAAGAGCGTGAATTGAAGTAAAAACTTAGTAGACTTACGTAATCCTCATGATGCTCAGGCTTCTTGGAACCGATATGTGACAATTCACCATGATGCCCACGGTGTTCCTTGTGACGTATTTTTATATGTTGTTCTGAAACCGCGTAGCGTCCATCGCCGAGCACACACAGTGCTAAGCTTAGAAGGATTATTGTCTGAAATAAACATTGATGGTTAAAAACAAACGTTTAGATTCCAACAAGTTCATAAAATTATGTATTTAATTCTGATGAAGTGTTAATCACTATTATTAATTCTGAAATAAGATAATTCGATAGATATGGGTTAGCGTTCGACCTTTACGAAGAGTTTCTAAAATAACATGGATACTGTAAAAAAATATTGATAGACGCGCAGTTATGTTATCTCAGGTTGAAATGTATCATTTGAATAGTTCCAAAATCATTAAATTTTGAAAAATCTAGATAAGTTTTTAATCTTATTTCAGATTTAAAAAGATAAAATCAAAAACAATGAGGCTTACCTTACGAATCATCGTGAACCTTCAGTGAATCCCTAAACTGAATTGATATCTTTCGTGATCTCATCACGTATTTATACCGTATCGTTTTGGTTTTAAACATCTGTATCCTGTAATACAATACACTTAACTTCAATTATTTGTGATTTTTTGCAGATTTTCTCGACTTATGGATGGGTGTGCCTATCAATGCTATGAAGAGGAAACAAGATTTTCCAAAGACTAGTGTAAATTGTAGCGCGTGTTCTTAATATTTAGTTAGAATTATATTTGTGCATTATATTTCTTTAGTAGATTCTCCTTTATAGCTTCTAAACTACCTATCATCATCTATAATTGAACCGATATCGATTACCGATCACTTTTTGACACCAATTGTTGGTAATTGTAATCCTTAACTACGATTTAAACAGAATGATTGAATAGTACGATCTATTAACAGTTTAGCAGGTGTTAAAAAGCATTATTTAATTTAGTTTTAAATGATTGAAGTAGGAAATAGCTTATGAACGTCGAATAGCCTGTGTTTGCATAAATTACTTCAAGATGTAATTACTTCAAATACTTCCAGTTACATACACACACGTTGGCTCATCATCTGCCTAGCCTTTTCCCAACTATGCTGGTGTCGGCTTCCACTATAACCGGATGCAGCTGAAAACCAATATTTTACATGGAGCGACTGCCTATCTGACCTCCACAACCCAGTTAGTACTAGGTAATACGACACCCCTTGGTAAGACTGGTTACCGTTGAGACTTTCAGGCCACTGACTACCTGTAACGACTGACAAAGATTTACAAATGACAGTCGGGACCGACGGCTATAATACAGGGTGGCAATTGGGATACCTGTATCCTCCAAGGAGATGAGTCTACTCGTTGCAGATGCAGATGACTAGGTAAATTGCCACTATCTGTCTGTATATACAAGTACCAATTTAAGCAATTAAATTATTCTTGTGTAAAATCAAAATCAAAATATTTTATTTCAAATGGGCCTAGATGGGCACTTATAAAACTTCGACAAAAAGGTGGACGGTTCCGGTTGGTCGTTTCCTATGGAGAAGAATCGGAAAGAAACTCCATGGATACTCTTTTCAAATCTGATATAATGTCTGTTCTTCAGATTTACTAATAAATCATAGACAGTAGGTACCTATACCATTCGTTTTAATATTTTCTTATGGGTTTGGAGTGTGTAGATACGGTGAAACCTGTAAATAAGGAGATTGTTGAACTATGATACTATTAAACGAAAGCCTAAGTAGTACTAATTAAGGTCTCCTATTGTCCTTATATTTATGCGTTATAAGATTCATCATCTGCCTAGCCTTTTCCTAACTGTGTTGGCGCCCGCTTCCAGTCTAACAGGATGCAGATGAGTACCAGTATTTTACATGGAGCGGCTGCTTATCAGACTTTTTGGGCCACTGACTACCTGTAACGACTGTCAAACATCTACAAATGACAGACGGGACCAACGGCTTTACGTGCTTTCCGAGGCATGAAGGAAACTCGGAATGTAATGGTTGGTCACAATGGTCACCCATCCACAGACCGTCCTAGGCAAGCACGAATTAACCTAAAGATCGACCCGAGCGGCTGTTATTATTTAACCACCAGCTCCTCCGCTTTATAAGGTGACTCTCCTAACATTGAAAACGCTGAAATCGAAAACAGTTTTGGCGCCTACAAAGAAAATTGCGGCAAACAGCGGTTTGTGTGTGAAGTAATGTGGTAACGTGTAAGTCGCTACATTTTTAGTTTCATAAAGAATTTTCTTTTATTTAGAACAGCGACACGGGTCGATCAAAGGTTAAACTAAGTTTACCGAGGTTGGTCCGTGGTTGGGTGACCATCCATCACATATCGAGCTCCTCCGTGCCTCGTAATGGTTGGTTTCAGCTGTCATTTCGTTAAGAGTGGTTGGAACACGAAAATTTGACAACCAGTCTTACCAAAGGGATCGTATCGTATCACCCAGTAACTAGGCTACGGAGGTCAGATAGGCAGTCGTTCAATGTAAACTATTATTTTTCTAATCTAATTTCTTCATAGCATGTCGCAGTCGATGGTAATCTAAATTGAAGCGGCCGAGAATTTGGTAGGTAACAAATATGGCATCGTCTTCTTATACTGGATCATTTCGTCGAAAAACGGGGTAAGTATATCTTGAATATTTTATATATAAATTATTTAATTTGTTCCAGTTTAGTCATGATTTACCTAAAAATATAACAATTGGTCTGCAGCTCAAATACATACCTACCTATGTCTTCTAAACAGCTGCACAAACGAGCAGAAGAAACATAATTTACAGATCCGGTTAATGATTTTGATCATGCAACATCATTGAGCGTGGTATTTATTTCATAAATTGCAATAATACCTATAATTATATTTGTGAGTTATAGCCCATTCTTAAGCCCACCTGGATCCCTATGGTCAAGAAACTCCATGGATATTCTTTAAAATCAAGTTATTATTGTAAGTTGTGTAAGTATAGTATTGGTAGTAGTGGTATCTCCACTACTACCAATACTATGTAATAATCTATCTTGTACAATTTTATTGAAATAGGCATATACAGGGTGTAAACGGACCCTTCACGAAGCCGTCAATCAAGCATTATGTACATTAAAGTAAGTCACCCTACGCAAAAATTATTGCTGGAAAACGACTTTTTTTTTTGGGGTGAAAAATCACGTTTTATGGTAGTATGTACTCAATGTAAAGTACTCAAAACATTGTGCTGATGGATGGATTGAATAGTACGGGGGTCGTGGAGGTGTTTAAAGTAAAAATCTTGCATTAAAAACATGTATTTAAAAAAAAACATCTGAAAAAGTTGGAACTTTGACCCCCAATATTTCCGTAACTAGAAGGTTCCCAGGTATGTTCTAGAACAAAAAAATGATCGCAATGATGGGGAGAACAAGTGCCTTTCGGCTTCGTTAAGTGTCTTTTAACACCATTTATAGCGATCTCTATTCAACAACATATGTCTTTCTCACACACATATTACTTCTGCACATTACTTTACATGCATGTTACTTTAATTGTGATGCTGGAAGGGTTCCGTGGTTTCTTTAGATTGAGAGTTCACTTTTCCTACTCCCTAAAACCAGTTTATATTTTGAAACTATACTGTCACTTGTACGATATCTTGTCTATGTTTCCCTCCACTCTTTTCAATATTTAATTCCAGCAGAATATATTTTAAAATAACGTGTTACTTTTCCAAAACAAAAACTATTGAAAGGTACTGTATTTTAGAAAATATTTACTCCAAACGGAAAGAGAATCACATCGATGTCAAAAGTATATGGAACAACTTTTGCTTACGGAACCTTTAAACAAGAAGAAAAAAAAACTTCATTATAAAATTAGCGCTAATTTTAATTTGCGAACAAAAGCAGTGTATTTTACAGAAATCAGTACAACGGGCGTAGAGTCAGTCTTGTTTGAGCAGCAGTCAGTTCTGGTCACTTTAGTGACGTCTCCTTCAAATATGGTGGTGACCGTGGGAGAGATGAACATGATGATGAGGCGACGAATGGTGCACGATGGCGTTGAAACTGAAACAATTACGATGACGACTGTGATTTGGGTAGGAAACCAATTCGTAGGTAGTGAATGCGGAGGTAACGGCCTCCTTCCATGGGCCATACTTCCCATACTTCAAAGGTTTATCCCCAAATCAAGGGCGTCAGATGAAGATTGCCTCCCGGAAATAAAAAAAGGGTAGAGGACAGGTGAGCTGTGTGTGGAAATATTTTTCTCAGTAGTTATTTGATTAAATTTGATTTAAAAAAAATGAATTTTCTAGAAAATTATGACATGTTTTACGTCACTGCCAAATATCGACACTGACATTTTTGGCAAAGTGCATTATTGATCCAGGTAAAATAGTGAATTTAGTTTATTTTCAAAATAATATCGTAAAACAAGTAATATCTGTATGCAATAATTCCGAGCTGAGGGTGAGGCAACCATTTGACGAACAATGACGACCAAGTAGAAAAGAAACAAAACTCCAAGAATTCCTCTACCAGACGGGTATGTCTGGTAGACTACTGTCTAACGGTAGTTATCTTCGTCGGGATGTTGATCTTAATCTCACGAATATCTCAGCTTGTGTTTTTCGTAACGTGTAGATCCGTAGTTCGTATGCTGCGTTGTAGATGCCGCTACAAAACAAAAACCATCACAAATATCTTACCCAGTGTGATCATCAGCCTTGTACTCGACCTTCCTGTACCTGCCGTCGGGCTCGACGAGCTCGTAGCCTCCCTTCACGATGTCCCCGTGGCGCAGCTCGTGCTGGGACTTCACGTCGCCCGTGTGGTGGTCGTGCACGGAGTACGCGAACTTGTATTCGGGGAACGCCTGTGGATGTATCAAAGATATAGATTATGTCTTACATCTTAATAGGATTTGCATCCACGCTTTGCCAGCTTTAGTAGGTTTTTATAGTATGAAGAACATACCCTAACGTCCCTTATCCTCCATAGACAAGGGAGGATCCTCCAATCAGATGAGTGTTGTATGTGTTGGGATACTGCCCGCCATTGTTGTTGGATTTTCGTAAAGATAATGATAATTTTAATCGTGTAGTTCGCATGAGGCAGTATAGATGTCGCCACAAGTTTCAACGGGCGAGTTCTTTACTATTTTCCGGGTGCAGATCTTATTTCAAGAATTTCTTGATAGAGTAATCTCAGTATTACCTTGTCGGCTCTAGGAGACGAATCCACAGCAGCCGCAGTTAGCAGTATCTGAGGACTTGATCGATGTCGTTCATGCATGCCAAAATATTGACAAAAGATAGCACCGTCATGGTTAGTTTTCAAAAGTACTTTGCAAAAGTGCAAGTAAGTACAGTCACTTATTTTGCTAACAAAAAACATCGCTTTTATATTGATAATTTGGCCAAAAGTCTAGACATATTTCAAAAATCACAACAAAAAAGCTTAAAAGTATGTAGAGCTAGCTACATTACTACTCACGATGTAATCAATAGTCACGCCCGTACTCGATTAGAAACTATTATGCACATAATTTCATGACAATTATTGTTAATAAAACCTTTTTATGTCCTTTAATAAGCGTCGGACCTTTGCATACAAACATTGGTACATAAAAACTGGACTATGCATACAGGAAGTGTTATAAACTAACCGCAAACCTTTCGCTTGCTTCACGGAATATTTTACCGTGCAATTACTCCTCGGGGAGTTTGTTGAATAATTTATGTTTGACTAATATTGGTTTGAAATGTCTGGTTGCTTTCACGGTAATTCTTAAAGACATTTTGGAGGTAACATTCAAATGTTTAAAGGACTGGGCTGGACTTTCATATTTCATATTCTAGATGTGATGCTGAACTTGGGATCGAGGACTTATTATAATACCAGCTCGTTTCGGTTCAGACATAGCTATAGGCATATTTGTGTAACATTTCAGTTAAAAGAAGAATAAACAGTTAGTACAGCATAATGTGCAAGGTGCGCCATAGGCGTAGTAAAGTAACACTCTACTTTTACAGTCGTGAGCACCAATATGTATACACTTTCCTAAATCTACAAACAATTATCGAGAAATAACGATTGGAACTCGGAGATGGGATCTTTTTCATAAAAATATTAGTTCCAAAATACTATGTTCGTAACAACATGAAATTTTAATCAGAACAGTCGGAGAAAAACCGTTTTAAAGGTTGTTAAGTGTTTACATATTGGTGCTCGTGACTGTATTGTGAGGATATCAATCCAAAAAAGGAAATTGGTGTAAATATTGTCATGGTTACATTTTAAATGATTAACTCAAAATGTAAATATAGATTTTCTCAAACTTACATAATGGTCATGGTGCGGTATGTGGTGAATGGGTTCAGGTACATGGTGATGAAGTATTGGCACGTGGTGGTGTATGGGAATGTGGTGGATGGGCTGGTGATGGTGAATCGGGATGGGGTGGTGCGGCCCATCGTGCTTCTGCAGCTCCTGGTGCGAGATCGCCGGGTGGTGATGGTGGTGGTGGAACGGGAAGATGGCCTGGCAGGCAGACACCACCGCGAACAACGTCAGGACCTGGAAGAACACAAATATTGGTTATCGCACAGTTATAATCACTGCATGGGAGCATTGTCTCAAATCCAGTGGTTCGGGATTGTTTTATGAAACTCCACACTGCACATTCATCAGCACCATGGCGGTATCGCGCTTGATCAGAATCACTGAGACGCTGCTTGTAAGGTAATATGTGCCCAACAATACTGTTTTGTTGAAAATGCAAATGCAACTTTTGAAAAAGTTCGGCTTTATTTTATTGACTGTTTATTTCGGCCAAAAAAACCTTTATAGGTCTCTGCCACAATGTGTTGCAGTTCCTGTTTAAAACTCCATATGCCGTGTTTAGGACCACGTAGTCTAGGGTCTGATTTTTTTAAATACATATATAAATATATCTTTAAACCGGATTCGTAAGTGTTAATGATTTACAGTAAAAATGAAAAGGTCGCCATAGTCATTAAATTACTGTCTAAATGATCAAGTTTAATAGCGAAAAAGGTGTCAATTATAACCCTTTCATTTGAGACACAGAAGTTTTTCGAATGCACGCTGTCTCCTGTTCATAGACATCATCTACATTCCAATTTACCATTGGTACAATTAAATACTAAGGAAAGATCAAAATCAAAGGCATTATTATTATTATTCAAATTAGGCTGATAATTAGCACTTTTTGAGTGTCAAAATTTACAAAAGAAAGTCTCCCAAAACCCTGCTCCACAGGTCTCCTCTCTGTGAGAAGGAGTGGGCCGTAATCCACCACGTGGGCCCAGTGCGGTTAGTGGATGATTTGATTTTAGGACTAGCCGGTTTCCTCACAATATTTTCCTACCTGGGTTTGAACCTACGACCTACAACTTATAAGTCTCCAGTTTGATTATTTAGAGCACTATGTTAATTGAAATTACAACCGAAGTTATTTAAATATGAACATTTTTATGATAGCGTTACGGTAGGGCTAATTAAAAATAATGGTGTTATATAAACTTGAAATGAGGGTTACTTTAATCATAATTGTTTTATGGTTAAGGCAAGTATAATAACGATGAGATAATATTAAAGAAATATGGGAATAGTTAATGCAGGTTAACGCAACACACAAAATTAAGATTTTTGTTATATTACGGAATTGGAAAAGCCGCTTGGATCGATCTTTAGATTAAGCCGTGCTTGCCTAGTTTGGTCTGTGGATGCGTGACCATCGATTATATACCGAGTTTCCTCCATGGGTCCCGGCTGTCATTTGTAGATCTTTGACAGTCGTTACAGGTGGTCAGTGGCCCAAAAAGTTTGACAACCAGTCTTATCAAGGGGTATCGTATTACGTAGTACTAACTGGGTTGTGAAGGTCAGATCAATGTAAAATACTGGTATTCAGCTGTATCCGGTTAGACTGGAAGCCGACCCTAACACAGTTGGGAAAAGGCTAAGCAGGATGATGTTATGTTACGGAATTTTACGGAAAAATAAAAGAAAATCAAATCACTAATGAAAGATGGTTTTGTTAACTTTTGGAGAAAAACCTTTGTGATTTTATTTTCTTTGACAACTGTTGTCAAGAATAACTCAAACACACTCAAAATTGAATTCTACAAAATAAACCATATCAACAATTAGACACTCTTAATTATTTATAAACTATGGGAACTTACTTTGGAAATCATTTTAAAATTAAACACGAATAATTAACACTGAATACGCTCTCTATATGAAAACGTAAAGACAATACTGCCGACAGCTTAGGTTCATTAGTTTATATAGAGGTTTTAATTGTGGGAATTATTAGAGCAAAAATCCATTGATCAATTTCTCAGGGTTTGCTAACCGCCCTATCGTAACTGTGGAAGTATGCACTTAAGTACATATATCGTTCAAAGCCGTCCGATACAACGGATGTTAGCTTGAAACGAATACCTGTATGTACAACCGGAATTATTGCTGAAAAATGGCGATGGACACATTCTTTCAGCTAAATTGCCTGTAAGTTCTATGTTCTATGTTAAGGGATTTGGTTTCCGCACTTAGTCCTTAAAGTCGACCATTGTACGTGAGCCATGGTGGCCGTTACTCCAACCAGCCCACCTCCCTCCAGAAGCAGATCAAACTTCCTGGTCTTCTCAGGACATCTGTAAGGGATCTTGGTGTTCCAAGAGTCTCCTCGCGGATCTAGGTGACGGTGTCTATAAGTTATTGTGCTGATTTATTTTATGATCTGGGTTAGGTACGCAACCGCAAGGGGGAAGAATACAAGCGCGAGCGCTATTTCAGTTATATTTGATATTTTGTATAAATACAAAATATCAAATCGTGTGTCGGGTTTTCCAATGCTATAAAAACAAAAGAAAATCAACTAAACGTGACGAATGCAGTGCCACGAAAATATCTCTGTGTTAATATGAAGTAAGATAATTATTAACTAGTTAAGCTGCTTTCAGACTGCGCTATAATATAATAGAATATAGTATATAGCTCATAGCACAACAATATCGCGCACCATACATTGTTATGGATACGTTCACACTGTACTGTACTATATATTATTACTTATTATACTTATTTTAGCATTAGGTCCTTCTTTGCTATACTATATGGCACTATAGCATAGCGTAGTCTGAAAGCAGCTTTACTTTGTTGTCTTTAGTCGCTAGTTGAGCGTTAATTTTTTGTCCCACCTTTTCAATTTCGTTCCAACGATTCGCGGTATTGAATGGTAAAGAATTTAAGTTACATGGTTATTGGTACAGTATTTACCGCATTTTTAAACCATTTGTTTCGGCTATTATGGTTTCGTTAGGTAAGGAATTTAATAGCATTCAATAGACCCATTGACCGCATAGCGTGTTTCCTGTTCGGAAGGACAAATATGTATTCATTGATGTTTAAGGTTTATTGCTGTTATAAGAATCTTGGGTTTGTATTGTGGTATATGCCTAGCTTGGTAGAATAACTCTTTTTTATCATGTTGTAAAAAACAAATTGTCATCAGTATTGGAGTAGCATTATCAAGATTTCTAGTAAAAACCGGCCAAGAAGTGTCATCGAAGGGTTAGGCAGAGGTGTACCTGATAGTACACCCACATTTTGCCAGTTTTGTTTAAGTCCCATGTAACAGGGAACGAGCCTAATTGCCATCAACCTGGCTCAAATCCAGACTCTGGGCTGCCACTGAGAAATTCCTAATGAACCCAGGACCTCATGCTCAGCAGTCGCGCTTGCGACCACTAGACCAACGAGGCCGTAGTGTCCCTTCTCGTATATGCCTTAGTTACTCCTGAGGTGTACAATAAGTCCTGGTTTTCCTAAATCTATTTGATGTAAACGTATTTGTCGGGTTAGTAGCCCCTAAGTGGTCCCGAACAGCTAGGGATCGAGCTGCATGGAAGTCCTTGGAGGAGGCCTTTGTCGAGAGACAAGCTGCTACGGAAAATTAGACCGATTACCGATATACTACTAAGACCATAATTAGGTGTAACAAGTATTAATGTAAATAGTGAGTAGTGTAAGAATAACATTGTAAAGAGTAACAGTAATAAAGGCTTATTTAATTTATTATTTATTTATTATATGTCGGGTTATAATTTGATTTATCTTAATTTTGTCTAATCACGCTCATTCATATGATTCACATCAGATTCACTCTACGTAGACAGGCAGGTCCATGTTTTATCTTACGGTTAGCAAAGCTACCACTTATTTCCCTAATCATATGCTACTGGAGCATTTTGCTATTGCCACCTATTGCCCCATTCGGTATGCAACTTAACATGTAAGTACTTAATTCTCGAATATGTCTCATTGTCGCGTTTCTTTCTCACATTCTCACGTGTATGCAACATACGAGTCATGCGACAAATCGTCTTGAGTAACACTTTACTTTACGGCTTAGCGTTGACACTGTTTTTGTTAATAATATACCTAAATGCTAAGCTAATGTATTGTTGTTCAACTTTCAGCTAGATAATGTTACATGATTTTTAGTTTTGAAACATATGTTTCTATGAACAGACGCCAGCACATCAGGCTACCCGAAACTGTCATATTTTCCCAATCAACCTTGAACCTATTGCTTTAGCGATAAAGTTGTAAATCTGTTAAGGAAATTTGACAGATTGTAGTAGCTTGATGTGCTGGCGTCTGTACAAAGATAAGCATGTTCGGATGTTTATTGCTTTGACTTAAAATCCTTTGACCCCCAGATGGTCAGAGGGCGGCCACAGTAGTCCTATATCGCCAACTATTTCAGCTACACGCGTCATCTCACTGCTCCTCATCCCGATGCTCGTCGTTTCCGCCAACACGGTGCGACGCGCGCGCTTTATTTCGCTTGGGATCCTAGGATTATGCATCGCTTGTTTGAGTATGTGATCGGAATCCCTCCGGAGCGTGTGACTGATCCATCTCCACTTAAGGACGTTTGATCTTGCGATCTATTGGGCTATCATGGTATGTCTCTAACAGCTGTACTAAAGTGGTTTGATTTATCTTTCCGCTTTGGACTGTTAAATATTTAATTATTGACTATGTCATTCAATCATTTTATTGATGCAATTACGTTTATGCAAAGTCGCTTTATGTCCCACAATGATTGGTTGGACCGTACATTAACCTTTTTCCTAAGGCAAAAAGTACTTCAATTTGAATCAATCGTGGAGTAACGACATAATTGATACGCAGTTGTACCCAAAGTGCCCAATGATATGATGTACTTACCAACAGACATAGTGGATTGTTATCTCTGTAATGCTAAAATGAGCTAATAGTCGAATGATGCAGTAATGTCTCAATATAGATCGACAGAGTACTTAATTAGGTACTCACAGCCAATAAAAATTAAATTACGCTTGATATTAGATATTTCAGAGGTCGTGTCATAGAAAAGATTAAGTTTCTAATAAAGATATTTGGTACCTATGTTACAATTGATTCGTAACAAAGATTGATTAAAATTAAATGTAATTTGAACTGGATAGGCAGCATGTATATTTGCAATGGCAACCTATTTTTCGTAACAAATAACACAACATACGAGACCAGTCCACCTTGTCCTTAATTTAATTTTCTTACTGTGATAGCGTATTAAATGTACTATATAATGCTGATAATAATATACTTAGCATAGCTATTTAAGTGAAATGAGTGTTTATGTTTAGTGGTTTTGTTTTGTCGAGGACTGTTATTACTCAGCGCAAACGAGGCGTGTTACTCAATGCGAACAAAGCCACACTAGGTACTTATAACAGTGTTACACTTAAATTGTTTTCAGGTCAATGCCTAACCAAGGAGGTAGTGGACGGTCCGTCGACGCCACCGACCGTTTACGACACATAAATAAGTGAATATCGCTATCTTTATTAAAAATCTATTTTGTGCCAGTATTGCACGTGCTCGTGGCCTAACTTTCCCCGATTCTAATCCACTCGAAAATTGTCAGCAGTTTTCTGTGTCAAAGCTACTTAAAAATATGCAGTGTCATTGCGTGCCTTCTTAGAAGATTGCGTATTTTACTAAAAATAGAAGATCGTCAGGTGATCTAGCTTGTAGCGTAATGCAAAATATTCTAGAAAAAAAAGGCTTTTTTTTGTTCGGATGGGAAATCATCAAATGACCCCTTCCGCTCTGGGCGGAGTGGAAGGGAGAGTCAGACTCGTACTGACTAAAACCCATCCATGTTCTTTGCCCTTTGTGTTCCAGGGCCGCGGTATCTCTTTCGAACAGTCCCGCAGCCGCAGGCATCGGCCCTTGCGGACCCCTTTCTGGTTGCTGGTATCTCTTTGAGGCGCGCGTGGAACACGAACGCGCCATCGACATGGCCTGTCGTCACAAGACGGATAGACGGCGAGCTAGCCCACTACTCACCGTCCACAAGCCCGCTTAGGCTTGACCTTAAGATCTCATGATTGGACTCTCTTTATAGGTAAAAATTAATAGGTCGTATAATTGCTACCGTTACAGTTCAATTTCCGATTAATTTCGGTATCTACCTTTGTTATCCAAAACCTTGCCAGTTCCGAGTAGCGTACGTGATATCTACGAATCGTTTAGTTCTCAGAATATAGATGACAGTTTAATTTTCAAATTTAATTACTATAACAATTTACAAGGTTGTAAATTCAATTTACAATTCAATTAGGTGCAGTTTATGTTTTTAGAGGGCTTCTGAGTCCGGTAACATCAATACAGAGTCTGACAACTGTGTTAAAGCCTATTTAAGATTTAGAAAAACAAGATACAAAAACAAACAGGTATATACAGGGTGTAAAAGGACCCTTCACGAAGCCGTCAACCAAGCATTCTATACATCAAACTAAGTACTCTACGCAAAAATTATTGCTGCCAAACGACTTCTTTTTTGGGATGAAAAATCACATTTTACGGTTAAACTCAATGTTACGCACTCAAAACTTAGTGCTGTTGGATGCTTTGAATAGTAAACGGGTCATGGAGTTAATTAGACTAAAGTTAAAACCTTAAAAAGTGGTTTAAAAAAAAACTTGTGAAAAAATTGGAACTTTGACCTCCAATATCTCTGACAGAGAACAAGTGCCTTTCGGCTTCATTAAGGGGCTTTTTACACCCTTTATGTAGTAGAATTATAATACATAACATCACGCCTGTAATCCCCGAAGGTTTAGGCAGAGGTGTACCTAATAGTACACCCACATCTAAAATCCCATGTAATAGGGGATAAGCCTCTTGCCATCAAACGGCCACAAATCCAGACTCCTGTGGATGCTACTAAGAAATTCCTGATGGAAATACCCAATATCACTTAGTCCAACCCGGGAATCGAACCTAGGACCAGGACAGAAGAAAAGTGTTTGAGAAGCAGGAAGGCCTTTAACCTGCAGTAGGACACCACAAGCTTTTAAACAACCACAAATTTTGCTGACAGGGATCAGGGAGACCCTGGTCAGGTTTTGTACCTTCATAATTTCTTGTCATTGAAGCTGAAGCCACCATATTCTCATACATACGCATATTTTATCGAGCGATGAAGAAACAAAGCAATTAAATCAGTTCTATCGCTATGCACGACTCGTAAAATCATAATTGTTGGTAATTTCTTAGCCCAAGTACTAAAGCACAAGTACCTACCACTGCGTGGGAATATTTGTGTATATGCGGCAAATGAAGTACCTGCATAGCGGACACTATTGCCCTCGATATTTCTTTAGTAGCATTGCTGAGATATGGCATTTGAAAAATGGGATCCAATATTTGTTGAAACGTTTGATTTGATATTTCAAGTTCAGTCAACTGTCGAGTCTAAACTTTGCAATATGCTCTCGAAGATACAAATTACTTTTTCGATAGTAACGTGAGATTCAATATACGTATATAAAGGGTGTAAAAAGACCCTTAACGAAGCCGAAAGGCACTTGTTCTGCCCGTCATTGCGATCATTTTTATGTTCTGGACCATACCTGGGAACCTTCTAGTTACGGAGATATTGAAGGTCAAAGTTCCAATTTTTTCACAAGTTTTATTTTAAATACAACTTTTTAAGGTTTTAAATTTACTTTAATTACCTCCATGACCCATTTACCTTTCAAAGCATACATCAGCACCAAGTTTTGAGTGTGTTACATTAAGTTTTACCGTAAAACGTGATTTTTCACCCCAAAAAAAAAAGTCGTTTCCCAGCATTCTGTACATCAAACTAAGTAACCCTACACAAAAATTATTGCTGGGAAAAGGATTTTTTTTTTGGGGTGAAAAATAACCTTTTACGGTAAAACTTAATGTAACGCATTCAACACATAGTGCTTATGGATGCATTGCATAGTAAACGGGCCATGGAGGTATTCAAAGTAAAGTAATAACCATAAAAAATTGTATTAAAAAAAACTAGTGAAAAAGTTGGAACTTTGCCCCCAATAACTCCGTAATTAGAAGGTTCCCGGGTATGGTCTAGAACAAAAAAATTATCGCAATAGCGGGGAGAACAAGTGCCTTTCGGCTTCGTTAAGGGTCTATTTACACCCTTTATATATACGTATATACAATGTCGCCCATGCGCATGTGACCGCCCGTAATTTTCTGAATATTCATGAAGAAATGTCGAAAATAAACTTTAAAAGGGTTCAATTTTTATTTTTTTAAGTATAGTTTGTAGATTTGCTTTCTATTTTTTGACACATCTCCGAAGTTTATGGGTCGATTTGGATTCTGTTTATTATTTCTAAAAGCTTATGAGTTATTTTAACGGGTTAATTAACATTTTTACTAAAATTATCGACGACGAAAAAAAAACGGAATCGAAATCATTTTTTCGGTGAAAAATTGTGTATTTATTTAAAAAAAACTAGTGTAACTCCATAAATTATCCCGATAGGACGACTTTTTTAATCATTATTTGTAATCTACTACATAACAGCTACAAATTCACAGAACATTGTTGATACCTATCTGTAAAGAATAAACAAGGGCGGGTATAACAAATCATCGCAATCTTCATGTGTGGGCCACTGAAAATCCACACGTCATTAGGGAAACAACTTTCCAGACTCAATTTTCCATAAATGTATGGGCTGGAATGATTGATGGTGAACTTATTGGCCCTTTCGTGTTACCAAACAGACTAGATCAACACGCGTTTTTAGATTTTATAGTCAATACGTTGCCGTTGCTTTTGGAGGAAGTACCGCTGGAAACAAGAAGGCGGATGTATCTGCAATTAGATGGTTCGTGATTATTTAAATCAAAATTATCCGTGGCGGATTGACAAAGGAGGTGCCATTGCTTGGCCGCCGCGATCTCCCGACCTTACACCCTTCGATTTTTATCTTTGGGGCTATATGAAACAAAAAGTGTATGCCATGCCCTTCGAAAGCCGCCAGCAATTAACGGCTAGGATTTTTGCTGCTGCTGCGGAAATAAAAGAAAATCGTGAAGAATTACGTCGTACAATCAAAAGTGTTGCCATGAGGGCTTTGGTTTGTTTACAGGAGGGTGGGGGCCATTTCGAAAACCTAATTAATTAAAATTCTTGTATTTTTTATTTTTTTAGTAAAAATCTGGCTATTGCTTGTTTGTTTTTAATTCCATTATCATCCTCAGTATTAGTTTAACCTTTTAGTACTCACTGCTAAGAGCAACATTCAATTGACTTTCACATTATCTTTTCCTAAATTTGACTCATCAGAGTTTTAAGAGTTTTACCTTGGATTTAGTTACAGTTAGGTATCAATAATGTTCTGTGAATTTGTAGCTGTTATGTAGTAAATTACAAATAATGATTAAAAAAGTCGTCCTATCGGGATAATTTATGGAGTTACACTAGTTTTTTTTAAATAAATACACAATTTTTCACCGAAAAAATGACTTCGATTCCGTTTTTTTTTCGTCGTCGATAATTTTTAGTAAAAATGTTAATTAACCTGTTAAAATAACTCATAAGCTTTTAGAAATAATAAACAGAATCCAAATCGACCCATAAACTTCGGAGATGTGTCAAAAAATAGAAAGCAAATCTACAAACTATACTTAAAAAATTAAAAATTGAATAACATGAAAATTGTTGTAGATAGTCGAAAATAAACTTTAAAAGGGGGGGTCCCCCTTTTAAAGTTTATTTTCGACATTTCTTCATGAATATTCAGAAAATTACGGGTGGTCACATGCGCATGGGCGACATTGTATTGTGGTGTCTTTTTATAGATGGGCATCTCTCTTCACAATCACTCTCTCTCTGCTGGAAATCGTGACTCCGTTGCAAATTGTCAACAGTTTTTCTCCATCTGTTTAAGATCTTTGGCCCGGTAAGCAGTGATAGACTAGTGGTGTGACCGTCGCCGTCGGACTACCAAGTCATAGGTCTTCTACAGTACTATAACAAGTTATTATGCCTTGTGTCTGTGACTGTAGCTTCGCCTTCTTTGTTTTTTGTGACATTCAAAAGTGCATGTAATGGTCTAATTGAAATAAATGCTTTAAGTTTGAGTTTGAGTCTCAAGTTCGAACCTTAGACACGCACCTCTGATTTTCGGATTAATGTGTGTATTGTATAATTATCACTTGTTTCGGTGAAGGAGATATTTCTCGACGGCAGGTAAAGCCAAGTCATTGGCCCGTGGGCGGCATAAAAACTTTGAAACCAATTTAGGTACCAACCGAACGATAAAGAAGAAGAAGAAGGGGCCTGGTGGAGTGCGGTGCTGATAGGCATATTTCATCAACAACGTTTTCGGTTTCGGCCTCTACCGGTTTCTACTTAATTTTATGACCAGGAAGTAATAAGTATCCCATTATATTTGAAATTTAAAAAAAATAGCCAACTATAATACATAGTTTAATATTATTTAGCAGGATAGACGCGTGTGACCTACTTATCCAAAACTGAAACGAATATGGTCCGTCTATTCCGGTGTTACCTCGACAAATTCCGACCGCGACACCGAACAATTGACTACCGAAAAACACGGTAAATATAAAAACATTATCTCAAAAATGTTCGTTACCAATTTATTTTAAAGTAATAACTGAGACTGATTGATTACAATATATTGAATAAGCAGCGTAACAGAAGTCACGCTTAACATTGAAGGGCTTTGTAGGTGTACCTTCGTAAATACATAAACAATTATGTCATTTACTTGTCCTTAGTATATCTACAGGGTGTAAACAGACCCTTCACGAAGCCGTCAACCAAGCATTATGTACATCAAACTAAGTAACTTTACGCAAAAATTATTGCTGGGAAACTACTTTTTTTGTTAGGGTGAAAAATCTTGTTTTACGGTAGGCCTCAATGTAATGCACTCAAAACATTGTGACAACTCAACTTTGACCCCCAATATCTCCGTAACTAGAAAATTCCCAGGTATGGTCTGGAACAAAAAAATATCGCAATAACAGGGAGAACAAGTGAATTTCGGCTTCGTTAAGGGCCTTGTTACACCCCTTATATACAAGAAAAACGATTCGGAAAACATGCATCAGAAGATTTTAAGATTGCAACGAACTCGGACATATGAATTAGCTGTGACTCTTTTCGATTATAGTACCTTTATCTACTCTTTTAGATTGCTCCCAATTGTATTAAGCGAGAATAGTACCCGATTTTCTTAGTCTGTCAAAAGATATTTAAGATTTTTAGCCTATGTTACAGAAAAACGCAAAGTCTTGACTGAATGTTAGACTAAACTGTTTGACAGTCAGTTCAAGACTGACTTCTGATGTGCTAATTATTTCTTTACTTTACTACAATAGTACTGAATGTATTCACAAAGATGAAAAGCTTTGTTATTACTGTAACTACTAGAACAGTGTTGTGAGCTATTTAGTATTTACCTTGAATACTATTGTGATGGCACGTGCCACCAGCAATACAATCTGACAATCCTTTTGTTTGTTACCTACTCTCTGTTTTATTTTCAGTGTTCTTGAACAATTGGAATTTTCAGAGTTCCAAATGTGTTCAAATGTATGTTCCGGATGAAAAAAAAAGTTTTTACTGGGAATGTCCTCCTGTGTCGTGGGTATTAGCGGGTTTAGACACAAATCTTATGTACATAACAAAACCAGACCAAGAGGAGGCCTACCTCTTATAACATAAGTAAGAATGTAATAATACTGCTAACAGACGTCGTTGTAGTGCGAGAAATCATTAAGTGCAAAAAGCTGGTTTCGAGATAACCGCGTTTTAAAGTTTTTTTGTTCTTATAATCGGTATAACACATTACATTACATTGGTTACAACTATACACGTAACATACAAAAACTCTACACTCATTTGGATAAAAATGTCACTTAGTGACTTCTCGTATTGCAACGACGCAGAGGTGATCGTGCAGTCCCTGGATCTAATTGTAGGCCGTACAGGAACGGAAACTGTGGCATTTTGTACCGGGTGTGCAATGTAGAGACTGTTCTTTTAAAAGCCTACATCATTAAATTATTAATGTACAAGTAAATAATTAAAACATTAAACAGTATTGTTTAACTGATAATTTAATTAACAATTCAATTGTAAGGCACGGAAAGCACACGAACGCCAGCATTCCGCCTATCGGCTGTGAATTGTCATGAATGAACAGAAATGGACACCAATCCCGAGACACGAAACAATGCAACATCGACTTTAGCTCACGTTTGTACAATTAAGTCACGTTCACACTGCACACAATAACACTTTAAGTACTTCAGTGGTACCTGAGACAAGTGTTTTATGTTTGGCAAAGATAAAATTCGCCTTTTAGTGCTGAAATAATTTTAGGACCTGAATTGCTAAATCATTGAAAACTTTTACAATGCAATTGCGTAACTGTCGATAATTCTTAGGATGTGGCAAATAATACTTTATATAATAATACTTTGGTGGTAGTGAAAGCTCCAGTCAAAACCGATATCGTATTGTCAAACGACATGAGCTAGGTATTTCAAGCAGCTGATGCATGTGTGTGTTTTGAAATTGCCAAATGATAAAAAGAGACAAAAAAGAAAAATGTGTCAAACTTGCAGGAAGCAACCCGTGTGTACATTTATCAAATGCACTATCAACGTGAAAAATCTCTTCTATATCATCATCTGCCTCGCCTTTTCCCAACTATGTTGTGGTCAGCTTCCAGTCTAACCGGTAGCTGAGTACCAGTATTTACATGGAGCGACTGCCTATCTGGCCTCCACAACCCAGTTAGTACTGAGTAATATAATACACTGACACAGGCCACTGAGTTCCTGTAACGACAGTCAAACATGACAGACGGGACCAAGGGTTTTACGTGCTTTCCGAGGCACGGAAGAAACTCGATAGGTCAGCCTACAGTCAAGCCACATGCCCTCAAAAATCACTTCTGTATATCTGTTGAAATTCATGATTTCCATTTAAATAATAAATGGAAATCTTGGAATTTAGAAGAAGAAGCATGATAGCAAGCATTCTAAGAAAAAGATGCTTGTCATTCTATTTCAAAAAATTCGAACTATGAAAAACATTCCCACACTTATAATCTTATTAAATAACACATAACCGACGACCTTGGCTAATTACAGTAACTTTTGGCGCAGATTTCATCTCTCAGCGGTTACGACATCTCGGCCCAGAATGAACGCGGCCTATGTCACGCGTAGCGTCGCCGCCTCAGATCATTATCTCGTGGGCCCAAGGTCGCAGCCACTCGAAAGGTTCAACCAACCCAAAACGTGATTCACCCCATTCCCTCAGTTCAGAGAAAACACTTCAGGAAGTTATTTATACAAAGGAAATAAGTCGTATGTTTGGTTGCCAAGTTAAGCAGTATTGTTAATTATTAAATTGTATGGAAGTGAACTAATTATGAATTTTACTATTTTACATTTAGAATTTTGCAGATTATTATAATTCACCTTCTAACACACTGAAATAGAACTGAGCATCCTGTTTCTACGTGTTGTCTAAGTCAGTCAAAAGGTGATACAAGAAAAGCACAAGGCATTTTTTATGGTTATCAGATTCTATGGGGTACTTACATAGGTGTATTTATGCAGGTCCTAAAGTCGGTACATTTTATGAAAACTCCTGAATTGTGAAAGAAGGTCAAGCTTATTTTACTTTCTTTGAGGCAATCATGCCTGGGCTGCGGTACTGTTCGTAAGAGATTCCGAGGGCCTGAAAGAAGGAACATGGATGGGTTTTAGTCTGTACGAGTCTGACACTCCCTTCCACTCCGCCCAGAGCGGGAGGGGTCATTTGAGGATTTCGCATCCGAAAAAATAGGCAGTCATGCCTGGAAGGCTTTTTTGTTTGGATCGAATTGCTACCTTCTTTAATTTATAATTGAGAAACTGAAATCACAGGAGCCCATAAAATCCCAACAATGAATGCCTAACTTAACCTTGCTTTAACTGGTAAGGCACTTATTGTGAGTTTTTATTATAACTTTGTGTTGTGATATTTCCCAGGTAAAATATTTTGTTTCCTGAAGCTGTGTTTTATTCCATAAGTATACTTCCCATAACGAATTTGTGCAGAATAACTACTACAAACAAAAGCAATTTAGCTACGGTTCCTTGCTATTGTTTACACCTCTAATACACACGATAGGTGCACATTATGCACGTGATTGATCACCAGTAGCCCGATGTTGAAACATAACCTTTATTGAACCTACATGTGCACATTTTCGTAGACAATTGTGGCAATTTATATCATTACGATTTACACATAATGGGATTTTGTTTGTAGGCCCACAAATTGGCAGTCGTTATAGTGATTGCATTTAAATTGATGTCATTTATTGCAGAAATTACCCTTATGAAGGGATGTGTGAACCTAAACAAATAGAAATGTGTTTTAACGAAACATTCTTGCTCTAAATCTATACATATAATAAGACAGTAAAAAAACTGTGTCTGTACATTGAAGATATTTAAAAAAAAAAATTGAGGGGGGTTTAGAAACAGTAATAGAGCACGAATCCAAAAAAAAAATTCTGTCTGTTTGTCTGTTTATCTGTTTGTCTGTTTGTCTGTTTGTCTGTTTGTCTGTTTGTTTGTACACGCTAATCTTCGGAACTACTAGACGGATTTGAAAGATTTTTTTTTTGTTGTGTAGGTATTAAGTCTGGGCAACATATAGGCTATAATTTATCTTGGAAACTTGAACACCTGATGCAGAACCGCAATAGAATAGCTAAACTATAAGAGATACAAAAATGGTACCATAGCAAAAATTGTTCCACGTCATGAGCATTTTCTGCTGAGAGAATAAATTTGAAGATCTGGAACACCTGATGTGGAACTCCAAGAGTCCAGCTACACTATAACATATATAGGAATGACGTCTTAGCAAAAATTGTTCAATCTGATGACCACTCTCTGTTGATTTATAAAAATCGAAGATCTGGAACACCTGTTGTGGAACTCCAAGAGCCCAGCTACACCATAACACATATAGGAATGACGTCTTGGCAAACATTGTTCAATCTGATAAGCACTCTCTGTTGACTTATAAAATCGAAGATCTGGAACACCCGTTGTGGAACTCCAAGAGCCCAGCTACACCATAACTCATATAGGAATGACGTCTTAGCAAAAATTGTTCAATTTGATGACCACTCTCTGTTGATTTATAAAAATCGAAGATCTGGAACACCTGTTGTGGATCTCCAAGAGCCCAGCTACACCATAACACATATAGGAATGAAGTCTTAGCAAAAAGTGTTCAATCTGATGAGCACTCTCTGTTGACTTATAAAAATTGAAGATCTGGAACACCTGTTGTGGAACTCCAAGAGCCCAGCTACACCATAACACATATAGGAATGACGTCTTAGCAAAAGTTGTTCGGTCTGCTGGGCTTTTCCTGTTGACTTATAAAAATCGAAGATCAGAAACATCTGATGTGGAAATCAAAGCTATCACTAATTTCACGATATAATTATAAAATAACATAAGCTGGGAGTATCTCCACGCGGTGAAGGCGGTAACAGTTTAGGACTGATATTCGATGACGACGGTATATCATTGAAAATTTGACTCTACTGGACAAAACTCCTATTTATTTTTTTACTTTATCGAATAAATATGCCTTCGGGCTTATGTTATTTGAGTGTTTTAGACTTTTTCCACTTATCTTCGTGACGCGGTAGCCTACCCGGTAACGCAGGGGAGCAGTCACTTAGATTTTAATTGATCAGGTATCTTCACAATAAAACTATAACCATGCCTAGAAAGAGGTCAAATCTTTCCCAATGTTCCAAAGGAGCTAAAAGATTGAGGATCATAAGATCTCAAGAATCTACCGAAGAACGTCAGGAGAGACTTGATGCTGTTCGAGAACTTCAGGCTGCAACTCGCTCCGTGGAAACCTCTTCCTCTCTTCTCTTCTCTTCCTCTTGGATAACGAAGCACGCCTGCGTTCTCAGCGTATTTACGCATCTACATCCAGGTCTCTAGAGAACTGTGAAGAACATGATGCGCGACTGACCGCTGATCGCGAACGTCATGCATTGTCTCGCGAATCGGAGACGTTCACGGATAGAGAATTACGCTTGAGTTCCAAGCGTATCTACGCATCGACTTCTAGGTCTCTAGAGACAAGTGGGGAACTTGATGCGCGACTGACCACTGATCGTGAACGTCACGCATTGTCTCGCGAGTCGGAGACGTTCACGGATAGAGAATAGCGCTTGAGTTCCAAGCGTATCTACGCATCGACTTCTGACTTACAAAAATGAAAGATCTGGAACGTCTCGAATCGTCTCGCACATCCCGTTGTTTTCCCGTCCCCGGGCTTAGAATTCGACATCAGACGTTTCAGATCTTCGATTTTGACGACCCCGTTGTCGCTGGCATAAGCAACAGGATCCGCGTACGAAGTCGCGGGCAGAAGCTAGTAAATAATAAATATAGAGAATTAGCGACGAGTCTTGTTATAAAAATTACCTGCATTAAAAGACAAAAATGCAATAACTAAAAAGGTGCGTTTTTTAGGTCGTCGCGCAGTAGCTTTTTGTAGAATTTTGCGCAACTCTCCATACGATGTTCAGTAATTATCGCACCAAATCACAGGCGAGGAATGCGCAGGCGGCTTCGTCCGTCAGCACGCAACCCAACTGCGCGTGTCCACATAAATAACAACAGTAATTATTTCGAGCCAATGTCTTACTATTCAAGGGCATAATCGAAATTAATTGTGCTCAATGCATTTATTTGTTACCTAAGGGCAGTTATCGCGTAATCTGTAGTAGGAACTAAACTTGAGTGCATATTTGTACTGCTTTAATTGCGTTCCGATATGTAAAGGAGTCGGCCGATTGATTGTCTGTGTTGAAATGTCGTTGCTGAGATACTGATTGCTTTTTCATAGCAAATGTTTGAAATAAGTTGTGCATAAATTAGTGTAGTTTGTTTACACCAAGAAGCTTGAGGACCTAATCTTAATGATTTTAATGACCTTTTCGAGATTATGTTCGGAGATATTTTCACAGTAAAACCAAGAACTAAAATTCAGCAGCTGAGTATTTTATTTACATTCGAGTATAAATTCATATCATCATATTTACACATAAATATCACATTCAGTCATCCGTCATCAAATCACACGAGTATGCTAGAGTAGTTGTTTAGTAATGGAGGCCATGATGTCCGTGGGCGAGGGGGGCGACGGCGTAATGCGCGAGGGGGGCGGCGTGTACCACTGGGGCAGCGTGTACCACAGGGGCAGCGTGGACCACAGGGGCGGGGTGGTGGCCGGGGGTCTTGTGGACTACGGCGTTGAAACTGGAAATGAGAATTTGGTTATAGGTATCATTTCGTCAATTATGTTTTTGTTTTATGAAGTAGTAAGTTGTGGCTTTGGCCGTTTGCTTATAAAGTAGTCAATCCAGGTTAATGCAAAGTAAATGATTGCTCTTTGCTTAGGTCTATTATTGTCATATTGTTTGTATGGTAAAGTAGCCTTACCCATGGTGGTCGTCAGCGGTGTATTCTACTTTGCGCACTGAACCGTCGGGTTCAACCAGGGAGTAGCTTCCGTGCACGGCACCACCGTCACGGCTCTCGTGCTGGGACTTGTGGTCTCCGGTGTGGGGGTCAGCCACGGAGTAAGCGTAGTCGTATTTGGGGTGGGACTGAAATGGAACAGTTTTTGTAAATTAATCGCGGTTTTGGCCTCAATTTATTGTTATCATAGATCAAAGGAAATCAAGAAAATGGCTTTAGGATATCCGTAAGGTTGGTAATGCACACCTAATTTGAGGCTGAGACCTTGTTTATTACCAGGTACCTAAGTTTTATTTCACATTGAGGGATAAATGTAATACTCACGTATTCGGCATGGGCGAGGGCGATGGGGGCAGCGTGGACTACGGGGGCGGCGTGGACGATGGGAGCAGCGTGGACGAGGGGAGCAGCATGGACGATGGGGGCGGCGTAGTGCGCTGGGGCGTAGTGGGCAGCCCCGTAGTGAGCAGGCGCGTCGTGGCGGACGATGCTCTGGGAGGATACCGCGCTGTGGTGCAGCGGCAGGAGGCCAGCGCTGGCCGCAGCCAACACGGCGCTGAGGGCGAACACCTGGACACAGAAAACATATTTAGAAATTCCCTTTTGATATTTAAATGCTGAAATAAATTTTGAAATATAACTATGATCTTACTTTGGTGAACATTTTGCACTAGTTAATCAGAGCAGGTGACTGATACCATTATCGGTCCGGAGTGTGACTTTTATATGAAAAGCAAAACGGAGCCGCAGTCCTGGCAGTGGTGGGGAGTGCGGTCACTTCAGTTCCGTAACTTTGACACCGCGAGGTCGCTGGTTACTCGCTCACATAGGCTCGATTATAGCTTACAGACAATCGCCTTCCCGCGCCGCCTGTGGGCGCCAACCAAGCCGACATTATCTCCAATATCGATGTTGCGTGAGTAATTGCGATAATCAATCTAGTTTTTATTGTGATTTGGACTAGAGGAACAAGGGCAACATTTGAGTGATTTGAAGACATTAGTTTGCACATTATGTATGAAGGTTTTCGTTAAGCGATCAATACACATTACTGAACCGTAGGAATTATTATCTTAAAACGTTTCGCACCGATTATGTTTGTGTTCTTAAACGGCCTTTGATAAATTAATAGAGATACCGTCAGAAAAGGTGTAATTAAACACAAAGCGTTCCCAGCGCAGTAGCATGAAGCTAAAAGCTTAATTTTCTACCTTAACTTAAAACAATGCAAAAAAACAATGTGAACAAGGAGTAGCTTCCAATATGGAACTCTTTAATAATAGCCTATTAAACCTCATTTAAGCCTATCACATCAAGCATCTTCTAACACGAAAAGTGTGATACATACGCAACAGCAATAAGCTCCGACATCGCATACATTGTTTGTTTAAACCTGAATTGAAAAACATTGCCACACGTGAATTTTAATTATTTACGACAAGTAAAATTTGATTGCTTCAAATTATCGACTTGGTGTTATTATTACTAGTATGAGATTGCGACAAAGTTATATCGAATGCATCGGGTTCAACCACATGGCGGTCGAATATAACGCAGTTGGTTAGTGTCCAGTTTCCTAACCGATGCTCGTAACGCGATCACACTTGATATCATAAATTAACTGTTGTAGTAACTAATAGATCCATATTGGTTCACAAAAAAGAATTTTGATATTAGCTTAGCCTTGCCAAATGCACGGAGTGTTGGGCAAAGCAATTAACAGCAGTTTCAGCACTTAATTAGGTATTAACTCAAATCACTTTTGATAATGATCAAAGTTAAATGCTAGTTTATTTAGAACCACCTGTCGAATAGATAAGCTAACATTAATTTGCCGCTGTGCTGAGGTTGCAAGCGTGACTGCTGGGCTTGAGGTCCTGGGTTCCTAGGTCGGGCACGGAGTCAGTATTTGTGCCCAGTTGACGGGAATATGCTCGCTATTACATGGACTTAAACATAACTGGCAAAATGTGGGTGTACTAGTAAGTACGAGTTTGCCTAACCCTTCAGGGATTACAGGCACGACGATATAAATTTAAGCCCAATTTGGACCCAATTTTACGACGTTTCAATGCAATTCATTGTCAGCTCTTACGAAATGAGAGAAGGTACAAATCGGCAATGATATGGCCAGAACCAAAATCTAAAAAATAAAATATTTAAAAAAAACCTGGCTGCATAAAAAAACAAAAAAAATAGGTACTTCAGGTATCATAAATAAAAACTAAAAAGAAAAAAAACAAGTCCAGTAGTTTAGAATGTTGTTAAAAGTACCTAATACTGAATAACTACTTCTCAATGGTGTAGTTATTCAGTACTAGCTTCTGCCCGCGACTTCGTACGCGGATCCTGTTGCTTATGCCAGCGACAACGGGGTCGTCAAAATCGAAGATCTGAAACGTCTGATGTCGAATTCTAAGCCCGGGGACGGGAAAACAACGGGATGTGCGAGACGATTCGAGACGTTCCAGATCTTTCATTTTTGTAAGTCAGAAGTCGATGCGTAGATACGCTTGGAACTCAAGCGCTATTCTCTATCCGTGAACGTCTCCGACTCGCGAGACAATGCGTGACGTTCACGATCAGTGGTCAGTCGCGCATCAAGTTCCCCACTTGTCTCTAGAGACCTAGAAGTCGATGCGTAGATACGCTTGGAACTCAAGCGTAATTCTCTATCCGTGAACGTCTCCGATTCGCGAGACAATGCATGACGTTCGCGATCAGCGGTCAGTCGCGCATCATGTTCTTCACAGTTCTCTAGAGACCTGGATGTAGATGCGTAAATACGCTGAGAACGCAGGCGTGCTTCGTTATCCAAGAGGAAGAGAAGAGAAGAGAGGAAGAGGTTTCCACGGAGCGAGTTGCAGCCTGAAGTTCTCGAACAGCATCAAGTCTCTCCTGACGTTCTTCGGTAGATTCTTGAGATCTTATGATCCTCAATCTTTTAGCTCCTTTGGAACATTGGGAAAGATTTGACCTCTTTCTAGGCATGGTTATAGTTTTATTGTGAAGATACCTGATCAATTAAAATCTAAGTGACTGCTCCCCTGCGTTACCGGGTAGGCTACCGCGTCACGAAGATAAGTGGAAAAAGTCTAAAACACTCAAATAACATAAGCCCGAAGGCATATTTATTCGATAAAGTAAAAAAATAAATAGGAGTTTTGTCCAGTAGAGTCAAATTTTCAATGATATACCGTCGTCATCGAATATCAGTCCTAAACTGTTACCGCCTTCACCGCGTGGAGATACTCCCAGCTTATGTTATTTTATAATTATATCGTGAAATTAGTGATAGCTTTGATTTCCACATCAGATGTTTCTGATCTTCGATTTTTATAAGTCAACAGGAAAAGCCCAGCAGACCGAACAACTTTTGCTAAGACGTCATTCCTATATGTGTTATGGTGTAGCTGGGCTCTTGGAGTTCCACAACAGGTGTTCCAGATCTTCAATTTTTATAAGTCAACAGAGAGTGCTCATCAGATTGAACACTTTTTGCTAAGACTTCATTCCTATATGTGTTATGGTGTAGCTGGGCTCTTGGAGATCCACAACAGGTGTTCCAGATCTTCGATTTTTATAAATCAACAGAGAGTGGTCATCAAATTGAACAATTTTTGCTAAGACGTCATTCCTATATGAGTTATGGTGTAGCTGGGCTCTTGGAGTTCCACAACGGGTGTTCCAGATCTTCGATTTTATAAGTCAACAGAGAGTGCTTATCAGATTGAACAATGTTTGCCAAGACGTCATTCCTATATGTGTTATGGTGTAGCTGGGCTCTTGGAGTTCCACAACAGGTGTTCCAGATCTTCGATTTTTATAAATCAACAGAGAGTGGTCATCAGATTGAACAATTTTTGCTAAGACGTCATTCCTATATATGTTATAGTGTAGCTGGACTCTTGGAGTTCCACATCAGGTGTTCCAGATCTTCAAATTTATTCTCTCAGCAGAAAATGCTCATGACGTGGAACAATTTTTGCTATGGTACCATTTTTGTATCTCTTATAGTTTAGCTATTCTATTGCGGTTCTGCATCAGGTGTTCAAGTTTCCAAGATAAATTATAGCCTATATGTTGCCCAGACTTAATACCTACACAACAAAAAAAAAATCTTTCAAATCCGTCTAGTAGTTCCGAAGATTAGCGTGTACAAACAAACAGACAAACAGACAAACAGACAAACAGACAAACAGATAAACAGACAAACAGACAGAATTTTTTTTTTGGATTCGTGCTCTATTACTGTTTCTAAACCCCCCTCAATTTTTTTTTTTAAATATCTTCAATGTACAGACACAGTTTTTTTACTGTCTTATTATATGTATAGATTAGTTGTACTATTAATAGTTTTATAATCGATGCACACTTAAACAAATCATAAATTCTTATGCAGAATAGAAGAATTAACAGTCACGACCCATTCTTTTATTAACCAAGTAACGTACGTTAATTCTGACTGACTGATAAACACATTACCCTCCTTTGCGTCACTCAGTCGGGTAAAAAAGAAAACCGTACACCGAACATTTTCCCTAAGCTTTTTTCCAATCCTGCTAGATTCTCAGCAAACACCAATACATTTTATCCCAAAGAAAACCGCTTTAGATTGTGTCGTTTTTTTTTCTAGCTGACGTAATTTATTTTCAAGAAAAAAGTGCACGTGGAAAATCATTAAAAAAAATAATTCGGAGCATACGTAAGACTTCGAGTATTTCAAAACTTTCAGCGTGGAATTCGATCTAATTTCAATTGAATATTCAAAATATTTGAAAGGTGATCACGATTATTATTAGTAACTGATTTAATTGTTAAGAACACATTCTGTAAAAGGTCTCAGTTATCGTGGCCCAAAGGTCCGGCTATCTGGGTGTTTCGTGAGCCGATACCACCATTGTCACGGAAGCTTAGATACCTCGACTAACATAATTTTGTTCGCAAGGTTACACGTAGTAATGGATTTGGTTGAAAGGTATAACGATAGTTCAGAGGTTACTCACCTGATAATTGTTTGACCGTGACTCGGAACCGACTATTAATATTAATCAGAGCTTATGTTATTGTTGACAGGTTCTCTTTGTCTGCGGCTAACAATAGGATATGATATGGAGTTCTTAGACTGGCAGTTTTTTTTCATGAAACTAATTTGCAATGATTGATCAGTTTATTTATTATAATACCTTCAAATTATGTATCAATTACATCGAATAATAGTAGTAATTTTTTTTATCATGAAACCCAGTAGCGCCCGATGATTGAGGAACTTCGGGCCATAAATCCTGATCCGGATTCCGGAAGTTTTATACGAGCTCAGTAGAACATTTAATGCGGTTTAGTTCCTAAATTAATTTACATACGTTTAGATAGATGGCTGCAGATCAGATTAGATTGTTCCGGATTATTATTTTGACAAGCAGTTCAACATATTATACTAAGATCCGGGAATACATAAAAAGGGTTTAAATGATGTTGATACAGCGACTTAAAAATTTTTTGGATGGTCAGAGGAAGCAAGTTTAGATTCACATCCGCCGTTTAATGAAGTTGCCTAGGATGTCAACAGTCACTCGACCTGAATGGCTAAATATGATAATTTACCTATAAACCGGTTATATGCCAACGAATTTCTTCATCAAAGAAAGGTCCAGTAGCAAATTACGTTTTTAGCCTTTGAAGAATAATGATTTTGAAGAGCCTAATTATATAGCGGCCTCTATAATTTAACCGAGGTGTTAATCTAACTTTAATTCACGTATAACTTTGACGAAACCGTTTGAATTAAATTATAAAATTAGTACGTGTAATGTATATTAACTATGCCGTTGCGTTAAATGATGCTATTGCAAAAGTAAACTTCAGTTAAGTGAAATAAGTGCAATATCCAGCAGGGGTGGGCAACAGAGAATGTTTTGGGATCAATGTGCCGAACACTCCAAGATTAAACTCGTTACTTATGACATCGTAAACTTGTAAATCCAGCCAGTTATCTCTCTGACAGGGGCGTTAACAGCATTGCTTTGGACCGAGAAATTATATGTGTTATTTGTCAGCAGTGTAGCATTATGTATTGACAAACTATTGGCGCTGTGTAGGCCTAAACATAGAACGAGCTTTCAAATCCACACAACTTACGTACAAACAGTAGTACACTGTACAGGTGTACTTGTTTCTACCACTTCGAATATCTCACAAGATAAGCCATTGTTTCAAAAAGGAGTGAAATAAGGCAACAACGGTTCGTACAATTTGGTCGAAATTACCTTGAGAAACAGTCTCAAGGTATCGCAGCAGTCACGACACGTAATAATCTGTAGCCCTAATGATATGAATAGTGTATGAGAGTGACAATTTGCAAAGTTATGGCTTATGAAAATCGTACATAGCTTATCCTTGAAAGTAATTTTTGAGTAGCTACGCAGACAAGGATCTGATTATTTGTTTGGCATTGGAGAAAAACTTTAAAACATGGTTCTGTGTTTAAAATTATATTTTTCTTTCTAGAATATGCAATTTAATTTGTTCTCAGATTATGAACGGCTAGTATATCTATACGGGCTATATCCATGAGAACCTTCGCTAAACTGAGGTAGTTGGTATTATAACCCGTAAATGTCAACCTTCACCACCCATAGATTATGGGCCATGGGTTTAATCTGATTTTACAATCCTTGTGGACTAAAACCTATTAATACTTACTTGGGTGATTGTCATTGGCGATGTCTAATGTTCTATTATGTTATTTTATCTTTATCGAAAGCTCTGCGGGTCACTGGTGTCTCGGGAATAAACAAATGCAAGTTTATTTTAACTGTCACGACTGAAATAATCCCTTATCTCTAGGCCTACACGTGGGTGCAAATTAATTACTATCGCATTCCTGATAAATATTCGACAGTTTGACTAGCTTTCGACAGACTACAGAATTAGCAAGTTCTGCGAAAGGCGAACTTTCGTAACGTTGATAGCGAGTTTTCATACTTTGTAACATAAGGTGTAGCTATTAATTAGATTTTAATCTTTCGTACCTTCACTATTACACCGTCCATTAATTTGTCTGCAAGTGTAAAATTAAAACATATCTTGGTTTTATGTTAATTTTAATGACTATTTATAAACAAAAGAACATACACGAAGATCACAGCGAGTATAAATAAGGTACATTGTGGTTCTTAAAGCTTAACTTGAAGAGATCTAGTAGTGATGATGCTGGGACGAGTATACGTGATGGCTGGGGCCGGAGTTGTGCACGACTGCGTTGAAACTGCAACCAAAACAAACAATGATAAATATTATGACGAGATAATAGCGGTAAGACGGAACAGGTTCGGATACCAGTTTGTTATCACGACACCTGTTCACCGATACCCGTTGTCAGTCAGTAGCACATGGGCGAGTTCATTACTCATACGGTACTGGTCTAGTGACCACTTACCGGTTTGACGAGCATGTGAGTATGTGACTTAATACGACGTAATTTTACGACTCACATACGTAAACAAACAAAGCTCCATAAGCGTACAAATATGGCAGGTCAGTGGTCAGTACTATTTGCGCAATTGGGGGAAAGTTGCACTCTCATCAACGGTTCGTCATTACGTATGCAGTTCGTGTTTAGATTCTGTTTTACGTAATTTTAGAACTTTACGTGACAAACTTTTCCAGTGTACGTCGTGCAACGTGTGACTAGCTGGCGGAGCTTTGTCAGTAGAAAATACAAGGTGATGGAAATAATGAGGAAAATTGTCGAGAACGTTCGAGTTCTTAGACCCTAGTATGAATACTATAGATTAGATAGTCGGACAGTTGCAGTAAAACTTACCCGTGGTGATCATCAGCGGTGTAGGAGACCTTGCGGAAGGAGCCATCAGGCTGCAGCAGAGAGTACTCTCCCTTCACGACATCACCGTCGCGGACCTCGTGCTGGGACTTGTGGTCGCCAGTGTGGGGGTCCTCCACGGAGTACGAGTACTTGTATTTGGGGTGAGCCTGAAAACATTAAGCGAGAATTACAATCAGTTTAGAAAAAAACATCTGCGGTAACTTTCGGCATAGATCAAGACAAAGGAGCGAAGTTCCTGGTTTACAAAGTTACTGATTGCTTTTAAGATACGTACATAGTAGTCCTCATGTCCGCCGTGACTGTAATAACCCTCATGCGTGTCAACAGGGGCGTAGGCGTGAGCCACGGGCGCGGCGTGAACGACGGGAGCGTGGACGATGGGGGCAGCGTGGACCAGGGGCGTAGCGTGGGCATAAGTGGCAAGGGGAGCAGCGGCGTAGTGGTTGTCGTAGTGCGTGTCATGATGCACCAAATTGTGCTGGGAAGACACGGTATATCCACCATGCCCGAGGTGACCAGCCCGGGCAACAGCCACCAAGGCACCGACAGCTAAAATCTGCACAGATAAAAAAATCACGTTAATTTTTTTCTTTACTTAAAAACACTTTTCACTTCACTTTTGAACACGGGAAGATGACTTACTTTAGCGAACATTTTTGTGTGGGATAGTTGTGCGTGACTGACATACATATGATAAGCAGCTGTGGGTTTTATAAGAATTGGCTCGGGTAGTCCGGTGGGGCGCCGAAAGCGATCCGCGCGTCCCCGCGGCCGCGAGGTCAGCGCGCTTTGTCTTCGACATTCTCGCAGCCTATTATCAAAATGATTGTTACTTAATGAAAATACTCTGTGAACTGCGATACTACACTTTGTTATACTAGGTCAATGCGTACAATGATACGTTATTGTCGTTTGTGCGTTGCCTTTCGTAATACAGTGTTTATTATTTTCGTACTTTTCGTTATTTTTATTCGTTGAATCGTATTTGATTATCGATTTAAATATATTCTGGTTACTAAAAAGTGATATAAAGGTATTGTTTATCTACTGAGTCCTCACATACGAACTAAATAAACCATCAAATTACAGAAAAGAAGATACGGTAACAATTATATGATTACCATTGCGCTAACTGAAACTCGGCCAGTAGAACACACATAATATGTGGAGGTAACATTATGCAGTGAGTTTCTACAAATACCATAAATACATAAAACACTTCATAGTTTCCTATTATTGACACAAACGCGTGAAAAATTGAAAATTAAACAGAAATACCTGCATATTGGGAAAGTTGGTACAAAGGTAGTTATTAGTTCTTAATTGATTGTTTCAAAAGGATATAGTATTTAATTAGAAGGAAACTATAAATACAAAGTAGAACGTAAAACTCTGACATAATTTGGTGATGAATGACGTCCGACGCAGTGAACGATCCTGGAGCGGATATTGCTGTAATTACTATTATTCTGATTAGTGAAAACAGTAAAATGGTTTACCAAGTTATTAAATATTGCTGACCTTGCATCTTTTCATTATCTCCAAGGCAAATTAGCCTCTAAAACACCGGGGCGATTTCCTAGCTGATAGATAATGTAAGGCTGCTTGCATATAAAAAAACGACTGTCTAACTGATCTTCGAAATTTAAAATTCCGATGTAAAGCTTACCACTACGGACAAGCCGCATCGGTATCGATTGTTGTGGGTAAAATAGTCTCATGCTTTCTGTATGTATTAAAAAAGCAAGAGTTTTTAATTTTTCAGGGGTAAACGACTACTTTTCGCCCCGTAATTAGAATCCCGTAATTACAAATCGAAGATTTTATTTAATGTTACCTATGTACCTTATAACAAATTCTCAATACAACGGATTGTAAGACAGGTCATATTCTATTGTCGTGCCTTTCTGTTATATAGACTTTCCTTGAATAAACATTTTTAAATTTAATACCTATGTTTCATAGTATATTAGAGGAAGTTTAAAAGTTGCGCCAGTTACAGAAAAGTTGAAAGGGAATCGACTGTCTTGGTATGGACATATGATGAGGAGAGACGAATCGCATGTGACTAAAAGAGTGATGAATATAAACTTTGACTCTCCATCCAGGAGAGGGGGAGGAAGACCAAAGAAACGATGGATGGATTGTGTGAGGAATGATATGAAAGATAAAGGAGTAAATGATAGCGTGACGGTTGACAGAGGAGAATGGAAGAAAAAAACGTGTTGCGCCGACCCTAAGTAACATGGGATAAGGGCAGGAAGATGATGATGACCTATGTTTCATAGTATATAAACTTATTTTTTCATGACAGTAATCTGTCCAGTTGCTAATCTGTCCAGCTGAGAATCTGTCCAGTTGCAAATCTGTCCAGTTGCTTCGGAGGGTCTCATCGGTCAGCGGTCAGTCGGTTTAGCAGAAAATTCTTAAAATGGTCACAGATGCAGTTAATATTATGAATTGTCACTATTGTGTGTTATTGTGTTGCGTGACTATTTTACGAATTGCAACATAATTCATATTTTATTATTATCCTATTATGATTCTGCTAAGGCGGTCATTTAAGGCCCACTGGTCCACATCAGGATCGCTTTCACCGTTTTGTATTTCTCCAACGTCATTCAACATGTTTGACATAAGCTTTTGAGCTTACGTCAATCCAATATTATTTTGACTTTACCATTGTATCATAGTTATCGCTATTAGTGTCATTTTGTCTAAATACTGCTATCGCTGCTGAGGAATTAACTGTTTTCAGCTCCTTAAATGAATTTGATTCCGATCTTTTTGTTATACCTAAGCATTTTTTTTGCCTTGTTAGTATGTATTGGTCAAATCTTGCAACTGAATTTCAAACCCGTTTTCCCCAACTTTTCCCATTGCACACACCTTTGGTTCTGGTGACCATACATTTTTATGACAGATATGACTTGATCCTGTAGCCAGGAATGCCTCCTCATGAAAGAACCTCCTCAATGGTTAATAGCACGGACACATTTCTTTGTAAAATGTATTCAATGTTGATAGATATAGCATTTTTTTTCCTTTTACTTAAAAAAAAAATAGTTTAATTAAAGACGTTCAGTACCTAACTAAGCACTGGAATAAAAAAACTAACCATTTTTTGTCTGTTCGGGCACTGACAAACGTTTTCTTTTCGTCCATAATCCATAGAGTAACTCGTGTCAGTAGTTACGAACGTATCAGCATACATTGTTTACATCTAGATTATGAGATTTTGGCGTCTATTGTCTAGCACAAGCGTGTTCCCATCCCTTGAAACTTTATTAGAATGGTTGTGTCGAAGAGATTATTACACGTAACGTTGATATGTAAATGCGTATTCAGCTGACACTAGGCATAACATACACACTTATAAAAACATTAGGATATTTTTCAACTGAACGTTTTTTTAAAAGAAGAATGTGTGTTTCTCAAGTTTGTTAACAAGTTTATTGTCATTGTACATGGATTCAATATTTATATATTTTTTTACTAGCCCTTTTTATTCATAAATGCAATCACACGTGTTATATTGATTGTGTTAAATGAAAATAAAAATATAGTTAAAATCAACAACACAGTACAACATACCATGTGGAAACAGTGGGCTGTATTAACAAGTTTAAAATTATTGTCAGGTTTCCGGGCTCCTAAACTAGATAAGATAATTACTCTTCTACAATAACACATTATTAAATAGATATTAACACACAATAAAACAATTTCCCGTGGTTGCTCCACATGTGCAGTCAAGGGCAAAAACATAATTATAAATATTTTTAGCGAATTTCGAAAACCCTTTTTAGCTAAGTTGAAGTTGGGAAATATTAAGCATGCAGTATGTATAAAAAGACATGTGCACTAAAATGATACTGATTTACAAAACACCGTGTTTTTTGTTGAAAAAGTCGAATTTAGATTATTCTATATAATGTATTTGTCCCTGATTGTACTTATTAATATTCGTACAATTCATAATTTTCCATTGCGCAGTATTCTTAATACAATTCAAGAAACCAGTCAACAACAAATTACAGGAAGCGGAAAGATTAAATTAAGTCAAATTCGATGCTGAGTTTTTGTCTCTCAAGTTATCGTCTTACATTGTATTAAGACCATTGTATTGGTTTGTGGACATTCACCCAATAAAAGAATATAATCATATCATTGCCACAATTATAATCGACCTTCAGGCCTTGTGGACAAAAGATTAATTTTTGAAGGCCACATAATAGATTTTATGTGTATCTAGCTGAATAGTAGATCTCTTGCTCAAACAAAGTTACTGAGTACATAGGATAAACAGTGTTTGTATTTTTATGGCCGAAATCACGCAAGCGCAACAGCCTTGTTATAAAACTTATGATATCTGATAAAATGTCGGCCTAGCGCCAAATAGTTTTCTTTTTTACGTAAATATATATTATAATGCTTGACCTGCCATGTTTTTAATGACAATTATACCATTAGAGGTTCGTAATTATGGTAATTTGATAAATTGACATGATTACGATTACAGTGTTTCAAAGACACGATTGCCATAATAAATGGTGTAAGCAGTGAAACTTTTAATTTGACGTATGTTTCTCATGTTTTAAACTTGAAAGCGGAGATTCAATAATAATAAGAGGAGAGGAATAATAGAATTCATGTACACTTTATAAATCTTTTAATAAATTAATTTATAATAGTAGGTATTTGGTTTCAGCAGGTCCATGAAGATATTCACAATGACATTACTAATAGTGGTGGTACTCAGGCGCGGCGTGGACCAATGGGGCTGATGTGTGCACAACGGCTTGGAATCTGAAGACAAACAAAAATGTTATTTCCCAGATAAATTAAGCTGTGGCAATATTTCCGTAAAGCAAGTAATTATTAAGCATGGTAATACTTGCTGTTTAATATGTACGTTCTTGTGTTTCAGTGGAATGTTAATCAAAGACATCTTCCTAATAAGATGGTTTGTATGGAAGATTGATGATCAAGGAAAAATGATGATAACATTTAATAAGTACTATAACTCTGTTGTCAATTAAGGAAGGTAGTCTGACGTGTCTACCAAGGTGAGGTCTACTTTGAGATTTCAGAACAAAAATCTATGACTTACCCATTGTGGTCATCAGCGGTGTATTCGACCTTGCGCACGGAGCCATCAGGTTGCACCAGAGAGTAGTATCCGTGCACAGCGTCACCGTCGCGGCTCTCGTGCTGGGACTTGTGGTCACCGGTGTGAGGGTCTGACACGGAGTAGGCGAAGTCGTATTGGGGGTGAGTCTGGAATCAGCAACATTGGAAAAATAATGTCACTACTGTCGGAGATAAACTTACTTCAGCTTTCAAACTTGATGAGAAATAATTTCATAATAATTCTGCAAGTATGCGCTAATTTTGCCACACCGCAAATGATAACCTGTTCACCTTTTTCGAACATATTATATCTGAAGGCACATCTCTAAAACCCTTTCAAAGCCAATGAAACGGAAACACGATGACCTATAGCGACATCACTTTGAAACGTATATTCTTGTAATCGTATAGAATGATATAACATAACCCATCAGAAACCCTTTCGAGAGTACTCTTTTCCAATGAACGAGATAGTTAACGTTAAGTTTAAAACAGGGACAGTAAACCTTTTCAAGTCCAAGAAAAGACTTTAAACGGTTTTGATTGATTTTCGAATGGGTTAAACGAACACGTTCATAAAATGAAGGTAATTTTCAAGAAAAGTATGTTTTGAAGGCGTAACTGCTTGTTATAAGATGAGTCATTTATAGTGTAGGAAACATACAAGTAATCCGGTCGTTCAAAAATCACTCTGCAGAAACAGTATTGAAATTTTACAAAGTTGCGTACAATTGAATGTGCATAACACTCATTTTGTGCAGCGCAATGAGTTAGTCAGTTAACGGCACGCGGATGCTCAACGCCATCTATTGCAGTGCGCGCACAAATTCTGACAAAAGGGCTGCTTGAATTTGTAACTAACTAATTGCTTCATCTTGACAGAGGAAACCATAATTAAATCTGTTTCGATTTTTTTCAGTTTGGCACTTTTAATCAGAAGCAAACGGCTGACTTCAAGTTGATAGAGTCTCGAACCAAAATATGCCTTTATACATTTTATGAACCTTCACAAGATATTTTTAATTTTGTAAATAATGTCCATTGATTAAATACAATCAAATACAGATACAGAGTTGGATACTGATTAAATACAGTTAGATACTGTGTCAAATAACTCGTGTGAAACGAATTTAGTATGGACCTTTTGTCCATACTATTTTTTTTTTACCCTTAAAATATATTAGACTAGTCTGTTATTGTTAGATAGATTAGCTTACATGTTCATCGTGGCCTTCGTTGTAGTGTCCAGCATACGCCAAAGGAGCGGCGGCGTAGGGCAGGGGTGCGGCATAAGGTGCAGCGTAGCCACCGTCATATGGCGCAGCATAGGCGCCTTCGTACGGCGCAGCATAGCCGCCTTCATAGGCACCGGCGTATGGCGCCGCGTAGGGAGCGGCGTAAGGAGCGGCGTAGGGAGCAGCGTAGTGACCCCCATCGTGACGCACGATGCTCTGGGAAGACACGGCGTGTCCATGCGCATAAGCTGACGCCAGCATCGCACCGAAAGCTACCAGCTGGAGACACAAGAAGGGACATTTTTATTTTAGACACTCTGACCTTTGAATTCGCTGTTCCACAATTTTGTAGATCACTCTTAAGAACCTAACACTTCACTTCACTTGGTTTACTGAATTTTGATTTAAGTATTGATTTCACAAATAAATAATTGTTTCACTTACTTTGCTGAACATTTTGCTGTTGTTTAGATCAAAGTCAATCAATGATTGATGACAAATGCTGCTGACCGTGGGTTTTTATATGAGTTAAAACATTGTAAGAACGAGTGGGGCTAACCACACCGCATGCGACAATGACAATAGTTAAGGTCGTCTTAAAAAAACCGATTATAGAATTGCAATATATGTCATGGTATCGATAAACGCCGTGGCCATGTCATGCTGTCTAAATGTGCATGTTTCGTTCAGCTACACAAAAAATATCGTACGCATGAACGGAATTTTCAAGTGCGTGGGTTTATGAATGAAATATTGAAAGCCTGACAAGTGTGTTTGAAGGATCTGGAACATTTGTGTTATTAATAGTGTCTGTAGCAAGATGGCGGCAAGAAATTATTATAAATATGCCAATAACTAAAGTCCTAGTAGTTTCTTGTCATCAACTAATAATTCTTCTTTCCGATGAATGGACTGTGTAAAGAATGATATGGCAAGAAAGGAGGTGTCTGATGAAATGACGACTAATAGACAAGTGTGGAAGAAGAAGACATGCTGCGCCGACCCCAAATGAATTGGGATAAGGGCAAGAGAATGATGATGGTAATCATTCTTCTTTCCCAATTTATTTGAAAATACTCTATTATCCGTTATCTTAGTGCTACTTCCACTTCTTCTTAGGTCATAATATTTATTTCCCCAAGGTAAATAATAGGGCTAGAATCAGTTTAGTGGTGAAGAGGATGGTGCTTCTTATTTTGTTTTCTTTTGCTAAATTACTTTTAGATTGATATGAAATTATCGATAACAGCTCTATTTTGACGTTTACTTACCGATCATCATCTCATATTTACTAGGAAAGTGACCCTGCTACGTAAGGGTTAGATCCACCGATGCCGATGCTGAAGGATTATCATGTCAGAATCTTGGAATTACAGTGCTGAACCCATAATTTATATGGTGCCGATACTTTACAAATTATCTACCGATAAGAATCTAGTCGTTCTACAGAAAAACTGTATTTTCGTGTTGTTTATGTTATATAATAGATGAAGAAGAATGTTTGTTACTTCATTGTAGTTCAACAGAAGCAAGGCCGTACCGCGCGGTGCTACGTGATCTCAGTCTGAATGGACGAAAAAACTGCCCGAACCCATTATACCGTTCAGTGCAATGTTGACAAAAACTACCGATATTTATCATTCCGTACTATTATTATTCTGAATTATTATATTTTTTTGTTGATTCACTCTGGTTGGTTAGTTTAAGGCTGCGGTAGTGCAGGAACTGACACCGAAGCTAAATAGCATAGTTAATCGTATATTTGAATTGCTGTTATTACTTCCCTCGTTCCTGTAATATTACATTGACGTTTGCCAGTATATATCTACATCATAATGTTTAAACTGAAATGGTCACTAACTCTTAAAACAGTTTCAAGTCAGAGGCCCAAAAAAAAGAAAAAAAAGAGGCATAAAAACTCTGACACCACGTTAGGCACTAACCACACGATAAAGAAGAAAACAATTTATCCGTGATCATGGCGCTTGCAACAGTGCCGAAATATCGGGAATTCAAAACAAATATTAAACATGGTAAATATCGCATTTTAAGTGTTAATGATACTGATGTCTACAATTATTTTCAGTTTTTCTTTAATTATATTGCTTCCTGAAGAAGGTACACATTTCAGCATACAAGCTTTTACGAATTATTTGTAAATAAACTTCTTAACACCAGGGTGTCTAAAAAGTTTATACAATAAAGGGTTTGTGCTCTGCGTTTTTCAACCAATCGTTATTTCTCCTTTTAAGAGTAAATTCCAGATACACAATTCCGGTACAGCATATAATAGTGCATAGTTTACAGCAACAACTTAGCTAGTTTATGTTCTAGCAACTATGTTTTTCAAATATAAAAAATGCAGTAAATTCATAGACAGGCATTTATCTTGGTATTATGTTGTATTCAATACATAATTCACATTGCAGCCCACAATTTAAACTGAATAATTCTATTATGTTCATACAAGGAAACAAAGGCAGACATGTCTGAAATTCTTGTAATCAAATTCTTACATAACTTATAGGCCTTACAGCTGTTCTATTGTTATAAGACTAAATCTGGAACTATGACATACGAGGTTAGCTATGAACTATTTAGATTTATTTAAGACAGGTATTGCGATTATTTAGTAGTATTAAAGTTCCTGTATTGAAGAGCTCGTGGCAAAATAATAACAGCCACTCGGGTCGATCTTAAGGCTAAGCCGCGCTTGCGTAGGTTGGTCCGTGGATGGGTGACCGCCTATTACGTACCGAGTTTCCTCCGTGCCTCGGAAAACAAGTTAAGTCGTTGGTCCCGGCTGTCATTTGTAGATCTTTGACAGTCGTTACAGGTAGTTAGTGGCCCGAAAGTCTGACAACCAGTCTTACCAAGGGGTATCGTATTACCCAGTACTAACTGCGTTGAGGAGGTCAGATAGGCAGTCGCTCCATATAAAATACTGGTATTTAGCCGCATCCGGTTAGACTGGAAGCCGACCCCACGTAGTTGGGAAAAGGTTAGGCATATGATATGAAAGTTCCTGAATTGTAGATAGGTATATATTTTAATACAGTTATTCTTGTAAATTATGGAACATTTTATAACTATTTGATTGAACACTATCCGCCTTCGGCATCAAATTACATTACGTTCGAATTTAACTTTACTTACTGAATAATAAAGCTGTCACAAATGTATAATGTCTTGTTCTGCTTGTAAGCGTGGCATTTTGCTTTTTGATTTACAACTGTAATCGGCTTTATCCGGCTGGATGTTAAGATTGATAAGTCTACCTCATATAAGTACTGCACCCTTCCCTTTTGTGAAAACCATAACACACTAAATATTTCTAAACCTTATTGGTGACGTTCTTCAGAAAGGTCAGGTGCCTGGTACTCGCAGCCTGTCTGCGGTTATGACCTGATGTATGAACGTTGAGCAAGCTAAGGGAGCATGTAAGGATGTAGCAGGCGGTGTTCTGTAGAGGCTGCCTAAGCTCTTGGAAACCGATCAATGGTGTAAGTTTATTATATGTATGTAACTTATTCAGAAGCTCTATATTACTTATAAGCTATAAAAAATCTTATATTTTATATTGTGCTAGCCAACATGGTCTGATAGTGTCAATGGTTATTTTATTTGGTCAGCTTAAGCGCAGTGTAAGCAATCTATTAATAAATAATTTAGATTAGAATTTATGACGTGACCGTAATATTTATTGCCTTTATAAAATTGTATCGCTTTATTACGAGTCACCGTCCCACGGCATAATTTGTCAAGTAAATATCAAATTGGCTATGTAGGGATATTGGCTAGCCAAGAAACTCCAGTTTTTTCCACTGAATGTCAATATAATCCAATGTTTGCAAGTCTCTACTAAGAGAGGATAATCTAAATACTCGGTTTATTCGATTTTCGGGATGAAAAGTACCACAATACTTTCGTTTTTATCAATTTATTCACAATTCATACACAATACATACAAACTTATAAATAATTACAGAATTGTTCAAACATTCACACAAGAATTCAGCGATAGATCCATGATCACTCAGTAATGATAGTAAGAGTGTCCGTAGACGGGGGCGGGGTGTACCGAAGGAGCTGAGTTGTGTACCACAGCGTTGAAACTGAAAATAACAACATGGAAGATCATTTAAATGTGACAATAATTATAACAGCATTAGTAGCATAAAGGGACGTTGTGTAATAACATACCCATGGTGGTCGTCAGCGGTGTACTCGACCTTGCGCACGGAGCCATCAGGCTGCACCAGAGAATAGTATCCGTGCACGGCGTCACCGTCGCGGCTCTCGTGCTGGGACTTGTGGTCACCGGTGTGAGGGTCCGACACGGAATAGGCGAAGTCGTATTTGGGGTGTGCCTGTAGGATAATATAATTCATAAAAAATCATTAAAAAATAGCCAGTTGTGTTCGCCAAAAAATATAATAACAATATTAGTGTCACTTACGTAAGTGTCATGGCCGTCGTAGTGGTCTACGGGAGCGGCGTAGTGAGCTACTGGCGCGGTGTAGTATGCAACGGGGGCGGCGTAGTGCAGGGGCGCCACATGGGCCTCATCATGACGTACGATGCTCTGGGAGGACACGGCGTGACCGTGGCCGTAGAGACTAGCGTTGGCAGCCGCCAACAGAGCGCCGAAAGCTACGATCTGAAAGTGAACAATGGAAAGGTATTCATTAATTAACTTTCAAGTTACAGATGATTCCAAACCTGTGTTCGAATAAAGCAGACAAATTTGTGGACCAACTGCTGAGATCGAACACTGACAGACACTACAATACATTTCATGTCAGACTCCAAGGTGCGAAGCCGCGTATGTACCAGTTTGGGTAAACCTTTGGGGTAGGTATTTTTTATTAATTAATTTACTAGCCAATCCTGTGTTTGATTCTTGGTGGAGCGATTGATATCTCACAAGCACTAGTTGGCATGTTAAAATTAAAAGAAAGCTTTAAAAACTCTATTGAAAGATATTAATAATAATCTTTTATTTATATTAATACTCACTTTGCTGAACATGTTGGTTGTATTGTTTGCTACTTTACAATCAAGTATTGATTGATGTCAATGGACTCGCAATTTGGTTTTATAGATCAAGTTACTACGTTCTCGAGCGCGGTGGGGCGGAGACATGCGTGTGCGCACTTGACTTGTAACTTTGACATGTATCAAGGTCGCTGTTTCGATAATGCGTATGTCCTGAATTACGTCCGTAACGACACCGTTTAATAAAAGAAAAACAATTAATACTCGCGTGAGTCATGTGTATTAAATTTTTATCATAATTTACATGTTTAATTTGTAGAATGTTTTGTAGTTAGTTTATTTGGAGATGATGTGAATCTAAAGAGTGAGTTATGTCTGGAAAAATAATTAGCTGGCATTTCAAGTAAATGGTTGGGTATACCCTTACCCAACCAGCGAACTTGAAATACCAGCTTACCACTCAAATGTTGCATTATCAATGTTGAATGTTGCATTTTGGAAATGAGTGGTTCTTCATGTACCTATTCTAATTAACAGACAGATTTGTTGACGAAAAATAAGTTTTGACACTTATAATAGTCGGCTAAAATGGTGAAAGCCGGGTGGACATTGTGGGGGTTTTCTGCCTAATAAAAATAAATTGTTTTGAGTATGGTTACGCAGGCAAATTTTTTACGTAATATAAATGAAAATGAAAAACACATGACAGTCGTTACAGGTAGTGTGTGGCCCGAAAGTCTGATGACCAGTCTAAGTCTAACCAAGGAGTATATTATTACCCAGTACTGACTGGGGGGTGGAGGTCAGATAGGCAGTCGCTCCATGCAAAATATTGATAATCAGCTGCATCCGGTTCGACTGAAAGCCAATTTTTTTTATTCGACGTTGGCAACAAGGCGATACGCCTAAAGTGGAGTTGGCAGGACATCTGGCTAGACACGGACATAGCCGATGGTTTTGACCGAATGGTGGCTAAGGTTGGGCCTGAGAAGCCAGGGCCATCCAAAAGCGCGTCGGGTTGACGATATCGTCAAGATCGCTGGAAACGGATAAGGGACGCACAGAACAGAGACGAGTGGCAGAAGAAAGAGGAGGCCTATGTCCCTGTCTACTTGAAGTCGTTGCGAAACGTTTTGTTCTTTTACGAGTATTCTTCCTGTCAAACATCAACCTATCAATCCTACTTTTTCTTTCAACTCAGTCCACTCCTTCACCATCCGTCAAAATATATACTAAACTTTATTAAAGACACATACATTGCTTAAAAAGGGGTGCGCCAAAGTTCACCTAAATTTTCAACTCCGATAATTGGAAATCCGAAAATGTTCTTCCTAACATTTTTCATCCTAACAATCACAATTCCTAACTACTCTGTCTCTAATGTTCATAATTCCGAAGCATTCAACTTCATAATGTCAGTAGCAATAAACATCTATTACACTTTTATTTATTTTCCTATATTTTCTCAACATAACCATCTTTTACACTATTATTCAAAGTCATATCTTTTTTGTTTAGATTTCTTTGTTTAGACTTAGAAAAATTTAGACAAAAAAGTGTTATTTTTGCAAACTGTTTATTTTCTCGATTCTATCGTATAAAACACCTAAATGTAAGGCTAAAAATGTCTTGGTATTTTTTGTCTCCGACTAACCGTTTGTCGTAAAAACAATGTGGAAGGGACCCATAGGTTAGGTTAGGTTAGAACTGTGACCAACTACGCGCGAGCCGAGCGAGCGCTACTTCGAAATTAGTCGCGAAATTTTTCTAAGTATTTTTTTCATAGTGCCCCCAAGACGACACTCTGACCTGTTTAGGCATAAAAGCGTTATGATAAAAAACAGTAGGAGTTTAAATATATTTACATTAATGATATTATTAATTACAATTTTCGGAAACATGAGTGTTATGAACATCGCCGGTAGCACTACAAATAGTATGAATGAAAACTTTAGGATGAAAAATTTTAGGAAGAGTGATCATTCGGATTACAAATCGTTAGGAAGAACAATTTCGGGTAAAGAACTTTAGGTGAGCCAATATGGACCCCTTAAAAAGACGTAGTTTACTCTGTAGGTATCAATTTATTACCCTGAAAAGTCCGCACAATTTGTAATAGAGAAAGTTCTCGCTAAGACTTCATTACATTGGAAGTATTTTATTGATACGAGTAGGCGCCTTACCGGTTTCAGCATGGGAGTTAAATTCATGATAAATGAAACGGTTACCGACATAATAGTTTATTTCCTCGTTGAGGGAGTTATGGTTTGTAATTGAAGTTCGAATCAATTGTTTTCCTGGTGCGCTGGCACTACCTATTTATTTATTGGCTTTATTGTTTTAGCTATTGATCGTAGGTATCGTAGGTACTTGTCATTACTGTGCCTATAATGCAAGGTTTGTCTATACTAATATTATTAAGATGTAAAATTTGTTTGTAAGTTTGTATGTAAGGGGTAATCTTCGGAACTACTGATCTGATTCCGAAAATTCTTTCTATAATGGGAAGCTACATTACTTACCCCCGAGTGTTATAGGCTACATTTAAAACGTTCCCATGGGTTAATTTCCGTACATAACGGGAGCGAAGCCGCGAGCAAACGCTAGTATATTAAGTTGCAGGTAATAACCATTTTTTGAGTTCAATTATACATTCATGTTGTGACACACAGAAGGTCACAGAATGCTTTTACTATCTTCGAATCTGTAAAAGCCTGTTGAGCTGAAATCCTCAGTATATAATGCATTGTGCATATCTTCTTCTTAGCGTGGCGATGGCATTCTAAAATGAATTGGTCCAGGACTTTGCTACGAGTCTGACGGTAGAACTATTCATCCTCCAATTCCTTAATTCCCAAATTAGTTGTCATTGCTCATCAGTCTTCATGTCAGTGTAATGGTAATTCAGTAAACTACCAATTCATATAATATTAAAGCACCACTAAAACTGGTGCTAAAATGTGCAGCATAATCTAAATCATTGCAATCGTTTTTCATCTATTTGAGTCTTGTAATGCACAGACGACCAAACGGGCAGTTGTCCAGGACCTTGATATGGACCACAGTTCACTGGACCTACTATAATGCTGATAGTTTTTTAAGATAAATGGCTTCAGAATTATAAAAAAGTACCTAGTTCTAGTGCACAAGAGCATGTTGTGTTTATGTAGAACCTGTTTTTAGCGGATGCTTTCTGCTTCAATCCCCATTTACCCCATGCCAGTTTCTTTTCTGTGGCATATCATAAAATTGAAGCAAAAATTTGTTGTAACTTATAGAGGTTTCAGACAACTTAACTCTTGAATTTATTGCATTCTAAAATTCATGTTGCTATACTACGTACATACTTCGCGTATGCTTACGATGTCAGTAGCGTTTTTAATTTCATCAGCAAACGTATGGGAAAAACTGTCTATGTAAATCCAAGAAAATGCATGTTAGTGGTATATCACATTTTATTTTGAAATCGCATTCACTCTCATTTGGTATGTACAAAATTATAAATAGGCACAATACAATCAGTCAAAGATGATCACTCAGTAATGATGGTAAGCATGTCCGTGGACGGGGGCGGGGTGCACCGAGGGGGCGGAGTTGTGTACCACAGCGTTGAAACTGAAAACAAAAAATATGGTTTATAGCACAATGTTGGCAGAGGAAAGTGGAGGGTTCAGTATCTTATTACTACTTTAAAATAATAGTGCTATGCAACTTACCCGTTGTGGGCATCAGCGGTGTACTCGACCTTGCGGATGGAACCGTCAGGTTGAGCCAGAGAGTAGTATCCGTGGACAGAGTCACCGTCGCGGCTCTCGTGCTGGGACTTGTGGTCACCGGTGTGAGGGTCAGCCACGGAGTAGGCGAAGTCGTATTTGGGGTGAGCCTGAAATAAGAAAAAAAAAAAAATTATTGCGTATTCTACAATTAATTCGAATGGTGCAATTACCAAATAAACAGATGACTTACGTAAGTGTCGTGACCGTCGTAGTGGCCAACGGGTGCGGCGTAGTGAGCCACGGGCGCAGCAGCATAGTGAGCTACGGGGGCGGCAGCGTAGTGAGCCACGGGGGCGGCAGCATAGTGAGCTACGGGGGCGGCGGCGTAGTGTGCTACGGGGGCAGCGTAGTGCAGGGGTTCGTCGTGACGAATGATGCTCTGGGAAGACACAGCGTGTCCATGGCCCAGGTAGCCAGCGTTGGCAGCAGCCAACAGAGCGCTCAAAGCTACGATCTGAAAATCACACAGTCAACTTTAGTCACTTGTTTTTTGCAGTATAAAGTAGTTCGAAAAATAGTTTTATCGGTGTTTAAAATGCTTCTGGGTTACACTCACTTTGCTGAACATTTTGCTGTTTGATTTACAACGGTCAACTGTTGTCTGATATCAAAGTAATTGTTGAATGGTTTTATATATGAAACACAAATCCGCATACGCCGACGCGGTGGGGCGGAGAAATGCGCGCACTTGACTTTGAATACTTTGACAACGTTCAAGGTTGCAGTTACGATATCAAACATATTGTTGTATGACTTGGCTTTAAAAATATTAGAATTGAATTGTACAATTTAAAATAGTTTACTTTCAAGATCGCAATATTTTGTCCAAAGCCGGTAAGTTTCTTGTTTATTTAGGTTCAGCATTTTTGCAGGTGACATAGTTATAGCTGTTTTTGATGGGCTCTTTATGTACCAGTAAATAGAAATACATTACTTCTTCTACTTCAAGTAACCAGAGCTTTATTTACTTTAATCTTTTAATTAATCTGTAGGTGCCTTTATAGATTTCCGTGCAAAAATGCTGAAATCGGCCAACAGAAATCAGCAGTGTTTTTCTTCCACAGTATTTGCTTGAACACGTTGGGACGTACGTTAGCTTTATTGCGAAGATAAACAGAGGGTTTTTTGCTGGAAGACAGTTTTTTTTTTAATTCTTCTTTATCTTGTTGTTGTTCTTTATATTGTCGCAGGGACATGACGTGCAATATCAACTTACTTCCTAAAGTAATTAAACTAATCTACATTTTTTTTTTTGAAAAAAAATCTTTGCCCCACACTAGGAATTTCTCCTGTATCGTGGGTGCGTTTACAAACATTTAAACTCACATACACAAAAAGCCAGACCCGGAACAAACTACCTGTAGGCCATACAAATATTTGTTCCGCGCGGGAATCGAACCCGCGACACGAAGCGCAGCAGTCAATCGCTCAGCCACTGCGCCAACCGTGCTTTTACATAACACATAATTGAATGAACTTAATATAATTTCTGACCTAATAAAATAAATATAATATTTTTTGAAGATAAAAAAATATATAGTTTTTAAAACAACGTCAGCTATTATGTAAACAATCATTGGTACCAATAAACATTCCTGAAGGAATAACTTACGGAAGTGGACAGGATTAAACTAAATAAAAGTCTAGCTTACACGTAACCTTCAACCCACGGGATTTTCCAGTAACAACTATAAATATTTTCCTTAATCATATTGTATAAATATTTTTATATAAAAGAAATTGTGTTGACCTTTTGCCAGTTTCAATGAAGTAATAAGGTACTTATGTATTTCAGCTAATAAAATAATAACTGAATTCTAAAGATAGTTGATGAACTTGTTTGTACAGTACAAGTAACCCACCAGTACTCGCCTGCAGTACTCGCCTGTAGTACTCGTCTGCAGTACTCGCCTGTAGTACTCGTCTGCAGTACTCGCCTGTAGTACTCGTCTCGCCTGGATATTTGAATGTTAAAAGATAAAGCTTGTAGTTGCATTGTTTGTTCATGGAAAAATCATTCATTGGCTCGAATGGCAGGTTATTTATTATTTTATTTAGTACAGTAATTAGCCTACTACTAAATTAAATTATTCCCTATCAATCTGTCATCTCACACAATCGCAAACATTTTAACATTTATGGTATTCCATTCATCAGCAAACAAGTACAATCCAGGGTTGGTCTCCACAAACGCATTGAGCATCGTTAGCTTAGCGGTATAGAGGAGGTAGAGCGAGTTACAGTGCGACAAAAGCGCAAGGGTATTACTATTTATATTATGTTACAGACGAAATAATGTATAATTTTTTAACTTTATTTGTGTTTTTTTGGTTATGTCTTTATGTTATCCTATGTTTTTTGGTGTTTTTTAAATAATGTAATATTTTAATAATGTTGTTAGTTTAATCTTTTCTTTTAATCTTTCATTTTTTTTTTTTAAGTGTATGGTTTAAATTTAGTTTAAGTTCTTAGCTGTCGCATTAGGGTAAACCCTGTAATGATAGTTTAAGGTGTTATAAATAAATAAATAAATAAATAAAATGGGACATAAAACAATTTCTGTTTTCTAGAGGTTGTAAAGATGTTATATCCTAGGACATATGTATACCTACCATTCATGTGCAAAATGTATGTGTACCTATCTTCCGTAAATAAGCAAGCAACTGCAACCATTTATACCGATTTTTACCGATATCTGTGTTATCGTTATGCTGTTGTGTCGTGATACCGTCGTTTGTACTAAATCTCCATACTGAGTAACTTTACACTCAGGTCGCTTACGGTGAGCAGTGCCAAATATCTAACTACTATGTAGTTCTTTAAAACTGATATCGCTAAATGAGCTGATATCGTGAACGCCTACGATGTAATTTATAAATATAATAATTTGTTACCTAATTTTGTAGTACAAACGTTTTATAATTAATTGGATGACTTGTTCCATATATTTCATAAACAGTCGTAATTCGTCGTAATTTTTATCAAGTTGGCAGTATAGGGAATATAAATTAATAAATAAAGGTAAGTAATTTCTGTTTGAGTCATTCACATTATATTTAGGAATCACATTCACTCTCATTTGGTATTTACAAAACAATAAATAGGCACAATACAATCAGACATCGATGATCACTCAGTAATGATGGTAATCGTGTCCGTGGACGGGGGCGGGGTGCACCGAGGGGGCGGAGTTGTGTACCACAGCGTTGAAACTGAAAATAAAAAAAACATTGTTCAAAATCGATGTCGAAAAAGGTACTTACAGGGTTTCATTTTAGAGAAACTTGTATAGTGCTTGCAACTTACCCGTTGTGGGCATCAGCGGTGTACTCGACCTTGCGGATGGAACCGTCAGGTTGAGCTAGAGAGTAGTATCCGTGGACAGAGTCACCGTCGCGGCTCTCGTGCTGGGACTTGTGGTCACCGGTGTGAGGGTCAGCCACGGAGTAAGCGAAGTCGTATTTGGGGTGAGCCTGAAATTAAAACAAAATTAAATTATAGCGTACGATCTACGATTGATGCGAATAATGGTGCAGTTACCAAATGAACGCATGACTTACGTAAGTGTCGTGACCGTCGTAGTGGGCAACAGGTGCGGCGTAGTGAGCCACGGGGGCAGCAGCATAGTGAGCTACGGGGGCGGCAGCATAGTGAGCTACGGGAGCGGCAGCATAGTGAGCTACGGGGGCGGCAGCATAGTGAGCTACGGGAGCGGCGGCGTAGTGTGCTACGGGGGCAGCGTAGTGCAGGGGTTCGTCGTGACGAATGATGCTCTGGGAGGACACAGCGTGTCCATGGCCCAGGTATCTAGCGTTGGCAGCGGCCAACAGAGCGCTCAAAGCTACGATCTGAAAATCACACAGTCAACTTTAGTCACTTGCCATCTTAGTGTTTTCCAGTATGAAGTTTATGAAAAACTAGGTATTGTCAACGTTTAAATCCTTCTAGGTTACACTCACTTTGCTGAACATTTTGCTGTTTGATTTACAACGGTCAACTGTTGTCTGATATCAAAGTAATTGTTGTATGGTTTTATATATGAAACTCAAATCCGCATGCGCCGAAGCAGTGGGGCGGAGAAATGCGTGCACTTGACTTTGAATACTTTGACAAGGCTCAAGGTCGCTGATACTATACCAAAAGTATTGTCAGAAAGAATTGTTTACAAAACAAAACTAATTTATTTTCAAGTTCGAAACATTTTTTCCAAAAATTTTGTTGGTTAAATAATAACAGCCGCTCGGATCAATATTTAGGTAACGCCGTGCTTGCCTAGGTGGGTCCGTGGATGGGCGACCATCCATTATATACCAATTTTCCTCCGTGCCTCGAAACGTTGGTCCCGGCTGTCATTTGTAGATCTTTGACAGTCGTCATAGATAGGCAGTTGCCTGAAAGTCTGACAGTCAGTCTTACCAAGGAGTTTCGTATTACCTAGTACCAGTTGGGTTGTGTAGGTCAGATAGGAAGTCACTCCATGTAAAATACTGGTATTCATTGGATGGTTAGACTGGAAGCCAATTGGAAAAGGCTAGGCAGATGATGATGATGATGTTGGTTCTTTTTATGGTGAAATAAAGACAGCAAAATTCAGTAGTGTATATTTAGATATGTGGTAACGAACGTATTATCTATTAGTTTTAACAAACTCGCGTCGCGCTCTTGACACCGCCGCACCGAGGTGACAGCTGTCTTAGAACTCAATGGTTTGGCACGCGTCGATGGGAAAAGACCAGACGGAATGAATCTTGTGGCATGAAAGTTGGGTAGGCCTTTGGTGTGAAATGTAACTTACGTTGACTCCCTTGCACCATCCCATCTTCCTAGTACAGTGGTATGCGCTGGGGCGGCTGCTGCAAGTGCTGAGAACCTCAAACGGAGCAAATAAAATAACTTTATTGGAACTTATATGTTTGGCCCGTTTAGGGTTGAAATACTAGGACCATGGGGTCCCAGTGCCCACCTATTATTTCAGGATGTCACCAAGCGGTTGGCCGACTCATCACGTGACCAAAAGGCCTTTTTATGGGCCAAAAAATCAGTATTGCAATCTAACATGGCAATTCTGACAGCCTTCTGGGCACTTTGCCTGTTGACTGCGATGTGGGTGAATTTTTAACGCCCTGTAATTCTTTTCCCCATTTGATACTTATATATGTGTTACGGCTAAAAGCCGAAGTAAGGTTACACCTAGGTCTAGCCGGTAACATTTTGTTATAATAACCCGAGAAGTAAAGCACACCGATAACACCGTGCTTTGTCTCACCAACGACCCAATTCAAGCCATCAAGGCAGCAAAGCATCATAACGGCTTTGCCTCAGCTCGGGATTAGCTAGTAAACAGCTCTGCTCGAGCTTACTGGGCCGATCACCCCTTTATAGTGAGACGTTACCTCACTTATAAGGTCTAATAATAAGGTAATTTTATGTCTTACTATTATAAAATAATCTCAAAGAATATTGTATAATAGTAAGACATTACAGAAAACTCACTAACAATAGATCGAAATAAATGATCTAAAATAAGTGTATGGTAAATTTAAATAGGTAACTACTTCCATTTAAATCGCAATCGAAGTAAGGTTTGGTGAAAGAAATCCCAATCCTGGGTTAAGCTCGCCGTTGTAGACAAGCTATCTATTGTAATTTTGTGTGTATATCTGTTAATTTTTTGTGCAATAAACAATAAGAATAAATTCTCGATTCTTCGACGTGATGCTTTTTATGTTAAAGCCCGGTCCTGACAAATTATGAACTTAGCACATAGTTAAACTACTGAATAGTTGCTACTTTCAAAACTAATTGTTTTATGAGCTGATATCTTAATCTAAGAATATAAGCAACCAGTTGCCTAAATTATTTCTTTTATCGTTTGGTCTGCTGCGTTGGTCAGAACAAATCCGTCCGTCGCTAAATATCAGACTATGAAACCGTGCATATTGCTGAAAGAAGAAGTATATTATGAATATTAAGTTTCCAAGTTAAATCAAGTCGTGGTCGGGTGGAGACTTCCAGCATTGGATAAAGAAGTAGGAAGAGGATTTTTTATGGTTAACTTAATGCGTTATTTACAGAATTAATCAAAAACTGTTTTACCGTTTTTCCTTCATTGTTGTATCACCGTAATAATATAATTGCTCCGAAGACACTTTTCAGTTTATAGATATTACGTAGTTAAAGGCGTGTTTCTGTTAGAGTAATTCATATTATATTAAGGAATCGCATATCACAGTCATTATGTACAAAATAATAAATAGGCACAATACAATCAGTCATAGATGGTCACTCAGTAATGATGGTGATCGTGTCCCTGGACGGGGGCGGGGTGCACCGAGGGGGCGGAGTTGTGTACCACAGCGTTGAAACTGGAAATAACACGAAGACATATTAGAAAAAAGGGTTTTTACACGAATTATAGTTGTTTTATTTTATATTAGGGTCACGGCAAGAGCAAAGTAGATTAAATGTAACTCACCCATGGTGGTCATCAGCGGTGTACTCGACCTTGCGCACGGAGCCATCAGGCTGCACAAAAGAGTAGTATCCGTGCACGGCGTCACCGTCGCGGCTTTCGTGCTGGGACTTGTGGTCGCCGGTGTGGGGGTCAGCCACGGAGTAGGAGAAGTCGTATTTGGGGTGAGCCTGAAGAAGTAAAATAATTTAGTTAAAACCACACAATAATGCATTTAAATCTTCAAATGTTATTATTTCAACTATAAAACTACTTACGTAAGTGTCGTGACCGTCGTTGTGGTCTACGGGAGCAGCGTAGTGAGCTACAGGGGCAGCAGCATAGTGCGCTACGGGGGCGGCGTAATGGGCAACAGGCGCGGCGTAGTGTGCTACGGGAGCGGCGTAGTGGGCAGGTTGGTCATGACGAACGATGCTCTGGGAGGACGTAGCGTATCCAAGACCCAAGTGACCAGCGTTGGCCGCGGCCAGCAGCGCGCTCAAAGCTACGATCTGAAAGAATTATGTGTAAGTTAGATGACCTAATGTTTTAGTAATTTGTTAAGAAAGATAACTTAAAACATTGTATTTATATTCGCAACGATTAATATATGTATAATATATTAAAAATATAATTTATAATTACTTTGCTGAACATGTTTGTTGTTTAGTTTTCAACGGTCAAGTGTTGATTGATGTTAATGTACGCTGAATGGTTTTATATACTGCCTAATATTTTAACACTCGCGTCAAAAAGGTGGGGCGGAGAAATGCGTGCGCGCTCTTGATCTTGAATACTTTAATATGTATCAAGGTAACTGTTGCAATAAAAATGGTAGAATCGGTTGTAAATTCGATTTGAGCATATAATTCGATATTGTCACAGACAGCAGGGTTATTGTTTGCTAGAGTCAATATGTGAATAATCGAAATAGCTGACGCAGTTGTAGAAATGATCTAGCTCGATACTTTAATAGACTTTATTTTCAGCCAGTGCTGGAACACTGGCTGAAAATTAAGAACTTAAAACGATTATTAACCAATCTTTTTAGTGTTTACGAGTAATAAATATGGGATATGATATTAATGCTAGTAAAATTATCATATTGTATTTGACTAAGATTTTCTTATATATTTGCTGCGATGCACAAGGCACGTTAACCACCAGCTATTTATGAAGTACTAGCTTATGCTCGCGGTTGTTTCGGCGTTGTGTTCAGTAATCGTCCTACGGGATTGTTCTGTAGGGATAAAGAGTATCCCATTGTGCTAATCCTGGTAAAACTATGTATCTGTGTGACAAATTTACGAAAATCCGTTCTGTAGTTTTTTCTTTAAAGAATAACAAACATTCATCCATTTTTACAACTTTGGCAACTTTTGTAAGAGTAAGTGACAAACTAAAAACGAACAATCTACTTATTACTGAAGTCAGTCAAGTGATTACGACTAAGTTTTTAATAGCAGCTTTTTATTAAGTAACAAATGTGGCTTGGATTATTTATTTTAAATTCAGAAAGAAGTTGGGGGTTTCTAAATATGCTCGATTTCATGTTATAGGTTTGCCCCTTGCAAATATATTAAATGAGATATCTTTGCCCATAATAATATGAATCAATATTTATTTTCCTCCTAAAGAAGTTTATTAGTAGGAGTTATTAACTCTGCGTTTATGTCTTTAACTTCATTGAAGTTTTATGAAATAAACAAAGCTGATATTTCAAATCTAATTGCGAAAAGCGCATACCCGTTTTGTTTTTTTTTTTTTTTTTTACGGATGGGAAATCATCAAATGACTTCTCCCGCTCTGGGTGGAGTGGGAGGGAGTGTCAGACTCTTACTGACTAAAACCCATCCATGTTCCTTCATTGCCCTTTGTGTTCCAGGGCCACGGTATCTCTTTCGAACAGTCCCGCAGCCCCGGCAGGCATCGGCCCTTGCGGGCCCCTTCTTGGTTGCTGACATCTCTTTGAGGCGCGCGTGGAACACGAACGCGCCGTCGACACGGCAAAGCGCATACCCTAACGCTTATTTCAAGCATCTTTTAAAATTGTAATTAATCTACATTGTGCTGGTAATCATAGCACTAATTCAAACATTATTTATCTGCCATGAAGATATTTTGTTGGTTGGTTTTGGTTTTTTCTATTCCTGGGTTCATCCATGAGTAGTCATAACCTATGTTAGTTGTCTGTTTTAGCAGCAAATTCGTTCAAATAACTTTGCCTGTAGCACTCCACAGCTAGACACAGGCTTTTCCCAAGTTATGGCACAACACCTGGTCCTCTGCCTATCACATCCAACCTGTACTGGCCACCTTTCAAGGTAGTCCTCATTCTATGGGTTGTTTACAGAAAATCATGCATTGGGTTAAACCGTATCTAAGATTTTCCGTCATGATTTCAATAATTAGTTCAATAGTTTTTAAACGTTAAAAAAATAACAAAAAATACATCAATATCATCAACGTTTAAGACGTACCGCTAGTGAAGCAGTCGCCCTTACTGCTTACCACAGGTATGTATCCTCTTTACTCAGGTATGGATTCTTACTCTGAGGGAACTCCACAAATGTAAGTAAAGCGTTTATTGTTAAAAAAAATTGCCTAAGAGCAATTTGCATTATCAGCCCATTAACAACCTGTAGACCACTATTTAAAAAATTTAAACTATAAACCCTACCAGGTCTTTTCATATTGGAGGTTGGTATTTTTGAAAAGGAACACCCTAAATTTTTTATAGCATGTGACCTGGATTTGAAATACACTCGTCGAGATCCCACAAGATTAAGAATACCTTCACATCAAAGCACATTATGCCACAAAATAGTTTAATCACTGCATTTTTTTAACAACATTGCAAAAGAATTCAGAGGAATCCCCTTAAAATATTTTAAATCTAAATTACATAAATGGCAAATTGATAATTGATTTCATAGTGTAAAAGAATTTCTTGAAAAAAAAAAGTAACCGATTGCTACCGAGTTCTACAAAGTGTTTTAAACTGATATATATATTTATGCTTTTCCTTAAATTATAAGCATCTACTACTGTTAAGATTTCGAATAGATACTATTTCTAAATTGTAAGTGTTATTCTTATTACCTAGACATATTATTTTATTATATTAACATTTAAACAAATTGATGTTTCGTATTAAAATTATATGTTTAACATGTTTTGATATTTGTATGCCATTCTATGGCGAAACATGTAAGTTCACAACCGTATTTATAAGACCTTAATGTACTATGTTTTTACACAAATAACATTATTCTGTTTTATTCTATAAACGATTGTGAAATGGAACCCCAAAACTCAAGTACGCTGCCGACGCAGAAACGAAATAACTTAATGAGCTGATACCTCTTAAATTATTTTGAATGCCCACGATACAATCTATGAATATGGTAATCGATTGCCTAAATTCTTTATTTAACCTTTTTTGCTAGAGCAAACCTGTACCTCACTAATCACTAAATATAAAATTCTCTGAAAAAAAAAGGATCTGCCTTTTCTTCGCTTGAAGAAAAAGTAGTCCTGGTTCCTATCATTGAATAAACTAAATCAAAAGATTCTTTTATAAAAACTCCAGTTCTTTATAATAATTTGAAAGACGACCATTGCTCCGTAGACACTTAAGGGTTAGTATGGGGAATTTTATAGATTAAAGCATGTTTCCGTTAGAGTAATCACATTATATTTAGGAATCGCATATCTCAGTCATTATGTACAAAATAATAAATAGGCACAATACAATCAGTCATAGATGATCACTCAGTAGTGATGGTGATCGTGTCCGTGGACGGGGGCGGGGTGCACTGAGGGAGCGGAGTTGTGTACCACTGCGTTGAAACTGGAAATAACACGAAGACATATTAGAAAAAAGGGTTTATAGAAGCATTAGCGTTGTTGTATTTTATATTAGGGTCACGGCAAGAGCAAAGTAGGTTAAATATAACTCACCCATGGTGGTCATCAGCGGTGTACTCGACCTTGCGCACGGAGCCATCAGGCTGCACAAAAGAGTAGTATCCGTGCACGGCGTCACCGTCGCGGCTCTCGTGCTGGGACTTGTGGTCTCCGGTGTGGGGGTCAGCCACGGAGTAGGAGAAGTCGTATTTGGGGTGAGCCTGAAGAAATAAAATAATTTTGTTAAAACCACACAATAATGCATTAAAATCTTCAAATAAATACTATTATTTTGACTATAGAAATACTTACGTAAGTATCGTGACCGTCGTAGTGGTCTACGGGAGCAGCGTAGTGAGCTACGGGGGCAGCAGCATAGTGCGCTACGGGAGCGGCGTAATGGGCAACAGGCGCGGCGTAGTGTGCTACGGGAGTGGCGTAGTGGGCAGGTTGGTCATGATGAACGATGCTCTGGGAGGACGTAGCGTGTCCAAGACCCAAGTGACCAGCGGTGGCCGCGGCCAGCAGCGCGCTCAAAGCTACGATCTGAAAGAATTATGTGTAAGTTAGATGACTGAATGTTACAAATTTGTTAAAAAAAAAACATAAAACTTTGTTTTTATATCCGCAACGATTAATATAAATAATATATTTAAAATATAATTTATAATTACTTTGCTGAACATGTTTGTTGTATAGTTTTCAACGGTCAAGTGTTGATTGATGTTAATGTACGCTGAATGGTTTTATATACTGCCTAATATTTTAACACTCGCGTCAAAAAGGTGGGGCGGAGAAATGCTTGCGCGCTCTTGATCTTGAATACTTTAATATGTCACAAGGTAACTGTTGTAATAAAATGATAGAATCGGTTGTAAATTCGATTTGAACATATAATTCGATATTGTCAGAGACAACAGGATTACTGTTTGCATGCTTGTTAGAGACAATATGTGAATAATCGAAATAGCTGACGCAATTGTACCAATGATCTTGCTCGGTACTTTATGAGACTTAATTTTTAACCAGTGTTCCGGTAAAACGGATATTAACCAACCTTTTTAGTGTATACGAGTAATAAGTATGAGATATATATTAGTGCTGGTAAAATTATCATATGATATTTGGCTTAGATTTTCTTACATATTTGCTGCGATTTTCTTCCAACATAATAGTGGCGGGTTAGTTACATGAGAGACGTACACACGGCACGTTAACCACTAGCTATGAAAGATTAGCTTATGTTTTCCCGCGTTGAGTTCCGTAATCACCCCACGGGATTGTTCTTTATGGATAAAGAGTATCCATTGTGCTAATACAGGTCATAAACTATCTATGTGCCAAATATACGGAAAATCCGTCCTGTAGTTTTTGCAAACACTGTTTTAAGCCTACATGGTTTACAACTAAACTAACACGGAATCAATCACGCAAGACATCACGTAAGTGACAGTATAAGTTTTTTAGTTTTTGCACTAAAGAGTAACAAACATTCATCCATTTTTTCAAAAAACTTTCGCAACATTCGTAACCGTAGGTAAGTGGTAATCTAGAAACGAACAATCTACTTATTATTGAAGTCAGTCAAGTAATTACGACTAAGTTTTTAATTGCAGCTTTTTGTCAAGTAACAAATGTGGCTTGGATTATTTGTTTGATGACAGTTGGGGGTTTCTAAATATGCTCGATTTTATGTTATGTGGGTGGTGGTGCTGTTGTTGTTGGTGGTTGGTGTTGCCTATAATAATATTAATCGATGTTTATTTTCCCCCTAGAGAAGTTTATTGGTAAGAAAAGCTATTAATTCTACGTTTATGTCTTTAACTTCATTGAAGTTTTATGAAATAAATATCGCTGATGTTTCTAATCTGATTGAGAAGAAAGTATTCCCTAACGCTATTTTCAAGCTCCTTTTAATAAATTGTAATTAATCTTAATTGTGCTTGTTATCATAGCACTAATCCAAACATTATTATTTTATCTACCATGATGATTTTTCTTTGGTTTGTTTCATTTATTTATTTAAAATTACGTAAATAACACCTTAACACCTATAACGCTAATGCATTTTGTTTTTTTCTATTCCGTGGTTCATCCATGAGTAGTCATTACCTATGTTAGTTGTCTGAAGCAGTCCACAGCTAGACACAGGCTGTTCCCAAGTTATGCCACAACACCTGGTCCTCTGCCTTCCACATCCAGTCTGTACTGGCCACTTTTCAAGGTAGTCCTCATTCTATGGGTTGTTTACAGAAAATCATGCATTGGATCAAATCGTATCTAAGATTTTCCGTCATGTTTTCAATAATAAGTAATAGTTTTACATTTATATAAACTTTTTTTTTTAGTTGTTAAAAATAGTAATAAAACTTTTGTGACATTCAAGTACAACCCCAAAAGTCAAGATATCCTTCTTCTAAAAACTCCATACTGCGTCGAAAACGAAAAGCATCGTAACTTCGTTATTGCCATGTCATGGGATCAGCTAGTAAACTGCTCTCACGGAGCTTACGGTGGGACATCGACCTTCATACGGTGGGCTGCCCACTCGCTTATAGTGAACCTCACTTTTTTACTGAAGTCATCGTTACTCTCAACCATACGTAACTGGGTAGTCAGCCCGCTTTAAGAAGGCACCCAGCGGCTGACCGAATAACATGGTGACGTCGTAGCGAAGCCTCGAACGTTCTAAGACTATCAGGTTTCGTGCTTACGTCGGGTTGGTTAGCCTGGTTGACGACGAACTGATGAGATCAGGTAATGATAATTATGCAGTGTTAATTCTTGTGCTTTGACCTTATAAGGTCTAATAATACAAGTGTATAAGATAATTTTAGAATAGAATCTTTATTAACGTCATTTGTTATAATCATTGTAATTAAAGCTCCATCCTAACAAATTAAGCACTTAACTGGCACAGTTTAAAACGCAGAATAATTAAGTCTTTCAAAACTAACTACGAATTAACTAAGAATTAACTAAACTAAGAATTAACTTTATGAGCTGAAATCTTGTTGTGATATCTTGTTGTTGAATGTCTACGATATAATCTATGAATATGGTAATCGGTTGCCTAAATTCTTTTTTTTATCTTTTTTGTCAGAACAAACCTGTACCTCCCTCAAAGATGAAGAAAAAGTAGATTTTTATAGAGAACTGGGTGCGATATTCACAGAATCAGCCAGATATTGTTTTCAATATTTGTCATTCATTATATTTACTGTATTATCGTAAAAACATAATTTTAAAGACGATCATTGCTTCGTAGACACTTTAGGGACAGTATAAGGAAATATGAAACAGACACAAGCATGTTTTTGTAAGAATCATTCACAATATATTTGGGAATCGCATATCACAGTCATTATGTACAAAATAATAAATAGGCACAATACAATCAGTCATAGATGGTCACTCAGTAATGATGGTGATCGTGTCCGTGGACGGGGGCGGGGTGCACCGAGGGAGCGGAGTTGTGTACCACAGCGTTGAAACTGGAAATAACACGAAGATATATTAGAAAAAAGGGTTTTTACAAGAATTAGCGTTGTTGTATTGTATATTAGGGTCACGGCAAGAGCAAAGTAGGTTAAATATAACTCACCCATGGTGGTCATCAGCGGTGTACTCGACCTTGCGCACGGAGCCATCAGGCTGCACAAAAGAGTAGTATCCGTGCACGGCGTCACCGTCGCGGCTCTCGTGCTGGGACTTGTGGTCGCCGGTGTGGGGGTCAGCCACGGAGTAGGAGAAGTCGTATTTGGGGTGAGCCTGAAGAAGTAAAATAATTTAGTTAAAAATGCATTTAAATCTTCAAATGTTATTATTTCGACTATAAAACTACTTACGTAAGTGTCGTGACCGTCGTAGTGGTCTACGGGAGCAGCGTAGTGAGCAACGGGGGCAGCAGCATAGTGCGCTGCGGGAGCGGCGTAGTGTGCTACGGGAGCGGCGTAGTGAGCAGGTTCGTCATGACGAACGATGTTCTGGGAGGACGTAGCGTGTCCAAGATTTAAGTGACCAGCGTTAGCAGCGGCCAGCAGCGCGCTCAAAGCTAAAATCTGAAAGAATTATGTATAATGTTAGATTGTGTGAATACTTTCTACGAAAAAAAGTTCAAACTTCACTTCTAAGTATTATTTGCAACGATTAATATGACAGCATTAAAAATATAATTTATAATTACTTTGCTGAACATGTTTGTTGTATAGTTTTCAACGGCTAAGTGTTGATTGATGCTAATGGGCACGCTGAACGGTTTTTTATACTAATAGATAGCATAACCACTTGCGACAACAAGGTGGGGCGGAGAAATGCGCGTGCGCTCTTGATCTTGAAAACTTTAATAGGTTTCAAGGTCGCAGTTGTATTAAAAATAATAGAATCTGTTGTATATTAGATTTTAGCATAAAACTATGATATTGTCAGAGACAACAGGATCGTTATTTTGTATAATTATTTTTCTGCTAGAGAAAATATGTGATGATCAAAATAACTTACGCAATTGTGAAATGATCTCGCTCGACACCTTCGGGCTTCATTTGGAAAAAAGGTTACTTTAAAAATGAAATAAAAAAATCCTTGTTCGTTACATTTTAAAGCATCTAATTTATGACTACGTAATAAGTTATTTGAATGCACAGGAAACTCCCTATTCCATCACATTTACCTTGGATTTGGGTTGCATGAGAGACGTAGATACCACGTATAAACAGCTATTTATGCATTACAAACTAAAGATTAATACTAATTACTGAAGTCAGTCAAAGTGATTCCTACGGAGTTCTTAATTGCAGCCTTGTGTCAAGAATCAAAACTAGCTAAGATTGTCTTTGGAAAATCCTGCATGACAGCTAGGTGTTTCTAGTTACGAAAAGGGGCAAACCTAATACGATTTTATGAAATAGGTTTGTCCTTTGGAAAAATATCAAATTTCAACCACTTCATTCGTTGTTAATGGTAATTTATTAAGATTATTGCCCTTTCAGCCGTTGCTTGATTGCAACCATGCATACCCATGATTTTTGATATTGAAGTTATGATACCAAGGGGTCGTCAGTCTAAAGCATAAACATGTGTAATCAGTCTAAAACATAAATATGTGTTATCTACGAGATAGGTACATATACTATAGTCTGTTTTTTAATCTCGGAGACTAAAATGACAAGTGAAAATGTCTAAACTGACTTAAATGCTATTGAAATCTATGTCAGTTTGCCATTTGAACTTGTCAATTTAGTCTCCGAGATTAAAAAAGAAACTTAAGCATCTTGCTTTGCATATCACATCAAGATAATTGCATATCATACATCATTTTGATCACAATCAATTGGGGTATACGTTGTTATAAGTGGACAGGTAAAGTAAAAAATCTTGATCCTGTTTTGCTATTCACCAAATCTGGCCTGCCTTCGTCAAGTACAGGAGCCATGGGAGTTTTATTGTTTAAAACTTTAAACACAGGTGTGAACACACAGTGCCTAAGTGCAAACTTAGGTAGCTTTAATGTTAAAAGACCACAATAACAATGTCAAACAAGTGTTTGTTTTTTTATTTGCAAAAACGTTGAAGTTATTTCTTAGTATATCGAAAGTTTTATCCCTATAAAACATAGAGGTTTTAATACATTAAACAAACATAAATGTATTTCGACGATTTCTTAAAAAGCCTTTTATTGATATAATTAGGAACTGCTTTTTTGGTTCCAATTAATTCCGCAGAAAATGACTCCTTTGATTGTCTGATAAGATAGGTTAAAATACGCCAGATAGAGACAGATCTTATCTGATCTGGTCGACCACGACTCGGCGCATTAAGTCAAATATCACATAATGGTAACAAGCAAATCTGCAAAAAGGAAGGCGTGCCTCGACAAAACATTACTTTCCAGTGTTATTAAAATACTATCTTGTTGATACTTTGGCACCACTTTAGGAAGCTTATGAGACAAGGAAGCCGTTCCTGTAATTTGCACAATAGGTGTAATACAATTATTTTGACAAAACTTAAAATTTCAAAACATGACTTTTGTGGCTCTTTATTTCCAAAGTCAGATGTACTTTTTTGTCAAATTGGTTATCGGGAGATTTATTCGTTTATGAGCTATCAGAAAAGTATCAGTTTAACATCCTGAATGGCGTAGATTTCTCACAATCAGTAGTTTATGATGGGAGGTGGTTTTTTTTTTAAAGTTTCATTTTTCAAAACGACCCAGTTGGACTCCAAGTTATCGGGATCAAAATTGTTGCAAATTAGGTCACTCATTTCAAGGAATGCACCCAATTACCATGTATTTTTTATTACAATATCATAGCAATTATATGATGAAATGCATTCCTTAAACTTAGTCGCTTTTATGTTCGTACTATTATAATATAAAATTATATTTTATATTATGATAGTACGAATTACGTTACTAATACGTTAATAATAAACAGCGTGAAACTATTGCTAGTTTCAAGAAACTACGCAATCTACATAGTTATTGCATTGTTGAAATAAATAAACATATAGGAAGGTATGCTTATTTCATTATTTCTTATATTCGTTAAATTGTAAAAGACTATTTCTATTAACATTCTTTTACTACTTGCAATCTAGACCATATTGATCTCAAAACAGTGCAGTGGTTGAAAAATCATTAGCAACAAAACGTATTGTAACTTTTAAATAAAGACTTTCCTGGCTACCTTTTTAATTAAGAATCAAACTATGTCATTAATATGAAGTAACTTTAATTGAATATTGCACGTACATGTATGTATGTATGTATGTGATAATTTAGGTAAAATAATAATAAACAGTTTAGTGTCTTCTAATCACACTTTATTTTTGCATCTCATCTCAGTTTCACACATATCACATTTATATACAACAATAAATAGCCGCGGAGTTATCATCAGACGAATATGATCATTCAGTAGTGATGGTAAGCGTGTCCGTGGACGGGGGCAGGGTGCACCGAGGGAGCGGAGTTGTGTACCACAGCGTTGAAACTGAAAATAAAAAATATTGTTAAAGTACAATGTTGACAAGATTACTTAGAGGGTTCGATTTCACAGAGACTTCAAGATATAGTGCTTGCAACTTACCCATTGTGAGCATCAGCGGTGTACTCGACCTTGCGGATGGAACCGTCAGGTTGAGCCAGAGAGTAGTATCCGTGGACAGAGTCACCGTCGCGGCTCTCGTGCTGGGACTTGTGGTCACCAGTGTGAGGGTCAGCCACGGAGTAAGCGAAGTCGTATTTGGGGTGAGCCTGAAATAAAGAAAATAAATTATTATAGGACTCGCTTAACAGAGTTCTAAGACTTCAGTTGCCATATTATTGTTGGATGACTTACATATGTGTCATGGCCATCGTAGTGAGCCACGGGGGCGGCGTAGTGGGCCACGGGGGCAGCAGCATAGTGAGCTACAGGGGCGGCAGCGTAGTGAGCCACGGGGGCAGCAGCATAGTGTGCTACGGGAGCGGTGGCGTAGTGGGCTACGGGGGCGGCGTAGTGTGCCACGGGAGCAGCGTAGTGCAGGGGTTCATCATGACGGATTATGCTTTGGGAGGACACAGCGTGGCCAACGTGACCATGGCCGTACAGGCTGGCGCTGGCAGCGGCCAAGAGGGTGCCGAAAGCGACGATCTGCAAAAAAAAAGTTTGTCTATCAGTATACTGATGCTCACAAGTTAAGGGTTGAAATATGTTATGAGCAACTCTCATCAAATTTTATATTACGGTTATTAATTTGTTTGCGTAAAACTTACTTTGCTGAACATTTTGGTGTATTGCTTATTACAATCAAGTGTTGATTGATGTCAATAGATCTGCTCTATGGTTTTATAGAACGCGGTCAGAATAGCTGATAGTAACGGGGTGGGGCGGAGAAATGCGCAAGCACACCTTGACTGTGTAACTACGACAATGCTTTTCAGACCTTGAGGGTTATAGTTCCTATTGTAATGTGTAATGAGGGTGTTGTGTATGGAGTGTTTTGTGTGGAAGGGCTAACTAATTCAAAACTTTTGTTGTTATTTTTCAATTTAATTGATAAAATAATTGTTCAAAATACGTGCAGTTGCATGCAGTCTTGTTTGTTTTGTTTTCACTGAAATAGATGATTGCCCGGAATGATGTGAAATGCACTTGATTACTTAAATTAGTTTCTAATTAAAACTTTACCAGTAACTAGAAAACTGACAATTGAATTAATTTTGATTTTATGAATATGCATGTTGTGGTATATAGTATTTTTGTTTTAAATGTGTTTCTTATTGATTACCTAATAGTAATAGATTTTATAAAACGAAATAAATGTAACTCCAACAATGAATCATCAAAAGTGTTGCGTTGTGAGGTCAGGAATTTATGTTGCAGTTTTGGAGTTACAATTGTGTTTCTACATGAATAACGCTTAATGTTTACGTATGTACTTGTCTAAATAAAATGTCAAAAATAGGTACATTCAATAACTAAGTAACCTCATAATATTTCTGATTTTTGTAATCATAGCTTCGACGGCGTCTATCTATTTTTAACCGACTTCAAAAAGGAGGAGGTTACCAATTCGGATGTTTCTATTTTTTTTTGTATATGTTCGGCCATAACTCCGTCATATATGGACGGATTTGCAAAATTCTGTTTTTGTTCGAAAGGGGTTTATTCGGAAATGGTCCCATTTAATAATTTCATATAGATCTGATGATTAGTTTCGGAGACAGACAACGGACCTCTTCAAAAAATGACAGCAAAACAACCGCGATTGCTGCTATCGCATAAATATGCGTTGTTCACACAATCACACAACATAAGATTACGCCTGTACACTCGAAAGGGTTACACAGATGTGTATAGTACACCCATATTTCACACAGGTATGTTAAGTTCCATTTTATTGGGGATAAGCCTATTACCGTGGAACACCATACCATGTTAATAATGTAAAATAAACGCATAGCAAAAATTTTTGTAGGATATTACAACTAAAAATGGAAAAATAAAAAACTTTTTTGCAAAAAATAAAACCGACTTCAAAAACACAAGAAATTTTCTAGCTGCCTACAAGCAATGAGATTATGAACCATAGTGCAATTAATTGTGGATGGAAGTTTGTAAAAGCACCAAGTAAAGAAGCAAAATGTGTTAGCTTACTGGGCTTAAGACTTACCATAGAAAGTGACTAAAGAAATCTTAAATTTGTATTTCTCACATGTTTGTGGTCAATACTGCATTTCTTGTAACTAATGTACTAATTGGTTGGTTAATGATGTTATTGTTTTATTCAACGTAGTGTGTGACATCTTATACTTATCTACTTTATTTCGTATGTTGGCTCCGATTCTAACTTCTTCTAATTTCATAAACATTGTCAATGTAGTTACAATGTAGAAAATTGTAGTTTACATTGTCACTTATACCCGGGAAAGATGGATCACTACATATTAGAAAACAATCCACCCACCGCGTTTATTGTCATACCGCGATGAACTTAAAAACACCGAACGGACCTAAAAAAAATCTGTTTTTTTAAGACTTACTTTGCTGAACACTTTGGTGATTTTATGTAACAATCAAGTGATTACAAACAATTAATTCACGCCATGAATCTGAGATATTTAGTTTTATAGAAAAAACTAGTCGCGTGCGCATTTCTAGTGTGTGGAGAAGTCCGTGCGTGTTAATCGACTCCCTGACTTTGACATGCAAAACTATATTTGATCCATTGATTCAAATATAAATAACTACTATATTTCATGTAAGTTAATGTTTTTCGTTCCAATCTATTTTAATTAACACGTAGTTCTATTGATAATTGGTCTAATTTATTCAAATGCGATAATAGATTCTAAGATTGGCTATTACAACAATTAAATTTGCTGTTAAGATTTCGAAGTGTGTAATGTCTGTCTGTGTTATGTTTGTCCATAGGAATGTCGCTATTTAATGGCAGACCATTAAGCAGGGCTAACTGTAATAACAACAGTATTTAAAAGCAAATACAAAACTTCGAAGTGTAATCTTTCCTCCGCATCAAATCATTCCTGATCACTGCAATCAATGTTAGAATAACCGCTAATGTATACGACTCTACGGAGCCCTTCCATCTCCAGACCGATAAAGTTTGTGGTGGCAACAACAAGTACAATGCTGCATCGTACCTGATGCTATGCAATATCCTGGTCTCTATTTTATGGAGGGCGACGAATTCTCCACCCTGTTCCTCATGCTTCTATACCACTTATGAAGCTTATCAAATTGGAATAGCCTTTATATCTACTTACAATTTAAGGACTCTGGGTATAATTTCAAATAAGTTAACCTGCTCTATCACAGGCATCCTAAAATTAGTAAAGTCTTTAAAATAATTAAATCGACGTGTATCCTTTCATCCCAGCCCCCTAACTTTGAGTACCTACGTATAAAAAGCTTAAAGAACTCCAACATAATATTTTGAAAATCAGCTAATTGCTTACAAAAGTGCAATACCTATACGATTGAAATGAATGTTTATTTATAGAATTCATGGTCATAGGTTGCGGACTATGTCCCATAAGAACACCCTTTATTATTATGTACAAAACGTAGTTAAAACTACCGATGGTGAATGCGACGAATTTACGTTATTAGCTTTAAAAAAAAATTCAAATGTAAAAGTTACAATCAACATCAAATTAACATAATTTTTCATTAGGTAGTTACAGATGCACAGAACACTGTTTAACGTATGAAAGCATAGCCTATACGAGCAAAGTCCAAAGTTTAAGAAAGAAAGACTTCGGAAAACATTGCTATTTGTAGTAAGCGTGTATGCACATGGATGTGATCTCTATTTACAAAGGTAAAATCACCCAAAGAACCTTATATCCATCCCCATCATTGCGATCATAATTTTGTTCTTGACCATACTTGGGAACTTTCTAGTCACGGAGATATTGGGGGTCAAAGTTCCAATTTTTTTTTACAAGATACCCCCCAATAAGTCACCCCCGTACTATTCAATGCATCCACCTGCACAATGTGTTGAGTGCGTTACATTAAGTCCTGCAGTAAAACGAAACTATTCACCCCAAAAAAAATCTTACATCCATAAGGATATAAGACAACAATGTTTCGTTTCTTAGCCTGACTTAACTGAATCATTAATAGTAAATTCCTTATTTCCCTTTTACATCCTGTCTTTAGATTCGGCAACCTTTAGGCAGAGTTCACGACAACCGTTTGGATCGCGATTGTTAGCGGAATCTGTAATGGCGTATTAGCTCGTATTAGCGTAATGTCAATTAGTGTGAACGAAAAGTTTAGTATGTATAGAAAAGCACTATACTGCGTAATGCACGCTCACAGTTAGTTGTTGTCAATACATTTGGTGTGCGGTGGTGTTATGGTATGGTGTTAACATGTTATACACAAGTGTAGTAGGTTATGTCTGAATGTGATAATTATGGCATCTACACATCACAATTTCTGGTTTTCTATGTTTCATTAGTAAAAGGAATCTTAAGAGAAAGCTTGTTATAATATCTAAATAAGTAACTATGTTCTTATGGTGTTTGAGAAGGCAGGTAAAATATATTTTAAAAGCCAATCTATTAGTAAACTAACTGCTAACATAATTTTCGTAAATTGGCATCTATGACGTTTCTTTTTCTATTATTGAAAACTATATTAGGTTAAATGTTTTTCATGATTAGCTGTTGATTTCAAACATCGATCTCAAAGTGAAAATGAAAGAAGAAAAAATAGATTTTTAAGTTATATTTCATCATACTCATATCACACTTGTTCCATACAAAAATATAAATAAGTAGGTTGTAGGTCAGACATTCATAACAAACACTCAACTAGGAACGCTCAGTAATGATGGTAGCCGTGGGCGGGGGCGGGGGCGGGGTGCACTGCGGGGGCGGAGTTGTGCACGACAGCGTTGAAACTGAAATAAAAAAAAGGTTGCTCAGAAAAAAAGTTGCAAACAATAAATAAATTGTCTCAGAAGTCTAGCTTTCTTCGTTACTTACCCATGGTGGTCGTCAGCGGTGTATTCAACCTTGCGCACGGAGCCATCAGGCTGAACGAAAGAGTAGTATCCGTGCACGGCGTCACCGTCGCGGCTCTCGTGCTGGGACTTGTGGTCACCGGTGTGAGGGTCAGCCACGGAGTAAGAGAAGTCGTATTTGGGGTGAGCCTGGCAATGCAGATATAAAGTCAACATATTAAACATACTATGATAATAAAAAAAGTTCAAGAAGTCATAGAAATACTTACGTATGTGTCATGGCCCTCGTAGTGAGCGGGGGCGGCGGCGTAGTGGGCAACGGGGGCAGCAGCGTAGTGGGCAACGGGGGCCGCGGCGTAGTGGGCGACGGGGGCAGCGGCGTAGTGGGCGACGGGGGCAGCGGCGTAGTGAGCTACGGGAGCAGCCGCGTAGTGCAGGGGAGCGGCATGGGTCTCGTCGTGACGGACGATGCTCTGGGAGGACACAGCGTGGCCATGTCCCAGGAGACCAGCGTTGGCAGCAGCCAAGAGGGCGCCGAAGGCTAAGATCTGAAAACAAATAGATTTTAGTTTATTTTTTAGTGGTTTTAGATTTTTATACTGTCGTGTCTAAAAATATATAGTGACTGAATTTTAGAATAAATACAAAATGTTTCATTTTCTGTTATAAAATGAGATATCAATACAATTTTAATTTCATTTTTAAAACAATAATTGTAACAACTCACTTTGCTGAACATTTTTGGTTGTTTAGATTGTAAGAATCAAAAGTTGATTAATGTCAATGGTCCTGCCGTATGGTTTTATAGAACGCGGGCGGCGCGTGCGCGGGCTGGCGTGGTGGGGCGGAGAAATGCGCGCGCACCTTGACTCTGTAACTTTGACATGTATCAAGGTCGCAGTTCCTATATCACTACACACCGAACGCGTTGATTTGTGTCCGGATCTACAATAATTAATACGTAGGAGCCCATTGTTAATTATTCTTATAATATGCCGTAGGCATTGTTGCCTATTTATAATATTGGAATCGTGAAATATCAATCATTATGATGTGATTTACCGATTCGCAATGCGGATTGGTCAATCTAAGATGTTGAATTATTTATGTCCTCTTTGAGGTAAAAAGTAGGTCTTTTACTGAAATGTATTAAACGAAATTTAGGAAAAGAGGTGTATGTTTTTACATTTTTCTTCATTCGATGAGTTTGTACTGAGGGTCTATCACATATGATGCTCAGTGAGATAGATATAAATATTTTTTCGTAGTGGGTAGCTTGAAACTGTGGTGATAAGCTGGTATGAACAACTATATGCTTCTTGTTTCAAACAAGTACGAGTAGGTAGTGTTTTGAACTTTGCGTAACATAATGGGATGCAGCTTTTTCATTGTTAGGTTTTGAAAGAAAAAAAAACATTACGCAAACTGACACCTATTCGATTTGTAGGTCTTATCTTATATAATAGTCTTTTCACCTTTTCGTATTTAATACTTTTCTTCCTGCATTTTTGTCTCGACGCACTGAATTTCTTTTCCTCTGATTTTATATTGTCTCATAAATAATTCAATCTCGTGCATTATGTGATTTATCGAATTCTTTTTACTACGTGGTATGTCTGTCGACAATAGTTAGTAATCTGTTTGTTATATCTAGTACATAAATTATATTAAACTGCGTAACTAGATCGCTTTTTGCAATTCCAGTTTGGCATGTAGTCATGTTTCAAGATTTTGAAAGCGGTTTGTACAACTGCTGCAGGACTGGATATAGGTTATATAAATGTCTCTTTCCCAATGTTAATAGACGAATGATAAATAGAAGTGGATGTGTAAATTCTCCATATTTGTAGCTTTTCCGGTGTCTAATTTGCTTCCATTTTGATCATATTACAAACTTTATCGGCAGCAGAATTTATGCCACTTACTGGCAGTAAAATAAGATGATGGTCATTTTGATAGTAATCGAAAATTCATGGAAATTCGAATAACTGTCTATATAATATTAATAATTATTACTACCAAAAAAAAAGTTTGTCGTTTAGTTAAATAAAATAAACGTTCACACATATAGTATTGTCTTGAATTATGAGCTTACAAGAACAATACATTAATTATGAATTAATTTATTGTTCTTGTTTTGTGCAGGTATTTCCCAGTCAACTGTGGCTCACGCGCTTGTCAAACTAGCTTGTTTTTGACGTCAGCAGACAACCGAGAATACTATTACGAACATATACGAGTATGTGACGTGGTCTGCGTCACATATGATGTTGGAACGCACGTGGGTTTATTCAGGGCGATATGACTGATTATACATTGAAAAGCTCGTAAAATAGGTGTTATCGTGCCGAAGGGGAAAAATCTGGAGATCTTTTTATCATCCGGTTTTTGCATGCTTATGTTGAGGAGCTCATGGCTAAATAATAACAGCCGCTCGGGTCGATCTTTAGGTTAAGCCTTCCTTGCCTAGGTTGGTCTGTGGATGGGTGACAACACATTACATACCGAGTTTCCTCCGTGCCTCGGAAAGCACGTTAAGCCGTTGGTCCCGCGTGACATTTGTAGATCTTTGACAGTCGTTAGGTAGTCAGTGACCCAAAAACAACCAACCAGTGTCACCAAGGGGTTACCCAGTACTAACTGGGTTGTGGAGGTCAAATAGGCAGTCGCTTCATGTAAAATACTGATTTTCAGCTCCATCCGGTTAGACTCGAAGCCGACCCCAACATAGTTGGGAAAAGGCTAGGCAGATGATGTTTTTAATTAAAAAAAAAACACAGGAACTATAAACAAAAAGAGCTTAAATACTTGCAATGAACTCTGAAATATCTTGTCATCAAAAGGGCTGTTTTTTTCATTCGATAAAATGATCTCTGTCTTTATTGAGCACTCTGCAACTATCTTCTTCATTGATTCATAAAACAGTTAGAACTTCAAGCTGTGATCTATTTTCCCGGTAACCCAGTTATGAATGCTAAACCGGAGTTCTAGAACGCAGCCTTCAAACCAGGAAATTCCGGGTATAGCCCAGAGAATAAACCGTTCTATCTGTAATAAATCTCAATGAGATTACGTGCGTAAGTTGTATTAGTTAGCCCACCGAAACCACGCGGTAGGTATCGTAGGCAGAACGTCCGCCTTTGGCTTAAAAGCTCAATTTCCCAATCATTATTATTGATTAAACTAAGCTTTGTTTTAGGAGCTCGTGGCTAAATAATAACAGCCGCTCGGGTCGACCTTTAGGTTAAGCCGTGCTTGCCTAGGTTGGTCTGTGGATGGGTGACCACTCATTACATACCATTACATACCGAGTTTTAGCACGTTAAGCCGTTGGTCCCGGGTGTCATTTGTAGATCTTTGACAGTCGTTAGGTAGTCAGTAGCCCAAAAAGTCTGACAACCAGTCTTACCAAGGGGTATCGTCGTACCCAGTACTAACTGGGTTGTGGAGGTCAGATAGGCAGTCGTTCCATGTAAAATACTGGTATTCAGCTGCATCCGGTTAGACTGGAAGCCGATCCCAATATAGTTGGGAAAAGGCTAGGCAGATGATGAAACTCAGCTTTGTTTTAATTTGGATTCGTTAGGCTAACTATACCGAGACGTAACACATACTGATCTATGATTGGTTTTAGAGAGTTATCTGTAGGTACCATATTTATGCTAAAGTACCAATGGATGTTGAATGACTCTAATTTTCGAATACACAGACATTTTACTAACATACGGGCTTCGTTAATTGTATGTGAACTAAAAATAAGTTCTTTATCCAGCTGACTTTTTTTTAGCTAACTAAGTCATGTGTGACAGAATCGCCGTTGCAAGTTTGAGGAAAGGCTAATTATGAATTTTAAGTTTTAAATAACTACAAAGTGTTTAGATTAATCTCTATAATTGGCAGCTTAGTATAATTATCAGCTTTAAGAATTTGCATTGTACGAAACAGCTGCTTATCTATCTGTTCCAGTTGAATCAGCAGATACCTAATTGAGGATATTGGTAATTATAGCGCTCAAGGACATACTTCGTGAAAGTTAAAACAAAAAAAAAATCGCAAAAACTATCTACATTAAAATACAAAACCAGTTCTTTTACTCTTGATTTCGGCAAACTTTTAATTTATGCGCATTTTTATATTCATAGTAGTAATACAAATAAACGTGTTACTTAGACAATAGCATTCTTAATAGGAGCGGTTTCATAACATTTCATTGACCAAGCGGCGAGGTATTTCAAGAGTGGCTCGTGTCACAAATAATTTGATAGATTGGGCATGATGTGATCGCGGCCTACACTCAAACAAATTATCGCGATTTTTGTATTATGTGGGTCAGGTTTAATAGAAAGGCCTCACTTTGTTTACATCGGTATAAAGATAAGATAACTCATGTAAAGTGTGTTTTATTTTTACTTTTCTTATTTGGTAAACAAATATGGCTTGCTGAGAATCAATTTTGGGAAAGTGAATGTGTATATAACTGTTTTTGATGTAGGCAGGGCACCCTGTATGTACATATATTAAAATGTCTAGATTTTCATAGCTTAAGTGTGTGATTGGTGCGAGATTTCGTTGTTTTCGTAGTTACTAACTTTATTTACCGATTAAGACACGTAAGAAAAAACATACTATAACATGTAAATATGATTTTGTTACAGATAAGGTTTTGCTGTTAATGTAAAATTTGTGTTCTGTTTCTCAGGGGCAGCCGCTCGAACTTGATAGCTGTAATAACAATTAGCTTAACATCGAGTAAATGATTCTGTAATTGCCACCGTTTCCGAGGTTTCGGATATTTTATACGGTTAATAAAATTAATGTTTTGTTAACAAGGAATTTATTCAATAAAAAATGTTACTGTTGCCGTCTAGGTGTAGGCTACTTGTAAGTGAGAAATAGTTATGTTGGTTGAAATAACTATTAGTACCTAATACTTTTTTACGCAAAAATGGTGGATTTGTTTATAGGCTAATTCTATGTCAGTCATAATATTTTATTGTTACGAATTACAAACGCTTTACCCCGTTTTATAAACAACCCATAATACAGTGCGGTTTTATTGATTAATTTACACGTACAACACGCCTAAACGGTGTTTAAAAGTTTTGCTCTTGAGAACTTTACTGTCGTTTGTGAAATAATGAAATAAACACAGTCTAGTGGAAAGCCTTGGTCGACTAGACCCGACAACTTGCACGTTTTTGTTTGTATATTTCAGTGTATTGCACCCTCGTTATAATTAATATTTCAAGCATATTTAATACAAATGCAGATATGTAATTAGACCATGAACATTTCTAATATGAGTTGTGGTTCATTTTAGCTGTCATAACTAAATATTTGAAGGTCGCTGGACATATTTAATAACTAGTATTTGCTAACAAAAGCAATCGGATGATTATTATCGAACTAAATTAAATGTGGACTTAAAAGGTTCGACAAGATATCGATCGGTTGGCTAATAGCGACATTACCTTTGTGTTTAGCTACCCTGTGATTAAATACTGATTGATGTCTTTATTTTCTTACTGTTTCATTTTGGAGCTGATGTTCAAGAACATGGTTTAAAAATGTCCTAAATGCGTGTGCATGTTTGTTCAAACCCAATGTAGATTGAACACTATTTTTCGTTGTAATTCTTAATAATACTGCCTGCCACTTGTTTGTTTGGAACCAAGGTAAAATCTTACACATGATCTGGTACTTTTAACACTATTGATTTTAGTTGTTTATTAATTGTGATATTCCTTTAAATTTTCTAGTGTGACATTTCTATCCAAAGCCGTACCTTGCCGAGGTCACGCCGTAATATGCGGGACAAATAGAGTCACCGATAAATGCGATAATAATGGGACAAGAATGTCAGTCACCGTGACGAATGTTTGGTACTCAAAGTATTCACGCTTAACCACTAACTCAACACTGCAACAGGATCATGTCTAACATTGTGGAACTAGCATAAACGGCGGGGAGCATATATTCGAACTACTTTTAAAATTGAAAACACTCGTTTCGCACATGATTTCAAAAACTTTATTCATTTAATATAAGAGTTTCCTCCGTGCCTTTGAAAACACGTTAAGCCGTTGGTCCCGGCTGTCATTTATAGATTTGACAGTCGTTACAGGTAGGCAGAGGCTCGAAAGTCTAACAACCAGTCTTACGAAGGGGAATCGTATTACCCAGTACTAACTGGGTTGCGGAGGGCAGATAGGCAGTCGCTCCACGTAAATGACTACTAATTAACTGCATCCGGTTAGACTGGAGGCCGACCCCACCTAATTGGTAAAACGCTAGGCAGATGATGATATAATATAAGAGATACTACTTGTGCTTTATTCAAGAATCCTCTTGTCTCAGCACATTAGCGACACACGATTTAAGGCTTTATTTATATTAACACACAAACATTAAGAAATTCTGTCCATATTAAGACACAGTTAATCATCAATCTCCGTCCTGTCATGAAATAATTAAGTATCTACTAACTAGTAGGTAAGTGTAACTATGTTGGACCATTTCTAGGCTGAGGAAATATGAATGGCATTGATATAAATTGCTGTGTCATAAGCTTTTCCCTTTTGGGGGTATCGAGATAGAAGTTTAGATAAGTACCAAACTCAGATTAGACACTTGTGCAATGCATGGGGTAGTTACTTTAAATGTACTCGTATGTCAGTGTCATCATCTGCCTAGCCTTTTTCCAACTATATTGGAGTACGGATGCAGCTGAATACTAGTATTTTACATGGAGCGACTGCCTATCTGACCTCCACAACCCAGTCAGTACTAGGTAATACGACACCTCTTGGTAAGACTGGTTGTCAAACTTTTTGGGCCTGACTACTTAACGACTGTCAAAGATCTACAAATGACACCCGGGACCAACGGTTTAACGTGCTTTCCGAGGCACGGAGGAAATTCGGTATGTAATGGGGGGAGGTCACCCATCCACAGACTAACCTAGGCAAGCACGGCTTAACCTAACGACCCGAGCGGCTGTTATTATTTAGCCATGAGCTCCTCAAATGTATGTCAATGTGTAAGTGTCTTTTGTAATGCAAATATTGTTTCTTCTAAAATCACAAGGATTTAATTAACATTATGGAGTCTCGGGTAGAAAGGAAACGGAATTCTTATACTTGTTGCAAGATTTAATTCGTAAGCATAATAAACATAAATAACACTTAATTCAAAATTATTGTGAGATTTAAACACAAATCATTATCGACTAGACAATTTACCGTTAGACGATACATTTAGCACGGTTTGTTCAAGACAATGTATGTTAAGGGTGAATGTCCCTGTGTCATGGCAACTGGTACTCCATGATTTTTCTTCATCGCTGCTTCAAGGCACCGCAGTATGTCTTTATACGGTACATGCGTTTCATCTGCGGGTTTTAGTAATTCGTGTACCTCTTTGTGTTTACCATGACTCGCTTTTTCTTCTGATTCCGACTCAGAATCTTCATTGGAAGTTTCGTGGGACCCTTTCTTGGATTTATGTTTTTCATGGGATCCTTCAGTTTCTTTAGAAGATTTTTTATGAGATTTCTCTTTTAATTCTTCTTTAGATTCTTCAGAGCTTGACTCTTCTTCGGATTCTTCTTCAGATGCTTCATTGGATGCTTTTTTGGTTTCTTTGTGATGCTTATATTGAGAATGTTCTTCTCCAGACTCTTTAGACTTACTGTGATGATTGGATTTTTCAGCCGATTCTTCATTTGAATGCTTTGTACGTAGTATTTCATGAATTTTCTTCAATTGTTTTATGGAGATTTCTCCTGAGTCTTCTTCTGAACTTTCTTTCAATGATTCATTTTTAGTTTCGTGGCAAGGTTCTTTATGTTCTTTATGTTCGTGTTCTTCGACTTTCCTCTTAGTTTCCGCAGCGGCGGGCAAGAAATTTTTGACCACAGCGTTAAACCTGCCCAGAAAGAGATAAAAGTTATTCACCTTTAAAGCAAGTTGTTAGCAATAAACAAGTAATTTTGTAAATCATAAATACCCAGAAATATCGTCAGCTATATATTGCACTTCTCGAATGTATCCATCGGGCTGAAGAAACGAGTATTCCCCTCTGACTACTGAACCATCACTAAGCTCTCGTTGTGCCTTATGGTCTCCCGTATTTTCGTCGTACACTGAGTAAGAATATTCATAGCCTGTGGCTTCCTGAAAATACAAACACGAGATTTAACTTTTGCTTGGGATAAAAAAGGAAAGTGTAATGTAATATTGATTAAATACCTGCTTAGTAGGTGCAACGACAACTGGAACATTCCTCGCATTGTATGTTATTACGTTTGGCTCTGTGGCTACTGTTTGAGCAGGATAGACACAAGGTGACACGCAGGGTGCAACATACCCAGGTACAGAAGTTAGTGAATTGATTTCAGATAGTCTCGGATTTGCTATTGATGGATATGGCGCACCATACGCATAATATCCCGTAGGAACGATCTCTCTGTCCACATAGACATTGGAGAAAGAGGCACCGTCACCTATTGTGGCGATACTTAATAAAAATAAAACCACGAAAGTCTGAAATAAGAAAACAAAATCAAATTAAGTGCACAGTCACATTGAGTTTGAAACTTTGAAGGAACGACCAACACTTACTTGAACAATCATGTTTCCTGGTGATCGATGGAAGACTACTGATATTTTTGAGAATGAAGCTCCGCTTATAAGAGATTCTTTGTTGTTCCTAAAATATTCTGTTCGGTAATACCGAAACAAACCATCAATGTCATAGACCAGATGAATGGGAGATAACAATTAATATGTTAATGAAGATTTAACGCAGGCTCCGACATTTTTCTCCTGTATTCGGAACACGTGGGTGTACAAAAAGTAGGTAACGTGGCGTGACAGTAGTTAATGTTTCTTACGGACAAGTCAGTGCGTAACTTATGTAATGGCTCGGGGAACTGCTTACACATAGTCGCTCCCAGTTGCACGATTATTCGGAATAGGAAATCTTACACATATTCAAAGAACATTGCCCACTTATTAGAACAACCGTGGCCTACAGTAAACACTGATAAATAGTTTATGGACTTATAGTTTAAGTTATTATGATCACCTTCTAGTACTTATCAGTTAAGAAAATAAGTCGCCATTTGGAAATAAAACAGTCTTAATTCATTTTATAACATTTATTTTTTCTTAAGCACAGACGTATTCTATACACTTGCAATCACTTTTGAATGGTAAGTACATAATGTTTAATGTACAATTTATCGTACTTCGACAATTTCTAATTGATGAGATCTCAAGCGCCTCATATCCACTCTACAACTCGCACAGCGAACGTTGCTTGCGCCGCCGCCAGTTAGCCCTGCGATGACTCGCTCGAGACAGCAGAGCTGCTCAGATCCATATGCGCGCCGGAGCGGATTGTAAAAGCGGGGCGAGAGTAAATACGTGCGAGGGCATTAGATGTAGGGCCAACAATTTCCACATTCTCATCAGAGTTGTCATTCAAAGAGGAGCCTGGCCCAAGTACGCGCGAGGGTCGTCATTCGGGTGAGGTTGATCGGAGTCCATTGTCGTAAAAAAGGTCGCAAAAGAGCACAAACCACGGCAAAAGAAAACTACGATAGCGAGTATTAGCTAACGCGCTAACGAGGAGGGGGATTACAGCTTACTGTCAAATCCATGGCATCTGTCAAAGGACAATGTTGCCGTATTTAGAAATAAAATCGATTATTTGCAACGATTGTTGGTCTCGATCAATTTAATAAATTCAATTTAATAAAGGATAATATAAGTTAAACGCCTGGAAGAGCTACTGGTCCATGAAGGAACTATTTAAGGGAGAGTTGCCTATGGCACTGAAACGCAAACTTATGGACATGTGTATTCTCCCCGTCTTAACCTATGGTGCACAGACTTGGTCTTTGACTAACATCCAGAAGTCCAAACTCAAGGTTTGCCAACGAGCAATGGAGCGCAGTATACTAGGTGTTAAATTAACGGATCGTGTTCGAAACACAATACTGCGCTCCAAAACAAATATAGCTGACGTGGCTCAAAAGGCTGCCCAACTCAAATGGGACTGGGCAGGACATGTCTGCCGCATGCCGGACAAACTGTGGGCCAAAATAGCGGGAAACTGGTGCCCTGACACAGTGAAGCGGGGTCGCGGCAGGCCACGAAGGAGATGGCGGGACGAACTGGACAAGTTCCGTCCGAACTGGAAGGAGGACGCGAGGGTTCGCGAGAAGTGGAAGGAGTGGAGGGAGGCCTTTGCCCAGGAGTGGGACAGAGCAGGCTAAGAAAAAAAAAAATATATATAAGTTACTTTGTCGCATTAGATTTATTATCTGTAATGGCAAAGGAAACATGTCCTGTGAATAAATAAATAAATGAAATAAATGAATTTTCATCTAAATACGGCAAAGCCGTAAAGGATACAGTGATTTAATCATTCTATGTTTATGTATGTGTAGACTATAGGATCTCTGTTCTGAGGTGTTTATGATCATAATAGTTTTGTCTTAAAAGATCGAGTAGGTTTCGTTACAAGACCTTATAATACTTAAGTTTTAATTTAAATAGTACCTAGCCGACAAGTTGCTTTTTTTTTCGCTGACGGTTTTAGTTTTTAAGTATTTTTTATTTTATACTAATCTTATATTTTATTTTACGCAATATAGTTTCTCAGCAAAGTCAAAGCTAAATAAGATGAAAGTGTTAAGTGTACATGAAATAGGACAGAAGTGTATCTACACTGTTCATCATCATCATCAACCTCTTTTACTCTACGGCTGGATAACAGTCTTGTCCTTCGATTGCACGCCACTATGCACACAGGTTCATTTTTAATGAATTAATTAATTCATATTAATTAATAATTAATCGATTGGATTAATCCGTAATCGATTATATTTATTAAATGAAATGAAATTGAACAAAATTATAGTGGCAACCCTAAACTTCGCCTGGAAGTGAAACTCGCATTGATAATGTTAAATTACTTATTTATTTGTTATGATCACGGCGTCTTATTTAGAGATAGAACTTAAACGAATAATTCCTACTTTAAAAACTTATATTTTTTGATTTTCTTTCAAAATGTGTCCGTGTGCCATATAATATGTGGGCCATAATTGGGCATTGTCTTTTGTCTGCGTGGTTATTAGCAACGTTGTTTGGCTTAAGGTGCATACAACCTTTCGGATTTGCATACATAGTCAAGAAGGTACTGTTACTAGCTTTTGGATATATTTTCTTCTATTGCTAACGGAACTGTTTCATGGTCAGTAACGAATGTACTCTGTGGTAACGTTTGACACACGTCCGTCTAACTGTCACTTTTCTTTTCAATAAAATACAAATAAACATCAATGTCATTTGTCTATTATTCATTGTCTTTGTCGTAAATATACCTTAAATATGATTTATTTTGTTTGAATTGTTTTGTATTGAGGCCATGATTATGCTGTGATAGTTCATAATGATTTAACTAATCACATGTTATTCAAGACTACATCCGTCCATAAATTAGTGATATTTTGCAGGTTACAAGCTGACTAAAGTATAATCATCATCATCTGCCTGGCTTTTTCCCAACTATGTTGGTCGGCTTAGTCTTACCGGATCCAGCTGTATACCAGCATTTTCCAAGGAGTGTCTGCCTATCTGACCTCCACAACCCAGTTAGTACAGGGTACTACGATACCCCTTGGTATGACTGATTGTCAGACTTTCGCGCCAGTGTCTACCTGTGTCACGTTACACTGTCAAAGATCTATAAATGGCAACCGGGACCAACGGCTTATCGTGCTTTACGAGGCACGGAGGACCAGCGCGGCTTAACCTCAAGATCGACCCGAGCGGCTGTTATTATTTAGCCTCGAGCTCCTCCTGACTACAATATAATGAGAAACACAATACTACATTTACATTGCCTGTTGTGGTTGCTGTTGTAAGAAAAAGATAACGCCTGTATTAAGTTTAATGGCAACCTTTTAAAATTGTTCGCTTGCTAAATATATTCCGCAGGCGTAAAATTTAACTGCAGTTAGCATGTCTGAAACTTTAGCAAGATTAAAACTGTAGACTTTATCATAAAAATTAAAATTAAAAAAATCGTACTTTAACTCCTAGTTTTATAATTCCCTCTAGTTTGCTTGACCGTCATAGGTTAAAAAGACAATAATATTATTTTAGTAGCGCCTAGATTCAAAAACTGACAATAACTCATTGTCAGTCGTTCTTGTGGGTTGACTTTCATGTTTTGTGTTGGGGGCTGATCAGATGTAAAAAGTTTCTTTGATTTTATGGTAGAGCTAGTTAAATAAACTACTTTATAGATTAAACAAAACGTTATATATACTTATGCTAATAAAAGGGATTAACTCGGAATCGTAATGAATGTAAATGTCGTCATATGAGCTTTTCCGAATACCATGACTAATATGAGTAGATTTTATTATACAGGTAAATAATTGTGAAGATATATCTCACAGTGTTTAAGTTGGGTGAGTCAAGATAATGCTTATCTTTCCATTTATACTTCCTACCTTTTTTCTCTTTAGAAGAAAGTTCTAAGATAGACTATCTTAGAACTTTCTTCTATACACGATGCTATACACGACATACTATTCAAGATTTTTTCTTTAGCACGTTGTAGTAGTTGCACTCCATATAAACACGTCACACCCCTGGACTGTTAGATAAGGATTGATAAGTCACCATTTATCGGATTTTGGGCTCAAAGGATGCTAATGGAACCTTCTCAATAAGCCTACACTGTCTTTCTGACACAGGGCAAACCATTATAGTTTATTTTAATTCGTATTGCTTTGATAGCATCGTTATTATCGCATATGATTTGTACTCGTTACAGTAATACTAATAATTAATCTGATCAGCTGGTCCCTTATTTTTCATTTCATTCGATAAAGACTTCTCTATGAAAGGTCCTTGGCTACTAAAGTTACTTTGTCTACTGTCTGAGGTTGAATAGAATTTCTTCTGTGGTCCAGGCTTGTAATATGCAGATGGGTACGACTTTTAAGGCTTAACATTTTTCACAAAAGTAACACTTTGTTTGGGGTTGAAGTTTTTGACCCCACTGTCAGAAAGGTCTCGAGTAGTAAATCCACTGAATGCAGACGGTGCAGGTCCGGTCATCGTGGTGATGCTTGGGGGTATCCTATTTCCAGCAGTTACATTACATGCATATATTCCGTTTTTATCTGCTTGGTTAATACCTACCTGCGTATTACCACGCCAACGCCCCTAGTTAGACACACTGATGACCTTAAAAAAAACCACAAGACAAGTGCGAGTTCGACTCGCGTGGCGAGGGTTCCGTACGTTAATTATCTAAATTCCGTTAAGTTGTTTTAAATCGGACCCTTTGAGTTTCCTATGTTACTTTAAATACCATAGATTTCTTATAGGTTTTCCTGTAATCTGTATGTAAAGAACTATTTCTTGTATTTTTTTCAAAATTTTCGGCCCTGTTGTTTCGAAGTTAAGAGGGGAGGAATCGTCAATTTTCACCTATTTTCTTAAATAACTTCAAAAAATTATCTTAAATATATACAAAAAAAAAATTGAGACGCTTACAATGAGCCCTTTCATTTGATATGTTTACCCCCCAAAAGTGGCCCCCATGTTTAAAACTTATTTTACGTTACACATCCGTCTATGGGTCACCGATTTACATACCCAACTCAATCGGTCCAGTAGTTTGACACGCGAGTAATCCTATAAGGTTTCCGTTTATTCCTTTTGAGGAACGGAACCCTAAAAAGTGGCTGGGATAGGCTGGAAGCAGGAAACAAAGGGCAGGGTGTTGTGACGCAGTTAGGGATAGGGACAGGCCTATGTACAAAAGTGTACTGCTATGGGATGAGTTGATTGACCCACCTATGCAGGTACGTATAAACATAGGACAGTCTTAGCTTGTTGGTACCTTCATTTTACAAGGGTAAGTATACAACAGCTTTTAAGTACATTCGTGCAGAGGTCAACAAGTTAATTACAATTAATTAAGGACAATTTTAAAGTGCTGATTAAATTGTTTTGTTAATATTTTGGTTAACGAACTTATTTAAATTATGCCTAGAATATCCTTGGTTTGTTTTCTGTATGTTACTTATACATGGAATTGTCCGATTTTTGTCGGTTTGTCCCTTGTTATAAGATTGCTGATTGGTGCCAGAAGACATTTATAGACAGGTATAAATTCAACAGCTCGTTAGCAGAAAAAAAGAACTGTCTGTAAGTCAGGGGTAAGCTAATTTTGGTTCAAAAGGTTGGGATTTATAGACCGACCGCTTTAATGAGTCCTCGCGAAGGTATCAATTTAAATAGAATATTCTGAAGGATGATCACGTATTGGGTCAATTAGTATTGTAATACCTACGTGGATTTTGGTTATTTTAAAGCAAATAACCTGTGGGATATTGTTAGGACTTTGTGGCGCTTAATGTGCCTTTGACGGGGCAAGGCGGAGGACCTATTAAAGCGGTCGGTCTATAAGTAGGTGTAGTTTTTATGTAGAACTTGCTTCCACGTTAGTCGATCCCATTACAATCGGTTTCAAATAAACCTATTAAAGGATAACATGAGAGGGTAAATTAATTTATAAATAACACAAACAAAATAAATTTTCTAAAAGTTTATTTTCGCCGCAGTCTTATAAAATAAAGAGTCGTGGTCGACTAAAGACTATCTACATTAAGTATTAAGTGTATAATATCACATGAGAAGCAGTGGCAGGGTTGCCTGCACTAGTGGTACTCGTGGTGCGCAGGCGCAGTGTTGTGGACGACCGCGTTGAAACTGCAACACAAGGTAACATTGTAGCGACGTAATCGACTTGAGGAAATGCTAAACGTATTGCATTCCAATGTTCAGATATAAGCTTGTTATGAACTGTTTTCATTGAATACATTTACATTCAGTTAGGTAACTGTAATTAAAATTAGCTTATTTTCTTTTTTTGAAGTTTACTTTCTTGTTCATTTGAAAAACAATTTCTTTACTGCAAATAATTAATTCACAACTAGAGTAGCTGCAATTTTGTTTGGACTTAGTTTAGTTTGTTTAATTTTCTTTTTGAATTGCAAAAGCCAAGTTTTTGCAGCTAAAAAAAAGGTCGGAATGCAAACGTCATATTTTCTCGTCATCATTCATCAAAGGATTCCTTACCCATTATGGTCATCAGCGGTGTACGTGACCTTCCTGAAGGAACCGTCAGGCTGCAGCAGAGAGTATTCTCCCTTCACTACATCACCATCGCGGACCTCGTGTTGGGTCTTGTGGTCACCAGTGTGTGGGTCGGATACGGAGTATGAGTAGTCGTATTTGGGGTGGGCCTGCGGAAAAAAATTAAGAGTGATTTTTGAGGGTAGATCACTAAAAACTATAGGTATTCTAATTATTTGTATCACAGGTTATTTCAAGTGGTTTTTAGTATCGACTTAATAAAGTATGGTTTCCCGTCTCAGGTTAGGCGTCATTGCATTGTTTGCACTGTATCTTTCGAATCTTTGTAAGGAAATCGGCCTATGTAACTAACTGTTCATTTGAAATTCCAATTGCTTTATTTCTTTTATGTAGATATATGCAAAGGAAATGTTATGTATTTAGGCACTTCAAGATGTTTATCTATTGTCAAGCTTCGTTGCTTACAGAAATCCATTTTTCATGTTAAACAAGTTGTGTAAACTGTTTCCAAAACTGATTTACAGCGCGTGTGCTAATCTTGATCAACGTTAGTGGCCCGTTAGTGCAGTTTGGAGATCGAGTTTGATCCCATTATTGTTGCACACACTACAATGGTTTATACTGTCAAATGCCTTACGTAACTTTGTATTTGGGTCGACATCGGTCGGCAACGATTCCACATCTACCATTAAACGAGCGTGAGAGCACGAGCCACCAAGTTTATGCAAACAACAGTCCAATGGCCTGGATATCATGGCAGTCATTACGTCCCGGGGCTTAAGCGCGAATGTTGCAACCTCCCTGGGAACCGCTATGTTATCGCTCCTCCAGTCACGACCGGGATATACTTGGCTTTGCAAACCGTTATGTAATTCAAAGCGGATTACTTCAAATCATAGCCAGCGGCGGCGATTTATGACAGTTTACAGACTATCGACAACAGATTAAACTAAGCTTTATGCCCGACAGTTATGATCTTTAATTTGATTCTCAGAATACTATATAGGTTTATAGACGTAGTTTAAACATGTTTACGAATTGCAAATAAAGAAGATAGTTGTTGCATAGCTTTTAATGTTTTCTTTGAAAGCAATGTTAAAGTATATTATGTCTTGCAACAGCTATAAAGACGTCCTGTTAAGATATTGAGCTATTTCGTTTGGAAAAAGTGTTTCTTAGATGTAGCTAAGCTAAAATAAGCACGTTGTTAAACTTTTTAGGTAAGACCGATGGAAGTCGCAAGTATAGACAAAATCCTCGTTAGTTTTTTGCGTGCAGTTTTGTAGACATGGTTGATTTGCATGATTACGGCAACTCTCCGGGAGGAAACGAAATAATTACTTATATTTATTAGCTTGGTCCCACTTTATGAGAAAATTGTCGCGATGATGTAAACCAGCAGTCCTGCCTCTGTGGCACTGTGTGACTGTGTCGTTGATAGGTATCGTATCCCGGAAATAGCTTGGATTGTGTTGGATCGGGCGTACAACACGCGCGGTTTATGCAAGCTATCAATTAGCTTGTTACTATTGTATTACGAAACCAAATTGGTAACATAGGCCTAGGGAAACAAAACCAGCTCTTGCTGCTCCACTTACCGACGAGATATTAGCAACATTTTGTTTGCCAGTAACGTAACCATTATAATTAATAGAAATTAGCGAGATCATGAATGTAATTCACGTGTCGTGACGACACTGACTGATTACGAAAACAATAATTTTATGTGTCAAGTTTTTGTGTTGTTACAATTTGCTCGCATGACTGTATCTTATACGGGTTATTCGTGTGTCGTCGTAATAGGGTTGGTAATATCATGCGTGACGGCAGTGCTGTCATTTTTGGCATAAAATTATTAAGATGCGTTTTTCTTGATTTGTGTATCCTTGACCAATATATTAGTTACGTTGATGTGTGAGAACGTTCCAGTTGGCGCGACAGTGAGTGCAGTGTTGTAACGATCTCGACTATTACTGTGTGCACATGCTCTTAATGCGAGTAACGGGGAACAATGCTCATTAGCTGAAGGTTAGTTTTTTTACGATTGTGTTTGTTTTTGCTCGAGTTCTTTGATCTCATTTAATTTAATGTGGGTTTTCAATGTTTGTTTTAATTGTTTCTCGGCAACTTATTTCTTATGACTTGAGTGGTTCTGTAGGTCTAAACTGTAGTTAAGCATAACTTTTAGGTTAGGTTTTTGTATTGCTTTTTTTTCTTTCTCTTTATGCAAAGTTATTTTGAACTACTATTGACACTTTTTGTTGGCACGCCTCTGCTTTTAACCTGGAGTCACGTCCTAAAGTCCTAGCTGATGAAGTCTTCCATAATGTGCAATGAGCGCATACGCTACTGCTTCTTGTCCTTACACCTCTCTAGCATACCCAAGTCCAAGCGACACGACGCTACCCCTTCACGTCCCCAAAGCCTCGTCCCTAACACATTCTACACTTACGTCATAGTCGACATGCGTGTTCTCGTGTCCTCTGGAATTTACGTTCCTGCTCCATGTCCTTACCGCTTCCTAGATTAGCCGTGTCTTAGCTGTACTTCGCTGTTCCTCCAAATATCTTATACCTTCGGAATACACTTTAAACGTCACTTACATGGTAGTCGACATGCGTGTCTTCGTGTCCTCCGTAGGCAACGGGCGCGTACGCTACTGCTTCATGTCCGTACCCCTCTCCAGCGTAGCCATGTCCTAGCGACACCACGCCGGCAGAGGCCAGCGCCAACGCACCAAGGATTACTGTAGCCTGTAGAGAGAGGATAATTGTTTAGATATATAAGGTCCCATTAAAATAGATGGATAAATTTTAACACAGCGTTCAGTACGTCTAACCATAGATATCCAAGCAAAAAAACATTGATTAAAGTGATTTTATTTTGACTTAAAATCATTGGGTAATCCACATTTTTAGTGTATTTTTGTTGGCTGATTTTTTTTCTTGTAAGAATCTCATACGTTTTTTTTTTAACAATTGCACTTATTTTGGTGGTCTGAATGATTTCTAAAAGTTTGTCCATCTATTTTATTGGAACGTTATATACATATAAGTTGAGCATAAAATAGGGTGAAGAAAACGGTGACTATCCTGTACGTCTTTGTTGAATTCCAAATGAGATCCTTACTTTAGCTAATAGAGAATTGTCTACTGTTTAAAGCTTGTAGGTAAAAAAGCTTAAGTTGTTATTAGGTAGGTAGTGGTATCAAGCCAAATTATTCTGAATATGCTAATCTGATTACAGCTACTGCCATATTCATAATTATTAAGAACTGTATCAGGAAACTTTGTCCTTTTATTGAATAACTATCACGGAAAGACGACACTATCGTTTTAAAAGATAACGATCTATTCATAGACAGTTACGTTTCTGCGTACCCCTTTATTTGCAGCGAAGTTAAATTAGGGTAGTGTATCACTAACTGTCACAGCACTAGATTATAGTGCAGTGCAGTGCAGTGACAACCTTTCACTTGATAGCTGTGAAATCTAGGTTTATTACATAGTAAATCTTCAGTTTGATGGTATTAGTAATAAGGGAACCAGTTAAATTGATCCAGTTAACGATCTATTTAGAGCAGTTAATGCAAGAAAGGAATGATATACGGAAAGGGATATTGACATCCAACGAGCTTACGTCATATCGATTTTCGGGAAACAATAAAAATAATCGAAATATCTAAAAATAAATAATCAATCTAGAAGTATAGAAACAACCGATCGTTTGATTGATTTAATGCGAAATAAAAGAATTTCATAACTTAGGATTCAAGTTGCAAGCTAGTTGCAAAATATGAATAAACTAACTATAGATCGTAAGAACATAATGTTCATATATTGAGACATGTATTTTAAATTTGAACGAGCAGTAGTTAATTGAGACGGAAACTTCTTTGAGCGCTTGATCAACAAGAACTTGCGAAAGTTGCGTTGAACGCAAATCACTTGCGTGGAAATGCGCGTTTTGCGCGGGTTTATAGATTGGATCCTGGCAGAACCATAAGTTGTTTAATTTGATACAACTGGGTGACTAAAGCTAGTCCTTTACAATATTGGTAAGATCCAGTTGCTTAATGTAACTAGATCACTCTCATGGCCAAAATACTCTAGAGCAGATTTCGTCAAGACATTTTCAGGAACCGATCCTGGAAGACCTCTGTTCGAAAAAAAAATTCTTCAAGCACTCCTAAAGAACTAGTGACCACGATGAGAAGAAATCTAGAACTGCTCCAATTCACTAGCGAGTCCTTTCACAAAACAGGAGTAAACCACAGGATGCACTTACTCTAGCGATCATTTTCCGTTTGGATTAGGTTTGGCCCGACTGCACGATCACACACAACTGATGCCGAGGAGCGCAGCCTTCCACTTTTATATTAGTATACCGGCGAGATGCGACGCCGCACGCCGCCTGCCTCTACGCAAGAATACGGTAGTTTGATAATGATACAGCAATTACGTAAAATTACGTAGCATTCTACGGTTCAAGGTGATACATTTATGGGTTTTTGACAATTGGTACCTTGTAATTAAAAATAATTTTGACTCTCAACTTCTTTCTAACTAACCCCCTCTCTCTTTTGATGCAGAATTAGTTCGTTTCTTCTCAGTTCAGTCATCTGTACTACAACCAAGATGAATAGTTATTAAGATTCTATCACGTCTCTTAGTGTTGTTTTTCTAGCGGGATGCAGGAGATACAGACGTGACCGCATACGTCTGCCAAAGTTACGTAGAGCAAACATGTTTCAATATTCTGTGATGTCTGACTTCACATGTGATTTCCAATTTTAGCTTAAATATAAAACTAAATGAATATTATCTTATTTTAAGAAGTGTTTTATTGTTATTATGGCTGACGTTAAACATGCTTCTCATAGCAAGTTGTTAGAAAGTTGATGTAGAAATAAATATTACGTTATATCTTAACAGTAAATATCTAGTGACTATTTTTTTTATTTTCACTTAAATTTATTTTACTCAGAACGCTTTATTTGTATTTTTTTTACAAACCAAAAACAACACCGATTGACTCTGTTTATGAAGGCTAAATAAATAATGAATGTCTATCGGAACCAGAGAGATGGCACGGAATTAGTAAATTTGCCATATTTTGAAGGCCGATATTTCCCAATATTTATGCTTATTTTGCTCTTTTACGAATTTTAATATGTATTAAGTTGGAAAGGCCACACTATAATACTTTCGACGCGTGAGTGATAGATCTATATCGTGCATTATCGGCACATCCAGTTCATGCTTCAAGTTTTAAGTAAAGATCTTTCAAAGACGCATAAAAACCGCTTCCGGATTCAAGTTCTGAATTTGAATTCGATGAATCGTGAGATTGTGTTAACTCTCTGTCTAAATTATGCATCTAGACTTCACTTTGCACGTTTTTCGTGTACGCACCTAAACTATCATATTTGTCGAGTTATCAACTTACGAATATGTAAGCGTTACGGCAAGTTGGTGTCAGTGATTTAACACCCGAAATGTGACTTTTTGTTCCAAAATGAATTATGAGTGCACTAGAAGTTTATGAGTTATTAAATCTTTTAAAACTCAATTAGAATTTCGTAACGGGCCTACTGTTACCTAATCGTTAATAATAAAATATTAACACTCGCTACATTCTTACTCTCATCAAGGTACCTCGTTAACCCGTAATTACTACGAGTAAGTAGAGCGTTGCCATGCGCGAGAGCAACCAAAGACACATAATGGTTGCAACTCGACCTTGCTAGGGATTATAAAACAATGTATTATAGTTTTCGTCACTCTGCATTAAGTAATTAACCGAATTCTCAGTGTTGCTCGAGGTTTTGAACGCATTTTAGTGTGTAATTTTAAATTCTACATACGAATTGATGTTCTCGATGTGGAGATAGGCTCTTGCAGCAGCTTGTGTGCAAGCTTTATAAAATAAGACGTCGTCTGTGGAAGGTTGATCTTTAGATGTTTAGCATCGTTGTATCCATGCGTTTTCATTAATTTTTAATTTGATTATATTATAATTTGTTTTGATAACATGTATGAGCATAAATTCCTCAATATAATTAAATTATAATTTGCATTCGGGATGTTTAGTGTCAACATTTGTCGACGTATGTTTTATTTATTGAAAATTAGAATTAATTACTTTAAATTGTCAAGCAGATAATTAATTAGTAAACTCATCCCGCGGGTCCCATCTAAGTGGGACCTGTTGACTAAAGCCGGAAGATGAGTCCCCCAAACCTAAATAGGAGAAAAACACCATATTAATAGACAGTTATGATTCTCAATCATAATCACAAAGTGATTAGTAGTTGTTAACAGTTAATAAATAAAGTTCTAATCGAGTGATCGTGTAAATTATGCGCAGGTTGTAAATTATTTTATTGAGTTGTTATACATAGTTCTTATCACGGCGATCGATATTCGATACGTCAGCATAAAAATCAAATTCATATTGTGAAATATTTCCTTGTTATCAAAAGTCCAAAAAAATATTTTGTGAATTAACAATCTGGCAAGTAATGTCTGAAAATAGTATGAAATGAATGTTCTAATTTTGTAGAATCTGCATAGAATCGTATAAAGATATCTTATTGTCTTACAAGGATTGCATAGAAGAGCTGCAAGCTGGAAAAAGTAAAATGTTGATGATGTTTGCTGCATGCTATCAATATTTTTCACCCGTGTCCTCTAATACAGATATTAAGTAGCACAGTTTCTGTGATAAAAATGGTCAGTCAGCTCAAATGGCCAGGACCAAATATACGAAGAATGGATTTTTTTTATAGTTTATGTAGCTAGAATGGAAGTGAATGCTGATGACGGCTGAAAGAGACAGGGAAGAAGATATCTTACGCCAACCTAAAATAAATAGGGATAAGCGCCGCAGGACGTTGATGAGTTTTGTCATTGACACACGACTCACACGACTGACCCATTGTTCGGTTCCAAATACTTGAAAATCGGCATCTTAATAGCATTTTCTTGTTCATCCATCACAAAGGTTTTTTTCGAGATCATGTCATGTAGGAATTTGTTCTTGGGGGACACTTGTCTCGTTGCCTTTTGCGACACCTTCGTTCTGAAGTTGTAAGTTAAACTTACAATGTAATGTTAATCTTTTTAGTAACGTTTCGTGCATCGTATATCAAAACTAAAGTAGGTTTTTATAATTTCGTGACTGTTTGCCACATTCGTGAACTACATTTTCCATGTCATGACCATAACATCAAGATCTCTCAAAAAGAGTAAGTTACGTATTTTGAATTGCTTCCGTCATCTGATAATATTGTGATGTAATTTACTCCTAATACGTATGATAAAAGTATACCTCCTCTTTTAAATACAAAAGTACTTACTAGTTATCTGATTTAGCATAAATGAATAAGTATCAGTGGCGAATGATCTCACGATTCATTTCGGCTTAGTTTCATGCCAATTTAAAATGGCTTATGAAAACTTTTACCCTGCGGTACTACCAAACATATCCTCAAAATTCTGAAGTAACGTTTTACAATAAAGTACAAAAAATCCCGTTATTTTTTAAAGAAACCAGAATTAAATAGTTTTCATTACGTCTGAATAAGCTTGAATAGTGCGACTAATAAGCAATTAAAGTTACTTAACGCCACACATCGGATGCTTGAATTGTTTGAAGCGGTACCTGCGCCGGCGCCGACGCAACGCTAATCTAACCATACCTGTTCACTTTCTGCCAACTTAATATTCGTACCATTTCCTGGATTCACTTGATGCGTGAAATAGATTTTTTCTCTCTAGTAATTTTTTTAAGTAATAATTTTCTTAATTGATCTAATTTGTAAGTAGAACGGTGTTAACTTTCATCGCTTATCTATGATTTTCACGGGCATTGCACTTCTTTTATGGTTCATTTATCTATTTAATTTGATTAGGAGCATTTGATTCAGAATAAAGATATAGAAGGATGATGCATGCTAGCAGCAGCCTATGCATCGGGTATGAAACGTCAATGTTTTAAGCTATTAGCTGATTCAGTAAGTGTTGATAGCATGCACATGAAGACGTTGTAGTGCATGCGCATTATGTATTAAACTGGTAAATACACCGTGAAATGTTTATCTTTTTCAGCACGTTGTAACTTGTAAGTTTATAATGACCCAATATTAGCAGAATTATTAATCAATTTATTCTTAATAACACAAGTGCTTTTTATTTTGGATTAAGTCTGATATAATAGGGGTGTTGTAACAGTATAAAATAAAGCCCAGATTATTCATAAGTATAAATAATAACAGTTTATTCATAGAAACTACCTAAATAATAGGTTAATACATTTTCAGAGTACTACAGTTTAGTGGTGAGCAGTGATGTAGTGTGCAGGCGCAGCGTGGACTAGGGGGCCGGCGTGGACGAGGGGCGCAGCGTGGACCACTGGCGCGGCGTGAACTACTGGGGCAGCGTGGACCACAGGGGCAGCGTGTACCACTGGCGCTGCGTGTAGCACGGGGGCGGGGCTCGGCGGCGCCGCGTGTGCAGACGGCTCCGAGTTGTGCACGACGGCGTTGAAACTACAGTTCGTAAAGAAGTTATTACTATAGGTACATGCAATTTCATCTCCACGTAACCAAATTGCCTATTTACATTATTCAATACATTTCACTCATAGTGCTAAACTGATTTTACGAGTAAATTGGGCCTTATTAAGTTAATGGCGATGGTATATGGTATATTATTGTTATGCAGTTTGCCTGCAATTTATTTGCGCGTTATACAACATACGTAACGAGCCGAGGATAGACAGGTGTTCTTCACAATTGCAGCACTTGCAACATTCGGTGTAACGATACTATCTGCGTTATCGACCGAAACAACACTCAATTTAGATTAAAACTCTAATAGATTACATTTCTAAATGCTATTAGTCTCGCCAGCTCGGATTCATTAGTAGTTTATATGTTGGATTGGCCTTAACATAGTCGATCTGTTACGAAACAAGACAGATGATCAACAAGATCATATGAATGGAATCGACGCGCTTGTTACAATTTTGTATGTTACTATTTCCGTGAACCGCTACGGTTGTTAACAATTTATTCATTTAAGTCAATGTTATTAGATAATGGAACTGAGGTTGTATTTTATTATACAATGACACGAGAACATGATACGAGTGACATAATAAATGTATGATAAACGCACGTGGTTAGGCTTTGATTTTGGAATTTTTGTAAACAACAGTTTTGACAACAGTTGCCGGTTTTTAAGTTATAAAATAAGTTATTCAGTCGTCGCTTGTACCTATTTGACAACATTGACAATCATAGCATTTGTGTGATACACCATATACATACTACAACTAAAAACCCGACTGCAGAAAAATCAGACTATAATTAAATTCGGGATTTACAAGGTAAAATCGACTACTCCTGTAGTTGAAGTCGGGTGAAATGTAGCGTATGTTACGCGGGCCATAATAACGAATCATTGACACCTTATTCATCAACATCGGATGAATAGTTTAGGCGCTACGGAGGAATATATGTAAATAAAGACAAACACATAGACTGCTAAAATCATAACCCTTCCTTTTGGCTTCGCCCTAGTCGGGTAAAAAAGGAAAGCTTTTGCAGGCTTATAGAGTAGTAATGACATGTGTCCATAAATAGAGCCCAATGAAATGGAACACCAGGGAATTTATACCTAATTATGACTCTACTATATCTAATTTAATGGTCATTATACTGACAGTGATGGGTCAAATTAATGAATTCAAAAGCTGACTACAGCTTTGGACGTCTAATTTATATTTATTTAATTATCTGTCCTTAACGAGGTTAACGAGCATCTTTTGATTTTATTTATCAAGCTCTAATTAGTTCACGTTAATTTTATAACATTTAAGTGTTTTGATCAAAATGCTAATGAGACTTTTAACCTTAAGATAAATTTTCAAAAATATAATCCAAACAATTCTTACCCGTTGTGGTCATCAGCGGTATATTCGACCTTGCGGATGGAGCCATCAGGCTGCAGCAGTGAGTATTCTCCCTTTACAACGTCTCCGTCGCGAGTCTCGTGCTGGGACTTGTGGTCACCGGTGTGAGGGTCCTCCACGGAGTACGAGAACTCGTACTTAGCAGGAGCCTTGAGAGAAAATATGAAAATGATTCAAAATGAAAAAGATTAATTAGGTTAGCTGTTTATTTTAGTTAGTGTACCGGAAAATATATTAATATATATCTCTTCAGTGTGTGTTGATATCATTTGAGTTAGTCTGAAGATTGTTACAATAAATTAAAAAAAAAATGTGTTAATTCTAAAGAAGTGATTCTTAAAACAATGAGCAATTGAAAGCAGTCAGACATTTACTGTGTTATAGTTTATGAAACAATTTATTTTTAAACAGTTTATGTTTAATTGTTACACATAATCAATTTCGTTGATACTTTAAACAGAGCTTGCTACGTAAATGTTGATCAATATAATCTAATGATGTTTTTGATAAATAGATGTTAAAACCAATCACAGTTTGATAGATTGCCGTACCTACACATGTTACAAAACTCTATAGTCTTGTAATAACTAGGGGCTTACACAATAAATATTTAATTGGGTTGTATCAATTGATCACAAATTTAATTTTAATTCTAATATACCTTTCACTTTCTTTGTGTTTTGTTTGGCACACGTGGCGTAAGTTTGTGTGTGAATTTTCTTTGAATTGGACCTATAGAATATTCACTGGTTGATTAACTTTCCTCCTTCTAGAGTGTCTAAATTCTATAAATACTCATTTATTAGCAAGCAGGTAGGTGGTAGCACTGGGTACTGACAGAGATTGCAACTAACCACATGGCACAAGGCAGCCTTACCTATTTAGTAGACAAATTATAATAAAGTAGGTTTGAAGTAAAAAAAAACCTCCAAATAAATTAAGTTAATTTGATGGTAGGTAAGTAAATAATCTTAAATAAACATTTAAATGCGTCAAGGCTCATTAATGAACACTTAAACGAAATTAATAATATAATTAATTGGTATTGATATACTGGCGTTGAAAACGATGTGCGTGTTAATGATAAACTTTAAAATTAAAATATCTTCATAAGGGAAAATGCAATGAAGTACCTCGTTAACACATTCTTGAGAAACCATTTAAGGAAATGGAAACGAGTTTAATGAAATGTATGTCTGCGTTAAAAAGTAAAATCTTACTTAACAAAAGCGTGCCCATCTGTCCGAATATCATTAAAACAAAACGAATGTAATTGTTTAGTTACCAAACGGATGTGACGTAATGTGATATAATATAAGAATGTACTAGATGATAGGTTGTAGTGATTAAAATCGTGAATCTAATTACCTATACAATAGATTGAGATAACGATTGAGTTGCCGCTGCATACTCGTTCACTATAACAGAGTAAGTAATCTAAAAAGGCCACTCTTGTTTCTGGTAGCTCAAATACAAATGCCTATTAACCGAACCTTAGGTGCTACATGAGCTTACTGGATTTATCCATATTTGGGCTACTGGCACTATGGCATTTACACTGTCCTGGTAATACCACTGTCCTAACGCTTTCGCTAAGGAGTACCTTCACGATGATTTTACAGTATCTACCTAATATATTTTTACCGTTTAAAAAGTTGTCAGAAGAAATCATCAATGATTTATTCTATAAAGCTATAGAATTTATCATTGATGATTTCTAAGCTAAGCTTTATAAAGCTAGTTTTCACGACAGACGGATGCGGGATAAGCTGTTTCTTACCAAATCATATGGTTTTACAACGATTGGGGCCAGTCTCCCGGACTTTTTTTTCTTAATTAGAAGGTGTTTTACTTACATACTGTTCAACTTGTTCGTGGTGTCCAATGGCGACTGGAGAGTATTGCTGGACCACAGGACCGTGATGAATAGCTGTAGGAGCCACATGTTGAACCAAAGGAGCAGCGTGAACAATGGGGCCACTATGTTGAAGGTACGCAGCCTGCTCGATCACTGGAGCCGCATGGTGCAGAATTGGGCCAGAGTGTTGCAGGATTTGACCACCATGTTGCAGGATCTGCCCACCATGTTCCAACACGGGAGTAAAGTGCTGCTGCTGTCCCAAATGCTGCGAAGGCTCATCGTGACGAACTATGCTTTGAGAAGAAACTGCTTGCCCATGTCCCTCTTCAATCAAACCGGCTTGACAGAAAGCCAATAAGGCACTGATGACTGCGACCTGAAAATGACAATACATTATATGAAATTGTCGAAAACTTTCTTTTTAACTTAACAAAAAGTCTTTTCCTCACTTCGAAGTACATGTTGATTGTTGATGTGCTGTACTGAAGTGTGGTACTCAATTGATAAGGATGCAGGTAGGGTTGAAGTTTTTATACGTCGGAGGAAGCGGCGCGGGAGCTTGTCACCCGATACCGAGAAACCGGCCCGATACGTGACACCGCCACACACGATCACCTTTACACCTTACCTTACGTCATTGCGTTTTTCATTTTCGTTCAAGGTTAGGGTAAAGCTGTTTTCACAAGCTTCTTCGTTTCGAGCTGTTCATCTTGAGATAAGCGGAAGGTCTAATGCGTGAGCTTTCATTATCTGAATCTAAATAATGTCGCAGCATTGGCGTAGCGCCGTATTTCTTTCAGTGTAGTCTAAATTGTCTATTTAGGGGCTTTAAGATGAATAAATCAATCTCCGTTTTGAACATCCGTGTATCTAAATACACACATGTATTGATCCATAGGTGTGTGATATTCAATAAGCCAACTAATTGCCAAGAGCTTTTGAAGCGTTTTACGGATATAGTAGCGTAGCTAATTCGGTTACTCTATCGTATAATTCAATGCTGTAGTGGCTGCATGACATGCATGACTTGCATTTATCAAATTCAAGATCTTTTGTATTGAGCTGCGATATATCAGTATGTGGTATTTGCAAGAAAGCTGAGTATTAAATTGTTAAACAAGGCACCAGAATTTCAAATGTCTGTTTGTTTTGAAGAAATCACGATTACCTGTACAAAGCAATCATGCCCATCAAATTCAATTGCACGGAAACAATCGGTTTCTAAAATTGGTGCAGCCATTTAGGTTTTAGGAAGCGCCTTTTTATAATAAGTGCCAAGCCAATTTAGCCAATGCTAGGAAAGTGCTAATGAACTAATTAGACTGTGCATTAACCGTAAAAGGCTAATAAAGATTATCGGTACATAAATGCTGAAAAGCGAGTCGAGTGGCCAGTGTAAACAAGTCTGAATATTATCAGCCGGTAAGAAAGTAGCGTTCTGGGTTGCACCGACTGATCCAGTAAACTCTTATGCAATGTAGGGCTTCGGCACACTGGGCGTGTAACTTTATATCGTTGATCACAGATGTGCGGTGTAACGGATTTATTTTTGCGGTTTTTGAAGATAAGAATGTGTTTATTTTTTGGGTAGGTCGGGAAATTGAGAATTAAAGTAAAACACATTTTTTACAGTACTGAAGAGGTGTCAGTTTCCAGTCAAAATCAAATCGTCCTGCTATAAACAATATTTACGGGACTAATTTAAAACTTTTTCAGTTCCAATGTTATGTGTATTTCAATATAAAGTTACCTTGCGACAACTTCGTTTTTATAGCCGTGTTGTGGACTGACTGTTGTGATGCAGTTTAGAAGAGACCTATGTCTAGTAGTGGACTGCGATAAGCTGAATTGTTTGATTAAATTTTGTAACAAAAGGTATGGATTGTAAATTGATATTTTTATATTTCCAAGAAAAGTATTGAATCAAAGCTTTCAATGCTCTCGGTGTACTCCCAGCGCTACGACCGGTGTAGCGAGTCGTCGCAAGCGCACCGCATATTTCCCCGATCGACTCGCATCTCGATCGTGACTCCTCGGCGATTCTCGCGGCTTTCTGCGAAGGTCACGCGCATCATCTCTCATACGCACTTCGTCGTGAAACCTTTAAACTACCACCATATTTTATGCAGATTCTTATTTTGGAGTGTAAATTTTTAAGCTGTCACGACTTCGTAACGCTATTACGGAGATAGCTGCGTTTATATTAATGATGTGACCGTTGTGTAATAAGATTATTTATATTTAACTGTTACATCACTTAATCATTATCGTTTATTACTTTATATTGTGTGTTGCAGTAAGTATTATAATATCATTATTGTTTAATATGTATATCGTTGGGCACGTTCCCACGCTAGTGATACTAAAATGCATATACAAGATGCGTCCTACATAGTGATTGATGTGTTAGACTTGTAGGCTAGAATCTCTAATGCGAATCTGAAATCTTGGCAATCTATGTAATTTACGCGAACGTAATAGAGATTTATCAAACATCATGAGTGTACTGACCTTGCGGTAAGAACCATGACGGATCATATCAATACTATTAAAGCTCGGAATGTCAGTAAGTGTTCCAAGTGTATGAGTATCACGCAACCACACATGCGTTGGAATTATCTCCAATGTCATTGTTAACTTAATTCATCGTTCAACTGTACTTTATCAAGGCAAATACAAGGTAATTCAATGCCGAATATTCTTTTCCAGTAAACAAGATCTGTATTAAAAATACTTGAGCTATGTAGCTGATTTCCCCGAGCTTTGATTTGGGCACTTTGGGTACTATAATATTGTCGTCATCATCTGCCTAGCCTTTTCCCAACTATATTGGGGTCGTCTTCCAGTCTTTACCGGATGCAGCTGAATACCAGTATTTTACATGGAGCGACTGCCTTTCAGACCTCCACAACCCAGTTAGTACTGGGTAATACGATACCCCTTTGTAAGACTGGTTGTCAGACTTTTTGGGCCGCTGACTACCTAACGACTGTCAAAGATCTACAAATGACACCTGGGACCAACGGCTTAAAGTGCTTTCCGAAGCACAGAGGAATCTCGGTATGTAATGGGAGGTCACCCATCCACAGACAAACCTAGGCAAGCACGGCTTAACCTAAAGATCGACCCGAGCGGCTGTTATTATTTAGCCATGAGCTACTATAATATCGCCGTATAGGTACATAATGATTCCATTTAATCTTTAAAAATTACAAAATACGATGGTGTATTGTGATGATGCACGAAAGGGTCTCTGTTTCGTAACCCGCATCAATCAAGATGTTAATAAAACGAGCGACACTCGATAATCCATCGACAATTACGTTTCATTTTGGATATTGCGATAAAGATTTTGTAAGATGATGTTCGAGCCAACCCAATTAATTAACTTAAATAAATTTATTGACACAAGTAATCTTAGTTGGAGTTATAGTTTAAGGAGAGGTGGTTTAAATGTCAATAGGTTGTACTAAAATGCCTGCGCAAATCAAGAAGTATACAAGGGTATTTATTTATTTGGTTCACCAACAATTGTATTCACTGGTAAATAAAGTAAGTGTCCATGGAGTTTCTTGCCCATTCGTCTCCATGAGATCTATTAAATATAAACTATTTTCGAATGGGCAACTACAGTCCGTCCATTCACAGTTATTATGCCTGTGGCGGGACTGTAGGTAGCTTATTTTTGACTATGAAAAAGTGCCTGTCACGGGTTAATTTGAATTAAATGCTTGAATTTGAGTTTGAATCAGAATAAAGTGTAACAATCACTAACAGGTAAACTCTGCATGCACACAAAACGTTGTCGTAACTTACAAAAAAAAAATAGAAATAAAAATACTGTTTATAACAAAAGTTGCACTGAATTAATTAATAAAATAATTGAACTAAATAAAACTAGGTAATACAAAAATAGGTAATAATTATGTAGCCTTATTTCATCCACCCAGTGAGATAAAGCAAAACTTCGCGTGGGGAGAATTTGCACCCCTTATCTATGACTACATCACATTTTTTACTGATTGCAAATATACAGATGATTTAAGTTCAGCAAATCATATAGAAAGTAATCATAAATTTATGAAATCTGACAATAAAGTTACAATTTCGTAACTTGACACAAAACTCCAAAAATAATTTATTCAGAATGAATAATTTCGGTTCATGTACATCAATGATAATATTTCGGGTTGAACTTTCTTGAGTTTCACCTTATCTTGGGGTCATAAATCCGCCATTGCCGTTGCTACATCAAACAATATACCGCAAGTCTGATTCATGAATTTTTAAAAGCGTTACGCCGCGAATTGTTATAACCGGATTAATTTTGAATTTCAGCATATTTCGACTTCTAAAAATTTAAGATTATAATGTGCAACACCTACGCTTCGTCGCATTTCTGTCACATAGCAATACGCAATAAAGGTATACACTCAATTCAACGTCGTTATGTAGTTAGCCGATATCTGTGTGATCTCAATTGCTAAATGTTTGAATATTAAATAGGTATTATAGGGTTTGCGGGCTACCTGTGTTGGGTTGCGCGGTACTATTGCTAGTCTAGTTCCGCCACTACATTGCTTTCACTCCTTATTTCGGCTCGGACATTGTATGGTAATATTGTGATATGCAACGTGGATGAGATCTCATATCTTCTCACGCTCCACTGGACTTGTTACAGCAATTAGCACTTTTAGCCCAATGCATGCACTATCGCAATGTGTTGTTTCGTCTATCACCGTTTACAGTTGTTCTTATTGACTTTTCGCGTTGTGTAAGTAAATAACAATAATTTTGATCTACTTTTTTTTTCCTTGCCTGCTCTGGACAAAGGTCTTCCTCCACTTCTTCATTTCTCGCGAACCCGCGCGTCCTCCTACCGATTCTGACGGTTAATTTATCTCTATTATTAATTAGTTATTCAATTCTTAGATAATTAATAGATATTCTTAAAAGCTTTCATCTGCACCGACGTCCTCATTAACGATACTTATCATGTTTGACAAGATTGTGATTAATTAATATAATTTTAAAAGGATCAATATTTCATATTATATCCGACAATATTAAATTAGCTATCAAAAAGTGTTTCCTTTTTCGTAACACCAACTTCCTCTGCATTATGGTTTCGTCATCGTCATCCGACATGTCGTTAAAAGGTGACTTGACAAACCGGCTGCTTTATTAATCTTCGTTAACATTAAAACCATCTTCAATTGCGGTAGGTATACTTGTTGACATTGCCTTCTAAAAATAGAAGGTATAGGTACTAATAGTCACCAAACTGGACGAGTTGGTCGGTGACCCCAATGTCAGATATCTGGCTAGCGATGTTGCTACTTATCAAGGGGTTAAGGGGAGTAGCTTATAAAGCTCTCTGATGTTTCGTTTTTTTTCTGTTTCGATGTAGTATAAGATGATGATGATGATGTAATCTGACGCAGATACAAAATGGGTCGCTCTTTACCTGCTTATCGGGAAATCCACTACCAAAGTAATGAAAACTCAGCGTGGATTAAAATTTCGTGTCTCTCAGAGATTTATAAATGTCTTGACGTCAGTATAATTATTTTTGACCTTTAATCGTCCACCAGGCACCTCGGTTGCTCTTACATGGGGAAAACTCATCGAATACTTAAAAGGGAATTCGAATGACCCGTAGTCGATAAGCATTTATAATCATCGGTCAAGCTGACCGACATACATTACTTGTGTTTTTCAACGTAATAAATATTAATAAATTCCTGCAAAATTCTCGGGTAGAAAAACAATTTTTGTTTATCGAACAAGGTTTATAACAGTGAGGCTAAAGCATTGATCTTCTAGCTTGATCATAAATTGATAGGCAACCATTTTCACTGTCTTACTGGCTCGTTTATTTTTAAGCTCTTCGCTTACTTACGCTCTAGCTCTGAGCTTGAAGACTAAGGTTTTATAGCTAGTTCAGGCGAGGTGCCAGTCTGGAGTTTGGGTTTGTGCCTGATTGATGTCAATAGGCTCGCCCTCTATTACATGGGACTTAATCATAACTAGCGAAATGTGGGTGTGCTATAGGTACACCTTTCGGAATCATAGGCGTTATGTAATGTTACCTGTGATATTATCCTATAATTTTCATAGATTTTCCTATTTTGAGCAGTTTATTGTGAGCATGTTAAATTTTTTTATGGAGATGTATTGAATTAATACGTTATTAAAGCTAACCAGAATCTGTGGCATTTCTTTGCTAAGAGCCCAGTCACATTGAAGATTACAATAGTGCGCAAAAACTGACATCTCGCTTGCTCGTTACTTACGAAGGTACCACTCATAATGAAGCAACTAGATTTCTTCAGATGGCTCTTGCAACGTTAAAGATTGATAGATTGAAACACTCGATTGATACTTTTAAGACAAACACACTTACACTTATTAATTTGTTTATCAGAAAATTAAACAGAACTAATGCTTCTATTTGAAATTCGTTTGAAATGCAAACAAGCCTTAATAGTTCTTAAGGTGTTCAATGTCCAAAGTAAATGCATAGCTAAAAATAAAATTCACATTGCTGTCAAGTAACATGATACTCTCTACAATAAATTAAAATATCACAACGATCTACTTAGGTCCTTCGTGCTTTTCGATTTCTTCTAAACATTACAAGGAAGCTGAACACTTTCCGTACAATCTTACTTCACTTATTGTAAAAAAGTAATATGAAAAAAATATAAGAAATATTGCACCTATTTATCCATGCACTGTTTTAAGCTTTCACGGTTTACAACTAAACTTATATTGTCACTTACGGGATATCTTCCGTGATCATGGCGCTTGCAACAGTGTCGAAATATCGGGAGCTCAAAATAATGAACAATGACGGAAGATATCCCGTAAGTGACAATATAAGTTTATTTATCCATGGTAGAGCGTAAATTTTGAAGATTAGCATGGTACGGTCACCAACGAAAGTCGAAAACCACTTTAAATGCATAAAATGATTATACAACGGTTTATTTTATCATCAACTTTATTAGACAAAGCTAAGCTATTTACAACATGTTGCCCACACCGATCAGAAAAACTATATACTCGCAGATTATATACAACTATGACAGGCCATTCATGAGAAAGATTTAGCGCTATAATGCGCATATAATATGTATGTACAGAAGATAAAACATTTTATATATAACACTCATTTGATGGCTGCAGTCTACTTGGTCAAGTATTTTTCATTATCAACAACCTCTATGCATTGTGAACCATGTTCCAATGTCTATGGCGTGTCAAAAACCAAAAACACGTTCAAATTTGGAACGACGCCATCTTGTTTCTGTTCTTTAACGGTCTCTTTTCAAGATTCACATAGAAGTTGTCGGTCATAGTAACTACTGTTCTATTGCACTGTAAGGTATATTACTAAATATCATTAATGAGAACAGATGGAAGGCTACACACTCGACTACAAGAACACATTAACACTAATATCACAGATTGGGTAAATATTCTTCTAATGGTGGTGGATCACTGGCGGCGAGTTGTGTACGACCGCGTTGAATCTGTAACACAAATAGAACATTTAATGCTGATGTGCCATGATAAAAAAAAAAAGACTGATTGTTTAAGAGATGAATGGAAACGATGGTTGGGTTGTGTGATGATTTTACATTAAAGAAAAAGGAGTAAATGAATCCGTAAAGGTTGACAGGAGAATGAAAGAAAAAAACATGTTGCGCCGACCCCTAGTAACATGGGACAAAGGCAGGAAGATGATGATGTATAGAGATGAAACAGTTTTTATTACAATTCTATTTGACTTGTTGAGGCGATAATAGTTTTTTACCATTTGCATTTAAATCACAATGGGTCACATTTTAATGAAAAGGTGGTGATGATATAACATTAATTCTTACCCGTTGTGGTGGTCAGCGGTGTAGGTAACCTTACGGAAAGAGCCATCGGGCTGCAGCAGAGAGTATTCTCCCTTCACGACGTCACCGTCGCGGGTCTCGTGCTGGGACTTGTGGTCACCGGTGTGAGGGTCCTCCACGGAGTACGAGTAGCCGTATTTGGGATGAGCCTGTAAGTTTGTAATATTATGAATTATCGTGAGATGATTGACTTGACGTATCGGCAAAAAACGTAAGCAATCAATCAATTTCATGTTAAGATGCAAGCTCAATAGAAATTTCTCATAGGTCGATGGAAAGGGAACATCGTATTTGATTAGAATATAACATAACATCGTGCCTATAATCTCAGAAGGGTAAGGCAGAGATGTAGGTTCTTTATTAAGAACCTACACCATTGTATGTAAACCCACATCTGGCCAGTTATGTGTAAGAACCATGTAATAGGGATCGAGTCTATTATCATCAACCGAGCACAAATCCAGACTCCGTGGCAGCTTGCTAACAAGAAATTCCTGATGGAAATATCCAGCAATTAACCCTTGCCCAACCTGGAAATCGAAACCAGGACCTCATGCTTAGCAGTAGTATTTGAATAGACTATTTGCTTAGAATTAAGTCTTACGTATTCATCGACGTAGTGGTCTTCGTGGGAAGGAGCAGCATGGATGGCAGGGGCAGCATGTACTTCGTGGATGGGAGCAGCATGTACTTCGTGGATGGGAGCAGCGTGCACGATCGGGGCAGCGTGAACCACAGGGGCGATGTGTGTGATGTGAGAGGAGTGAGCGTAAGGAGCGGAGTGAGCGATCGGAGCAGCGTGGGCCACGGGAGCGGAGTAGTGGATGGGAGTCTCGTGGTGCACGGCCTGGTCGTGGCGGACGATATTCTGCGAGGAAACCGCCGGGGCGTGGTGGATGTAGCCAGCCTGGCACACCGCTACCAGGGCACAAGTCAGCACGATCTGATGAAGAACAATCAGTTTATTTAGGGGTTATTGTTGAAGCTTTGAAAACCCTGTGTTAAGACAATACGGTTAGGTGAACCCTTAAGAAGACAATAGTATTAATGTTGTAAAGCTCTAATTTGAAACAGTCCAATCATTTTATGACCACAGAACTTTCAAAGTACTGCTTTACTCAAAACTGGCAATTGGACAATGTAATCATAAATTGCATCGAGCGAAATTGTCCTAAATATTATGTAAGTAAAGCTTACTTTGGAGAACATTTTGCTTTAGACACAAATGCCTTGACTGGTATCGGTATGATAGTGCACTCTTTTTATATAACAAACAAAACATAAGCGGTGGTGTGGAGGGGGTCTATTCCCGACGATATTCGATCGGATCACTGTAATTGCCGCATTGCCAATCTGCTCGCTTTATCGAGTGTCGCAACTCTCGATATCGCTACAATATGTAGAGAAAATGGACGATAAGTGAGAGGCTCATATTGTTATAATTTTTTGCGATTGTTTAATCCGATGGTACTGGGCATCACGATCGGGTTTTGTTTTAGGTAATTATATGGGCAATGTAGAGCAGGTGTTTATATCGATCAGAAATGAATGCATCTTTACAAATCTCAGCAACGTTTGTTTCTGTTATATGTCTTACATATTATATTTCGTTTCGTTTTAACTATTTTATTTGATTGAATTTTAAAATTAAGATCAATTAGGTATCCACTTCCCGGATACCCACGGTGTATTATGAGACAGAATCCCCCCCCAGCCCTTATTGCGTCAAATACTTGTAATCAGTGCAATACTTACACCTACCAATTGCTTTCATTTTGACAATTACACAATATCCTTTGCTTGATCTCAATGTCAACACAACAGAATCAAATTCCCAATCCATGGATGTTGTGGAAAATTCAATTTTTTTTTTGTTTTTTTTTACGGATCGGAAATCATCAAATAACTTCTCCCGCTCTGGGTGGAGTGGGAGGAAGTGTCAGACTTTTACTGACTAAAACCCATCCATGTTCCTTCTTTGTCCTTTGAGTTCCAGGGCCGCGGTATCTCTTTCGAACAGTCCCGCAGCCCCGGCAAAATGTGACATCTTTCCATTCACTTGCTAGCTACTTGCCAGGCCCTTGCCTTGTTGTGCTTGAAAACAATATTCTCTCACGCCTGGTCATGTAACGATATACAGATAAAAAGTCTAGATCGGAAGTTACGGGTTATATGATGATGAAACGTCTTTGATTTTCCTCACGATTACTTCCATCCTATTGTTTTCGTAGTATTATCTAATGTTTTTAGGATAAACTTTTACTGTCTCTTACGGAATATCTTCCGTGATTGTTCATTATTTTGAGCTCCCGATATTTGTCCCGTATTAAGTGACAGTAAAAGTTTAGTTGTAAAGTTGTCCGTGAAGGCTTAAAACAGTGCTTGTTTTTAGGCTTTCTTTTTTCTATCGTAAGTGTGTCATTTTGATTTCAGGAGGCACGTTTCGTTATGTCACTGTCATTAGCGATTGTAACAATTGGTTATCTAGTTTACGAGCTAGAAGATCAGTCTACTATCTACACTGTAAATAACTGGTAATCGTTGTATTTAAAGAAATGTTTACAGATGAGAAAATATGAAATAAATGTTTAGGCTGAACAGTGAGCAGTGCTTCAACCAAATTTAAGTGTACTCGTGTCAGAAAAAAAAAATATAAAGGGCGACTAGAATTTCATCAAACGTGAGTTTCAGTTTTCTTCTGTCTGAAAAATCAACTCTAAACTATATTCGGTTTTAGCTCATGGGTAATGGCAATTGTTCCCTTTGGGCTATCTGTAGAACACCTTTGTATAACCAATTGTCTAACTAAGATAGAACTCGTAATATCCACTCTCGAGGATAGATAGGCTTTCGTGTATTAGGCATCAATAGGTCAATATCCCGTTTATTAATAATATAATTATGTATAAGTGTTTTTTTGTTAATTTGATTAACAATGTATGTGTGTTGCCGCTGGAAGTTATAGATATATGCATACCGGAAACTTGTTTAATTGTTTTCATTTTTGTCTTCGTGAATAGGGATTAAGAAATCTAGTCTGCAAGCATCGCTAAAGGGTATAATGAGCTTTAATTTGGTGCGAAGCATTTTACATCATTTGCAGTTTCTTGCCCGAATTAATCGTTGGTGCAGACGGCTGTTTACTAAATCATACATTCATATATTTAGTTCATTTCTAGCTTACGGAGATTGTTAATAAGGAAGTAGCAGTTCTATTAAGGGTTCAGTGAGCACCAATAGCGTTGCTTTGTAAATAACTGCCAACATTTATCAGCGAAGGCTTCAACAGCGAAAGTGCGGTTCCCTGTCGTTCTTGTTCTACTTTATACTAATTATTCCAAGATAAAGCGAGTTATACAAATATTTTACGATCGTTGAGTTATATATTTACCTAAGGTGTTACATAAAGGCTGAGGGCGTAAGAAAATTGGGAATAATTCAGTCTAATCGAGTTTGTATCACACTTCCTGACGTGAAAACTAGGGCTTTGATTGGTGACTATGAATAATGTGTAGGTACGCGGTTTTGTCAGCGCCTAACTGGTTCGACGCTGTAATTTACAGCCGGCACTTAAGAATTTCCTTAATAGACTATCAGTATTTAAAGTTGGAGAGTGTAAAGGAATGTACGTATTCGTAATCGTAATTAGGAGTGGCTGGTGATCCAGTTCTACAAGATACAAACATAGATCTAATAATTATTTAGTATCTATTGGAATTCCAGATAGAGAGAATCTGTGGATTGATCATAGCAGAAGAGAGGCACTGTTAAATTACCACAAAAATCCATTCAAAAATCAATTTAAATCATCAAAATATAAGAAATAAAGTGATATCCAGCACTCCTGCTAGATATCACTAGATTTCTCAAACTTTAGCTAAAAATTAGCTCTTAGCTAAAGAGGACTTCTGCTAGATTTCACAAGAGCTTCAAGATTCAGATCTTAAAAACGAAAACTATCCCTTTCAAACGAACAATCAATCAAATAATTTTAATACTACTTTTGAGATCCTTTATGAGATGGCAATGATTTTATTGCCATAATTTATCTCTCATTTTCCAATTAAATCTGCCATTGTTAGTTACCTACGCGGGCAAAGCAGCGGGCAGCCACATTACTTACCAAATGTGAAGGGCATGGCTTGGGCGATGACCATAAGTTGATAGTGGTAGTAATTAAGGTTTTAGAGAAATACGATCTGTTTCGATTAAAATTATAGTAGACCGCCATACAAAATCGGATTATGGTTAATCAGATAATCACATCCTATTAAAACACTTCAGAATAAATTGACATAGCCACCCAACATAGTTGCAAACCTCAAAAAATATATAGGCTAGGGACGATTGGCTAAAACCAAGGTCTACATTCATTCTGAGCTGAATGAAATAACTGAGAGACATTATTATGACCTTCGCACTGAAGTGGGAAGGGGAACGTAAGCTAACAGTAACCCGTCCAGAAACAACATAACATCATGCCTGTAATCCCCAACGGGTTAGGCAGAGGTGTGCCTAATAGTACACCCACATTTCACTAGTTATATTTAAGTAACATAACTAGTGTAACAGGAGGCGAGCCTATTGCATCAATGGGGCACAAGTCCGGACTCCGTGGATGCTACAGAAATAAAAACAATTGTTGTTAAACTAAAACAGGTTTTTATTCAAAAATAGCACGACCATAAACGTCTGAAGAAGTAAAACGTGTTACACGGGAATTGACAGAATAATATCAAGCAAAAAATAAATATAAAGAAGCATTGCTTTATACATCAAAAACCATCTGGTTTCTGGTGGACATCTGCCTAGACAGTATTTATTATTAAAAAAACAACATCACGCCTTTAATCCCTGAAGGGTTAGGCAGATGTGTAGGTACACCCAAAAAAAAACATGTATTATATGTGTGTTGCTACAAAATACTGTTTGTTTCTCAATGTATTCAAAAAATTGTCTTCAGTTTAGCTGAAAATAACTTTGATCTTAATTTGAAAAACAAACACATAAAATTCGTGCCACTACCTCAAACACAAATAATTACTTTTGTGAAACAGCTATTATAACACGCAAAGCATTGTCAGACGCATGCGTAAGTAGTCTGTGCAACATCTTGCATAAACTTATATCTGGGACTCCAAATTAAAAGAGAATTCACTTTAAGGTCTTATAAAGGCAGAGTACACTGGTCGCATTCATTGATGCATCTCTTCATTCTTTACATGGCGTGTTTTTCAAGATTAAATGGCTGTCTAAGATTTCGGTTTCGTCATTATAATTTATAGCTTCACTTTACCAGCTTTCTTATGTGAGTAATTATTTTGCGAATGAAATAACTGTGAAAAAATCTGAGTGTTCAAAATATTTGACCTTTTAGCTTTCGGTCTGATGGTAGGACTACCTATACCAATATTAATAGCAAACAGCTTATACATTGCCGTCTTGTTCATCATAGAGTAAAAGTCAAAAACCATTCTGTTTTTCTGTCTAGAGGATTCTAGAAAGGAATAAAAATCAAAGTAGCATGTAGAGCCCTCTATGAGAATTAGTCGACAATCCGCGCAAAACATTGGTGCTGCCATCTTACGGCACTCGTTTGTAACGTCTACGTCTGTCGATGTGGTAGAAAGTTCGCGTTGAGAAAAGGTGGTGTTAGCATCGCCAAAACAAGATGTAATTTCAAATTAATTTATTTCATGGATTTCAAACAAGCATTTTTTAACAAATTACAATCTATATGACTTATTCGCTTATAAAACTAATCAACAATCCCCGTTTGTCTTAATTAAAACCCTACATAATAAAATTTGGAATGGTAAAAGGATGATGCAACTTCGGAATCTTGATTTTGGTCTTCTTTCTCTACAACTTGGTCCTTTACCGCAGCTGTTTGTTCCTCAGGAGCTGAAGGCAAGTCAATTGAAGGTAACACCTCGGTCTTTTCAACGACTGGTAATGGGACTTCATTGTTGATTTTGTCAGTTTCTGGATTTGGAGGAATCACTGACACTAATGCTGGAACTACTTGCACAGTTTCTACTACTTCTGGTTTTGGTGATGGGGCAACTTCCTGTGCTGGTTCTTGTTCAACCAACATTACTTTGTCTCCTGAATCCATCATCAGCATCTTGGGTTCTTCATTAGTTATTACGGTTGGTTCCTTCTCCTCGTGGACCGGTCTGCTGTCATTGGTATTCTCTGGTCGTTCTACGTTTTGGTATTGATAGTTTCTGCCGGGGAAGTAGTGGTTGATCTTGATACCGTGACCGACGGGGTAGAAGAACCTTTGGTCAGTGACTGAAACCGCATTATTGCCATGATGGTTTACTGTTTTGCTTACGACTGCATTGAATCTGAAAATGAAAATATTGGTGAGTTATTCACGTTTTAGCTATAATAAGAATAGTTAAATTAGTAAAATATAATTATTGTGATATAATAATCTAATATAGAGATAATTTCATAAAATATTTCAACGGTATAGAACTAATTGTTCTTTATTACGATTACGAGACGCTTTGCCCACCTTTAAATCCAAATGTATATTGGCAATTCCGAATCAAATTATCTAAATTGTATTTGTTGAGTGCTAAATTAATTACAAGCTTAAAATACATTAAGTAGAACGAGTTTACGCGAATTAGCAATATTTTAACCAAAAGCTTTGCAAATTGGCCGAAAACGTGATTCTGTATTATGCTCATGGTCAGAACGAGGGTCATGGCGAGCTGGTGTATGATTGTTTAATTACCCGTTGTTATCATCGGCGTGGTACTGCACCTTCCGCAGCGAACCGTCTGACTCCACAAGGCTGTATTCACCACGAACTCGATCTCCATCACGTGATTCATGATGATGCTTGTGGTCTCCGGTCTTTTGGTCCGAAACTGAGTACTCGAACTCATACTTTGGGTAAGCCTAAAAATTCAAGTGTCATATAATTAGGTAATGTATAAATTATCATTATTACCCCACGCGTTGGTGTCAGTGTGACATTACTTGTTAAGTAACTTGAGATCGATATTGGTTGGGTAATTACAAATTCTAATGAGTACATGCATGAGTAGAGTAGTCATATGAAACCGCTACAGGGTCCCTTTCTCTGTATATCTCATATATTTAGTCCTTGAGAGAGAAGTTGAGTGTGTACTTACGTAAGGCTCGTATTTATATCCGAAAGGTTGGGGGTTAGGCGGGTGGTACACTTTGACTGTCTGCCATCCATGAGGACTTTCCTTGATCATGTTTTTGTAATGACTATCGGATTGATCGATGAAGACTGCTTGGCTGACGGCCATGAAGTAAATTGATAATAAAATCTGAAATTATAAGATACGAAATATTAAAATTACTTCATTCTAAGAAAAATACTGGCAATCGCGAATGAACAACAACGGATATTAATGGTTAATAACGAATAAAATATTATTATACAAAATTAAAACAAGAAGATCCGTTCTTAAAATTAAATGATATAATTTTACCTTTCCAAACATATTGTAGCACTTAATTTGAACTGTCGCTAACAAACTGTAATAGCCGACTGTTGATTAGAAAGAGAAATATAAACCGTTTTATACTATTCCAATACTTATTACATAAATTTCGCTAAAATTGTATTATTGACATACTATTGTCTAGTTACTATATGAAAGAATATAGAGGACATGGTCTGAACAATATTTTATGGCAAACAATAGAATCATTTGTGTTGATTTTTATAACAGACATAGATTTTGACCGGGTTGTTTTAATAACCACAGAGATCAACAAAATATAATTGAAAATAGGTTCCATTAGTTGTAATGAATTGCACTGAAACTATATCAGCTTATCAACGTTAGTTTAGCCCGGAACTTTAAAGCTGTTATCGTATCATCACAATCCGTACGATCAATGGAGGCTTTGAGTACATTTTTCTTGGTATTGAGAGGAGGAGACTCGGTATATTCGATAGTTATTGTACTTATAAAAACTTGTAACAAACTTCACTATCTACAAGTCGAGTTAAGTTGGGCCAGTAATCAGTGATCATCGTAGCCCAATAGAACCTACAGACTACTGCGGTCTATTTTTAAAATACTCGATTTACATTTAATTTTATTTATTACTAGCTGTGCCCTGCGATTTCACCCGCTGTTTCTCTTTTAGCTCGCCCCTAAGGGTCGTAGCGTGATTTTAAATAGCTTGTAAGTAATCAAAAATTGGGCTATCAAATGGGTAGTTCTTCGAAATTTGATTCTGCGACTGATTCATATGGCCAAAATTTAAATAGGTAATAAATATAATAGGTAGAAAATAGGTATACCATATAACATATATGTTATATCGTATACCTATTTTCATATGAACATGTGTTACAGAGCTGAAAGTGAAATAAAATTTTGCCCATATGAATCAGACGAGGAATCGGGTTTCGAAGAACTACCCAAATACAAAAATTTTTATTCCAGAGATTAGCAAGTCAGAACAAAAAAAAGAGGAACTCTTCAGATTGATTATATTAAAATAGTATAGATTTATAATTTTTATTTCGGTCCGGTGTAACTGAAAATTTTCGATCCATGCAACTCTTTAATTAAACTATTAAATATATCTACTTTCGGTATACAGGACCCTTCACGAAGCCGTCAACCAAGCATTGTGTACATCAAACTAAGTAACTTAACGCAAAAATTATTGCTGGGAAACGACTTTTTTTTTTGGGGTGAAAAACCACGTTTTACGGTAGGACTTAGTGTAACGCATTGAAAACATTGCGCTGTTGGATGGATTGAACTGTACGGGGGTCGTGGTGGTGTTTAAAGTAAAGTTCTTACAACATGTATTTAAAAAAAAAATTGGAAGCTTGAGCCCCAATATCTCCGTAACTAGAAGGTTTCCAGGTATGGTCTAGAACAAAAAAAATATCGCAATGGCGAGGAGAACAAGTGCCTTTCGTCTTCGTTAAGGGTATATTTACACCCTTAATACTCAAGTTCCCGGCCTCCAAGCTCTTAATTAAATAATAACATAAACAAAAGCACTTTGTTTTAAAATCTTCATGCATCACATTTGCATTAAAAAATTAACTCGTTTCTTCATAAAAGAATACTTTACAAATGACTAAAATTCTGTTCGTCAATTTTTTTCCTGTTATAGTTCTCATGTTGTAATACAACCTCACTTATGGCACTTCTTGCTAACCTTATCGCAAAAATTAGCTCACTCAGTGATTGCGTAGTGAACTGGTCACTTTAAGGTTTTTAAGAGCCAGAGGGCAAATACCTGGCGCAGTCGACACGACGAAATGGCCTTAACTGATTTTTTCTCCTTGCACTTATAGCTGGCCCATGACCCATAAGATTGAATGAAACGGGCTACGAGCCTTTGACCTCTATCTTGTTGAACACACGTTTCAGTTCCATAATTTAGTAAATAATTATAATAATTATGTGAAAAGTACCAACTATCTAATCAGTCTAAAGCTTCTTTCAAGGCGACTGAATAAGAGAATATGGTAATATTCTCTGATCATGTAAATAAATGATTAAGTTTCACCTAATTAAAGAAATAACAACTTGCTCTTTTCAACTGTTCCAATTAGCCTAAGTTGACTCTAACACATAAAAATTTCACAAAAGAGAGAGGATTCTGTCGCTAGAACTATCTCACAGCATCGATACAATTCAATAGACGCGAGGAATCTATTGTTCGGATGCACGTAGCGACATATTGTATTTGCAAGCTTTAATTCAATAATAAAAGAATTAAATTACATGAAGATTTTATGATAAAAATACTTTAAATGAACGTGTAACTTGGGCACCAAAGTTAATTTTCGGACTCAAAGGTGAGATTAAGGAGGTCACACGATTTTGTCAAGAAATAATAAATCAAAATTATCAACGAACTTATTCGTATATTTCAATAAATAAATAAATCAACATTCAGTTTGGTCAACATGCTTAGTTGGTACGTTGTTTAGTTTTAGTGGTGGTAGTAGTGGGCGGGTGCGGCAGCCTTGAGGATGACTGGGGCAGACTTCACGACGTGAGTGGGGGCTGAGTTGTGCACCACCGCGTTGAAGCCGTTGTGGTCGTCAGCGGTGTATTCCACGGTCCTGATGGAGCCATCAGCTTCATGGAAAGAGTAAGATCCCTTCACGACATCACCATCGCGGGACTCCTGCTGGGACTTGTTGTCTCCGGATTGACCATCAGCAACGGAGTAGTTGTACTCGTATTTGGGGTAGGCGATCTCTTCAGGTTGAGCGATAACCTTGGTGACGGGAGCGGAGTGGTAGGCGACCTGAGCGGGAGCGGAGTGGTAGGCGACCTGAGCGGGGCCGGAGTGGTAGGAAACCTGAGCGGGGGCAGAGTGGTAGGCAACCTGAGCGGGGGCGGAGTGGTAGGCAACCTGAGCGGGGGCGGCGTGGTAGGTGACGGGGGCAGGGGCGGAGTGGTAGGTGACGGGGGCAGGGGCGGAGTGGTAGGTTACGGCAGCAGGTGCAGCTTGGTAGGCCACGGCGGGGGCAGCGTGGTAGGCGACCTTAGCCACAGGGGCAGCGTGAAGCTGGGCCTGGTCGTGACGCACAATGCTCTGGGATGAGACTGCTTCGGCAGGGGAGTAATGAGCGGGCGCGGCCAGGAGACCAGCCTGGGCCACAGCCACGAAGGCGCACAAAGCTACGATCTGAAAAAGATTGAATACAACATTAGAATACCTTAATTTTAAAAAGCAGATATAGACTTTCGAGTATGACTCATTACAAAACTTACTTTGGAGAACATTTTGGTTTATTCACTGATGTGATCAAGTTGAATGATGCATGTAGTGTCAGAGGTCTACTTTTTATACTGTTAAACGCCTGTACGATCAGCTGATTGTAGTAAGTAGTGGAAGTTGTCAGTCTAGTTCACGACGACCTTGCCTTGCCTTGTAGTTTGGCGAATCAATCCATTCACTAAAGCTTCGCCAATTGAATTACTAGCTGTACAAGTAGGTAGTATGCTAATTGTGATTTCGCTAACGGCTGGCTAGAAATTAGATAATGATTAAGTTTGAGTTCAAAGCGTGGAGCTTTGAAATGTTTCTAATGAAATATAAATTAATCCCATAGGTAGTACTTTTTATGAACTCATAACACACTTACACATTCTTAAAACCTTAACCTTAAAGTAACCTACTAAATAAATAGCCGATATAAGGGTCAACTGACAAGATTTTAGAGTCCATAATAATTCCATTTTATGCTACACATTGCGTTGGTCACGAAAAATAACGAAGCTTTATTTATGATGCTTCTTTTTCTAGTGCCGAAGCAAATCAGCAAATTGGAATTAAAGAATATAATAAGCGAATTAAAGGATTGAGTAACATTGGCCCATGTCAAAATTATTCGAACCGATCATATTCAATAGCAGACAAACAAAAGTCCCGATTCTAGATTCACACTGATAATTCGTGTAGAATGCTTCTTTCAGCTAACTGAGATTTATGATCCTATTTCGCAACGTAAATACAGCATGAACAAGAGCTATGTCCCTTTTTACATGTCAGTCTTTTTATTTTTTAATCTCGATCGTTCCAAGAATTTGATTTGACAATCATCAGATCTCGTAAGGGTATGTTTAATCCGAACTAGGCATTATTTCTGTGAAACGGTTCAGTGAATGTTTCGCATCGCGTAACCGTAACTATTCGACCCAGAGTAAGGTCACTGTAAGCCTGTTCTACAACACACGTATAAGCGCTCACAGTCTGGCAAGTAGTATATAATCTAGATCTGTCATTTGAAATCTATCATTCATTGTTAGATCACACAAGTGAAACAATCAATCTAATCAAAATGTTCTCTAAAGTAAGTGAATTACTATCCTTATACCCTTTCAGATAACCTCCAAAATTTGAAGAGAATATTAACGAGATTGACTAATTTTCAGATAGTAGCTCTGTGTGGTTTGGTGGCGGTGTGCCAGGCGGGTCTGCTGACCGCCCCCGTGCACTACTCCTCTGCTGCAGCTGTCTCCTCCCAGAACATCGTTCGTCACGACCAGCCTGCCCAACACGCCTCAGTCGCCTACCACGCCGCCCCGGCTGCCTACGCCTACCAGGCCGCTCCCGCCGCCGTGGCCTACCAAACTGCTCCTGCTCGTTACTCCTCCGCTGCTTCTGTTTCTTCCCAAAACATCGTGCGTCACGACCAGCCTGCCCAACAAGCTTCGGTCGCCTACCACGCCGCCCCGGCTTCCTACGCCTACCAAGCTGCCCCAGCTGCCTACACCTACCACGCCGCACCCGCCGCCGTCGCCTACCACTCCGCTCCTGCCCCTGTTGCCTACCACGCCGCTCCCGTCGTCGCCCACGCTGCTGAGTTCGACGTAAGTTATCATGGCACCCACAATACTGCATGCATCAAATAATTCCCTTTTTTGGTTCACAAGCTCATTTTGATTATTTTTGTCACAGGCTCACCCCAAATACGAGTACAACTACTCAGTTGCTGACGGACAGACCGGCGACAACAAGTCCCAGCAGGAGTCCCGCGACGGTGATGTCGTGAAGGGCTCTTACTCGTTCCACGAGGCCGACGGCTCCGTCAGGACCGTGGAGTACTCCGCCGACGACCACAGCGGCTTTAACGCGGTGGTGCACAACTCCGCGCCCACGGCCGCGCCCGTGCACGTCGCGCCCGCTCACTACTACCACCACTGAAGCATCCTGACTAGTCATGTATCGCGCTCACCAAAACAATGTGATTATTAATTATTTATTGCAATATACGAATAAGTTCGACTAATACTATAATAACTTTAATTAGATTCCCTAAAATTAGCATTTCTGGCAACAGTTTTATCCTCTTTGCATTTGTGTTTCTCATTGTGTGTTGTGTGATTAATTCTGGACATTGGTTTGACGCGATTGCGTAGCCACATTGAACAAAATCAATGTGGCTATCAAATGACCTGCCAGATGTGGCCTGTCAAATCGTCTTCAAGAAATTTCTTAGGTAGGCTACATCTGGATGAGCTGTGGTCAAAAGTAAACTCTACAAGAAATGATAACGTAGAAGAAACCGAATGAAGCTTCAGAATTAGATAGATTTCTAGTTACAGTAGACCGAGAGAAAGGGAAAACAGCAAAAAGGCCTGGGCAGAACACTTTTGATATGTCATAATAATACAATACAATAGTAATTTATTTCTCTCAAAAAAGTACAATTTTGGAACATAGTATCTAGGTTACAGGCAGATTCAAACCTTTGTAAGAACTGGAGTCTATACTGGGTTCGAGACCTGTATGACAGATCTCCTGGCTCCCATCCTTAAAATTACAATATTAAATTGCACTTACGTACTACAACATTGTAAAAGCTCCAACTAATGTGATGAAGAGAATAAAATACAAAACAAAAAGTGATGTGCTATGAGTGTCTTTGGAGTGTTGTGTGTCCGTGAGTGCAACATAAGTCCTCACGCCTAGCGCCCGCGTAGGGCACTGGGCGTAAGCACCTACTTGCTCAAGTGTGTGTGTGTCTGTGTGTGGTGGACAAGGTGAATAATGATCCTAATTATTTAGCATAACGAGTCTTACTACATTTCGGTTCATAAATTAATGATGTTACCCGTGTATAGTTGCTTGTTTTATTGATGATTTGGTTTCAAGGATAAAATTCTCTGTCATGGTTGACTCTCAGATCCGAAAACGCATCCATTGTTGAGTTTCTGGTGGTACTGGGGTCAATAATAATTATAGTTGTTGTAAGTTGCGTACAAAGATGAATAATAAAATGTAGGTCATTAGAGCAACGGATTTTTAATCGTCTGATAAGTATGTACATGAAAATTTTTACCGAAAGGTTATTTTAAATTGACAAGTTTTGACACATTCACAGTCAAGAAATTTACAGTCACCGGTGAGTGGTACAGTGACATGATTTTGCATGCAGTGACGTGCATTTTGTGCCACAGTAGTAAGGCATTCATGTTGCAGACATGTGGTTTTAACAAGACGGCGCAGGTCCTCGAGCAAAACTTGCAAAACAGGGCGCTATTCGATTAATTTACCCAAAAAAACTGGACGCGATTTCCACATGCCCGAAATATACTCAAAGAATTCTCGAGCCTGATTTTGATGAAAACTAAATTTATTTAACATATTTCATACGTTTGCCGTATGTCATTACTTCCCAAAATTTTTTCCTTATTAGCGACATTATCGAATGGTGTAATAATAGTGTGTGTGTTTTTTTTCCAAAATAAATGGGTTCGATTCCTGGCTAGGGAAATTGATTTAAAAAAATCTAATTCTGTCTTTATCGTGTGGTTAGTGCCTAACCTGTGTCAGAGTGTGTTTTATGCCACCCATGGGCCTCCAACTTGGCTTTACATACCGTCAAGAAATATCTAATGACGCAGTGTTAGTTTTCATCAAAATCGGGCTCGAGACTCCTATGAGTATTTCTCACTATTCCTCAAAGTTTCGGATTTGGCCATCCACGTCCACATGAAAAATTCACCCTTTATATATCATATATTATTGAAACAAAAAAAAAAAAAAAAAAACATTAAAATAAAATAAAAATTGAACTTTTCCGACTCTAAATAACACCGCTACTTGTAACAACAGACTAACTTCTTTATTTACAGATATTATTATTCAAATAATACATTCAGGAAATGACCTGTAGAATAAGCAGTCATATTATTACAATAATCTAAGATAAAGGCAATAACCTAACCTGTTTACGAAATGAACCGCTGGTACTGCGGCAGTTTATTCGGGAAATTCAGTGATTCATGTGATTCGAATTTAGAACCTCAATTAAAAATTTGTATGAAAACATTTGTAGCAAGGGAGCTCTGAGATAATGCAGATTAAAGCAAGGGAGTTAAAAATAAAATCCTGAGTGCAGAGACGGATTCAAGCTCATCCAAGACGCAGACACCTTTATGCCCTGATGAGCTTACTCTACTTTCACACCTACTGAGAGGAAACAAAAGCTCCCTCGCTCGTGATTCCAGGAATATCAGATTGCGTTCGGGATTAAAAAAAACGCCCTGTGATTTAGTATAAGACACTGCTTTAACCCTTCGTAGCGACACTGCGTAGCGACTGTTGTCAGAAATGCCAATTTTAGGGAATTTAATTAAAGTGATGTAGTTTAGTCGAACTTATTCGTATATTGCAATAAATAATTAATAATCACATTGTTTTGGTGAGCGCGATACATGACTAGTGAAGTTGCATCAATGGTGGTAGTAGTGAGCGGGCGCGACGTGCACGGGTGCGGCCGTGGGCGCGGAGTTGTGTACCACCGCGTTGAAGCCGCTGTGGTCGTCGGCGGAGTACTCCACAGTCCTGACGGAGCCGTCGGCCTCGTGGAACGAGTAAGAGCCCTTCACGACATCACCGTCGCGGGACTCCTGCTGGGACTTGTTGTCGCCGGTCTGGCCGTCAGCTACTGAGTAGTTGTACTCGTATTTGGGGTGAGCCTGTTAACAAAAATAAACAAAATCAGGTTGTGAAACAATAAAGAGAAATTATTTGATTCATGCAGTATTGTGGGTGCCATGATAACTTACGTCAAACTCAGCAGCGTGGGCGACGACGGGAGCGGCGTGGTAGGCAACAGGGGTAGGAGCGGAGTGGTAGGCGACAGCGGCGGGAGCGGCATGGTAGGTGTAGGCAGCTGGGGCAGCTTGGTAGGCGTAGGAAGCCGGGGCAGCGTGGTAGGCGACCGAGGCGTGTTGGGCAGGCTGGTCGTGACGCACGATGTTCTGGGAGGAGACAGCCGCAGCAGAGGAGTAGTGCACGGGGGCGGTCAGCAGACCCGCCTGGCACACCGCCACCAAACCACACAGAGCTACGATCTGAAAATCACTCAACTTGATTAATATTCTCTTCAAAATTTTGGAGGGTATCGGAAAGGGTACAAGGATTAATTTTTTTAAATATAATAAAGATAATTAAATTAATTTACCTTAGCGAACATTTTGATTAGATTGGTTGTTTCACTTGTGTGACCAGACAATGAATGATATTGTTCAAGCGATTGATCTAGATTATATACTAGTCGCCATTTGTACGAGCTCTCATGTTTCGTAGAACAGGCTTAGAGCGACCTTACACTACGACATTATAGCAACACGATGCAAAACATTCACTACAGAATTTCATAACGATTCCTTAAATTAGAGCCTTAAATTAGAATTTGATATACATTCTGTACCACAATATAGGTGTGAAAAACTTAGGATATTAAATATTTAAAGATGAGTATTTGGTCTTTGGTTAAGTATTGACTTTGGTGTACATTCGAAGATACACAAATGAATGGTAAGCAATGAAATAATTGGAAAAATTGTCAGAAAAATTGTGAAGTTCGGTAAAATTGAAAGTGCACCGGACAGGACAACGTCTGTTGGGTCAACTTGTTAGTTAATAAATTCCTTAGACCTTAAATCATAGCGCTTTCCACCCTCACCACTCTCATTATGACTAAGCCTAATTCAGAAGTGAAACGTGGACGATCACGGTACGACTGGTCCCCAAGTTTCGAGATTGTAATTGATTGAGGTAGAAGTGTTCTTGAGTGGTAACTGTGAATCGGGAGACTTGGGGTTGCCTAAGCCCTCTACTGCCAAGCTTGTTCAAGCGACGATCTATGCAGGATGGCTGGTTTAGAGAAGCTTAGTATTCAGTTCATTCGAATGAGATTGGAGAAGCCTGTCGTTGCAGGCAGCCCAGCAAAGAATTGGCTGATGATGACTACATATGTAAATTTTGTGTTTTGCTTTGTGAATAGATTTAACTACATTAGAAATAAGGATGATATTATTATGTTGCATTATTTGTTCGTTTAGCAATCTCGGATAATGTAGTAATTTATATTGCCTATTTTACAGCCGTAGTAATACCCTCAGTTATTAATCATTATTATAAATTAAAAAATAAATAAAACCAAATTTTTTTTCTATTATAATTCTATACGTGAGGATTTGTAATTGGCTTTCTGGTGATTATGGTTTCCTTTTTTGTTTGTTTTTATTAGCTGTAAGTCCTCCATGTACTAAAATAAATAAATAAATAAATAAATGAATTATATTCCAGGAATTTGTCTTCACAGGTTGCATTATTGAACAGGCAGTGAATTTATCTGCCAACTAGAATTCAAGATTTTTCAAAATCCAAACTTTATCAAATACTACCAGCATCGGTCTTTAGACCATTATAAATAATTTTCCTGTTTCGCATAGTTTTGTATCCCTATTCAAAACAATAAGATAACTCATTTTACCTATTTTTTAAGGGTATAAACCGTTATATCCTAAAATAAGTTTTTTATTCATGTTTGCATTTACTTTAGGTCCTCCAGCAGTGTTTTTTGTATCTAGCAGTATCGCAATACTTACAAAAAAAAAAAACATTTCTTCTTCAAGTAGTTTATTTTATTTGACTAAACTTCAAGGAAGTAAGTAACATGTGGATAATGCCTTCCTCTGATTAAATAGCTTTATTTCAGAACTCAAAAAAACATTCTGGAATTATATTTCATTTAGTTTAGGGAAATAAACTCTACCTATTCCAATCTCTGTTAATGGATCTTATACACACCTTAATAACTTTCCAAAAAAATTACATTTTAATGTAAAAGCACCACTGGTGTAGTTTTAATTGGGCTGGCAATAATAGTGAGAAGACATTTTTTATTGCATTTAATAACAGTATTTCATAAACATAATATTCATACCGATAACTTATTTTTTTTTTTTATCGATTTCTTTTCACAAATTGTGATACTGTCATTCAGTTAGCTTTGAATCGCATTCTGATCTTAGTCCATTTTCTTATTTATTTGTCAGTGGCCTGAAAGTCTGACAACCAGTCATACCAAGGGGTAGGTATCGCATTACCCAGTACTAAATGGGTTATGGATAATTAATTGGACCGACTGCCTAACTGACCTTCAGTTAGGCAGTCGGTCCAATTAAAATACTGGTATTCAGCTGCATCCGTTTGGACTAGCTGGAAGCCGACGAAATTGGTTAGTTAGTTCCCCAACTAAGTTGGGAAAAGGCTAGGCAGATGAGTCCTAACAGTGGAGATCGGCAATCAATCAATGAACTCAGCAGACAAGCCTCTTCTAAGCAGCGACACAAGACTGTCGTCTGCTTTCCACATCATAGCCACCCTTATAAGCTCACTGGTTCAACTAGCTGGGGGGGTCCCACAGGCAACTCTTGCAGCACGTGATCTCCACTCTAGGGCTGCCTACCCAATAACTGGCTATAGAAGATCAGATTATGTTGCCTTCAATTAAAGTGGAATATAGTTTTTTTTTTCTCTTTATTAATTTTCTTTATTTTATTTTCTCTTTATCTTGTTTATTTTGAAGATGTATGTAGTGGAATATAGTTGAATAAGCCTAAATATTATCAAAAGTATAAATTCAGAGGTGAATTGTTGTAGGAGATAAAATTAGTACATCTTATTTATCGAACTTATTCGTATATTGCAATAAATAATTAATAATCACATTGTTTTGGTGAGCGCGATACATGACTAGTGAAGTTGCATCAATGGTGGTAGTAATGTGCGGGCGCGACGTGCACTGGCGCGGCCGTGGGCGCGGAGTTGTGCACCACCGCGTTGAAGCCGCTGTGGTCGTCGGCGGAGTACTCCACGGTCCTGACGGAGCCGTCGGCCTCGTGGAACGAGTACGAGCCCTTCACGACATCACCGTCGCGGGACTCCTGCTGGGACTTGTTGTCGCCGGTCTGTCCGTCAGCAACTGAGTAGTTGTACTCGTATTTGGGGTGAGCCTGTGACAAAAATAATCAAAATGAGCTTGTGAACCAAAAAAGGGAATTATTTGATTCATGCAGTATTGTGGGTGCCATGATAACTTACGTCAAACTCAGCGGCGTGGGCGACAACGGGAGCGGCGTGGTAGGCAACAGGGGCAGGAGCGGAGTGGTAGGCGACGGCGGCGGGAGCGGCGCGGTAGGTGTAGGCAGCTGGGGCAGCTTGGTAGGCGTAGGAAGCCGGGGCAGCGTGGTAAGCCACCGAAGCTTGTTGGGCAGGCTGGTCGTGACGCACGATGTTTTGGGAAGAAACAGAAGCAGCGGAGGAGTAACGAGCAGGAGCAGTTTGGTAGGCCACGGCGGCGGGAGCGGCGTGGTAGGCGTAGGCAGCCGGGGCGGCGTGGTAGGCGACCGACGCGTGTTGGGCAGACTGGTCGTGACGCACGATGTTCTGGGAGGAGACAGCCGCAGCAGAGGAGTAGTGCACGGGGGCGGTCAGCAGACCAGCCTGGCACACCGCCACCAAACCACATAGAGCAACTACCTAAAATCAGAGAACAAAAGTATTAAGTACAACATGATTATTAAACCTTACAAGTTAAGAACTCTTTTAAAATCCATTGGCTTACTTTGGTAAACATGTTGATTAGATACTTTCAGTAATGAGATCAGTAACTGAATGATATATTTGTCGTCAAATTTTAGTTTATATACCAAAGCATTAGCTGTCAGTGATACAAACGCATGTGTAAGAAGTTGTTGAACAAGCTTTGAACAAGTAACCTTACACTAGGTGACATAGATTTGCGAGTAAAACTATTTACTCTTGATTTGCGAGTAAAACCATTGACAGGTTGCTTCATCAACGACAATGCGTTTCATTTGGTTTATTAGTCTTAAAAAAATGGGTGTTAGTACAATGGAAGGAAAATTAAAGCTATGGTTAATAGATTTTCTACTAATTTCAGTAAAAACGCCCTTATCTCACATCAAATCTTATTATCTTGAGGGGGAGAGGAACACAATTTTTACGGTATTAGAAGAAAATAATATGTCATCAACATTGACTTTAAAAAAATGTTTTAGGGACCTCGATATCATTTTTCAAGACCTGCCGATAGACTTAGACAGATATTTTTTCAACCCTGAGTAACATGTACGGAGTGGAGAGCCACCCCTATTAATATTTATTTTTTCATTATTTTATATCACTTTTGCACTTACTCTACAAATTACAGCTATGTGGTGACAACAGTTACGGAGTTAAGTGACTTTGTATGAACGGACTGACAGGACGAATCTATAAGGGTTCTGTTTTAGCCATTTGGCTACGGAACCCTAAAAAGAGCATACATTTGTACATTTTAATTTATTATCCACCTTTTTTCTCTCTACTTCTTCTATCTACTATATAATAATACTAAGTAGTATTGACTTTATGTTTGGTAACAAAAGTAGTAATTTTGACGGGCGCAATTAGAGCTATACGCATGTTATCTCAGCATCACCACGATATTTGCTACAGCCCCTATGGCTACTCAAAGCTCTATCCTAGAAATACATCACTAGCCTGATAATATTTGTATCTATAGACATAGAGGATGATAAATAAATGTAATGACTGCGGATCTCCCAAACGATGCTTAGGCACTATTACTTCTAAGTCTTTGAATCCGAACTGGAGCTTCGTACCCACAGAAAAGTAAAGTAAAGTATTGAGTATTGAGAAAGAAGTCGTTTTAAGTGTGTAGCTAAAAAGCGACACTCGCGGGCGGGAAACTGTATTTTTAGATACATTTAAAAAATCTCAAAAAATGATAAGCACACGAACTTAGGTAGGAGATAAAGTTGCGTAAAATAACAGTAGCCATAAGCCGAAAGTCACCATATTTTTTCAGTTCTTGCACCAATATCTTTTATACTGGATAATAACCTATACAGGTTATAGAAATTAATGGTGAGTTCGATATTTTCAGTCTGTGTTTTACGTGCAATAATTAATGCTAATAGCGCGCGTCTCGCGTCGTTATAGGTAGTCATTGTCTCGACAGTCTGACAACCAGTCTTCCAAAGGGGACCGTATTACCTAGTACTAACTGGGTTGTGGAGGTCAGATAGGCAGTCGCTCCATGTTAATTTGAGCTGGGGAACTGGTATTGAGCTGCAACCGGTTAGACTGGAAGCCGTCCCCAACATAGTTGGGAAAAGTCTTGGCAGATGATGATGAATTAATGCTAATGTTCGTATAAAACAATGGAAAAACCACAGACGTTATGATTTTAGAAAAAACACAAACAGACCATCTTTTACTAAATACTCAATAATTTATTGCATTTCACAATGTGTACACAATGTGTGTGGTAACTTACAATGTTATAGGCACAACAATAATACTAGAATGATAGGAGAGAGGAAACTCGTCATAACGCGAGACATCAAGGCTTGTTTCATGTTTTCAAGATTATTTCCTCAACAACTTTTCAGTCCAGCTTCACTATTATTAATAAACCTTACTTTGGTGGTTAATCATAATTATAGTGAAATACAAAACTGTGTAATGTAACACCTATAGTGTTTTTTTTTGTAGTGGAAAGAATTGAAACAATCTTCTGTTTTCAGGCGGTTTGGACGAAATCGAGGTTTTTCATTTCTTAAGATTGATATTTATCGTCACATTTTTTTCTTTGATACTGTTCATAGAGAAACGAAAATTCAAACATGTTACGTACAATACACATAATACTACTAGACAGTACAGGACTAACAATAAAAAGAAAAGGATTTTTTTCGATTATTTCCCGATTATCAACAGAGTACCCCAGTTTTGCTTTCATATTTTTTTTCATATTTTACGCAGGGTTGTGTTTGCCATAAATAAAATGCTATAATTTTCTTATGTCAGTGTTGTTTAATAAATAAGTCGTCGATTTGGCTTAATGGTGGTAGTAGTGAGCAGGCGCAGCTACGTAGGCAGGAGCGGCCTTCACAAGGACAGGGGCGGCGTTAGGGGCGGAGTTGTGCACCACCGCGTTGAAGCCGCTGTGGTCGTCGGCGGAGTACTCCACGGTCCTGACGGACCCGTCGGCCTCGTGGAATGAGTACGAGCCCTTCACGACATCACCGTCGCGGGACTCCTGCTGGGACTTGTTGTCGCCGGTGTGGCTGTCAGCTACTGAGTAGCTGTACTCGTATTTGGGGTGAGCCTGTGACCAAAAATAAATCAAATGAGTTTATAGTACAATAAAGAGGATTAATTTACTTCATGCGTTGATTTGGGCGCTATGATAACTTACGTTGAACTCAGCGGCGTCGGCGACGACGGGAGCAGCGTGGTAGGCAACAGGGGCAGGAGCGGAGTGGTAGGCGACGGCGGCGGGAGCGGCCTGGTAGGTGTAGGCAGCTGGGGCAGCGTGGTAGGCGACGGGGGCGGCGACGGCTACGTGTTTGGCTGATTGGTCGTGACGCACGATGTTTTGAGAGGAGACAGCAGCAGCAGAGGAGTATTGGGCGGGAGCAGCTTTGTAGGCTACGGCAACGGGAGCAGCGTGGTAGGCGTAGGAAGCTGGGGCAGCTTGGTAGGCGTAGGAAGCCGGGGCGGCGTGGTAGGCGACCGAGGCGTGTTGGGCAGGCTGGTCGTGACGCACGATGTTCTGGGAGGAGACAGCAGCAGCAGAGGAGTAGTGCACGGGGGCGGTCAGCAGACCAGCCTGGCACACCGCCACCAAACCACACAGAGCTACGATCTGGAAAAAAAACAATGCCACATTTATAAAAATGCGTTTCTAGTGCATTTAATTGAATTTATGCTGATTTTCATAAAATTATTAATTAATATTCAAGACTTAAAAATAGACTGACTTACTTTGGAGAACATATTGTTTGACTTGTGATCTAACTATGAGTGATACATTTCAGTTAATAGATTAAGTTTATATACTAGTCGATGGTGATACAAGTTCAAATTACAAGTTGTAGAACGAGCTTAACGTGACCTTACTCTGGGTCACATAGTTTCGCGACTCAGACCATTCACTAATTGGCAAACTATTTTTACAAGTAACAGTTTATGACATAGTTACTTACTGAACAAGAAGGTGTCACAAATAAATTATAAGTAAACTAACTTTTGCCTGCGGCTTCGCTCGCGTTAATTTAGAATTTGATAATCAATTCGGCTTGTACTCTGCATGTAATAATATAATTCAATCATGATTCGAAAAAACTGTGTCATCTGTTGTCTTAAGAACGTTATTGTTGTTTTCTACGGGAACAGTACTTTTCGGGATGAAAAGTAGCCTATGTCCGTTTCTGTATACCTGGCAACGTATAAGCAAAATTTCAGGATGGTCGGTGCTGTGGCTTAGACGTGAAAAGGTAACAAACAAACTTACTTTCGCATTTATAATTTTAGTTAGGAAGTTAGGATTATTTCAGACTATAAAGGGTTTAAATAATAGACTCTGTTTCGTAGCACCAAACTATCTAATAAAAATATTTTGAAGCCTCATTCATATGTTGTATTGTATTAAATTCAACAGAAAACCTTGTTTTTCATAGTATGTTAATGAAAAAACAAAGTTACTGCTGCAGTTTGATGAAAAAGTCCCATGCCTCGAAAACTAAACATTAAATCTGATTCAAACTTATTTTTGTTGAAAGTTTTTTTTACGTTCTACAGTCCTATATTTTTCATAATTTTCCTCATTTTACTTTACAAATTAGAGAGGGACACACACACATTTTACCTTTTTGGAAGTATCTATCTTTTAAACGATTGAATTTGAGAAATGGTTTTAGGAACCTCAATGTCATTTTTAAAGACCTATTTATAAACACCCCGCACGTATAGGTTCGATGAAAAAATTTTTCAGTTTTATTTCCATGTATGGGGAAAAATTGAAAGGGGCCCTTTTTTATAAACATCGTAAAGCGGTTTACAGAATACATCTACCTACCAAATTTCAACCGTGTAGTCTTAATAGTTTCGGAATAAAGTGGCTGTGACAAACAGACGGACAGACAGAGAAACAGACATGACGAATCTGTAGAGGTTCCGTTTTTGCCATTAGGGTACTACCCTAAGGAGTGTGGTAGGTCTCTTAAACAAATAAAACTGAGTCTGTGAACTTATACTGTCACTTACGGGATAACTTCCGTGATTATTCATCATTTTGAGCTCCCGATATTTCGATGTTGCAAATGCCATGATCGCGGTATGACTGGAGAATGCGGGTGGATGGTAAGAAAACTGCTGGTGCAGACAAATCTGTGTACCCTCTTTCTGTCTTTCCAGCATTCTCCAGTCATCCTGCGATCACGGCGCTAGCAACAGTGTCAAAATATCGGGAGGCCAAAATAATGACTAATCTGAACGCATAAGTTTAGTTTTAAACCGTAAAAGCTTAAAACATTGTTTGAGTCTGTGAATTTCATTTAAAATGAAAATAATTATTTAGAAAGAATTTTATTTAAAACTTAAAATTTTATCAACACTTAAACCCCTAAACCTCACTTATTTATAATGATTATAACTTATATTGTGGAATAGCATTTTTGTGCCTTAAAATCTACAATCTGAAAACTGAGTAATACTTTCCAAACTGATATTTATTTTATAACTAGCGACCCGCTCCGGTTCGCACGGGTAGAGTAGAGGAAGGCGGATTGACTCTTTCCGGCGCTTCCAACAATTATCGTCATATTAATCAATTTACACAAAACCTTGACAAAGTATATACCTAAACATTCTTGATTAATGAATCACTCTATCTATTGGTGAAAACCGCATGAAAATCGGTTCAGTAGTTTTTTGAGTTTATCGTGAACAGACAGACAGACAGACGCGGAGGAGGACTTTGTTTTAAAATATGTAGTGATAATAACTTAACATCACGCCTGTAATCCCGGAAGAGTTCCACAGAGGTGTACATACATACCAAATAGTACGCCCAAATTTCCCTAGTTATATATATATAAAGTGACATGTAAAAGAGGGCGAGCCTATTGCCATCAATCGGACACAAATCTAGACTCCGGGGCTACTACTGAAACATTCCTTCGTAATTGAATTGAAAAACGTCGTTTGATTCACGTGGGCAATTTTGTCACTGCAGTTCTTGCCACCCTATCACCCTCGCCTACGTCTCGGGTGTGAATTCTGCCTCCGATGCAATAACATGTTTTTATCAAAATTTACCTACTAATTTCATAAGTGATGTTACTACATGTTAACGATTTTCGTATTTTTTCCTTTACTTGTGCTGTAAGACCTTGCTGAAGTACCCTGCAGGCTTTGACTTACTTGCGAATTAGAAAAATATGCGACATAAATGGCCATATATTTCAAAAGAGTCTTATAACCCCTGACTCTCTCTTTTAACATCAAAAGAAAATAGGTAATCCATACATAATTGATTAACGGGAACTCTACATATACCTAATAGCCTGGGCAATGAATGATTGTGGTTGGAAAAGTCGAAAGCAGAAAATCTGACTTATGAACTTTGTTTGGACTAGTTAGAAGATAAACATATTAAAAGTCCTGACCCCTCCGAGGTGAGCCCGAGGGATGGGTGGGCAAAGAAGGTCCCGTTTTTTGGTTTTTTGCTTATATCTCGAAAACGATGCGTCGTATAAAATTTTGTTGTACTACATAATAAAACCTCATAAAATTCTCTACAACTTTGTTTGTCACACTTTTTATCAAACTCCAAAAAAAAAAAAAAAAAAACGAAAAAAAAAAAATATATATGGCAAAGTTGTAGAGAATTTTATCAGATTTCATTGTGTAGTACAATATGTATTCGTGCGACACACCGTTTTCGAGATGCAAAACAAAAACGAAGACGAACGGGACAGAGAATTGGACAAATTTTTAAAAATTTTTCGTTTTTCGGAGCTCATACCAATTCAACGATAAGAGATAGATAAAAACTGTAACAAACAAAGTTGTAGAGAATTTTATGAGGTTTTATTATGTAGTACAACAAAATTTTATACGACGCATCGTTTTCGAGATATAAGCAAAAAACCAAAAAACGGGACCTTCTTTGCCCACCCATCCCTCGGGCTCACCTCGGAGGGGTCAGGACTTTTAATATGTTTATCTTCTAACTAGTCCAAACAAAATTCATAAGTCAGATTTTCTGCTTTCGACTTTTCCAACCACATACCCCTTTTGAGCACTCATTTACCAGACTATAAACAATTCAGTCAAATTATCTACAGAAAAGTGTTCACTGGTCATCACAGAGTCGTGGGTACTGGGTAAATGGTAATGTTGTGCTATCGATGCGAGACTGAAGTACTATGGAGCTATGTTGTGAGATCTCCGACTCAAGTTAACTGACATATGTTCTTATTGCACCCATTTCGTTTGTGCAGTGTAATTTGTATTCTTTTTATTTCGATAATCTCTAACGAAAGTGGAGGGTTCAATAAAATGCAAACATTTACTTTTATCGGCTCTTTTTAATAAATAGGTCGTTGCTTTGGCTTAGTGGTGGTAGTAGTGAGCAGGCGCAGCTACGTAGGCGGGAGCGGCCTTCACAAGGACTGGGGCGGCGGTAGGGGCAGAGTTGTGTACCACCGCGTTGAAGCCGCTGTGGTCGTCGGCGGAGTACTCCACGGTCCTGACGGAGCCGTCGGCCTCGTGGAACGAGTACGAGCCCTTCACGACATCACCGTCGCGGGACTCCTGCTGGGACTTGTTGTCGCCGGTGTGGCCGTCAGCAACTGAGTAGTTGTACTCGTATTTGGGGTGAGCCTGTTAACAAAATGAGCAAAATTAGTTTATCACACAACACAGAGGACCAGTTTACTTCATGCATTGATTCGGCTGCCATGATAACTTACGTCAAACTCAGCAGCGTGGCCAACAACGGGAGCGGCGTGGTAGGCAACAGGGGCAGGAGCGGAGTGGTAGGTGTAGGCAGCTGGGGCAGCTTGGTAGGCGTAGGAAGCCGGGGCAGGCTGGTCGTGACGCACGATGTTTTGGGAAGAAACAGAAGCAGCGGAGGAGTAACGAGCAGGAGCAGTTTGGTAGGCCACGGCGGCGGGAGCGGCCTGGTAAGCGTAGGCAGCCGGGGCGGCGTGGTAGGCGACCGAGGCGTGTTGGGCAGGCTGGTCGTGACGCACGATGTTCTGGGAGGAGACAGCTGCAGCAGAGGAGTAGTGCACGGGAGCGGTCAGCAGACCAGCCTGGCACACCGCCACCAAACCACAAAGAGCTACGATCTGAAAAAAAAGTTTACATTTATGACTATGCGTCTCTAGTGAATTTCAATGAATGAATTCTAATTTTAATAAAATATTCAACGTTTAAAAATAGACTGACTTACTTTGGAGAACATATTGTTTGACTTGTGATCTAACAATGAGTGATACATTTCAGCTAACAGATTTAGTTTATATACTGGTCGATGGTTATTATTACAAAGTTGTAGAACAGCTTACGGTGACCTTACTCTGGGTCACATAGTTTCGCGACTTAGGCCATTCACTGATTGGTAAACTATTTTGAGTAAAAGTTCGTCTTATGGCATTCGTACTCACTGAATCAAGATGTAAGGGTGTCATAGGCAATAATACTTAGACATTATTTAAATCAAACAGCCTTTAGTGCCGCGGCCTGATAACGATTTCCCATATTCATACTGCTTTTAAAAACACGGTATTGAAATCGCACGAGATAGACAGTTGTTTAAAAAAAAACTCAAAGTAAATGTTAAGTTGTTGTTGCAGTTGTTAAAAAAAATGTTCGATATGAATGTATTTCAGTGAAATTCATACAAAATCAAATCTTTTATTACAGTCAGTATCTTCAAATTATAAAGCCATTTATCGATAGCAAATAAACCGTACGGGCTTTGTTCATTTGTATATCACTATCATTGTAGAACAAACTACCGCTGGACCTACGCCACCATTCAACTTGATTTTAGGAAGTCTCTTCCAGGTGCTATCAACCACCCTGAGAAGATCGTCGCTGCGCCGAGTCTAAAAGAGTCCATCCTTCCATACGTTTGCTGGTTATCGATTCTATGGCTGGCCTTTCACCACTTCAGCTTACTTATTCTGTTAGCTGTGACGACTTTGTGAAAGGTCCGTTTACACCGTGTATATTAATAAAATAAAATAAAACCTAAATTAGTTAAGTTTCTTTTATATTGGAATATCCCAATAGTACAAGCTTGCTTCACAAATGGTCAAGCATCAAAAGTCGCTGAAAACCGTTAGGCTATAAAATATATAGTCTGGTCTAACGTTTTCAGCGACTTTTGATCGCGGTGGCCAACTAATGTCAAAATATTATAAACAATTTTTTTTAATCGTGTGATTAGTGCCTAGTGCTCTGACTTGGCTTGACACGTCGTCGAAAAAACATAACCACGAAAAACTATATTCTGTCAGTCACAAATACGTACGATTTATATCATATTTATAGATTATTATATACTAGCTTCTGCCCGCGACTTCGTACGCGGATCCTGTTGCTTATGCCAGCGACAACGGGGTCGTCAAAATCGAAGATCTGAAATGTCTGATGTCGAATTCTAAGAGCCCGGGGACGGGAAAACAACGGGATGCGCGAGACGATTCGAGACGTTCCATATCTTTCATTTTTGTAAGTCAGAAGTCGATGCGTAGATACGCTTGGAACTCAAGCGTAATTCTCTATCCGTGAACGTCTCCGACTTGCGAGACAATGCCTGACGTTCACGATCAGCGGTCAGTCGCACATCACGTTCCCTACTTGTCTCTAGAGACCTAGAAGTCGATGCGTAGATACGCTTGGAACTCAAGCGTAATTCTCTATCCGTGAACGTCTCCGATTCGCGAGACAATGCATGACGTTCACGATCAGCGTTCAGTCGCGCATCATATTCTTCACAGTGCTCTAGAGACCTGCATGTAGATGCGTAAATACGCTGAGAACGCAGGCGTGCTTCGTTATCCAAGAGGAAGAGAAGAGAAGAGAGGAAGAGGTTTCCACGGAGCGAGTTGCAGCAGGCTGCAACTCGCAACAGTTTACATCAGGATGTAAACTGTTACCGCCTTCACCGCGTGGAGGTACTCCCAGCTTATGTTATTTTATAATTATACAGTGAAATTAGTGATAGCTTTGATTTCCACATCAGATGTTTCTGATCTTCGATTTTTATAAGTCAACAGGAAATGCCCATCAGACCGAACAACTTTTGCTAAGACGTCATTCCGTCAGTTATATCACGTCACATTTTTTACCATAATTATCAACATCTGCCAAACCTTTTCCCAATCATGTCGGGGTCAGTTTCCAGTCCAACCGAATGCAGCTAAATACCGGTATTTTAGTGGAACAACTGTGTTCTCAGGCCAAATAATGCCAGTGTTTTGTTAGGATAATATGAATGAAACTACCCTTTAGGACATTTTTTAATTATAATAGTTGATATAGTACGTATTTAATTACATGGACACATTATATTACTTAAAATTTAAAGTGTGTAACATTTTATTTTGACCTAATGTTAAAAATCCCGCGTAATTAAAAGTATCTTAGTCTAATAATCCCTAGGATGATATTACATTATAAAGTATTTCGCTCCAATAATATTATTCCCCGTAATGTTTTTATTTCATAAAAGTATAAAAATTTGACAGGAGAAGAGTGTTGACCAGTCATAAGAGTATTCAGGAATACCAATGTTCTCGTGAACTCCTCTTCTCCCCTCTTCTTGTGAGGAGTAGGTTCACTACAATAGTAACATTACCCTGTAGTATTACTATCCTCACAGTTTGTGTAACTGCATTATATTTATTGAAATATCATGCAGTTACTTCGCCTATGATTCGAGTTACTTTATTCAGGCGCGGATCCAAGAATAGTTAGCAAAAGATCAGAGGACCAAAATTTCAAAAAACTTTGAACCCTCGGTTCTTTTGCCTCCTAAACTGAAATCCGCGCCTGCCACTGTCACATAACAAAACAATTCATGTTGTGCCCTCTGCACATCCCATTAATATGCAATGAAGAATATCTCATGTCGATATTGCTCATAGCGCGTTAATGAAAAAAAAAAACAAATCTGCTTTCACAAACTACTTATTTTGCTTAAAAATAAGTAGCCTATGAAAGCTGAAGGTAGCTTCTTCTGTTTGTTAGGTACTGTCAGGAGCCGAGTAACGTAAAGCATGGATGGTAGTGGCTCCGCAGTGCCGGCATCGTGTCACATCAGCCACCTGAGACGAGTGGAAGACGACATCGCCCGTGAAGACCTGAAACAGAATGCCATTACATTTTAGTACTTGCACGTCTGACCATCATGGGGGTTGGAAGTTTAACTGGAAGCCAAGGTGGTTAAATTAGTATAACGGAAGTAAAAATATGGTTAACAAAGCCGACAGTATCTTGTTCTTCCGACATCCTATTTTTTTGTACCGGAGCATACCTAGGAACCCGTTCGGTCACTGAGGTTATAAAGGTCAAAGGTAAATTAGTCGTCCTCTGCGAACGGGGAGAAAAGAAATACAAGGAAGTAGTCCATCCTTCTAATAAACATGTTGGTGACGGCTTCCAGTTTTACCGGAAGTAGCCGAACACCACTATTTTACATGGAGCAACTGCTTATCTGATCTCCATAATCCAGTCACTGGATAACAAGACCTTGCTATAAGAGAAAATCATAAACATCCACAGTTCAACTACACCCACTGCTGGGCGTAGGCCTCTCTTTGCTTGCAAGAGAATTTAATTTATAAGTAATTTGAACGACATAAGACATTGCGTACTCCTCACATCACCATATACAAATTAAAAGCACATACCTTGGTTTTTTAAGCTGGGACACGCGGTGCCGTAGGGCTGCTGACCCTGCTAGCGACTCCAAGAACCAAGTCCTCCTCCACGGCAGACGGCGGATGGTGCACTGCGGCATAGCATACAGGGAGTCTAGTCTAGTGCAAAGCGCAGGTCACGAATTGTAAATCAATACTTTGAGGCACCTGTCTCACCGGCGGCGATTAGCGAGAACCGAGTAGAGCTAGCAATTAGAAACGAGCAGCGAGTACGCGACGGTGACGGGCGAGTAATCGTTGGTATCCGTGTGTACCAAGCAAGAGTCTCTCAGCGAGTGTTCTGCCCACCAAGCGAGTAGTCTCTTTGATAGCTCTTGTCAATACAACAACCAAGTAGGTACTTGTCGGCGACGTAAACAGCCATTTCTTCCATTTCTTTTACTGACACGGGACCTACAAGCTGTTGTACAAAGATATGTAGGAAGTCGTCGACAGCTAGTCGCTTCCTCGTCGGCGGTGGGACCGCAGCTGCCTCAGCCACATTGCAGCTTGAGAATGTTGTAAAATTAAAATTCCGCTGTGTTGTCAACAAAAAATTGGTGCTTAGAGTCAAATGTACGTATAATGAAATAAACAAACTTTGTCAAAATTAAAGTGGGAAGACTGAAGTTAGAAAAAAATTTTATCTGTCTTTAAGTTTGTGAACATACTCACAGCACTCCTGACTTAACAGGTGCCATTGGAAACAGGGTTACTATAGAATTTTAAATAGACGTACATAAACTCATGCCCGTTGCCCGTAGGGTGCCGTAGCACCTAGTATCTTTTATGATCCTTACAAACTCCTTCTGTTCGTCCACGTTGCACCCATGACCACCGTAGAAACGGGTTTTGTCGACGGAAGAATCTTCTGTATTCCTGTTTAAGTCTATGTGCTCTTCATTTTAACTTCAACTTAATACCATGAATGAAATTTAAATATGGTTATGAATGCATAATAAATAAATTAATTTCACACCTTTTTTTTCCCCGGAGGGGTTCGGCAGAGGTGAATCTTTAGTACACCCACATTTTGTCAGTTCACTGTAAATGATGAATGGTCGGTATAAATTAAAATAAGATGTAAATATTAAATAAAACAACTTTTTATACATTTTATAATTTTAATTCACATAAATTATATAATCATTGCCTTGAAGAGCTAATTTAATTGCCTAAGTCTTATATTTAACGTTCCCTTATTTAACTAAATCAAGAACCTCACCGTAGAAATTGAGTGGAGCAGCTTGTTCTTATTAAATGTATCAGAATTTATTACTTAGTAGTATTGTACAAATTGATTTTAACTTAATTATATGTAATGTTAGCATAAATGTTCAAATTGGTAATGTATAGTACGGATTATAATTATCTGAAATAAATGAATTATTAATAATAATTAAATGTATCAGAACTTATTACTTAGTACTTTTGTACAAATTATTTTTAATTTAATATTATGTAATGTTAGTATAAATATGCAAATTGGTAATGTTATGTATGGATTATAATTATCTAAAATAAATGAATTATTATTAATTATTAAATGTTTCATAACTTATTACTTACATGTTTTGTACAAATTGATTTTAACTTAATTGTATGTAATGATAGTATACATAATATGCAAATTGGTAATGTTATGTATGGATTATAATTATCTGAAATAAATGAATTAATAAATATAACTAAATGTGTCATAACTTATTACTTAGTTTAATATTTTCAAGACTATAAGTAACTAATATAAGTTACTAATATTCTTGAACGCTTAAAACAATGTTTGACAGAAAATTTCCATTTACGACTGCAGCAAAAGGTGGATAATCTCCCCGCATGCGCCTTATATGGGGAGATTCGCCAGAGCCTCGTTGGTGAAGTCAGCAGGGTGCACCGCGGGCAGGTGAGGTTGGCTTTGGCTCTGTAGGTGGTGGTAGAGCCGCTTACACCCCATCAGTGTTCGCTCGAGTGGAGGTGTGTGCGACGGGATCCCTTCTATTTGCATAATATTCTTTTTCCTAATATACTTTGGCATAACAATTTTGGCATACTTTGTTTTGCCATAATAATACTTTGCCATATATTTTTTTGGCATACAGTTTATGTTGCCATAATTATCTTGGAGACTAATTTGTTTTGGCATAATAATACTTTGCCATATTTTTTTTTGGCATACAGTTTATGTTGGCATAATTATCTTGTAGACTAATTCGTGTTGGCAAAAATTGAATTCGCAAAATGTTACTAGGCATACTAACTATTAGCGTAATTAAAATTAAAATATTGTCTTAAAAATTGAATATGTTGTGCTACAAAAGTGAGTGCAGAATGGAATCGCTGCAAAACCGACTCCACGTAGTCTTGTCTGCCCTACCCCTAGAGTGTAATTTAAGCCCGCGCAGGCGCGGAGGGGCGAGGGGGCCCGCGAGCTGAGGAGCAGGTGGTTTTAACGCTCGCTGCCGCGGCTGAGGCTGGCCGGCGTAGCCGGCCAGCAAGCCGAAGCTGCGGTGGTGAGCGTAAAACACATCTGCGACGATAAGCTCGCGTGGGACCGCCGGAGCCCCGCAGCGCCGGAGCTGTGACAGAAACCATGCCTGCTGCATGTTGCATGCTGCATACTTGCTTGCATGCTGCATGCTTACTTGCATGCTGCATGCTTGCTTGCATGCTGCATGCTTGCTTACATGCTGCATGCTCGCTTGCATGCTTCTTACAGGGAAATAAAAATCACATAAAATGTTCACAATCAACTGTTTTATAATGATGAATGTTTTGATTGATTGATTTTCTGCCGTTTAATGACTATCGATACGAAATGTATGCCAAAAGACGACTCTGACTGTGAACTTTCTGTGATAAGATGGTTCTGCTTTTTAAAAATAAGTATTAGTCTCTAACATTTTAGGAGTTAGTTATTATTTTGCGTACTTGTTATGCCTATAAAAATAATTATGTTTTAATATCATTATGCGTAAGTAAATGTATGCTTTAAAATGTTATGCTTAATCATTATTAGGAGTAGAAAAATTATGCTTAAAAAAATTATGCGGAAGCTGTTATGCGTAAGTAATGTTATGCGAAAATATAATTAGGTTAAACAAAAGTATGCCAAGTCATATTAGGTCTTAAAATTTTATGCAAATGGATAGGGAACCGTGTGCGACATACCTAGATGTGACTGTGAATCGACTGAGAAGATCTGCACGCCTCACAGTCGAGTAGGACCTGAAAAATGGAGAAGGTTTTGTTAAAAAATAAAGTAACATACAGCACGCACGGTTCAGCAGTGAATTCGAAAATTTAGATTTTCGAACCATATCTACTTAAGTCCTCTCACAGAATGGAGACCTGTGTCACAACAGTGGAAACGTTATAAGCTGATGCATAATCAGCTTATAACGTTCTCTAACTCATTATCACTCTTTGAAAGCTGTGTAACCATTTTGGTGTACAATAAAATATACTCTATATCCATCTGCTTAACATTCAATGTTTCATAATTTAACATTCTCTAATTTTTTTACACATTTCAGCAAAGAAACAAAAACTCACCTTCATCTTTTGCGCTGCTAGGCTGCAGATTCGGCTCGAAGGACCAACTTGAAGACAATAATTATGAATGTAGAATAATGATCCGCAGAAGTCTTCAGAGACGAGCTGCTCGCCCGCCCGGCACCTGAAATAATTTAACAGTGATGTGTGAGAATATTGCAGAGCAAAAGGAGATGTTACCCATTGTTGGGCCAAGGAGTTTGCTTAACCATTCCCAACCACTTCAACTCCTTACAGCTAGAATCACCAGGTAAGTGCTGAGGCAAAGAAACTTGACTATTACCGGATAATAGATTTCACTGACTTGAAACCCCTTTTAAAATAACTCGACAGAAGGATAGGAAAAAATATTGTGTTTGATCAAATCAATAACGTAACATAACATTATGACTGTACCTTGGCTATGTTTAAGTCTTTTGTAAAGATGGCGAACCTAATGAAATCAATCGGGCACAAATGCAGGCTCTGTGACTTCTGTTGGTATTTATAATTTCAGATGAAAAACCTAATAACAATTTGCTCGACTTGGTAATCGAATCCAAAACCAAATACTATCTCATGATGCACGTTGCAACGAGGGCTTTATTGTCGAGAAATTTTTGAAAGTGTTAGGTATTGTGACAATTTCAATATTTAAACAACGATGACTGTAAGCTAAGAAGAAATACTAAACCACTAACCTTCAAATTAGATCCTTGGATACGCTGTACTGTAGGGCTCCAGCTCCCGGAGCCCCGGTGGCGGCTCGAAGCACCTACTCGTCACGCACGGCAGACGGCGGGCGGCGCACTGCGGCATTGCACAAAGAAAGTCTAGTCTAGAAAAATCTAGCTGCACTGCGCAGGTCACGATCAATACTTGGATATGAGATATAAGATCCAGTTATTTTTATATTTGTGATACAAAACCAAAGCCTATTAAGTTTTCTTCCTATAAATGTTCTTTAAACTGAACAAAGATGCGTTGCCAAGGAGATTGTTCCGCCACTTCTCAGCACACTATAATGTGGCGAAGGGCGGCCGTTTTGAGATATTTATTACCTTATGTAATTTTGATGTTCAAAAATTGGGGTTATTGTACATTCGCCACAAAGTAAATTCGTCACATTTTGTAAACTCCATACATTGAAAGTGTATTCGTCACATGCATAAAAAATATGTGTAAATTCGTCACAAGTCTGCATAGGTACATACTTTTTGCATAAAGTACTGGTAGAAAACAAAGTTAATGATTTTAGCGCTCGTAATGAAAGTGATTTCTAAAATCTTTCTTTTCTCTCCTGCGCTCCTGCACATGCTATCACGCGCTCACTCGCTCGCTGTATCTATCTCTTTCTAGCCGTTTCTAAGATGCGACCTGCAAGGTGCATCGGAGGGACGGGAGTAGGAAAAGCGTTCCCGCAGGTAGGATGGAGTTTTAGGGTTATGGAGGATGTTAAATAGCAAACACAATATCCGAGAGTTCCTGCGAAGTCGAATTGGGACCCACTTGAGTATTTTGCGAAAGTTAGAGACATGATCATACTTTTTAAGGTTAAAAACAAAACTTTGTAGTCTCGGCGTAGTCTATGATGGGGTGAATAAGAGTTTGCGCAAGGGAGATTTTGGTGTTCAAAGGCAGGAAGCTCTGGAGGCTTTTCAATGAGTGGAACGTGTAGTGCACTTTATGACTAACTTCAGCAATATGGGCAGTCCAAGATAAGTAGGAATCCATGGTCACCCCCAGGTTTTAAGCTTTAATTTCGTAATCAATCTGAACTCCATTCAGCCTGATTGGAGACAGCGACGCAACATCGAGCCTATTCCGCATATACCTGCTGCCTTTGATCAAGGCCTGAGATTTTTTAGGGTTGATTTGCAGTCCAAAGGACCGCGACCACTCACCAATCAAATCCAGATCCTTGTTCATGACAGACACGGCGGCTTCCGCATCTTCCCTTAGGAAATGATGGTAAAGCTGCAAGTCATCGGCATAGAGATGGAAGAAGGAAGAGATGACTCTGGTGACAGAGTTAATGAAAATAGAGAAAATAAGAGGAGAGAGAACGCCGCCCTGAGGCACACCCGCGCTAAGAGGGCACCAATCAGAAGAAGACTCATCAAGCCGAACACGCTGCGAGCGGTCTTTAAGATACGAGTCAAACCAACCAATAGAAGAAGAGGAGAAATTAAGAGATTTAAGGATCCCCAGAAGGATGTCGAAATCAACAGAGTTAAAGGCGCTGCTAAAGTCTAGAAGTACAAGTAAGGTAAGAGACTTGTAGTCCCTAGCCCATCAAATATCGTCAGTAACCTTTAAAAGAGCCGTTACAGTGCTATGGCCAGGACGAAAACCAGATTGAAAAGTACTAAGAAGGTCATTCCTAGAAAGAAAGGCCGTGAGTTGCTGATGGACAATGTGCTCAAGAACTTTAGAGAGATAAGGGAGGATGGAAATGGGTCTAAAATCGGTTGGTGCAACCGGATTAGAGATTTTGGGTAAGGGGATGATATGGGCTTGTTTCCAGACCTCAGGAACAGTACAAGAAAAAAGGGAGTAATTAATAATGTGAGTTTAAAAAGGGAAGTAATGTGGGAAGGATAGGAGAAATCATTCTTAAGCAAAGGTTGTCATTATCAACGGCAGAGGAGGAGATAGCAGAAATAGATTTTTTGACGTCAATCTCACTCACAGGACTAAGTGATAACAGAAACATTAAGAGAAATAGAAAATACCAACTAGAATACCAGCCACAACATTTGCAAGCAGAAAATAATAGAAATTTAGGACTTATTAAGTTCCATGCAAAAATTAAAATGACAGTAATACTTTGACAAACGTCACGTTAATATAACAAAAACATCTACCGGCTAGCAAAAAAATAAACTGAGGAAAAGTAGTAATAAAAACGAATTGTAAAAAGTATGGGTAGATCAGCTGACCCATAGTTGATATTGTCCGGCGTGAATTGTCAGGCACCAAGACAATAATCTTTCCCTCTGCAGACCAGCAGTTATTGATACTAAAGTGCTTTCGGGAAGCCATAAATACCTGGTGTCGTGTTTTGGTTAGGAACTCGGAAATAGTGATACCGCCGCCCGAGTGTAGTTTTACTGTCATAAAATGAGATTATTGATGTGATTTAATTATAACTATCTATTCTATCTATTGTTTTTATTATAACTGTAATCTTGCAAGCAAATCAGCCTATTGCAATAAATATATATTATATTTAGTTGTAAGTAAAACTGTGATTATTACAGTGATTTAATTATCTTTCTATTGTTTTTGTTTTAACTGTAATGTTGCAGGCAAATCAGCCTATTGCAATAAATATAATATATAGTTGTAAGTACGACTGCGATTTTTTATGTAGATGCAAATTACCAAAAAAAATGTGATTATTTCTGCGATTTAATTATCTTTTTATTATTTTTCTTATAGTTGTAATGTTGTAAGCAAATCAGCCACTTGCAATACATGTTTATTTAGGATTAGGCGTGTCACGCAGGTCACGCTGTCATTGACAAAGCGGGCTTAAAAACGCACAAAACCAGACAATATTAGCCTATATTTTAGATGTAGTAGTATTTTTATGTGAATTTCTGTGATTATGAAAAATAAAGAAATAAAGTTTTACTCTTTATTGTTTGATTTTTCTGCTGCCTGTACGGCAATAAACAATATGGCGGATTTTTATTCATGAAAATAGAGTTGTGGCGAGTTTACACATACTTTTTTTCGTGGCGAATTTACTTTGTGGCGAATGTACAATAACCCAAAAATTGCTGATTTGCCGTCTGATTGGAATAAATGACTTTTTATTTTGATCGTGATTGTGTTTCGCTGTCTGGTAGGACTGAACGTTAGGTCCTGTGGAAAGCGTTATTGGGTTTTTCATCTGGAATTAGTCAGTGGCAGCCGTGGAGTCACCACCTATTTCATGGGATCAAATATTACTGGCAAAATGTGGGTGTACTATATAATAAGCAACCTTGCGAACCCTGGCTAACCCTTCAGGGATTACAGGCGTAATATACATATTTTCTGTGTTTTCGCTCTGACAGTGTTAAAGTAAATTAGCAAAGTTTACGGTGACTATGGTTTCAGACAGTCCACCATATTTCAGTTTACTTCTAATCATCATCATCCTCTTGTCCTTATCCCAATTTATTTGAAATTGCTGCAGCAATTGTTCTTTTTCTATATTTGTCTATTAGTCATTATTTCAGTAGTCGTCCCCTTTCTATCCATCCATCGCTTATTTCGACTTCCAATGCTCTTATAACCATCCATACTTTAAGAATTTGGTAAAATAAAAGGTTTATGTTTATGTTTCCAAAAAAAAAACACTAAAAAGTGTAAAAAAAGAAAAGTAAAAATAAGTTTAGGAAGACGGAAATTCTTGTTAATTTGATTTTATTTTTTGCCACCGACTTCCAAAATTTTTCTTTATCTTACTTTACACTTTTGTTATTTATCCCGATTTTGTGTGTGATTTTTTAAAGTCAATTCAATATCAAAATATTTTATTTCACATATTGCTCAATGCAGGGTTCGGGTTGGCCGTTTTCTAAGGAGAAGAACCGGCACGAAACTCCATAATGACTTTTCTTCCTCATGGTGAGTTCTCTCGTCACAAACGTTCGGGTGCCAGAGAGAGACATAAAAGAGCAACATCAAAAAGAAGTGTCTGTGTAAATTTGGGTGCTTTTGAATGTGCAAAAAATAGTTGAAATTAATAGTTGGCAAAACGGGAGTGAATGTTTGAAGATCAAAATAGTTACTAAAAGGCATTTTTGTTTTCACTTGTATTGCACATCTTTTGTTTAGGTGGTGAATCGGGAAAGTTACGAGACGGGATGTAGCCGTTATTTATTATTCATTTATATATTTTTATGCAGTGTAGTTCGTTTTTTTTTTCCTATTTCAATAATCACTATTGATTGATATTTGATTGTAAATCAGGGTTTAATAAAATGCAAAAATTTTGGTACGTCAATGTCTTTTTAATAAATATTTAGTAAGCTTCGTCTTAATGGTGGTAGTAGTGAGCAGGCGCAGCTACGTAGGCAGGGGCGGCTTTCACAAGGACTGGGGCGGCGGTAGGGGCGGAGTTGTGCACCACCGCGTTGAAGCCGCTGTGGTCGTCGGCGGAGTACTCCACAGTCCTGACGGAGCCGTCGGCCTCGTGGAACGAGTACGAGCCCTTCACGACATCACCGTCGCGGGACTCCTGCTGGGACTTGTTGTCGCCGGTCTGGCCGTCAGCAACTGAGTAGTTGTACTCGTATTTAGGGTGAGCCTGTGACAAAAATAAACAAATTAAGTCTTTAATACAACGAATAGGATCAATTTACTCCAAACATTGATTCGGTTGCTAAGGTAACTTACGTCGAACTCAGCAGCGTGGGCGACGACGGGAGCGGCGTGGTAGGCAACAGGGGCAGGAGCGGAGTGGTAGGCGACGGCGGCGGGAGCAGCGTGGTAGTTGTAGGCAGCTGGGGCAGCTTGGTAGGCGTAGGAAGCCGGGGCAGCTTGGTAGGCGTAGGAAGCCGGGGCGGCGTGGTAGGCGACCGAGGCGTGTTGGGCAGGCTGGTCGTGACGCACGATGTTCTGGGAGGAGACAGCAGCAGCAGAGGAGTAGTGCACGGGGGCGGTCAGCAGACCAGCCTGGCACACCGCCACCAAACCACACAGAGCTACGATCTGAAAAAAAAAAAACATAATTTATAAATATGCTTTTCTGTAGTGCATTTCAATGAATGAATGCAAATTTTAATATAATATTCAACGTTTAAAAATAGACTGACTTACTTTGGAGAACATATTGTTTGACTTGTGATCTAACAATGAGTGATACATTTCAGCTAATAGATTTAGTTTATATACTAGTCGATGGTGGTTCATAAAACAAGTTGTAGAACGAGCTTAACGTGACCTTACTCAGGGTCACTATTTCGCTACAGACCATTCACTAATTGGCAAACTATTATTGGTAAAAGTTTAAGCTATTCTATTATATTTTAATTAATAATGCGTGTATGACCAGATTGTTTGAACGTGGATGAGGGCAAAGGAGTATGTAAGGACCGTGGGAGGTGGCGTTACGTGGTTTCTGCCAACCCCCATGAGAAAAAGGCATGAGTTTATGCAATGCCTGTTTCTGTGTGTCACTTCAAGGTTTATTTTCTGTGATTTAATTATTATTGCTTTATTCATTTTCTTTCCATATTATTTACATTTTTAAATATTTTTATTAACAAAAAATATATAAAAACATTAAAAAACATAAAAAATAGTAACCCACCGGCATCGGGAACAGGAACGAGCTACCAGTGGTCAGGGCTTTTAAATTATTATTTATTATTCCTGATTGTGTTTTAATTATATTTTGTACTTAACTTGAGGCATTACTGACTGCAGACAGACATAATTAATTTGTAAGAGTTAAATTATCTAAAGTCGCTAACATGCGCTCAGAAAACATTTGTCGTAAGAGAGTATGAAGTTAATGTGTATCATTCCACCGGGTGGGAAATGAATAAGCACGCATATGAATTTCACGCAAATAACTTTCACATTTAAGTGAAAAAACTTTTTTTGAACTTAAATGACGTTATTAATTTTATTTTGACAGACATTTTAAAAGATTTTGGTTTAATTTTAAGTCTCATGGTCATAGAAATCTTTGTCAATAAATGAACTGATTTTTAAATACATAAGATAAAAGTAAAAAAGTTTGAAAAAAAGAAACAGTAATTATGGATTGATATGAAATTCATTTGCAAGCATTTTTCGTATTTCCGTGAAGTCAGTTCAAGTTGTTTAATTTTCTTCTTGCTCTAGGAATTTTGTTGACATTTCAACTTTGTTAGTTTTTTTTACAATAGAGATTTTACAATAAAAATGGATTCGCTAGATTGTATTGTAAATCAGGGTATGCGCAACTCCACGTCTAATGTGCGATTTTTGTGCACACCCTATCTTCCTGACAAAGGCCAGCAACGCCAGGTTTTGTTATATATTCTGGTTTCAATATTTGAAGTGACGTATTTTTAGTATTAGGAATTGTTTGCATTTTGCCTGTAGGTACGCGGTGTCAGAGTTCTTTCCTTTGGAATTCTGAATTTGTTTCATACATACAACAAAGTATGCTTGGTGAAGTCATCAATAACTACAGATCAGAATCGAAATATTCCGCTGCGATATCTTTTCACGTTTGTTATGTTCATGTTCAATGAAAAAGTTGTGGGCTTTGGAAGTAATATTATTTTATCGGGTCACTGGCACAAAATCGTGGGGACACACCCCACGTATTGAAAATAAGCTAATAATTTTAAGTATTCAGCAATTCTTAATTTTATTAAGATTTAGATAATAGAAGCATCGTCGCACAGGGACGCCTAGAAAACGTTGGCTGAGACGACTTAGATGCGTTTGTGACAGACTGGCCGGAGTAAACGGAGCACGGAAAAAAGAGTTGAAGGTCATGGGGGAGACCTTTACCCAGCAGTGGGACAATGTAGGTTAGAATTTTTTATTGGTAATAGGTTTTACTCTACATGCTACTATTTTTGACGACACTGAAATCGCAAAAAAAAAAGCTGTTGTTTACATACTTTAGGTGTAGGTGGACACAAAAAGGACAAGCCAACTGATTTTTTTTCGCGGTTCCTGTGTGTTTTTCCCAACTACATTACCAGTTATATACTAAAATACTATGGGACCTAGCTGTTATGATCAGTATTAAAGGACCTTGGGTATTTTTCTATGAACTCTGGGCGTAAGACCAACAGAATTGACATAAATCTCAAACAATAGCTTATGGTTAGGACTTGACTTCGTTCTAAACCAACAAGTACCTGAGTCGCCCTAGAACAGATATAAAACCAGTTGAAATAGAAACATTTGACCCATTATTAAAACTAATAATAAACCTAGCCTCACACAGCCTAAACAGTCGTTAGTCGATTCTAGATCCTCGCTGGCTTACCTCGGATTGTTTGCAGTGTGCTTAGCTTTAGTACACTGTTTTCAACTAGATCTACTTTAGATACGTCGATTTTAAAATTAAAAATACTCTTTTCACCTACATATTTTCATAATTTTAAGAATGGATTTATATCTATGAATGATACTGATTGTGATTGATGAAAACTATTTAACTAAAATACTATAGGATAAGTGTACTTTTTAATAAAAAAATACACCGCGCGCTCGTTTTAGGGCCTCTTATCCCCGGCGACTTTGGTACTTGTCACCATAGTTTGGATTGAATAACTTATTGTGGGCTATGATTTAGGATATATTTCAATTCTCTTCGATTTACGCCCATTTTAGCCAATACCCTTAATCCAGTGAAAATAATGTCGGCGCTAGATGGCAGATGCGCAGATGCACCATTTTCTGACCAGCATTGCATCTGTATCAAACACAATTAGATTATTTTATTTTCTGTATAAATCACAGAAAATACACTGTTAAATTTTGATCGTTTTAATCCCGCGGAGAATCGATCTGGTCCATGAAACACTATCGATTTGTGAAGATAAAATTAAAAAACAAAATACATTTTTTTTTAAACTCGAATTAATTCTCGCATGAGTGAAAAAACGATGCGAAACGTAAGTAGGCAGCATTCGGTACTAACAACTATTATGCGTAAACGCAGTCAACGTGGACTCACAAAAATTAGCCAATCCTAGACCAAGCCCCGCCCCCAAACCACATTTGATTGGCGATGCAAACGCCGCGCGCCCCGCGACCCCGCGCGCTAAGGGCATCACAGGACTACGTCATGTAAACAATTCAGTTTCTCTAAGGCGTCATCGGTGTGTTGTTGTTACGATAATCCTTGTCGCGCGAAAGTAATGGCGTCTCGTAATTACGTGTACTCCAACCTGTAGTTCGTTGCCATGGTGCAATTTTACGCGGGTTTTGATGCGCAAGCGGCTCGTCGTCTCTACAGCGAACCAAACCACTTGCAATCATGCCAGTGGATATTAAACAATCGCGAAGTTAATATTCTGTGGACGGACGAATCGACTTTTACGCGTGTAGGACTATTTAATCAACGAAATGAACATTTTTGACACACGTGATTAGTGAGTGTAGTCATCAAGTGCGCGAACAATTATTACGTACCGCGAGGAGTCCCTTAGTATTAAATAAATCAAAGGTGATTTAGGTATGTAACAGAACTTATTTTAAATCATTATAAATAATTTTGATTCCACATTTTTAAATTCGCCATAACGGCACGATTACGATTATGACGGTCTTAAGCCCGTAAAAGTATGAAGGAAAATTTGGAATCATTTAATTTGTTAACGCGAACATCAGCTGAGCGAGTCAATAACCTAACTTGTAGGTATGACGACGCGACGCACGCGTAGGCAACTAGCTTGTGGGGCTACTACTGAATTCATTCATTTTGCGAGTATGACGTTATCACTTAATTTTTTTTTTTTTTTAAGTGATTCAGTGCTGTGCACGCTTTTGATGAATAGTATTTTGTAAGTTAAACCACCGGTCCAAGGGATTAAAACGATCAAAATTTAAGCGTGTATAACAACAAGATCTATTATGGGGTAAATAAAATGATTGATATGTACTTCACTTTAAGTTTATTATAAATAAGTAGGTTTTTTTGGTCTAGTGGTGGTAGTACTGAGCGGGCGCAACGTAAACGGGGGCAGCCTTAACATGAACGGGCGCGGCAGTAGGGGCGGTGTTGTGCACCACCGCGTTGAAGCCGCTGTGGTCGTCGGCGGAGTACTCCACGGTCCTGACGGAGCCGTCGGCCTCGTGGAACGAGTACGAGCCCTTCACGACATCACCGTCGCGGGACTCCTGCTGGGACTTGTTGTCGCCGGTCTGGCCGTCAGCAACTGAGTAGTTGTACTCGTATTTCGGGTGAGCCTGTGACAAAAATAAACAAAATAAGTCTATAAATACAACAATCAGGATTAATTTACTCCAAGCATTGATTCGTTTGCTAAGATAACTTACGTCGAACTCAGCGGCGTGGGCGACAACGGGAGCGGCGTGGTAAGCAACAGGGGCAGGAGCGGAGTGGTAGGCGACGGCGGCGGGAGCGGCGTGGTAGGTGTAGGCAGCTGGGGCAGCTTGGTAGGCGTAGGAAGCCGGGGCGGCGTGGTAGGCGACCGAAGCGTGTTGGGCAGGCTGGTCGTGACGCACGATGTTCTGGGAGGAGACAGCCGCAGCAGAGGAGTAGTGCACGGGGGCGGGCAGCAGACCCGCCTGGCACACCGCCACCAAACCACACAGAGCTACGATCTGAAAGCAATTGTTTTTAATTGAGTATCTTCTTCCATGACTCCAATATTGTAGTCAGGCCTTTCTTGCGTTTTTGAATTTTTTAACTTCTTGAATACTTACTTTGGAGAACATTTTTGATAACGCTATTTGTGTGATCAAACGATTAGTGATATTTTTGTAGTCGCGCATTTAGTTTTTATACCAGTTGACAATTGATCGAGTGTGGGCTGTGGAGGTTGTTAGACGAGATTTTTGCAACCTTGCGTTGGGTCACATAGTTGAGTGAGTCAAACCATTCACTTAAAGGTTTCAAAAGCTTCACACGAATATAAACTTTCTTATTATCATCATAGTGGCCTTTCTTTGCTTGTACTAGTAACGATGCATTCGAAGTAAAACATTCCATGAGAATGCCCAATTCTGATTATAATAATATAATAATAATAATTTATTTAATTCAGACCATTGATCCATATAGTGTTAGTAAAATCTTAACCTATTGTTAGTACATAAAAAGCTTAAATTAATTGGCGACATGTACGCCAGTACGCACATGCCTAGCTGCCCAGTGCCTAATGAAAGGCCCATCAATTTTGTCCGCCAGTGTAGCCAGTATGTTGTTGGGGCTACCCCTGAATCGCTTCAGCATACTCGCACAACGCTTGCGCATAACGGCATAAAAATCATCTAATCTCGCTTCAGCGAACATGCCAGACGCGCTACAAAACCGAGGTAGCCCCAACAATATCCTCAACGCATTGTTATACTGAACGCGCAGAGCGTTGTAAGCCTTCTGCGTATACCTTACCCACAGGCTGCACGCGTAAAACGATTGACAAAACGCTCGAAAAAGAGTCAGTTTCACCTCCTTAGTACAACGTGCAAACCTGCGAGCCAGCATATCTCATCTGGCTGCCAACGCTCTGCGCTCCCTATCTAAATCTTGGTCATCCATGAGAAAGTCCGTGACAACATGACCTAGGTATTTAAACTGCGTAATGAACTCCAACGGAGTTCCTCGTAAGTTAATAGATGGAATATTAACAGGTGTATTGTTGCGCACTCTAAAAACAATTACCTTGGTCTTGGAGGCATTATACCTCAAGCCATGAGCCTCCGCGTACCTCTCACAGATGGCCAACAATTTCCTCAGACCACAGATTGATGGACTGAGCAGCACCATATCATCAGCGTAACTTATGTTGTTGATCATAGTTCCATCAACAGAGCATCCGATCTTGGTGCCGCTCAGCTCACCAATCAGCCGATCCATATACACATTAAAAAGACTCGGTGAAGTCGATTATGAAGTGCCATCGATTGTTTGGGACGAATGAGAAGCTCGTGGCTTAATAATAATAGCCGCTCGGGTTAATCTTTAGGTTAAGCCGTGTTTGACCCATTACATACCGAGTTTCCTCCGTGCCTCTAATCAGATTAAATCTAAACCGGTTTTGTATAATCTAATAACTTTTTTTAATTACCAGAAATATCGTACCAGTGAGCCTAGATAATTGAGATTTCCTGCCAAAGCGTATTGTGTTTCTGCATCGACTTTCAACATTCTGCATTGACCTAAGTGTATTCATCAATTCTCAGCTTTCTCATCAAGTTCAGCTCCCATATTGAGACTTAAAGCCATGACTGGCTTTGACTGTTGGACTGAGAAATGTATTTTTTTAAATAACAAAATCAAACTCGAAATAATTTACAAGTAATTTTGTTGAATCTGTATGGCAAGAATTACTATTTGAAAATCTTTCAGCTTTTATAAAAATGCACTGGAATGGTGCAGCATATAGGTCCCTCGGAATTAATCTGTATCGCTTTCTATCTAAATATCCAATCCCCTTCTAGTCATATCATTTTGCAAATATCCCGTCCGTAGTCTCTTTAATACTCAATGTTTTGAACTGTAAATGATCTTTTTACTCTGGACGCTCTTAGCTTGTACTTCTTCTCACATAAATGTATAGTATCCACATGAATGATGTAACCAAGATTTTGTAACAATATTTTGATTGAAAAGAGTGTCCATAGAGTTTCTTGCCCATTCTTCTCCATAGAGACCTACGCCTTGGAATGGACAACTACAGTACTTTCACCAGTTATTATGCGTTGTGTCTGTAACTGTAGTTTCGCTCAATGTTTTTTTGTGACATTCAAAAATGCCTGTAATGGTCTAATTGAAATAAATGCTTTGAGTTTTGAGTTTGAATGATATTATAAATAAAAAAGAGGTAGATATCGCACTAGCACGCCCAAATTATTGCATACAAGTTCATACAATTGTCGTAATTTAAGTACATCAAGCGCAATAGCTATCTCTTTCTTTATCATAAGTTCCGTATTTTATATCGCAGCCGTAACAACGCAACGATATTTGAACGCCGCTCAGTATGGACGTATCGTATCTTTCTTTATAATATCATTGTTAGTACTAATATTTTATTACTCAACCACATAATCCATTCACATTTTCAAATTCATCCATAGATAGATTTACTCAGCTTTGGAGCTAAATGTCTATAAAGTAATTATCATGATAGCCTTTAACACTTGGTCATGTCCTAACATATTTTTCAGTCATCAAATACACTTATTGGCACCTGATCTAATTAATCGACATTTCTCATGATCTAGTGATTGATTTAGAATGTAGATGAGATTCCGACAGAGGCAGCTATAAACATGTAAGTATTTTGCAACTACTAAAACTCGATTCAATTTAAACAAGCGCCATTTATTAGTAAAGAGCTTAACCGACATTACGACACGCACACGCCTAAGCGATTGTGGGAATGTGTCCTGATATCATCATTTTTAATTTAGAAATGATCAATTATTTGTAATCAGTTGTAAGAAGCCTATTTTATCTATTAGGTTTCCCTACCACAAACAATAAATGGTTAACAAAGAATTGTAAGAAACTACATCATATCATATAGTTATTTGTTCTGCGTAAGCAGATCTTACAAAATAAATAATTCATCAGGCACTAAAAATAATTGTAATGATGTAATCACAAGTGTTTAATGTAAAATCTTTTACAGCGAGTATAATCACTCAGGGTTAGGTATCACATAGGCCGTTCAAAAACTATAAACTATAATTTTTCATCATTATTATCATTCTTCTCTTGCCCTTATCCTAATTTATTTAGGTTATACATAAAAACGTGACACAATTTAAGTTTAGAATAATTTATTTGTATTAAGCATGAAGTCAACAACAATATACAACTAAAACAATATTGCCACTTTAGTGGTGGTAGTACTGGATAGCGGGTGCGGCCTTGACGAGCAGAGGCGCAGCCTTAACATGGACGGGTGCGCCCGTGGGGGCGGTGTTGTGCACCACCGCGTTGAAGCCGTTGTGGTCATCAGCGGTGTATTCCACGGTCCTGATGGAGCCGTCAGCCTCGTGGAAGGAGTAAGATCCCTTCACGACATCACCGTCGCGGGACTCCTGTTGGGACTTGTTGTCGCCGGTGTGGCCGTCAGAAACCGAGTATGAGTACTCATACTTGGGGTAGGCGATCTCTTCTTGGTGAGCGACAAGTTTGGCAACAGGGGCAGCGTGGTAGGCTACCTGGGCGGGGGCAGCTTGGTAGGACACCTGGGCGGGGGCAGCGTGGTAGGACACCTGGGCCGGGGCAGCGTGGTAGGCCACCTGGGCGGGAGCAGCTTGGTAGGACACCTGGGCAGGGGCAGCGTGGTAGGCCACCTGGGCGGGGGCAGTTTGGTAGGACACCTGGGCAGGGGCAGCGTGGTAGGCCACCTGGGCGGGGGCAGCTTGGTATGACACCTGGGCAGGAGCAGCGTGGTAAGCAACGTGGGCAGGAGCGGCGTGTTGGGCTTGCTGGTCGTGACGCACTATGTTCTGGGAGGAGACAGCCTCAGTATGGGAGTAGTGAGCGGGCGCGGCCAGGAGACCAGCCTGAGCGGCAGCCACAAAGGCGCACAGAGTTACCAGCTGGAAAATTATGAAATAAATATTATTAATATTTAATTACACTGTTGTTTATTAATTACTAGCACTTCGACCGCAAAAATTGTGATGGCTCAGTTAATTTACATGATATAAATATAATTTTAGCCTTTGTCACTTCCTAATAATGTAGCTTTCTAATGGTGAAAAAATGTTAAAATCGGTCCAGTAGTTTCGGAGCTTATTCGGTACAAACAAACAAACAAAAAACTTTCCACTTTATAAATATTAGTGTAGATTTAAATTTTTAATCGTCCATTCTAACTTACTTTGGAGAACATGTTGTTTCTTTTGTGATGAAAAGATGATATGATAATCCAAATCTCGAAGCTAAACTATTTATAATACAGATCGTTGCGTATTAACAAATTCTAGAGTAAGTAGTGGAAGTTGTCAAACGAGCTATACGCGACCTTGCTTCGGGTTATAATATGGTAACACTAATCAATCCATTCACTGAGGGTACATCGTCGATTGCAAGAAATTTCACAAGTCGTATGTCACTTAACTATGTGAGGCATATTTTTAGAGGCCTATTACCAGCTGGTGGCTTTTTGCTTATGATATCGATCATAATATCTGTATCGCAGTAAAATAATGGCTAGGCTCAAACTCTAAAATGGATACACGATGATAAATCTTGGCGTTACCTAATTATAATCTCAGAATAGATTGAAGTAGATATTACATATGGGAGAAAATAAATAAAATCAGTATTTTGCTTCATACATTGATTCTGGTGTTATACTGCTTTGATAACTTACATCAATTCAGCTGTTTGGGCGGCAACGGGTGCGACGTGGTAGAAAACGTCGGGAGCAGCTTTGTAGGCTACGGCAACAGGGGCAGCGTGGTAGGTGTAGGCAGCCGGGGCAGCGTGGTAGGTGTAGGCAGCTGGGGCGGCGTGGTAGGCGACCAAGGCGTGCAGGCTGGTCGTGACGCACGATGTTCTGAGAGGAGACAGCCGCAGCAGAGCTCTAGTGCACGGGGGCGGGCAGCAGAGCTGCTTGGCACACCGCCACCAACCCCACACAGAGCTACGACGGTATTTGTTGTTTTTGTATGAAGTGAAGTCCTAATTATAAGCTACTTTTTGAGATATATATCAATTGCGTTGGTCCTACGCCCAGCTTTCATAGAAAATTGCCCATGGTCCTTTAGAAAGCATTTTTTTCATCAGATGACACAAATTTTCTGGTGCGATCCCGAACGTAGTCGAAGAACCGCTACTAGTTGGTAGATAGTTGGTTGGTAGTTGGTAGATAATTGGCGCTAGGGAAGTTACAGGATACCAAAAAAATGCGTGACAAATCATTTCACATTTATTAAACTTAGAAGACAAAATTACTAACTATTTTTTTCCAAATGATTGCAATCTTAGTGTTACTGGATACGATCCCATGGACAGTTCTATGCGATAGAAAATAAATCATTAAATTAGTACAACATCTCGTTAAAACGGCCTAAATCTAGCAATACCAATCGTTTAGTTTTTGAGTGACACCTAAAAATATCGTTCGAATTAAAATAAAAGCACACTTTGATAATTATAATATTGAAAATGTTATTAGTAAGGCCTGTAAACTATTTTTAAAGATTTCTTTTAACAATGAAAACAAGGTTTTATTTTAAATCGAATCACACACCTAAGAATTTTTTTTTGTTTATTTTATTTTAAAAATGTAATTAATATGTGTGAAAACAAATAAAGGAAATAATATTTTCAATATTATACTTCTCAACTGTGTTTTTTTCTTTGTACGATGTAAGTGCATTTACATAATTTTAAGATGTATGGCCATAATAACGCAAGGGCAGAAACTCCGTCCAACTTCTGAAAGAGTAGTCGAGTTCCGGTCCTAAATACATCATTGCTTATTTTCTATTGTCTCATTGAGGACACAATGGTCCAAATTTTGTTTTGAATATACAAAAGCATTGTTGTTGGTAGTGTTTACATAATATTTGTTGTGACGTTCGTATTGTTTGTCACACGGTACAAGTAATCAGTAGTCCAAAAGTCGGTCAACCAGATACCTAGTGACTGGTGGTGTGGATTGGTAGTCATTTCATGAAAAATGCGTGCTGATGTTTAGCTGTATCCGGTTAGGCGGGAAGCCTACCCGATTGTTTATTGAATACTGATAAACAGACAGAGTTGACTCAAGACTTAATAACGTGCCAATTTCATTACCGTACTTATAATATTGAATCATGAGTAAAGTATAGGTAGGTATTCATACAATCGGATAAAAATACAGTGACATATTCAGTATTATTTTACGACTAGAAATTAATAAATTATCAATATATATATACTTTTAACCAATACAATGTGTTCAGTCATATGAAAGGATATGATGCAGACCATCAAACTGAACAACTTCCTCCATGGGCCCAATATCGTAAATGCGAAAAAATATCAGCTGTCCCATACATTTGGGTCGAGTAGGTATTGAAATTTAGTATGGGACAGCTGATATTTTTTTCGCATTTACGATATTGGACCCATGGAGGAAGTTGTTCATTTTGATGGTCTGCATCATATCCTTTCATATGACTTTACCCTTTCTGTTACACGTTGTATATTTAAAAACTTTATCAAAGTAAATGTAAATGGAAGTGGTGTGTAAATGGAATTTTAAATTTTCATTGTTTTGTTTTTTTTGCGGTAAAAGTAAATAAACAAAACAAATAGCTAACGTCCACACGGCGGCGGTGGGTCGTTAGTACGATATTTTACTGTATAACTACTGCATCAGTAGACACTATGAACAATGGGACGTATAGTGGGCTATACGTCCATTTGGGGCTTTCCTCGAAGCGCACTAACGAACGATGAAACAGGGAAGAGCATGAAGGATTCGATAGACGTTTTAAAATTCTACTGTCCTAATTGTTTATTTATTAAAAACTACCAGGAAAGCAGAAATGAACTGGAACTAGGGGCTTAAGCAACTGACTACTTAGCTCAATAATCAATCATTGATATTCCTCTGTGTGTTTATTTATTTTTACTATTTATGTACACACAGTAGACAACACAGGAAAATAACATTATAATATATGAGTACATAGGTACTGCTTATTTCATACGAAATTTCTGCCAGCAGACCTGCAAAAGGAGAAATGAAAAAGAAATGTAGACAATAGTGTGTGAGAAAAGGAAGAGAATAATGAGTTTATGTGCCTTACCTAACTTAACCTAAAATATTATATATAAATACACATATAAGTTAATATTAATATATACTTAAATAAATATATAATAATCGTAATAGTGTTTAATCGTTGGTGCATAATTTAGTGAGACCGTTTAGGCGCATATTTTCTGTTGATTTCTGTCATCTTGGAACTTTTCCAAACAACAAATGATTCAATTTCAAAACCTTTTTTTTAACCATTATTGAGCTAAGCAGTAAGTAGCTTAAGCACCTAATTTCAGTTCATTTCTGCTTTCCTGTTAGTTTGAATAAAAAACACTTAGGACAGATGAATTTTAAATCGTCTATCAATATAATTTATTACGAGTTCTTCATGCTCTTCCGTATGTTTCATCGTTGGTGGGTTTCGAGGAATACTTTTGGTGCATTTCATTTGGTGCGTTACAAAATTGGTGCGCTTCGAGGAATACCCCCACTATTTTACCGTACAGCGTAGCGTGGTGACTCGTGAAAACGCTGCATGATATGTAGGGTGTAAACAGACCCTTCACGAAGCCGTCAACCAACCATTCTGTACATCAAACTAAGTAACTTTACGCAAAAATTATTGCTGGGAAACGATTTTCTTTTTTTTGATGAAAAATCACGTTTTACAGTAGGACTCGCTGTAACGTACTCAAAATATTGTGCTGATAGATGGATTGAATAGTACAGGGGTCGTGGAGGTGTTTAACGTAAAAATCTTACATTAAAAAAAAAACTTGTGAAACGTTGGAACTTTGACCAATATCTCCGTAACTAAAAGGTTCCCACGTATGGTCTAGAACAAAAATATGATCGCAATGACGGGGAAAACAAGTGCCTTTCGGCTTCGTTAAGGGTCTTTTTATACCCTTTATGTAGTTTCGATTTTTGAGATGAATTATTACGATTTTGAAAGCCAGTCTTTCCAGTCTTCAGTGTCAGTTTTTTAAATTGGAACTCGTTGGTAATTTATTGTTTTTTTTTTTACATTTTATTGATTTGTAGTGCTATCAAATCACACTTAAGGTTTAGATATGAGACTTTTTTATTATTACAATGTTTATAGAATTATTTTTATTTATTTTTTAAACTTCATGTACAAGAGTGGTACATAGGCGGACTTAATGCCACAAGCCGCATTCATTACCAGTCAACCTTTGGGTCAAATATAACAGCATTGTGATAGAGTACATAAAAATATATAATTAATATGAATGAATAACGAATTATGCTTCAGATCCAATTCATGACCAAAGATTTTGATATAAAACCCTTTAAAAACAGCAGGTACGTTGTCAAATATCGCTAGCATTGTACACAACTAGAGGTAGAGCCACACAAATTGCTATCACCCAGAAATCGTAATATTGTCTTGGCAGATAAACCGTATCAGGCGACCACCTTCAAAAGGGGCAATTGAATATAATATACATATTCATCTATTAAATAAAAATAAAAATTATACTAAGCGATTTATATCATAGCATATCATTTGCGCACATCGATCGATGTGCGCAAATGATATGTTTTCCGGTAGTGTTTGGCTGGGGGTAGCATGCTGTTATGAGCTGGACTCAAGTCTTTATAAGCTTGCGGGACGTAGGCCTGTGCATATTTGCGTCCTCTCCTTCTGCTCAAGTTCTCCTCACGGACACGGACGGGTGGCGGGAGGGGTGGCCGCAGCTGCAGCAACTGCCCTGGACTGTATACTCTCGCAATGTTCAGGTGCAGTCTATGATACTTGGTATGTGATAAGTAACGTTTATTTTTTATGCTGCAATAAAATTGTTTTATTCCATGAGGAATTTACTTACATACTCTGTAACTAACAAAAAAAAAACTAGGTTGAAGACATGAGAGTAGCGATTGGGCGATAAAAATTAGGTAATTTTACGTAATTATGAAAAATATGTATGGCAAATGTGTTTCATACCATACTTACGCTTGGGGGTTTAGGATAAAATGTTCGATGGGGCTTGTAACGAACTGTTGCTTGCTTAATTCCAAATGCCTCGCCACATTCTCAGGAGGAAGGTTAACCAATGGCGCAGTCGTCGAGGTCAATGGTTCCAAATTCAGGTTTATTCCAATTGGTTTCACGTAGTCGAGCTGTAAATGTGTATTTCAATAATAAGATTAAGAATACAATAACTTTGAAAGAATCATACGGTTCTTTCAAAGTTATTTTACCTCTCATAGCAACCCAGGCAACCACCCAACAACAACCTTTAAAGCAATGAAAATAAAGTTCACTGTGCTTTTGACAGTGATTCAAAATCATGGGTAAAATAACTGTGAAAGGACTGTAAATAATAAATTCACCACAGCTACATAAGTACCTACGTATATATCTACTAATTAGCGATGTCACACAAGACAAACTAGTTTTAAATCTGTAAATTAAAAATACCTTTAGCGGTTCTGTCTCTTGCTCTGTCGAAATGGATTCTGGGAATATTTTATAAACAACATTATGACCCGGACTTCGACTGACTGACGTTGCAGTTTCAGCTTCATTTCCAGGAGCAAAGCATTTCCTTGCATCTGAACGGGGCTCTAAATGGGATTTTCTTTTTAAATTTAAATATTTTTCATCCTTAATATATTCAGTAGATTCCATGGAACCACCGGTGGCAGTAGGAGCAGATCTGTCCTGCGTATTTAGATCGTCAGCTTTTTCTTTCAAATGGTTCCACCTCATGCCTTCATATAGTGGTGCGTACTGTAACTCCTGAAATAGATTTGGGCTCGCAGATCTACCAGAACGCAATATTGAATTAGGAGTACTAAGTCTATATTGATTAAGTTTAGCGTATTTATAGATTATCGGAAACACAACGTGTTCTTTATCACGCAGAACAGGGATTTCTCGTTCACTTTTGAGCTGAGGCAGTAAAATTCCGCTATCAATTGCACGTATCGTTATAAATATTATCACCTGAAAATTCAGAAACTATTAAGCTCGAAGAATAACTTATCAAGTCTATACATGTTTTTAAATATTACTGACCTTGAAAAACATCATGCCCCACTTTATAACGTCCAAATCACAAAAAGAAAAAAAAAACACTTTTTTCGTACACTTATATAACTATCGAATATCTAATAATTGTTAGATATAGTCGAGTAATAGGACACCTACACATTTCACCGATCACATTTTTTTTCACAACAGAAAGCGTATTGTCCCTTTTCACTCCGCGAGCCGTCTGAGCGCTCATTTGTTGACAGGCTCAATTGTCTGTTTAGAGCAATGTTTTCATTCACATTCAATGATATCAGTATACTATGTAATCCATGAAGTCCATTGTTTTTGCGTTCTCAAAGGCACATTACGTCAATCTTTGAGTGTAGGCAGGTCTTTCTGGAATTTACATAGCAAGGTGTTTCTCAAATATAGATTACCAGTAAAAACCGCCAACTTGTGCGACGTCTTGCGCGCCGCACCCAGGGTTACGTTTTAACTAGTAGTTATTTTATTATTAAACTACATATTTACGGTTTTCATATTTTTTCCTTTACTGTTCTGCAAGACATTGATTATTGCCTAATTTCGTGATTCTAGGTCAACGGAAGGTACTCTATAGGATTCCCTTACGAACTCAAAATATGCAACATAAATGGCCATATCTTTTGATTGCGTTGACTTACCAGTTTGATTTTATCACTGATTTAAGGGGTAACAGACTTCAGTTTTTGATATTAGAAATTTATTAATTAAAGAAAAAAGTAGCACATTTGGGAGAAGGCCCGTTTGATTATAACATTATTATCACACTAATAATATTATAAAGGCGAAAGTTTGTATTCGAAATTTTATTAATAACAAGTGAATATTTACATTATATACAAACTACAAATCTATAATAGAGTTAAAGATTTAAATTAAATTTAGATTGTAATTTAGTTAAAGTTTGTATGTGTGTATGTTTGCTAGTCCTTGACGCTCAAACGGCTTAATTTAAACGGCAGGTTTGGTCTTGAGATAGCTTATATTCTGGAATAACACATAGGCTACTTTTGATTCCGGAAAAATGCGGTTTTCCCGTGGAATGATCAATTCAAATATGATTTTCCCGAATTTTGAAATATTGACTAAAATCGCCTTTTTGGCGACAAAAAGCACTAGGCTAGCATAAATTCAAGGTGTTGTTTATTCAAACGAGGTAGGTGGGTAGGGTAGGTAGGGTAGGTAGAACAGGTAGGGTAGGTAGAGCAGGTAGGGTAGGTAGGGCAGGTAGGGTAATTAGGGTAGGAAGAGTAGCTAGGGTAGGTAGAGCAGGAAAATTTCAAGGGATGACGATGGATGGACTATATAAAGAATGTTATGGCAAGAAAAGAGGTATCTCATGAAATGACGAGTAATAGAGAAGTATGGAAGAAGCAGACATGTTGCGCCGACCCCAAATGAATTGGGACAAGGGCAAGAGAATGATGAATTTGAAAGATTGATTTCGCAGACGATTTAACCATTTGTTTTTTTTCACTATTTATGCGATTTGTCACTTCGAATTACTTTTACCATAATATGCAACTTATTTCATATATTCTTGTTATCAACTTTTTCAAGTTAATAAGACCTAATATGCTATTATACAATATGCTAAAATAAACCCTGTCCGATCCGAAAGGGAAAACATAATAAGAAACAAAAAAAAACATAAATGAATTTTGAAATGGATAATTGTTGCGCCCAAATTACCACTATTTCCCTAAAATCTAAGAAACTATTAAATCGACATTATAATTGTGCCGCCTTATTCAATTTTGATTTCTGTCATGTCTTTAGTGGCACGCGCAAGATTAAAACAAAGCGATTGACGTTAGAATCATCAAAATCGGCCCACCCGTTTGGTCTCTAGAGCGCCACAAACATGCATACATTCATACAAAGGCTGATAACCACATTACCCTCCTTTACGTCGCGCTCGACCAAAAAACCCAACAAATACGAGGTAATTCCTACATTTTCATTGTGCAAATTCTGAAAACACGTAACACTGTGTCAGTATTGTTCTTTTGTCAAGAAATGTCTGTGATAACGTCAACACTGTCGCCATCAATTAGCATCATTATTATTATTTACTTTCAAAATGCCTATTGTCTTGATTGAAGACTCTGTACGCTAAAAAAGCAAAGAGAGGCGTATATCCAGCAGTGTGTGAAGTCGGGCTGTGGATGATGAACAGTTAGTTAAACAAAACTAAATAATTTGTTGGCTTTGTTCAAAACGTTATGTTTATTTGTGTAAAAAATCGGTTACAGGTTTTTAATGATTCCAAAGAGAGAATTATGTGAAGGAAAAACAAGATCGTGTAAAAAGTAATAAGTAACAAGAAATAAGCAGTACCTATGTATTCATATATTATAATGTTATTTTCCTGTGTTGTCTACTGTATGTACATAAATAGTAAAACAAAATTTAAAAAAACATTTTATGAAAATATAAAAACAAGGTGATATCACTACTCTTATGTAGTGAAATTATATTATTATCTAGGTATGTTTAGTTTATTAATAATTGACATTCATTGTTACGAAAACGTAGAAGCTTACATGATATCGTTGCCATAAATATTAGAAGATAAGTTGTTGACACGGCTATGGCTTGGGTCGACAGCTCGAGGCAATATAAGAGGCGGTCCAAGATACCACTGTTTAGCGGTTAGCTTGAACAATTAGGGGTTCATTCATAGACACTAAGTTGAGAGAAGTTTCGTCTTGTAAACTAAAAGCAGCGTTAATGAATAAGCTAACCTTACTTTGTTGTTGACTTTAAGCCTGGGACCAAAGCCAGCCGCACCGAGAGGGCAAAGCAACAAGGTGACTCACGCCACCCAATCCATTGTCTCAGTGCCCCCGAGGCTAAAAAATCGTAAAAGCATTTTTGGGTGCGTTGGTACAGCTAGTCCAGCTAATAGCAACGCCTCCACAGTAAGATGAGATCTCTGGCAGGAGCTGCTTAAGCTCCCTGATGGCTACATCGAGCCGTCTGAAATCCTTGGGTATACTTGGCCGTGACCGACTTGGAAATCTCTAAAAAGACTCCGAAACCAAGTACAACCGAACAGCTTATGTTATTTCTTGTGAAAAACGAAATGCTTCGTCCTCCTGTCTTCCAAGACTTCCTCTTTCAAAGTAACCTACCGTTATGCAATTTGCTTAAAATGATGACGTCATAATATGCATAATTATACATATTGCAGAACAAATACCGAATGTGGTTAAGTTTTGAGTCAAAAAATTTACGTCGTGCCAATAACACGAAAGAGAAGCAGTGGAAGCACCAATTATTTATTAAAAAAAAACTAAATCGCTACCGCCTAAACTTTGGCCCATACCCACGGTAAGCCCACGTCGTGAATGCATTGTAACATATTTAAAAATGAATAGGTACCGTAATCACTGACGCGAGATTTTCGATATTGGGACGGCCCTGACCTTATAAGTGGGTCATAAAACCTTTCGTTATGAATATAACCTACAACTTACTGATAAGCCATTTTTTGATAAGTTTTACATTTATTATGATTATGTTCACGCGTAGGAAAACTAGTAAACAAAAAAATTATGTGATACATTAGGGTAAGGACAGGACACAACAACATTCTAGCTATCTAGGTAAGCTGTTTTCATAACACAATATCACACAGTCATGTTAATGTTGTAGAAAAAATAATTGATAATATTGTGTCGATCACACACTATGGTATTATGTATAATTCCTTTGTTTGGGGCGTACGTCTTCCGAAGGGGGTCACAAGCCTGAACCTTCCAGTGCCATATACGTCATCGTACACCATTTGTGACGGCCTCCGTGTGAACACCTATACACCGTGATTTTTTAGTCGTCTTACAACGGCAGCCTACTTCATGTATCCAATTAGTACTTAACATTGATAAAAGATAAATTGCTATTTATGAGATTTTAATAATTTAAAATAAAAATATTATTCACTTGATGTAGTTAAAACACCCTGTTGCGAGCGATGATCTACTCGACTCTAGCACTGGGTAGGTATGTTCTCCTGTTTGACTCGCAAACATCATAAAAGGGCGTTTCATAATTTTATTCTAATGTACCTATTATTTATTTTTCTTTGTACCTATTATGGTAGGAATAAAAAATCCCGCCTAGATCTATTTTATTTCGGGTACATTGAGTGGACCACCTTTGTAAGACGACTAAAAAGTCGCGGTGTATAGACTACCTACGAGTACATAATCAATAACTAACTCGTTGGTATTGTGGTTGTAATCGAACCTTGAACCTCATGCACAACACTACTGTTGTGCTAGCTGTTGTCCCAGGTCTGCCAGTGTTATTGGCTTTTTCTATCAGGAGTTCCAAAGTAGCAGCCCCGGAATCCGGTAATCTGCCCGGTTGATGACAATATGCTTGCCCCTTATTACTTGGGTGTACTATAAGTTCACCTCTGCCTAATTCTAACTCGCTAACATCTGCTTAGCCTTTAGCTGCATCCGGTTAGACTCGAAGCCGACCTCAACATAGTTGAAAAAAAGGTAAGAAGATGAAGATCGTGATGATAATCTGTTTAGCCTTTTCAATCTATGTTTGGATACGCTTCCGGGCTAACCGGATGCAACTGTATACCTGTACCTAACATGCAGCGACTGTCAAAGATCTACAAATGATTCCCGGAACCAACGACTTAACGTGCTTTCTGAGGCATGGAGGAAACTTAGTATTTGATGGCTGGTCACCCATCCACGAACCGACCTAGGAAAGCGCGGCTTAACCTTGAAGATCGACACGAGCAGCTGTTATTGTTAACAACATTGTTGCTTGATAGTTCACTTGTGAATGCAAACACGTGAACATCTTCATATTTTGGTGAATGAATGAATCATCTTCATTGCATAATAGTTCGTAGACCGCATCTTGAGGTCACGATGAGATCCATGACATTAAACCGTGCATAAACGTGCTACACGGAAGATTACGTGTTATGTACTTAAAATTGAAATCTTGATGTAAATATTTTGTATGCACAGTAATAATAGCGCAGAGAAAAGTGAATACCCATTCTTTTTCAGGAAAGATGAAGGGAAAATTTCGTGAAAAAGTCGTTTAAATCAAAAGCAAAAGAAAATCAGTCAATCTTAACCTCGTATTTGGAAAATTTTATCATAGGTTCCCTGTATGAACCTATATAAACGGTTGAGATAAAATTGAAACAGATTTATGCCTGAAACTCTGTCTTGGCCTGAAACTTATATCCATCTCATTTTTTTATGTGTATGAAAATAATAATTATTCTAACGCGTTATAAAGTTTTCACAAATAATATTAGGTAGCAAGCCTTTGAACAAAACTTTGACGTAGGTCCGTGACCCGTCGACCTTGTCTCACCCAAAATACTAACACAAGGTATATATAAACCGATACTAACATTTGCAGTGTATCAGTTGTATCTCAATTAATCATATCAACATGTTCTCCAAAGTAAGTTTAAAATATTAAAACAAGTCTTACAAAATAATAACATTGTTTTTTTTTAACTTAGACTTGAGGTGGCCTTTCAACCGTCAGCCAAATATGTAGTCCCAATTACATTTTTATGGTTAAACGATCGGGATCGGAGATAATTAATAAATTAGTGACCCATTGTGGTTAATAAGTCCTGTGCTAATAACTTTGTGTATTGTAGATCGTAGCCCTGAGCGCGGTGTTCGCGGTGTCTGCAGCTGGTCTGCTGTCCGCGCCCCACTACTCCCCGGCTGGCGCCGTCTCTTCCCAGAGCATCGTGCGTCACGATGAGTCCCAGCCCGCCGCTCACGTGGCTCACCTGGCCGCCCCTGTCCACTACGCTGCCGCTCCCGCCTCCGTCCACTACGCCGCTCCCGCTCCCGTCCACTACGCCGCTCCCGCTCAAGTTCACTACGCCGCTCCCGCTCCCATCCACTACTCCGCACCCGTCCAGAAGGTGCTCGTTGGTTCCCACGCTGAAGAATACGTAAGTACAACAGACACCTCATTCTCGCGATGACACATTTTCATCACCCTTGTTGCTCGCTAGCAGAATCTGATTCATAACGTGTATGTTAACAGGCACACCCCAAATACGACTACTCGTACTCCGTAGCTGACGGTCACACTGGCGACAACAAGTCCCAGCAGGAGTCTCGCGACGGTGATGTCGTGAAGGGATCCTACTCATTCCAAGAGGCTGACGGCTCCATCAGGACCGTGGAGTACTCCGCTGATGACCACAACGGCTTCAACGCGGTGGTGCACAACTCCGCACCCGCTCACCATGCGCCCGCTCACTCCGTACATGCTGCCCCCGTCTTGCTGGCTCACCACCACTAAGTGGATCTTTAGACCTAGCGAAACGATGACGGTGTTATTTATTTAAAATAAAATAAGGGTACTGAATGAAACTTTTTTTTCCTTTGAAGTATTGTGTGACCAGAGTGGTGTTAGGTCAAGAAACTTAGCCTCATAGTTCAAATACTGAGTACTGAATACCAGTTTCCTTTTGTACAAGTTAATATTTTTTAATCGTACCTCAATTGAAATCTTTAACCTTGGTGATCGCCATAATCCTACAATCTTTACTGTGGCTGTGTAGAATACAAATATGAGAGAAAACAACCTTTATGAAAAAAAAAACGGCCAAGTGCGAGTCGTACTCACACGCACTCAGGGTTCCGTAGCACTAAACAATATAATAAAAATATTTTGAAGGCTCATTCATATGTTGTATTGTATTACATTCAACAACAAAACTAAATTCGTTTTTATAGTATGCTAATGAAAAACAAAATCACTGCTGCAGTTTGATGAAGAAATCCCATATCTCAAAAACTAAACATCAAATCTTATTCAAACCAATTTGCATTGAAAGTTTTTTTACGTTCAACAATCCTAAATTTTTTCAGAATTTCCTCCTCTTACTTTAGAAATTAGAGGGCGGGTGGGGACACATTTTACCACTTTGGAAGTGTCTATCTTTCAAACGATTGACTTTGAAAAAAATGTTTTCAGGAAACTCGCTGTCATTTTTAAAGACCTATTTATAGACACCCCGCACATATAGGTTTGATGAAAAAAATTCTTTAGTTTCAGTTCCATGTATGGGGAGACCCCTTAATCTTTTTTTTTTTTTTGTTTAAAAATCGAAAACGGTTCACAAAAAACACCTACCAAGTTTCAACTGTGTAGTACTAAAAGTTTCGGAAAAAAGTGGCCGTGACACAGGAGTGGACACACAGACATGACGAATCTATAAGGATTCCGTTTTTTGCCACTCGGCTACAAAACCCTAAAAAGGCCCAATCGCACTTCCCTGTGGTGCACCATATGTGACGCGTAAGTCATCACTTGCTTACATGATTTTTAACTTTACTCGATTGGGAATGAACATTCATGAGTAATTCAGGAAGTGTTTCGTTGGTATTACATCTTGCATAGTAGATTGGATACAGATACTGCGGCAAATGCTTCTGCGCAATCAATGACAAGCGATTTTACACTATCGAGATTATTTCATATTATCAGTTGCATCTATGACGCTAATTAAAAACTAACATAAAAATCCATAATTACGATATCAAAGATCTCTGTGAGTTAAGCCCATTTAGAAAAACAGGACAACAACTGTCAGCTGTCGGGTAGTAGCACACCAGACACAACACACAACATAAGGGAGCATGAAGAACTTGACTACCTGTTCTTCATACCCTTAAAGGATTGAGAAGTTTCGGCATAATATTGGCAACAGAGACATTGGAAAGGGTTGCGCATGTTGATTTATGACCTTCTCAACAAAGTTTAGAAAAAAAGGTTGAAGGGCATTTTGCTGTCAATGAAGTTCCTGGCCCACTTGGGGTTCTAAGTAGTTACCTATTACACTTTCGTTACAGAATTCCCCGACAAAAACTCCGTAAGAAGTGCGGTATGATCATATATATGGTGTCACATTACTGAGCTAATTGCCATTTGAATCGGAAATCAAAGGACAGTCTCTTTTCACTCAGAACATTCTGTTTTTTTTGCTATAAGCCTTTTGAGCTCTGCAGTGTTAAAACGTAGATTTTTGATTTTTGTGGATTTTTGAAGTGAGTACTGGACAATAGACACACGCGATGTTGAATGTATACCTAATCCAATCTGAGCCTTTTTACAACGGCGTTATCACCATCGCAATATTCCGAGACACTACTTTATCATACTTTTTAGGGTTACGCAGCCAAGGAACCCTTAAAGTTTCGCCATGTCCGTCTGTCTGTCTGTCCACGGATGATTAATATTCCAAGCAAATCAAAACAAGATTAATTCAAGTTATTTTTTTGTTGATCATTTCTACGTATAAGTTCATCGATCTCATAAAGCACATAATAACAACGTCAGACATCGTGTCGCAATATTACTAGAGCATCGTCACGTTTTTGCATGGCAAACTTATGAATGAGTGAATCATCTTCATTACATAACGACAAGTTCGAAGACCGCATCTTGAGGTCACGGTGATCGATCCGTATCAAATATATATCAGGCAAGCTAAATATGGATATCTTAACTAATATTATAAATGCGAAAGTAAGTTTGTTTATTTGTTTGTTACCTTTTCACGCCTAAACCACAGAACCGATCATCCTGAAATTTTGCATATACGTTGTCAGGTGTACAGAAACAGAAATACATAGGTACCTTTCATCCCGAAAACAAGTACTGTTCCCGAGTAAAATAACAATAACGTTCTAATGATAATAGATGGCGCCACGTGACTTTCGAATCATTGAATTATATTATTACACAAGCAGAGTACAACCCGAATTGATTGTCAAATTCTAAATTAATGCGAGTGAAGCCGCATGTTTTCTAGCTAGAAAAGCACATCCTCTCAAAAGGTAATTATTTCTAAAATATTTAGAATTTAACTATACAATTTGCTAATTTAAGTTAGACCAAAATGGCGCAATTTGAACAAGCAATAACTGTCATAATACATCACTACAACAACTAGACTAGAAGAAATTGTGCAACAAATTACTAAATGGTTTCCTACGGTTAATGTTTCTTATTAATAAAACATGTTTAGTAGGTACGTTCTGAGAAAGCTTCCAAATGATCTATGAAGTCACATCGTGACCCGTCGACCTTGTCGCGCCCAAAAAAATGAGCGCAGCATATATAAGCCGATCTTAACACATGCTGTGCATCAGTTGTGTTTCAGATAATCATAACAACATGTTCTCCAAAGTGAGTCCAAAAATATTTTAAAATAAAGTGATTATTTGTAATACCTAATAGGTTCTGTGCTAACTATGTTGTGTGTTGTAGATCCTAGCCCTGAGCGCGGTGTTGGCGGTGTCAGCAGCTGGTCTGCTGCCCGCGGCGCATTACTCCTCGGCCGGCGCCGTCTCTTCTCAGAGCATCGTGCGCCACGATGAGTCCCAGGCCGCCGCTCACGGGGCTCACCTGGCCGCTCCTGTCCACTACGCTGCCGCTCCTGTCCACTACGCTGCCGCTCCCGCCCCCGTCCACTACGCCGCTCCCGCTCCCGTCCACTACGCCACTCCCGCTCAAGTTCACTATGCCGCTCCCGCCCCCATCCACTACGCCGCTCCCGTCGCCAAGGTGATCGCCCCTGCCCAGAAGGTGCTCGTCTCTGCACACGCTGAAGAATACGTAAGTACAAGTGGTGTTCAACCCTTAGATCCACCACATTTGTTGCTTCGCAGTTGAATCTAACCTATGACGTATTTTTTGACAGGCTCACCCTAAATACGACTTCTCTTACTCCGTGGCCGACGGACAAACCGGCGACAACAAGTCCCAGCAGGAGTCCCGCGATGGCGACGCTGTGCACGGCGAGTACTCGCTGGTCGAGGCCGATGGCTCCGTGCGTCGCGTGCAGTACACCGCTGATGACCACAACGGCTTCAACGCGGTGGTTTCCAACTCTGCGCCCGCTCACCATGCACCTGCTCATGCTGCACATGCCCCCGTCCTGCTCGCTCACCACCACTGAGTGTGTATCTAGTCTTAGCGAAACGATGCCCATGAGTTCGTATCGAACGTGACTCGTTGTAAATAGTGTTTAGTTATTTATAATAAAACAAGCAAGTTTTTGAAAACGAAATCTATCTTTTTATTTCACCTTCACTATCTGTACCCGAGTCTTCGTTCGTGTAGATGTCGGGAAACAGTATTTGTGTCGCTTGGCGAAGGAGTTCCACTCCATAATGAATAGAGAGGTTGTTTGATATAGCCTGGTGACAAGCGCGGCCGCGGTGCCCTTTCAAATGCAGACTGCGTCTTTGGAGTTCATAATTTTAATGCTGCAAGTTATATGATTATTTTTTATGAGAATAATTAAAAGTCAAGGTAGGTACATTTTATTAGTACTGCATCGCTTCAAAAACTTAAAGTATAATGCCAATGCGTTTTATGGGTAGGTTCTATGTTGGTATTTTCAACTAACACAAATATAATATCAAAAACTTAGAAAAATATGCCTTTTCAAAGCATTGAAGCTTTTTATAACCATAATTTTGACATACAAATAAAAACCGCTTTATAGTCTTTTTCATAAACTTGTAAAGGAGTCGAAACAAAACCCAAAATCCGAATATTTATGTTCAGGTATTTTGATTTTGTAAAGATGGTGCCCATAACACAATTTTTGGCAATGTTCTTTTGAGGATGACGAAAAATGGGCTATTGTTACCATGTGTTAATATTTTGACCTAAATTTGTATCATCAATGTACATGACCCATAATTTTCTAAACTGGTTATGGCATACATTATGAACCTAACAGCTTTGTACAATATTCTGACAAATAAATGCATTCATTCATTAATTCATGAAAATAAAGAAAAAGACCTGTGACAAACGTTTTACGAAGCTGGTAAAATAGAACTTGAGTTACCAAATAGTATTCTAGGTGACACGTTTCCGTAAAATATTCAGAAGTTACTAAAAGATCAATTATATTTTACGGTAGATTAGAGAGATCGCGGTCGGCGGAAAATACGTAAACCGTGTAGTACATACTAAGCCACAACCTATCTCCTTGATCAATAATAAAGCACCATTTTTACGAAAATGCCTGTAGACAAATTTTAGTCCTTCCTTTTGTCAATCTATTAATTAAATTCATAAATAAATCATTTGAATTTCTGTAAGTTTGTTTAAAAAACACTTTCAATATGTCACATTAGGTTCCTATATTATGTTTTAAAACTACAAGATGTAGCCGGTGTTTCGTATCGCACTACTCTGAGAAGAAACAATCAAAACAAACTATTCTATGTTCTAGTTCCTGAACAGGCCCAATATTAAGCCTATAATTTTTATTTTGCCTGCAGTAGTTCTATATTCAACCTACTTACTTCTAAAAAAACTGACGCACTTTCCCTATCCACCTGTATAAGGATTTTAATGGTTTTCTAAGTTCATTTTTCTGTAACATTCATTTATTTTTATTAGAGTACTAATATTAAAAGAAGTTTGAAAGTGTTACAGAAAAATTTAAAGGAAGTCGATGGTCTTGGTATGGACATGTGTTGAGGAGGGATAAAACGCATGTGACTAAAAGAGTGATGGACATGAATATTGATGCATAGAGGGAGAGGAAGGCCATAGAAAAGATGGATGAATTGTGTGAGGAATAATAATGAAAGAGAAAGAAGTAAATGGTGCCGTGACACGGGAGAATAGAAGAATAAAACATGTTGCGTTACCCCAAATAGAATGGGACAAGGACAGGAAGATGATTCTCATTAAAAAGAGATCTCAACAAGAAACGAAAGTCGGCTAAACAGTAACAATAGCTACTATTTTCTATTGGGGCGTCGAACATCATCAGTTTGCACCAATTTATTTTAGACATGATGTTTTCGTTTGGCAAACAAGGAAATATAATTTTCATGAAGGAAAAAAACAAAAAATGTGTTCCTACTTAATTATTCCAAATATTATGTACGTGGTGTTAATAATTAATTTCAGGTTACGTCTAACACTAAGTGGTCATTTACGGAGACGCGGTGCGTCGAGCGGCGCGTTGTGCGGCGCGGCCCGCTTTCAATTCAAACATATGGCGATGTATGAGAGCGTTTACGGAGAAGCGTTTTTACACGCGTTTGCTTGAAGTGCAGCGTTGCCCGCCGCGGCGAACGCGGCGGTGAACGCGGCGGTGCACGCGGCGTCAGACGCGCAAACGCGCAAATACGAACATATGGCAGATGAAACCGCCGCGTCGCCCGCGGCGTTCGCCGCAGCGGCGCACGCCCCGCGTCTCCGTAAACAACATCGTACATTGTCATATGTTTGTGTTTGGGCGTGTGATAACGCGGGCCGCTGCACGCGCCGCCTCTCCGTAAAAGGAAATAACGCGCACCGCGCCGCGCGACGCCCCGCGCAACGCGCCGCCCGACGCGCCGCGTCTCCGTAAATGGGCACTAATGCGTTCAATCACAGCTTTGCATAACAAAATAAAAAAAAAACAAAACTGTATCGTACTCTACAATCGGATCACTTGCCTTGCTTTTTTATAAGTAGGAGTTGGATTCTGGTACACGCGGTTGCAGATAAACATTCGTATTGCAGTCGTTGGCTGGGTAGTTTTTCCGCTAATAGTTAAGTATTTTTTTTTGTGTTTTGGGGTAGTTTTTTCTTTCCGAAAGATTGGGTAGATGTAAAAAAAGAAATTTTAATTTTTAATTTGCTTGTTTTATTATAAATAACTAAACACTATTTACAACGAGTCGCGTTCGATACGAACTCTTGGGCATCGTTTCGCTAAGACTAGAGACGAACTCAATGGTGGTGAGCGAGCAAGACGGGGGCATGCGCAGCGTGTGCGGGTGCGTGGTGCGCGGGCGCGGAGTTGGACACCACCGCGTTGAAGCCGTTGTGGTCGTCAGCGGTGTACTGCACGTGACGCACGGAGCCGTCAGCCTCGACCAGCGAGTACTCGCCGTGCACAGCGTCGCCGTCGCGGGACTCCTGCTGGGACTTGTTGTCGCCGGTCTGTCCGTCAGCCACGGAGTAAGAGAAGTCGTATTTGGGGTGAGCCTAATAACAAACAAGTCAAAAATGAGATTCATCAAGAAAGCAACAGATGTGGTGGAAATAAGAGTTGGGCGCCGGTTGTACTTACGTATTCCTCAGCGTGGGCAGACACGAGCACCTTCTGGACGGGGGCGATCACCTTGGCGACGGGAGCGGCGTAGTGGATGGGAGCGGGAGCAGCGTAGTGAACTTGAGCGGGAGCGGCGTAGTGGACAGGGGCGGGAGCGGCATAGTGGACTGGGGAAGCGTAGGCGACGGGGCCAGCGGCGTGGCCCTCGTCATGTCGTACGATGCTCTGGGAGGAGACCGCACCGGCAGAGGAGTAGTGCGCCGCGGGCAGCAGACCAGCTGCTGACATCGCCAACACCGCGCTCAGAGCTAAGATCTACAACACAAAAACATTCTTAGTCGAATCACGTCACTTCAATTTAAGTTCGAACACGCACATAATGTTTTCAGGAAAACATATTGTCCCGTTTATTTTGCAGCAACGATAGGGAACACTTACTTTAGAGAACATATTGATGTGGTTATGTGAGGTGCACAACTGATGCATTGTATGAGTTAAGAGCCGTTTATATAGTAGTGGAACATTGGGTGTGACAAGGTCGACAGGCCAAAGTTGTTCTAAAGTTTAAAGCTTCTCAACGTCCAATATGATATGAGTAAATTGTTCGTATGTCAATTTGAGTGTAGGATTGTGTTTTGGCATGTTAGGGTTTGATTGCATTTTACTGTTATGTTACAGAGTTATTTTGTGTGAATGATTTTGTGCGAATTGTTTTCGTAACCTGCATTGGTGTAGTTTATATCAATTAATTGATTCGAATGAACGACGTTTGCAGTTGTTTTATAAGATAGTTGAGGATAGAAATAAAAATCATAGGTTAATTGAGAATAAATAGGTATTTATTTATTTAAGTTATGAGTATGTTAACAAGTCCTTAACAACGGGCATAGGAACGTAAATAACATAGGTAATTTTCTACTGTATCTTTAGAAATTAATGATGTTTGTGATCTTCGACGTGCTTGGTGGTTTGCTTGACGGCAGCGGAGAATCTGAAATAGACGGAAATAATTATATTGAGCCATCAATTCTGAAAAGTCAGTGAGTAATGCGTTTAAGTAGGTAGAAGTAACACCTCCTACTAAACTTGTTTCAGGATGTTGATTCGTTTACACCAAACTCACCTCACATTGAAACAAACAGACACTTCAGGTAGCAATATAGTTCTTTTCTAATTATGATCATTTTCGATCAAGAGTAGTAAATACTTGTAGACTTGGTATCATTAAGTAGGTATCACTTAAATATCTTACCCGGCGTGTTTGTCAGCAGCATATTCAACGGTGCGGACGGAACCATCAGCCTCGTGCAGGCTGTACACTCCCTTCACCTTGTGTCCATCACGGTGCTCATGCTGGTACTTGTGGTCCCCGGTATGGGGGTCCTTAACCTGGTACTCGAACTCGTACTTAGCGGGGCCCTGTGAGAATAGCAAAAAAATATTCAGATTAAGGCTCCAATCTGTACAGTGGACCCGCGTGGCTTATAGTGACTGATCACGGCCTATTTCATCTCATTAGGAGGAGACTTGATTTCTAATGCTGGAAATGGAACCTTATAGAGCTTATCTATAAGATAACTCGCGATCATTTCATAAGACAGAAATGTTTACGAGCGCCATTTGGTTGCACTAGAAACATACGACTGATTTTGGAATTTTGTACTTACGGAAGATCCGTCGTCAAAGTCCTTGGGAGGATGAGCAGGCACGTCGTGACGGGAAATGTGCTGTGAAGAGATGGCGGGCTTGTGTTCGTGGTGAGATTCCTCCTTCTTGTAAGCGGTCTGCACGTAATGAGCTACAGGGATCACTTTCACAGGCGCAGCGACCTTAGTGACCACAGCGGCTTCTACCTTCTCGACCACAGGGATGATCCTGACGTGTTGCTGATATTTGTGCTCAACCTTCTTAGGTTCGACCTTCTGTTCCTTCTTGGGCTCACTTTTGTGTTCCTTTTTGAGCTCAACTTTATGTTCAACACTGTGCTCGACTTTGTGTTCAATGTGGTGCTGAACGTGGTGCTCATGTTCAACTTTGTGTTCCTTCTTGGGTTCAACTTGTTGCTCCTTCTTGGGTTCAACCTTTTGTTCTTTCTTGGGTTCGACCCTGTGCTCAGCCTTGTGTTCGGCTTTGTGCTCTTCATGACCGTGATATTCTTCATGTCCGTGTTGCACTTTGTGTTCGTGAATCACTTCGTGTTCGTGGTGGATTTCATGCCCTTTGTGCTCCTCGTGTCCTTTGTGCTCCTCGTGCCCTTTGTGCTCCTCATGTCCTTTGTGCTCCTCATGTCCATGGTAGTCGCCTAGTCCATGATGTTCTTCGTGTCCGTGTTGCTCGTGATGGTCGTCATGGTGGTTGTCGAAGCGTACAATGCTTTGCGAAGAGTAAGCATGCTCTGCGGCTTGGCAGGCGCCTAGAAAGGCGATGAGAGCAATGACCTGTGAATGAAACAATGAATGATTAGTTTTGCTATTAACTTACTTATTAATGAAAAATGAAACTGTATTTTAAAAATGTAGTTATATTTCTTATTCTCTTACTTTTATAAACATTTTGATTTATTTGTTCCAATTGTGTCTGTACTTCTGAAGTCACTTGGTTGACTGATGTTGAAGTAAAATTGATTGTCCAATTTATACTTTTTAATGTGTAACCTGATCATTTCAAAGGCTTTGCGAGGCCGGTTTTTACTCATTTGCTCCAGAAAATGGCATTTTGGTGAATGAAGGACAGTGACTTTCTTGAAGATATTTTTGGAAATCCGAGACTTGGTAGTTACCGTAGGTCGTCAGGGCGTGTTATTCAATAAATTATGTTGGTTCGTGGTTGACCGCGTAAGCAACCGGTTTAATTTTCGGTCAGTGTGTACAATGTCAGCGGCGATTATTCAATATACGTCAGGCGCTTTGAGTCACGATCATGAATATTAATGAACTTTACTTGTATAATAAATGCAATGCTGACAAATTGAACTATAAATTCATTTTACTACTATTGTTGAATAATAATTATAATAAATATCATTATACATTATAACGTAATCCGAACAAGACGAGATGTATTTACAGAAAAACTTATAAGTAACTTAAGTATGCAAAAACAACTAGACCACACAACACAGCCAGTTAACACAGTTAGTTAACTTTACAAATATGTGTTACTACAAGACACGAACTTGAGACCCGTGACACAGCCAATCACTAAAGCTCAGCCTTACCGGAAATACTGTCAGAACATTATTTTCAATCTTGTATTTCTAAAGTATAACATATAACATCTAAAAGCTTAATATATAGCAATACTAAGAATTTCCTTCGTGATTCCCAGTACCTTAGCATATTATTAAAATAATTACTGTCATTAACAGCTGCTTAAAAGCTTCTTAAAGGACTCTTCAACGGCCTAGCCTTTTCGTAATGTATGTTAGGGATGGCTACTAGTTTTAAAAAAAATCACACTTATGTAAACGTGGCCAAATAATAAAAACCGCTCGGATCGATCTTTAAGTAAAGCTTGCCTAGCTTGCTTGTCTAGGTTGGTCTCTGGATGGGTGACCACCCATTTCATACCGAGTTTTCTTTGTGCCTCGGAAAGCACGTTAAGCCGTTGGTCCCGGCTGTCATTTGAAGATCTTTGACAGTCGTTACAGGTAGCCAGTGGCCCAAAAGACTGACAACTAGTCTTACGAAGGGATATCGTATTACCTAGTACTAACTGGGTTGTAGAGGTCAGATAGAAAGTCGCTCTATGTAAAATACTGGTATTCAGCTGCATCCGGTTAGACTGTAAGCCGATCCTAACATAGTTGGGAAAAAGCTAGGCAGATGATGTACATGGGCACATATGAAATCAGTCTACTATGATGCAGCTGAAATAATTGTTTATAATATAAAGCGACTGCCTATCTGATCTAAAACCCAGCTGCTTGATAGCTTCGCTAACCAGTTTACTATAACTTGGTTGACTAGTAAAGTTATTTACTATATAAATCGACGTTTCTCTTTTGTTTAATGGATCGCGGCCGTGTTCTATCATAGTACGATAAGCAGAGTTTCTCCTACCCCTTAGCAGAACCATAACTAATCAGATAAACATTAATCTAAACTAATTTATAATGAATAATGATGATTCAATAAGTTCCTACATAATTTATGTAATGTTAATTTTGATGAATGTTATCACGGTTTATGCGCCATCTCTTCCTACCAATTTGTAGCCCACGATATGCGGCTGAACATGTTTGAACTTTCTTAATCGTATTATCTTGCATGCAATGTATCATGTACAGTCACGAGCACCAATATGTAAACACTTAACAACTTTTAAATGTGTTTTTCTCCTACTGTTCTGACTAAAATTACATGCTGTTACGAACATAGTATTCTGGAACTCATATTGTTATGGAAAAGATCCTATCTCCAAGTTACAATCGTTATTTCTCGCGAAAATTGCTTTTAAATTTAGGAAAGTGTATACATATTTTTGCTCGTGACTGTACACCATGTTTAAACAAATAAAATTTTACTTACTTACTTACTTAGAGAAAAGATAGATCTGTTTGACACCAACATATACCTAAGACTAAAGATAGGTCTTTTTTTTTAAATTTCCATTGGCGGACTTGATTGATGTTACTTAGAAACTATTTCCAAAATAAGTTACCATTTGTTGGTTCCTCATGGATTTGCATTCAAAACATGTGTGACTAATATTTGGTTCTTAGGAGTATGTTAGTAACTCTTTTATCTTTTCGTATTAGTTTTGTTTAGTAAAAGCAGGATTATCTATGTTTGTAGTATATTAAGGTAAAGAAGCGTTATACGTAAATCAGAATGACATAAATAATTTCCGTCTTTTTTGCTTTCACCGCTTATTAACGGATGCATAATTTTTAATGTTTGACCTACCACATGCACCTTGCGCGCAATTTTTCTCGGAATCAAGTTCAAAACCTTGCGAAAACTGTATCAAGTTCCTTCATATATAAGGTATAATCAGTTCCGAATTCAGCACACTTCTCGTAAGGTTTCGACATCAAGCATACAGTAACGATCCAACATGATTTTTAAGGTATACTTACCAAAATTACTTAAAAGATTTTTCCTTATTTTTTTAATCCAGGGAACTTAGAAAAATATACATTATATTAGCGATAATGATAAAGAGGTGAATAATTTATTAGATTGACATAAGCTAGTGAAAAGTTTATGTCAACGCTGATAAAACTCGCTGTAGAAAGTCGCAAAGCTTAGAAAGCGATCGCCACTAGGATAAGCCTTCAGATCTCTTTACTATTAGAGGTAACATTATTAAAAATCTAAATTGCAGGTCATTTGTCTAGCTGTTGCCCTCACTGTGGTCGTTGCCCGGCCACAAGACGGTCACGATCAGCACCACGGTCATGGTCATGCTATCTCGTCGCAGAGCATCGTATTGCACCAAACTCACGAGGCCGAACACAAGCCCGCACACCACGAGGAGCAGCACGAGGAGCACCACCACCAGAAGGAACACGAGGAGCACCATGAGGAGAAACTTGAAGACCACCACAACCAACACGAGGAGCATCATCACGAGCACCACCACGGTCACGCCTCCTCATCACAGAGCATCAAGCAGCACCACGGACACGCCACCGAGAAACACGTCGAGTACTATGTATGACGACGTTCCTATCTTGTAGAATATTGCTTATCTTTCCCGCATTTTATGCTGCTAACCATCCATTATTTTACAGTCTCATCCTAAGTACGAGTTCGCGTATAAAGTGGAGGACCCTCACACCGGCGACAATAAGTACCAGCACGAGGCGCGTGACGGTGACGTCGTGAAGGGCGTGTACAGCCTGCACGAGGCTGATGGCACCATCAGGGTCGTCGAGTACCATGCTGACAAGAAAACCGGGTAAGTGGAAAATATCTCTTGTTTTATATTTCTACCGTTGTTTATTACTCGCTACCCTTTTTTTTTGTTTTCGGGGGGGAAACCTTCAAAAGGCCACCGGTCTTTGGGGATAAGACCGGAGAGTGTGTGATTTTTACCGCACTAAGACCACCCCGGTGGTCACCATCCGTACATGAGAGGAGGCACCGTTTCCTCTTAAAAGACCTGCCCGGAGCCCCCTCTTATTACTCGCTACCTACATTACCATCTTACACAAAATGCCAATTTCGTGAATGACGAAAACATTTTTTTCAATAATAGCAATAGTATGTACGCATTATGTCCATTTATAGACATAATCAGAAATTGGTTGCGTCTCAAAAATCATTTTTTGCATGCCAACAACAAATAAATTTTAATGTGTCTTTCAATCAAGGAGATTTCATTTAAAAACTCATTTCTTTGTTTTATTAATACTATCAATGTCTTCATGCAGATTTCATGCCAATGTGAAACACGAGGGTCACGCCAAGCACGAGGTTCCTGAACATCATCAACATCATTGATTACCTTCTAACGGATACCCATTTGACTATTAATAGCTGTTTGTTTTGTTTACGATTAACGGATTTTTGATTATTATTAAACTGAATATTTTTTTTTATGATTAAGTAATGTGATACCTACCTACGCTAAGGATATTGTTTTTGTGATATTGTTACATGTTTAGTTATAATGTTAATAAATCAAAATTAATTTAATTGAATAACTTGTATGATTGACCCGCATATTACCGTATGTTCTGCAATATAAATTTAAGCTGCTATTTCCGCCCAGACGTTAATTATTGTGCCTGTCTTCTTAAGGATATGAAGAACTAGTTGCAACCAAACCAAATCTAATAAAAAAAACAAACAAACAAATTCTAGCAGTACTAAAATCGTAGCAGAATGAACAAAGATTACCTGATATTGGTACAAAAGTTTGATGTAACCTATTGTTTGCCATAAGACACAAGTGACGATAAAGAAAAAACGGATGAAATTAAAAAAAACCACATTACATGAAATCTCATCGTTGATGTCGTTTTAATAACACTTATTTTGGTACTTTTATATCTTGTAAGTTAAGTAAGTCATAAAAGTACTTATAATACGCACAAAATATCATCACGCCTGTAATCCACCAAGGGTTAGGCAGAGGTGTACCTAATAGTACACCCACATTTTTCCAGTTATGTTTAAGTACCATGTTATAGGGGGCTAGCCAATTACCATCAACCGGGCATGAATCCAAACTCCGTGGCTGCTACTGAGCAATTTCTGATGGATAAACCCAATAATACTTTGCCCCACCCGGGAATCAATCCCAGGACCTCATGCTCAGCAGTCGCACTTGCGACCACTAGACCAACGAGGCAGTAAAAGTACCTACTTATAAGTTATTTAAAAATACTTTTTATAATCTGTATTCGCTGCCGCATCTTTGCTCGCACATCGCTTCTATTTCCTGTTAGGGAACTTAACTCTGAAGTTCAACTTTAGGAATTTTGGATTTAGATAAAGCAGACTTCACTTCAAATATATCTGATTGCATCACGGTAGTCGTCTTGAGTTTTAAATCCGTTCACAAATTCAACATTAATTCACAATGCGACAAACCATCAAACCCAACGATATCGATCACATTACGACGTAATTTTAGTTTGTTATTAGACGGCTTGGATTTTTAGACTCACAAGGCTATCTCCGTACTATTTGAGTCACATTAGAAACCATAATAAATAGCTTAGACCTAATAAGAAGTAAAGAAGAAGAGAAGAAGAATCCAATGTGAATCTACATAAGTACAACCGATGCATAACAGTTTTGTACCTATTCATGGTTTACGAATAAGTTACATTTTTATTAAGGGTTGCTAAAATTGTTAATTTCTACTACATAAACTCAATTCGTGAATTTTGTACTCAACTGCTGTAATGGGAATTTAACGCTCAGTCAAAAGCCACATTCTAAATTCAGTTGGTGGATTTTGTTTATATGCGACCCAGAACAACTACCTGTAGACTATGCAAATATTGGTTCCGTGCGGAGAGCGATCACGTGACATGCAGCGCAGCAGCCAGTCGCTCAGCCTCTTGACATCTTAATACCAATGCCAAGTTACCTCTTGTAATAATAGATAATGATAAATCAGACACAACTGTTAAATTAAAACCTGACACACTTAAACAGTGGCGAAAACATTACAAATATGTACGAAATTTAAAAAAAGAGGTGTTTTCATGTAAAGTTATTTAATACAAGATAGTGGTGGTAACAACTTACATTAAATAACAATTTTAAACTAAATCTTAAGTCGAAGAGTGTTTCACAGAATCAATGGTGGTGGTGCTGTTCAGGAACAATGTGCACGGCGTGACCTTCAAACTTCACGTTAGCGTTAAATCTGTAAATGAAACATACACAGAAACATTATGTCAGGCTCATGGATCATAAAAAAATGTAATCATTTTCAATCTTTCATTCTTAATACATTTTCAAATCATTCGTTTTGGATATGAATATGGATAGCTATAAGAGTTGAAGAAGAAAGGAGAATAGATGGTGCAAACTGTGTGAAAGATGATATGGCTAGACAGGGCGAATGAGATAACGAGTAATGGAGAAGTATGGAAAATTAAGACATGTTGCCACGACGCCAAATATTAGGATAAGGGCAGGATAGAGATAATGATTGATTTAGAAATCATGAAGGCACCCACCCGGACTTCTTGTTAGAGTGGTATTCAACGATCCTGACGGAGCCGTCGGGCTGGTGCAGGCTGTACACACCCTTCACGACATCGCCATCACGTGCTTCGTGCTGAGACTTCTTGTCTCCGGTGTGAGGGTCCTCTACCTTGTATGCGAACTCGTACTTGGGGTGAGACTGTAACAGATGAAACAATTAGCTATTGAATACTACAGAATTGTTACATAGTAAACATATTGAAATCTTTCATACATAGTACTCGACATGTTTCTCGGTGGCGTGTCCGTGGTGCTGCTTAATGCTTTGTGATGAGGAGGCGTGACCGTGATGGTGCTCGTGGTGATGCTCTTCGGGTTTGTTGTGGTGCTCTTCATGTTTCTCCTCGTGGTGCTTCTGTTGGTGCTTTTCGTGGTGCTCCTCGTGGTGTTCCTCGTGGTGTTCCTCGTGGTGGTCCTCTTGGTGTGCGGGCTTGTGTTCGGTCTCGTGAGTTTGGTGCAGTACGATGCTCTGTGACGAGATAGCGTGACCGTGGTGTTCCTCGTGATGATGCTCCTCGTGTTTGTTGTGGTGCTCCTCGTGGTGCTCCTCGTGGTGTGCGGGCTTGTGTTCGGTCTCGTGAGTTTGGTGCAGTACGATGCTCTGTGACGAGATGGCGTGACCGTGACCGTGGTGGTCATCGCGACCATGACCGGCCTGCGGCCGCGCGGCGACTACAGCGAGGAGGGTGGTGACTAGAGCAACCTGAATGAAACATGTAATTTTACTCAAAGCACTTCAATTTATAAGTAATTTCAACAATACTTCACTAATTTCAACTATGTTAGTTGTTCCCTTATCCACTTTTTTACACAAATCTTAGTAGTAAAAGAATTGAGTAGACATTCAATACCTTAAAGGACATGATAATGTTGGTAATTGTGGTTCCTTTGGAAACAAAACTGTGACTGATAAGGTAGGTATGGAAGGTCTGTCCTTTTATATGAAATACACGAACGAACAGAGAGTGATCCAAATTCAGGTAAATGCATAAATTGAAACAAACCAAACTAGTTTTTTTAGCAACTTATTTTGGCTGGCAGTGCGATAATTATGACAACCTTGAGTAATTATCACAGTAATTATTATGTCAGTGGTTATCCTTTCTCCGAACATATTAAGAAAGTAATAGTATGTTTACTTCACTCGAGAGTGGCAACCGATTCCGACAAAAACCGACTTCAAGTGCTTTGGAAAGTATTCAAACAAAATAAACACAAGAAAGGTGTTTATGGAGGACATTACAATTCATTGTCCAAATTAATGACCAACACCTACGTTTAGGACAATTCATTTATGAATTTAAACTATGCTCCACGAGCATAGATTAAAAAAAAAAACAAAATAATAAGATGTTTTAGATTTAGGGTTAATTTATTCTTATACACGTAGCAAAAACATAGGCACAAATATCAAAATGTAACAGAATCAGTCCTTTTAGAAGAAAATAATGAAGACGCTTCAGTAATGATGATGATGATGGGGCACGATGTGATGTGTGCTGTGCTTCACGTCCGCGTGGAAGCTGGGGACCAGAACACGACAAAAAAATAAATTATAATAATTGAATTGAATTATTTTTAGAATTCAACCGAGAATATAAAGACAGTAATGCATCCAATCTTGCTCTCAAGTAAATAAATGTAACAATAGACACAAAAAGAGAAGAGACTTATACTCAGTAGTAGGTGGACTAAGGCTCCCAATGATGAGGAGTATACATACCCGCTGTGATGGTCTGCATGGTAGTGCACATCCCTGACGGAGCCGTCAGGTTGGTGCAGCGAGTAGTGTCCCTTGACGACGTCACCGTCGCGGTGCTCGTGCTGCGACTTGTGGTCGCCCGTGTGAGAGTCCTCCACTTTGTACTCGAACTCGTACTTAGGGTGAGTCTGCAAACGAACATTAGTTTAGAAAAATAACAATGTAATCTTAATGTGATATTGCAAAATTATAGATAGTATCTACTAACGTAGTAGTCATGGTGACCATGTCCGTGGTGTACTATCTGGTGGTGTCCGTCGTGTCGGTGGATGTACTGGGATGAGTGGCCGTGGGCGGAGACCATTGTTACAGCCACAGACAGCACGCAGAGCAGCTAAAAAGTTGAAGAAAAAAGTTAGTTTATGAGAAATTGAAATGCTATGCGTATTCACATTTTGAGACAGGTTTCATTATGTTATATACCTTAAAGAACATATTGTTGTTATTGTTGAAACTATGTTCAAGAGTGAACTGATATATTACTTCTAAACTTCCCGTCTTATATATGACTTAAAATAGTACATTCAAGGTAGTATTGATTTCTCTCTATTAAGTCGGATACGGTAAGAGTGTTACGATTTGACAATTATTATTTCGTAAAAGCTATTAAAGACATAATTTTAGGTTTTGTTTGCATGCTATTAGATCATTTGTGTTTCAAATTTTTAGCTCAGCTGACTAGATACAGTAGGTATTTATTTATGACTTTTGACATTGAAAGACTACCTGGAGATGACACAATCAAAATTATAATATTGTTTCACTTTGATGTTGGAAAAATCTTGCTTTAAAAAAAAGGATACACGGGAGAAGTTTTATTTTTCTTTCAGAATAAACATGATTCAGAACCGATCGATTGACGTACCACTGATTAATGATTATAGGTTCTCCAGGGAATAGGCCACTAGAATTCAATTATTAAGCTGAATCTTTGACCGCTTTAAGATATCAAAATATATTTTGAAGATCATCGCTGTAACTAGCATGAGCTATATACAAAATGAATTTATTGTCGATTTACAGACACGATACACACGACCCGAACCGATGAAGCACGGCGACCCCAACGGCTTTGGAATAACAACGGCATTAGTCAATACCGAAAAGTGATTTGATGGATGGATCCAAGAGTTACTATACCAAACTACCCCGTTGCCGTTGGTCTCGTGGTAGCAAGCGCGTGCTAAGCATGGGGTCTTGGATTTGATTCCCGGATCGGGCAAACAGTGTTATTGGGTTTTCCATTAGACATTTTTTTTGTAGTGGCTCGGAGGCTGGAAGTTGGCGGTATGATACCCCCGTGCCTCGGAAAGCACGTTAAGCCGGTGGTCCTGCGCCTGATCTCTCGCGGTCCGTGCCCACTCGAACCGCTTAGAGTCGACCCGAAGAATACCAGATGTTTTACTACCAATCCAGTGCCATTTGAACAGTGAGACAAAGTAATATTTTATTTTTAAATAAATTTTTATACATAGAATATTTTTAATATTTTGTTGTGAAACATAATTTATCCTGATAGTAGTGATATCTTTTATAAAATTTAGCTTTATAAAAATAGACTCTACCTCGCTTAATCGGTTTTCCGGATAATTTAGTAAATCATGTTTTTATATTTTAGAAGTTAGTACCTACTTCTTAACCTTATAATTATAATCACGTATAAAGACTGATTCAATATATACCAACGTGCCACTAGCTATAATATTGTAATGATAATTAACAATAATCTGTGATTTTTACTACAAAGTACAAAGTATGTCTACTATAAAAAGGATAAGTACTTACTTGTTTAATTATTGATTTATTTATCCAAAAATTATTTAAATTTTACACTCTTTGTGGTGCAAGCGTTAAACCAGCACTTTTCTGTCTGACTATACATCGACGTTTTTACGCCTATCAAAACAGAAATATCCAGGTATTTTTTCGGGTCGAGTCTTAGCCAATCAAAAGAACAAGGTAAAGAGGTCCAACACTCTGTCCCCAGCATACAGATTGGAATGGGGTGTGAGACAAGGGGGTTAAGGGGGTTTGACATCCCCTAGGCTTTTAAATCTGTATGTTGATGGCCTCATCACCGAGCTCAGCAGCATGACTGTTGGATGTCGAATAAATGGAGTGAGCTTCAATAACATCAGCTACGCGGACGACATGGTGCTGCTGGGTCCGACTGCTGGGGTAATCAGGGAATTGCTCAAAGTTTGTGAGGCTTATGCTGCCTCTCATGGACTTATTTATAATGTCACTAAGAGTGAATATATGCTCTTTGAGGCCGCTGGTAGATGTCCAGACTCTGTGCCAGATATTACAAAGTTGAATGGGCTCCATTTAAACAGAGTATCCAAGTTCAAGTACCTGGACATTTCATCACCGACGACCTTAAGGATGATATAGATATTGAGAGGGAGCGTAGGGCACTAGCGGTCAGAGGTAACATGCTGGCACGTAGATTTGCTCGGTGCTCTGACCTAGTAAAAATTACTCTTTTTAAGGCCTACTGTCAGAGCTTTTACACGAGCAATCTATGGGTCAGCTATACTAAGAGATCGCTGGATGTCCTGCGCGTTCAATATAATAATGCTTTCAGGATGTTGTTGCTAAGCCCTGATTCTGTAGCGCTTCAAGAATGTTTGCTGAGACCCACACAGATGGCTTTCATGCCATACTACGCAAAAAAACGGCATCGGTGCTATGCAGAATGCGGTGTAGTCGCAACTATATTCTGAGAGCTGTGGCGGAGAGCTATACGAATATCAGGCATTTTGTGCGGAGGTTGATTAAGTAGGAAACATGTGTTCCTGCCTGGTCGTCCTTTGTTTTAATAATATAATTTTATATCAATGTTACTAACACTAGAATATAAGCTGTTTGTAATATTAATAAAATATGGATCACTGTTGTCCGGAAATAATTAATTTTAATTTAATTTATTTGGCGGGTCGAGTGGGCGTGGACCCATCTCTCTCCGGTCGTGTCGGATTGCCCTCCCATCGGACTATGAGGGTGCACCTGTGTCTGGGCACACACCTGTGCACTATAACATCTCCCGTGCCAATGGCTAATCTCCGCTAAGATTGGCCGCTGTGACCGGAAACGGTTAGGACGACTATTATTATTATATCAATACAATGAATTGGTCAAAATGGACGAAACAGGGCCGAAGTATGTAAAAAAAACATATCAGTTGTTTTAGGTAAAGTTATTTAAATACAACATAGTAATAGTAACAACTAATATTAAATAACAATCCGTAACTAAATCTTAGGTCATAGAGAGTATCAAATAATCAGTGGTGGTGGTGGTGGTGTTCAGGAACAATGTGTACGGCGTGACCCTCGTACTTCACGTTGGCGTTAAATCTGTGAATGAAAAATATCGGGTTATGAAAAAATGTAAACCGACTCGTTCTTACGTAACACATTACTTCTTAATGGCGTATTTTGAAACCATGAAGGAACTCACCCGGTCTTCTTGTCAGCGTGGTACTCGACGATCCTGATGGTGCCATCGGGTTGGTGCAGGCTGTACACGCCTTTCACGACGTGACCATCACGAGCTTCGTGCTGAGACTTCTTGTCGCCGGTGTGAGGGTCCTCCACTTTGTACGCGAACTCGTACTTGGGGTGAGACTGTAACAGATGAAACAATTAGCTACTGAATACTACAGAATTGTTACATTGTAAACATATTGATATCTTTCATACATAGTACTCGACGTGTTTCTCGGTGGCGTGTCCGTGATGCTGCTTGATGCTCTGTGATGAGGAGGCGTGACCGTGGTGTTCCTCTTGGTGGTGCTCCTCGTGGTTGTTATGATGCTCTTCATGTTTCTTCTCGTGGTGCTCGCCGTGGTGCTCCCCGTGGTGCTCTTCGTGGTGCTCCTCGTGGTGTGCGGGCTTGTGTTCGGTCTCGTGTGTTTGGTGCAGTACGATGCTCTGTGACGAGATAGCGTGACCGTGACCGTGACCGTGGTGGTGATCGTGACCGTCTTGAGGCCGCGCGGCGACCACAGCCAGGAGGGTGGTGACTAGAGCAACCTGTGTAGAACGTTTAGTAAAACTTTAAGTACTTTTAATTTTATTGGTACACTTCACTCATTTCAATTTTGTTAGTTGTTCACTTATCCACTTTTTACACACATCTTATTAGTCAAGTAATTCAGTAGTCAATAGTCATTCAATACCTTAAAGTACATGATAATGTTGGTAATTGTAGTTCCTTTGGAAACACGACTGTGACTGATAAGGTAGGTATGGAAGGTCTGTCCTTTTATATGAAATACACGAACGAACAGAATTTGATCCAAATTCTCTTAAACGCGTAAATTAAAACAAACTGAACTTGTTTTTTCACCAACTACATTATTGGTTGAAAGTGCGATAATTATTGCAACCTTGAGTGATGTTTATGTCAGTAGTTTGCCTCTCTCCGAATATTTTAAGAAAGTAATTGTATTTCCCTCATCCACTGATAAGGTTCAGGCAACCGATGACAAAAAATAAGCCTGAAAAGCTTAGGAATCTATCAGAGCCAAATCAAGCGCAGTACTTACCTAACTTCCTTACGCAATAATTGAGGCCAGAAAGCTTAGTCAGTTAATGCCAAATGATGACCAGATGTTCACGATAGTTAATTAATTTTAAAACTTTGCTCTTATCCAAAGTCGGGAGAGAATATGGAAAATAAAAAGGTTGTTTTCTTTTTAATTTTGATTTATTCTTACACACGTAGTAAAGATATAGACACAAACATCGATATAACAGAATCAGTTCTTTTAACAGACAATATTAAAGAAGCTTCAGTAATGATGATGATGAGGCACGATGTGATGTGTGCTGTGCTTCACGTCCGCGTGGAAGCTGGGGAGAAAAATTATATAATTGAAATGCATTGTTTAAAAACTACACGATTTGGTTAAGTTTTAACCGTATGGTGGCAAAGATTAGGTAAAAGAAACCAGGGCCATTCAAACTTCGTTTGGCTGACGATATCGTCAAAGACACGAGAATGAATGATGAGTGAGGGACGCACTAGAAAAGGGAGGCATATCAGTTGGTGACCCTGGGCTTAAATGATGATAATGATTATTTTTAGACTTCAACTGAGTAAGTAGTAAATGGGTGATGGGTAATAAGATAAGCCACCATATACAATCTTGCTACCAATGAATTAACTGTAAGACTATACGCACCCGCTGTGATGGTCTGCGTGGTAGTGCACATCCCTGACGGAGCCGTCAGGTTGGTGCAGCGAGTAGTGTCCCTTGACGACGTCACCGTCGCGGTGCTCGTGCTGCGACTTGTGGTCGCCCGTGTGAGAGTCCTCCACCTTGTACTCGAACTCGTACTTAGGGTGAGTCTGCAAACGAACATTAGTTTAGAAAAATAACAATGTAATCTTAATGTGATATTGCAAAATTATAGATAGTATCTACTAACGTAGTAGTCATGGTGACCATGTCCGTGGTGTACTATCTGGTGGTGTCCGTCGTGTCGGTGGATGTACTGGGACGAGTGGCCGTGAGCGGATACCATCGCGACAGCCATTGACAGCACGCAGAGCAGCTGAAGAGTAAGATAGAGAAACGGTTAGATTACGTGAAATTGGAATTGTAATAATTTTGCGCAAACAAAAATAGTTTTTTTTTTGTATTTTGAGACTGATATTATCGGCTTCACATGTAGGTAATCATCGAAAAATTTACATCGAAATTTGGTTTGCTATAAGAAAACCCAATTCTGGGTTAAGCTCGTACTCATTGTACATAAGCTATGTTATTGCAATTTGTAAGTACATTTTTTGTTGTTTGGTTTGCAATAAAGAATAAGAATACGAATAATTACACTGTGTACCTTGAAGAACATGTTTTTGTTATTGCTGAAACTAATCCCAGGAGTGAACTGATACATAACTTCTAAGCCTCCCGGCTTTTATATGACTTTAAAAATATACATTCAAGGTAGTTGATTTCTCCCAATTAAGTCGCATAGGTAAGAGTGTTACGCTTTAATAAAAAATGTTTCGTAAAGGCTATAAAAGACATAATTTTAGTTTTTGTTTGCATGATGTTAGATCATTCGTAGTTTACAGTTATAGTAGGAGGACTAGATATATAGGTAATGGCATACTTCTGTATGCTGGAATATGAAGATGACATACTTTTTGAAATTTCTGAAGCTGAGCAGAAATATCGTAACGATCTTAAAAAAAAAGTATTTTTTGTTGCAAAACAAAATTGTAATTCGCAAAAAAAAATTGTTTATAACAATTTTACTCTTGCTGTCTTTAGAACTAGTTCTTCATTAACTTCACATGTTTGTATTGTCGAAGAAGTAGTTTAATTTCAAAATATTTCTATTTCAACCCTCCTTTATCTTGGTTAACTTACTTCTTTTATCCTTAAAAAGCGCTGTTAGATTTGTTATTTGTTTAAATCATTCATAATCAATCATGTGAATTCAGAACACAAACCGTTTGAATTGAGCCGTTTAAGCGATTGCCAGTTTATTTGATGTTGGCAATATCATGCTAGATGGTCGAGAGTCCGAAGAGTTGGCGTATAACTTTTTTTTCAGAACAAATATAATTCACATGTACACACCACTAATTAATGATTAATAGGTTCTTCAGGGAATAAGACTTTAGAATTTTATTCCATTAAGCTCGATCGTTGACCACTCTCGCCCATCAATACTTTTGAAAACCTTCGCTGTAGCTAGCTTAAATTTATGGTCAACTCCATCAATTTATTAATTTTTTGCAGACAAAATACATCTGAAGCACGTCGCCCTTTGCGGTCACGGGTTGTACGACTGCTGTGTACGTTACGAGTGACGAAATTATTTGATTAGGAACTCGTTCAGCGGATCCAACAACTAGTGCCCATTATTCCTTTATTCTAAACTAGCTGTTGCCCGCGACTTCATCCGCGATAACAGCCTACCTCTCTGCCAAATTTCAAGTTTGTAGCACAAAAAAATGAAAGCCTTTCATACAAACTTGCGAGAGCCCTTAGACCTCCTTAATCCGGCCCTGTCGCAAAATCCGTTCTTAACGGACGTCTACTAACTATAAACTACCCCCTGCCAAATTTCATCTTAATACGTCAAGCGGTTTTCGATATTTCGTGATGAGTGAGTGAGTGTGACTTTTCGCTTTTATATATTAAGATTTAGATAATCATGATCCAAAATGGAGGAGGAAATAGGTATAAAATTCCGCCAATGATGATGACGAACTTACTAACAGATTTTTAAGATAATCATGAATTTATCATGCAGGGTGTAGTCGAGTTGGAAAAATAATAAGTAATATTTTTTATAATATTACGTTTAATAACAAAACTATATTTATAACAGCTTTAACAAGTCTCCATTAACAATTAATATCACAGAATCAATGATGGTGGTGGTGTTCAGGAACAATGTGCTTGGCGTGACCCTCACGTCTCACGTTAGCGTTGAATCTGTAAAAAATGAATGCATCAATAAAACTAATGTTCATTACATTTTCTTTTCAAGGCTTCTGATGCTCAGTATTTTTACCCGCTCTTCTTGTCAGCGTGGTACTCGACGATCCTGACGGTTCCATCAGCGTCGTGCATGCTGTACACGCCCGTTACGACATCACCGTCGCGGGATTCGTGGTGAGATTTCTTGTCGCCGGTGTGGGGGTCTTCCACTTTGTATGCGAACTCGTACTTAGGGTGAGACTATAAAACAAGTGACGTTTAGTTATTATTCTTTCAAAAAGAATTAGCAGAGTTCTATTTATGATTGGAAAATGTTTATACATAGTACTCGACGTGTTTCTCGGTGGCGTGTCCGTGGTGCTGCTTGATGCTCTGTGATGAGGAGGCGTGACCGTGGTGGTGCTGGTTACCGTGACCGTCTTGTGACTGCGCAGCAACCACAGCGAGGAGGGTGGCGACTAGAGCAATCTGTATGAAACAATTATTTATTCAGTTAAGATTCGCTTCACAGGTTAACACTAGATAATTCTGTACTGAACATATTCATAATTATTTTTAAAGAATTTATACTGTACGGGAGTCTTTTTACGAGACGTATATTGAATTTAAACGGAGCTTTTGTTTTTTTAATCAAACTTTAATACCTTTAGGGACATGATTAAGTTTTTAATTGTGTTTCCTTCCAAAGCGCAGCAGTAAGTGATGTCGAAGGAACCAAGTATGTCTTTTTATACACAAAAATATACACACCAGTGTGTGATCCAGTTTTTTGTTACTTCGTAAATTAAAACAAGTCGAACTTGTTCTTTCGCCAACAATGTGATTTAAGTTCACGATGCGATTATTAAATCCTTAAATGTTACGGTTAAAATTTTAACTTTCTCTGGAAATTTCAAGATTTTGGGTAATAAAATAATAATATTGTGTTTCTTATTTTAAGTTTGGCACTTTGGCATACCAGAAATGGTAAAGGTGAAGATCCTTTAATGTTTACATTTAAGTACCGCCTCATCTGCCTAACCTTTTCCGAACTACGTTGGGGTCGGTATCCAGTCTAACTGGAAGCAGCTGAATACCAGTATTTTACTTCGAGTGACTGCCTATTTATCCTTCACAACCCAGAAACCACCTATCAACCCATATTATGCGAATAAATGTTTTGATTTGATTTATAATTCTCTTACAGTTGCCCGTAATGGTCTAATTGAAATACATGCTTTGAGTTTGAGTTTAAAGTGAAATGTTTGTCATAGTCACATATCTGTGTAAGCTTTTCACAACGATTGAGGTTAGGACCTGCCCTATTTTTACATAAGAAAAGATTTTTCAACAGAAGTGTTGTTTTTTTTAAGGTAAAATATTTTCCCTTTACATGTACAATGTTTTCACTAAAAGCTACTTCCTGTCTCTGAAATTAGAATGGTTATTACATGAAATCAATTAAGCAAACAAAACTTTTTGAAATGTTTTTAATCATAGAATAGTGGGTCGTCACATCATAACACAACTAAAGATAAAACAACAGAGTTTGAACGTTGAACCAAAAAGTTGGCAACGTCGCAAATAGCTGTCAAATATTTACCTGTTTTAATTAATTTGGCAATATTACTGTATGAAAATAAGAAATATGGCTAACTAGTGAACTAGCATATTAATAATGAATTGCAATTAAAACACTGAATTTGATGTTGTAACCGTTTTAGGTGTAAAAAAGGCATTTGGAAAGTTTCCAAATACTTTTTTACGTCTAAAACTACGAGTAAATATTCGGTGTTACGATATTAATTATTGCATTTCATAATCAATATTAGTTCACTAGTTAGCCATATTTCTTATTTCCATACAGTAATATTGCCAAATTAATCAACACAGCGAAATATTTGACAGCTATTTGCGACGTTGCTCACTTTCTATATAAACGCTCTTTAGTTCACTAAATAACATTGAGAAAAGATTTCAGTAATGATGATGATGAGGCACGATATGATGTGTGCTGTGCTTCACGTCCGCGTGGAATCTGAAAAGAAAAAAGATTTTAAAACAACTGAAGAATCAACAGTTTGCGACTATATATAACCAGCTGAAGCTGCTGCTACGCTTACCCGCTGTGATGGTCTGCGTGGTAGTGCACATCCCTGACGGAGCCGTCAGGTTGGTGCAGCGAGTAGTGTCCCTTGACGACGTCACCGTCGCGGTGCTCGTGCTGCGACTTGTGGTCGCCCGTGTGAGAGTCCTCCACCTTGTACTCGAACTCGTACTTAGGGTGAGTCTGCAAACGAACATTAGTTTAGAAAAATAACAATGTCATCTAATTGTGATATAGCAAAATTATAGATAGTTTCTACTAACGTAGTAGTCATGATGATCATGTCCGTGGTGTACTATCTGGTGGTGTCCGTCGTGTCGGTGGATGTACTGGGACGAGTGGCCGTGAGCGGAGACCATCGCGACGGCTACAGATAGCAAACAAACCACCTGGAAACAATTTGGTAGAGACTGAATAAAAGAATCTGATTTAGACTTGTGATTCATGAACTTGGATAACACTGGTAGTCAAATTTAAAAAAATCCTTAACGTCGTAAAAATACCGATATAAAGACAAAAACCTTTTGTACCTTTAAAAACATGTTGTCTTGTGATTATTGTTGACTTGTCACTGTTATAAAACAAAGTAAGAACTGATACATAAATTCTAAAACTCGTGTCTTTTATAAGACTTAAAACAATAATATTGTCAAGGTAGTATTGATTTCACGCTACTGTATATCTGCTGTTACTGTTAATGGGTGTTACGTTTTGACAATTGCAAGTATTTCGTAAACCATGAAGTTGTTTTTCTCGAATAACAAGGACATATAATTATTAGGTTCGTAGATCTATTGACAGGCATCATTAATGATACCAGTGTAATTTATTTATTAAAGCCCAGCAATGTTGCTCTTCAAATCATGGAGAAATATAATTCTTTTTTTTTCTTTGCCTATACCGTCCCACAGCGGGTCAAAGGCCTCCCCATAGCCTTCCACTCTTCTCTCCGTGCGGCTTTCTCCAGCCAAACACAAACCCACAAACATACAAACGCACTCTAACACCCGCATCTGTAGTCAAGTTATGAGGGAACATGGCCTACGAGGAATTTGTATGATAGGTATTTAAAGAAAATATTGCCGTCGCGCTGCGTCCGTCCGCGACCGTTTTTTTAAGTAGCCTGTACTGTCCCACTGCTGGTCCCAATTCCTTCCATGTGCTTTATTCCCGTGCCTCCTCGAACCGGCCCTCAGACCGATTATGTCACAAAAAAAATGACGAGACCGACGTTTTGTATTCCCCTTTTTTCTCGTCGAAAACTGAGCTGATTCAATAATTTTTGACATAAAAAATTTAAGAAAGACTAGGTTCCTATAATTTCTTTTATGTTAAAAACTTTTCGAATTTGTCTGGTACACCTCTATCAAGGCCGTAAAAAGGGGCATTTTTTAATTTTTGGAGGGTCAAATTTTTTTTACCTATTAGTTGCTGAAAAAAAGGAATTGACAGGGACGTGTCTACAGTAGACCTTGATTTTATGAAAAAAAAATTGCCGTAGAGGCATTACTCAGGAAGAAAAAAAGGGAATACATTTGTATGGAGAATCAGAGCCCATGTTCCCTCTTAAAGTAATTACATGAGTTTAAGTAACTACTTAGGCAACAGACCAGAATTTATACGAAGTAAGATCCGTCAATGCAAGCAAAGCTAAGAATTTTAATTTTTGACAGTTCTAACATCCAGCATGTAACTACATAATAAAAATGATTAAAAATGCTTATTTATGCAGTATATTACGCTATTTACATAGGGACATAAGTTAGAGCCAATTAAATTATACAATAACATAGTTTTAATAATATATCGGTTAGATTATTGTCAAAGACATCCTAACATCTGTAATTTTAATTAAGTTAAATTTTGAGAATCAATAACCAACAATTCGAAAACATGTGCGATCTACCAATCCGCACTGGGCCCACATGGTGGATCACAGCCCACTATTTCCAAAAGAAAAGGCCACAGGTTCTACCAGTGGGAACATCATAAGCTGATAATATGCAGTAATTTTGGCAGGTAGGCAAAATTTTATCGGTGTCTTAATTTGACGTTGCACCGTGATCATGCATGGTCATGTAATCTTTTAGGTCATCCTGTTTCTTTGTAAACCTTTCTTACCCATTATTTTGATGTTTTATGGAGGCGTCTTATTCGTAAACGTTTAAAACAATTAGCTAAAATAATTCCTTCCTTCCCTTCTACACTACTACTAAGCCGCACCACTGGTAGTATCGTGGGTATTCTTTTTTCCTTTCTGCACTACTGGTCCAGTGGTATCGTAGGTATTTGTAAAATACTTATATATGCGTTCCCTAATTACACTACCTAATTTGTTTTCGAAAAAAAAAAATGTAAATGTTTTGGATCTATATATATATTTTTTTTTTGAAGGCATATATATGAATTTTACAAATACCTACGATACCACTGGACCAGTAGTGCAGAAAGGAAAAAAAATACCCACGACACCACCAGTGGTGCGGCTTAGTAGTGTAGAAGGGAAGGAAGGAAATAATTGTGTTGGTTATGTTTTTTGTGTCCCAAACATATATAAACACTTAAATGGAATTCGAGTCGACTGATCGGCGCTATTTTCCGACTAGTCGCCGACTACAAATAAGGCAGGGTAATTGGCTTCCCCGTCTACATCAAGCCTGTAATCCTCGAAGGGTTAAGCTGTGGTGTACCTAATTAATAGTACACCCACATTTCGCCAGGTATGTTCTAAGTCCCATGTAATAGGGGGCGAGCCTATTGCCATCAACTGGGCACAAATCCTAGCTAGCTGCTACTGAGAAATTCCTAATGCAAAAACCCAATAATACTTTGCCCAACCCGGGAATCGAACCCAGGACCTCATGGTCAGCAGTCGCGCTTGCGACCACTAGACCAACGAGGCAGTTAGTGTCTAATTGGTGAATTTCTAATTAAAAGCAATCAATTATCTTTTTTAACTATAAGATGATGCTAACTTATCTTGTACCCTAAATGTACTAGGCCTGTAACCATCATCTATAAAATCTTTGATAATTTTGAGACTGGGTTCTGCTTTCTCCTGCATCACTTTTTCTAAGATGTTTATTTTTACGAGGTTCATCTTTCATTATCATGGATTTCAGTTTCTTGCACTTCTTCACATTAAGGTGTTTAACCCAGGACCTGTTGTACTTACTAGTTTGTGTTTTACTTAAAAGAGAGTTACAATCTTAAGCATGCCTCCAGACTGCGGCCGATCATCGCCGATCAACGACTTCAAATATGTCACCTCAAAATGTTATCCATCCATCCACCGCGGTCTGATTGCGTCCATTACCATAACTGACTTTTATGCACGGCTAAGACGCACACGCAGACACGGACCATATTTCGGTCATCATATAATTTTGTTAAAATTGTTTGTTGTATTACATTTCACAAGCCATGTAAGTTAAAAATAAAACGTATAGACACATTAATTGATTTGTGGTTAAAATTTATTAATACAACAATATCACATTCAAATTAAATACTATGTAACAAAGACAGCTGGTATTACAGAAGACGCTTCAGTAATGATGATGATGGTGAGGCACGATGTGGTGTGTGCTGTGCTTCACGTCCGCGTGGAAGCTGGGGAGAAAAATAAAAAAATTAAGATCGGTTACTATGACATTGCAGTGTCAAAAGGTCAACAGTGATAAATGTCCACTTACCCGCTGTGATGGTCTGCGTGGTAGTGCACATCCCTGACGGAGCCGTCAGGTTGGTGCAGCGAGTAGTGTCCCTTGACGACGTCACCGTCGCGGTGCTCGTGCTGCGACTTGTGGTCGCCCGTGTGAGAGTCCTCCACCTTGTACTCGAACTCGTACTTAGGGTGAGTCTGCAAACGAAAAGAAGTTTAGAAAAATATCAATGTAATCGTAATGTGATATTGCAAAATTATAGATAGTTTCTACTAACGTAGTAGTCATGATGACCATGTCCGTGGTGTACTATCTGGTGGTGTCCGTCGTGTCGGTGGATGTACTGGGACGAGTGGCCGTGAGCGAAGACCATCGCGACGGTTACAGATAGCATGCAGAATACCTAAGAAGAGTAATTTTATTTATGTTAGTGGTTACAACAGACATTAAACTGGTTTTATCTCTAGGTACACAATTCGTTACAAGCGACTGCTTGTTGATATACAGAGTGTAAATGGACCCTTCACGAATCCGACATCAAATTAAGTAACTCTATGCAAAAATTATTGCTGGGAAACTACTTTTTTATTTGGGGTGAAAAATCACGTTTTACGGTAAAACTCAATGTTACGCACTCAAAACTTAGTACTGGTGGATGCTTTGAATAGTAAACGGGTCATGGAGTCAATTAAAGAATAGTTGAAACCTTAATAAGTGGTTTTTTTAACAAGTGACTTTCGGCTTCGTTAAGGATCTTTTTACACCCTTTAGTAGAGATCTTTTGACCAGAGAACAATTTGACACTGCTATTGATTGCTTATCTGTAGATTTGTTGCGACCAATACAATCCACCATGTTTTCTTTTTCGTTAAACGCTTTCTATTAGCTTTAACATTTTATTTTCGATATTGAAGTAACTTTATACCTTGAAGAACATGTTGTCCTGTTGTTATTGTTGACTGTTTTGAAACTATCTTAGAACTGATACATAACTTTTAAGCCTCACGTCTTTTATACAACTTTAAATAATGCATTCAAGGTAGTATTGATTTCACTCATAATAGTTATGGCTGCTAAATTGTTATGAGTGTTGCGCTGTGACAATTACATATTTCGTAAAAGTTGAACTGCATAGGTTATTTTGATTTTGCTCGCATAACAGACAGATTGTTTGCTGGTAACAGTCCATACTTCATTCGCACCTCCACAACCTTAATTAGATGAAGATTTGTTATGTTCCCTAATGGGGTTTACCAACTAGAAAACGGAGAAGGACTGGAGATTTCCTCACAGCTCGAGTATTACCCTGCTGCAGCCAAATAAAGACGAAAAAGCTTGTCGATTTTCGATCACCCAAACAAATACAGTCTTGGTATTGATTATATTAGTTACTTAATTTGGCACGGAATAGCCAAATAAAGTGACTACGAACTAAGTAGTACTAAGTGAAACACGAAATCCTTTGAAACGATTGCCTCTTGTCAGAACAAGAGGCAATCGTTTCAAAGCGTTTCGTATTTTAGCAAGACATTCATCAGGATTGACACGCGTTGTTAGGGCCCTCAGATATTTCTTACACAGGCCTCTATCAGCGGACTCTGATAAACTGGGTTATATTGTAGTCGAGAAGTAAGACATTGAAGAACAATTATTAGTATAAGTATCTATAATTATACAGGGTGTAAGGGGCAGCCCTCCACAAACTGACAGGGTGCATTCAGCTCCTTAATTTGAATCATATTCCACCGGAATTTGTCTACGGAAAATTTCTTTTTTTTAACACTTCTTTTTAGAGATATGGTAAAATTATATTCCCTTTACGCAGCACTCCATTTATGTAAATAATACGGCTAAAATCAAAAATCCTACAATGGATGTTGAAATACTCTAACGAACGACGCGTGAAAACAACTTTTCACTTCCTGCCTAGCTTCAGAGTTCATTGAACTCGATGTCGCACTTGCCAATCGCTACGTGCGTTCTGCCACGGTAACGATACATTGCGTCTGCGAAAATGAAAAAAAACTAATTTATTGGATTCCCATAACATTCCTGAAATACCGGTCATCTTAGAATGATATACTGAATTCACCCCATCAGTTTGTGGAGGGCTGTCCCTTACACCCTGTATTTTATTTTATTTTCTTGTACGGCCCACGTCTTTTTATTCAGGTTAGGAATAACATGTATTTTCAATTGAAATTAACGCTAGACCTTACAATTTCATTCCATTAGAAACGTTTTGAGTGAAAAAAAAAGATAGTATGTTATTTTGGTTTGAGATTTATTCTAGTGTCCTAACAATTACAGTAACAATATTCAACGAGTCATTAATAACAACTAATATAACAGAATCAATGATGGTGGTGGTGTTCAGGAACAATGTGCTTGGCGTGACCCTCACGTCTCACGTTGGCGTTGAATCTGTAAATAGACAAAACATGGTAAATAAACAAGTTTTCTATACACAATTCTAGCCACAAATAAAATTAAGCTTTCTAAGTTCAATAGCTTTGCTTACCCGCTCTTCTTGTCAGCGTGGTACTCAACGATCCTGACGGTTCCATCAGCCTCATGCAGACTGTACACGCCCTTCACTACATCACCGTCGCGGGATTCATGCTGAGATTTCTTGTCGCCGGTGTGAGGGTCCTCCACTTTATACGCGAACTCGTACTTAGGATGAGACTGTAAGACAAGTTACAATAAGTTACATCCTTTCTGGCTATATCATTGATATGGTAAAATGTTTGTATGGTTTTCATACATAATACTCGACGTGTTTCTCGGTGGCGTGTCCGTGGTGCTGCTTGATGCTCTGTGATGAGGATGCGTGACCGTGGTGGTGCTCGTGGTGGTCTTGCGCTGCGACTGCTGCAACTGCCACGGTGATGAGAAGGATCTGTGTAAATTGAACCGAAATTAGAACAGGTTATTTGAAAAACGATGTAATTATAATTCAAACAATTGCTAAAGCAAAACTTACTTTAGTGAACATTTTGTATTCTTAATATTTAGTTGTTTACTGTGTAAATACTAAAGAGAAACTGATAATTTGTTAATGCTGGACCTGTGCTTTTATACAGTTACATTTAAGCACCACAAAGTATGGACTTATACCGTTTATAAGTTGGTAAATTAAAAACAACCAGTTTATACACCAGATTTATTGTGATATAATGATTTTATTCTTGCTTATCGACCTTGTCAAGGCCGGCTTTTACATTTCTTCACGTTTAAAATCTGGGACAATAATCTGAAATTGTTGAAATTCCACAAACAGGTAAGTTAGGCTCTAAAATATGGATGCACTCTTAATTGTTACTTACCCTTTAAGCTTTAATTCACGAGCCACAAAACAGGTTATTTTATTCATAATTCTGATCCATTTGTATGACAATCAAAATTATCGTCACCAGTAAGTGTGACTTCGCCCACTCCTCTCTCTTTAATTATGACAAGGTTCACGTTTCTTCGCCATAACTAAAAGTAACTCAATCAAAAAAACGTAAGAATACAAAATATAATATGACATAAGCTATAAGAATGAAACATAGTAGTGTGTTAAAAAATTTCTTCGTTGGTCTAGTGTTCGCAAGCGCTACTACTGAGTATGATGTTTCGATTCCCGGATCGGACAAAGTGTCATTCGGTTTTTCCACCAATAAATTTTGATTAGCAGCCCGAAATCTGAATTAGTGGCCGGTTGATGGCAATAGCTCGTCCTTTATATCGTGGGTCTTAAATATGGATGTATTAATAGGGTACACCTCTGCCTAACCGTTCGTGAAAATTGTATACAGGTGTGATGTTCTGTTATGTTATGTAAAAGTACTTACAGTTTAGTAATAGATAAAATGATTATTTAGGTTGCTGGTATGCATAAGACTATACAAGGTGTAAACGGACCCTTCACGAAGCCGTCAGCCACATACATACATTTCGCGAGTTATGTTTTAAGTCCCGTGTAATAGGGGGCGACCCTATTGCCAACAACCGGGCACAAATCCAGCCTCCGTAGCTGCTACTGAGAAATTTCTGATGGAAAAACCCAATAACACTTTGCCCAACCCGGAAATCGAACTCAGGACCTGGTCAGCAGTCACGCTTGCAACCACTGGACCAACGAGGCAGTTAGTGTCCAATCGGTACGTTTCTAATTAAAAACAATCAATTATCTTTTTTAAACTAGAAGATAATGATAACTTATCTTGTTCCCTGAATGTATGAGGCCTGTAACCAGGTCATCATCTAAAATCTTTGATAGTTTTAAGAAGCAGTCTCCTACATAATTTTTTTTCTGGGATGTTTATTTTTACGAGGTTCATCTTTCATTGTAATGAATTTCTGTTTCTTGCACGTCTGCACATTAAGGTGCTTGATCCAGGACCTGTTTGCTTACTAGTTTGTTTTTTACTCAAAAGAGAGTTACAATCCTAAGCATGCCTCCAGAGTACGGCCGATAGTCGTCGATCAACGACTACAAATATGTCTTCTCAAAATGTAATCCATCCATCCACCGCGGTCTGATTGCGTCCATTACCATTAACTGACTAGTTTATGTACGGCTAAGACGCATACGCAGACACGGACCATATCATAGGTGCTGTCTACTTTCTTCCGAAAAGGAATGATCTCACGTATGCGTAATAACTATAAGGTACTCATACAATTTTGTTAAAATTATTACGTATTTGTCGTAATACATTTCACAAGTCATGTAAGTTAAAAATAAAACGTATAGACACATTTATTGATTTGTGGTTAAAATTTATTAATACAACAATATCACATTAAATACTATGTAACAAAGACAGCTGGTATTACAGAAGACGCTTCAGTAGTGATGATGATGATGAGGCACGATGTGGTGCGTGCTGTGCTTCACGTCCGCGTGGAAGCTGAAGACAAAAATAAAAAATTAAGATCGGTTACTACGAAACTGCAGTCTTAAAGTGTTTTGGGATACTGCAACAGAGAAGAAAGAGTCAAAAGACCAACAGTGATAATTGCCCACTTACCCGCTGTGATGGTCTGCGTGGTAGTGCACATCCCTGACGGAGCCGTCAGGTTGGTGCAGCGAGTAGTGTCCCTTGACGGCGTCACCGTCGCGGTGCTCGTGCTGCGACTTGTGGTCGCCCGTGTGAGAGTCCTCCACCTTGTACTCGAACTCGTACTTAGGGTGAGTCTGCAAACGAAAAGAAGTTTAGAAAAATATCAATGTAATCTTAATGTGCTATTGCAAAATTATATATAGTTTCTACTAACGTAGTAGTCATGATGATCATGTCCGTGGTGTACTATCTGGTGGTGTCCGTCGTGTCGGTGGATGTACTGGGACGAGTGGCCGTGAGCGGAGACCATCACGACGGCTACAGACAGCATGCAGAATACCTTAAGAAGAGTAATTTCAATTATGTTAGCGGTTACTACAGATTTAAAACTGGTTTCATCACTTGGTACACAATTCGTTACAACCGACCGCTTGTCGATATGTTAGAGATCTTTTGACGAGAGAACAATTTGCAACTGCTATTGATTGTTTATCTGTAGATTTGCTGCGACAAATACAATCCACCATGTTTTCTTTTTAGTAAAACGCTTTCTATTAGCTTTAACACTTTATTTTCGACACTAAAGTAACGTTTTATACCTTGAAGAACATGTTGTCCTGTTGTTATTGTTGACTGGTTTGAAACTATCTTAGACTGAACTGATACATAACTTTTAAGCCTCACGTCTTTTATACAACTTTAAATAATGCATTCAAGGTAGTATTGATTTCACTCATAATAGTTATGGCTGCTAAATTGTTATGAGTGTTGCGCTGTGACAATCACATATTTCGTAAAAGTTGAGCTGCATAGGTTATTTTGATTTTGCTCGCATAACAGATACATTTTTTTCTGATATCAGTTGATACTTCATTAGCACCTCCACGACCTTATTTAGATTAAGATTTGTCATGTTCCTTAATGAGGTTTAGGTACCAACTATAAAACGAGGACTGGCGATTACCTCACAACTGTAATATTGTTACCCTGTTGCAGCCAATGAAAATCGAAAAACCATGTCAATCTTCAAAGTTTTTGAACGGTCAAACAAATACAGCCATGTTCATGATTATATTGGTCAATTTATTTGGCTTTTCTGCAGGCTCAGACAGGAGACAATCGTTTCAAAACGTTTCGTATTTTAGCATTCATCAGGATTGAGACGCGTTGTTAGGTCCCTCAGATATTTCTTACGCAGGCCTCTATCAGCGGACTTTGGTTATATTGTAGGCAAAAATTTTCAATACCAGTTTTTTCGGCTTAAGCATTTGTTGGTGAAAAGCTTTTTGACGGAAAAGTAATAGGTTGCGTCTGAATGATTTTCAGTTTGTAGTTTATATTAATCGATTGTGTTATTTGGTTTATTAATGAATGTTATAGTATTTTGTTCCTACCTTTTTTGTTGTCTTTTTGTTTCAAGTGTTTATCAGTGGAAACTTGTAAATGGCCTTCAAATTCATATTGTTTAAGGACATTGTTTATATTAGCTGTAAGTTTCCAAGAATAAATAAAATAAAAGTAAGACATTGAAGAACAATTAGTGTAAGTACCTATGTATTCATTTTCTTGTACGGCCTATGTCTTTTTATTTAGGTTAAGTAAAATATGTATTTTCTATTGGAATGTATGAGCTTGCAATTTCATTCCATTAAAAACGTTTGGGAGTGAAAAAAAATGAAAGTCTGTTATTATTTTGGTTTGAGATTTATTCTAGTGTCATAAAAATTAAAGTAACAATATTCAACGAGTCATCAATAACAACTAATATTACAGAATCAATGATGATGGTGGTGTTCAGGAACAATGTGCTTGGCGTGACCCTCACGTCTCACGTTGGCATTGAATCTGTAAATAGACAAAACATGGTAAATAAACAAGTCCTTTAAACACACAATTCTAGGCACAAACACAATTAAGCCATCTAAGCTCAGTAGGTTTGCTTACCCGCTCTTCTTGTCAGCGTGGTACTCGACGATCCTGACGGTTCCATCAGCCTCGTGCAGGCTGTACACGCCCTTCACGACGTCACCGTCGCGGGATTCGTGCTGAGATTTCTTGTCACCGGTGTGGGGGTCCTCCACTTTGTACGCGAACTCGTACTTGGGGTGAGACTGTAAGACAAGTTACAATAAGAAACATTCTTTCTGGCTATGTCAATGACATGGTAGAATGTTTGAATGGTTTTCATACATAGTACTCGACGTGTTTTTCGGTGGCGTGTCCGTGGTGCTGCTTGATGCTCTGTGATGAGGATGCGTGACCGTGGTGGTGCTCGTGGTGATCTTGCGCTGCGACTGCTGCCACTGCCATTGTGATGAGGAGGATCTGTTTTAATTGTTAACCGAAATTAGAACAAGGGTTATTCTGAAAAGCGATGTAGTTATGATTGCTAAAGCAAAACTTACTTTAGTGAACATTTTGTTTTTTTTTATATATTTAGTTGTTTACTGTGTAAATACTAAAGAGAAACTGATAATTTGTTAATGCTGGACCTGTGCTTTTATACAGTTACATTTAAGCACCACAAAGTATCGACTTATACCGTTGATAAGTTGGTTAATTATGAACAACCAGTTTATACACCAGATTTATTGTGATATAATGATTTTATTCTTACTTATCGACCTTGTCAAGGCCGGTGCTTTTACATTTCTTCACGTTTAAAATCTGGGACAATAATCTGAAATTGTTGAAATACCACAAACAAGTAAGTTAGGCTCTAAAATATGGATTTACTCCTTATTATGACTTACACTTTAAGCTTTAATTCACGAGTTACAAAGCAGGTTATTTTATTCATAATTCTGATTAAAATTATCGTCACCAATAAGTGTGACTTCGCCCACTCCTGTACTCTCTTTAATTATGCCAATCCTCACGTTTCTTCGCCTTATCTAAAAGTAATTCAATCAATAAAACGTAAGAATACAAAATATAATTATTTGTTTTATTTATTTGGCTCACCAACAATGGAATACATTGCTTCAAAGATACGTGATACATTCAATAGAGTCACAGACAAGTGTATCAACCTCTTACAGGTAGGCAAATCATGCACCACTTATTTGTCGTTGCCTACTTAAAATCAGATGAATACCTAACTACTCACCCCACACAACTATAGTTATTAAATACATAATTAAAATTAAATTAAATTAAAACATTACACAAGCTATAAGAATGACACCCATAAAATGATACATAGTAGTGAGTTAAAAATTGCTTCGTTGGCCTAATGGTCGCAAGCGCTACTAGTGAGTATGAGGCCCTGGTTTCGATTCCCGGGTCGGACAAAGTGTCATTGGGTTTTTCCACCAAACATTTTTCAGTAGCAGCCTAAAATTTGAATTAGTGGCCGGTTGATGGCAAAAGGCTCGCTCCCTATTTCATGGGTCTTAAATATGGGGGTACTAATAGGATACAACTCTGCCTAACCGTTCGTGAAAATTTTATGCAGGTGTGATGCTCTGGTATGTTATGTAAAATTACTTACAGTCTAGTAATAGTAACAGTGATCATTTAGGTTGCTGGTATGCTTAACACTATACAAGGTGTAAACGGATCCTTCACGAAGACCTCAGCCAAGCATTCTGTACATCAAATTAAGTAACTCTCCGCAAAAAATATTTATTTATTATTTATTTTATTTATTTACCACCAATTATAACACCATTACAGACTCGTCCAATACGATGCTATAAGACATACAATATGTATAATAACATACAATATAAACACACAAAATAGAAAAACATACAAAATAAAATAAGTAAGATTACACCCAGTAAAAATAATAATACCTAAATTAATTGAATATGACATGTTTACAGTTGCACACCTCTTTCAATTATGATTTGTGCCCTCTGGACAAATCTCGGTAGGTTAAATATGGCTGGAAAACGATTTTTTTTTGGGTGAAATATCACGTTTTATGGTAAGACTCTATGTCACGCACTCAAAACATTGTGCTGATGGATGCATTAAATAGTGCGGGGTACATGAAGGTATTTTAAGTAAGGTTATAACATTATAAACATGTATTTAAAATAAAAAAAAGTTTGAACTTTGACCCCAAAAATTTTTTTTCTCTATGAAGGGTGTAAAAACACCCTTAACTAAGCCGAGAGGAACTTGTTTCCCCGTCATTGCCACCACACTTGAATCTTCTAGTTACGGAGATATTGTAGGAGAAAGTTACAACTTATTCACAGGTTTTTAACATTTAATTTTTAACTTTACTTTAAATACCTCCATGTAATATTTAAAGCATCAACGAAATGTTTTGAGTGATTTCATTTACTTAGTTTAATGTACAGAATGCTTGGTTGACGGCTTCGTGAAGGGTCCATTAACTTAACAACTGTAGGTGGGCCTACTTGCGAAGTGACATTTTAGTTTTATTTCATTGTGGAAAAATGTTCAGTCAATGAGTTTTCCGTCATTAAGCTTGGTTTAAGGAAGTGAAAAAAAAGTAAATTTTATTTATTTTAGTTTATTATAGCTTAAACATTAACATAAACTTAACAAAATCAGTCTTCAGTACAATACTCAAATCAATGGTGGTGATGATAATGGTGCAGATGATGATTGCTGTGCTTCACGTCTGCGTGGAAACTGTGGACAGAAAACATAAGAAAATATATTTGTTTTTGAGAATCAAGTAAACAACTTGTAACAATGGTGTCAAAATAAAGGCTAAGGACCTATCGATTTGGTTTATTTTTATTTTTGAACTTTATGCGATCTTTTTACTCCAGACGCTCTTAGCTTGCACTTCTTTATACGTCGTTCTCACATAAATGTATAGTCTCCACATGAATGATGCCACCAAGATTTTCCGAGATTTACCAAGATTTTGTAACAATATTGTAATTGAAAAGATTGTCCATGGAGTTTCTTGCCCATTCTTCTCCATAGGGATCTACGCCTTGGAATGGAACTACAGTACTTTCACAAGTTATTATGCCTTGTGTCTGTGACTATAGCTTTGCTCTTTGTTTTTTTTGTGGCATTCAAAAGTGCCTGTAATGGTCTAATTGAAATAAATGCTTTGAGTTTGAGTTCGATCCATGATTATTTCATCTCTTAGTCTTCAATTCATTGTTCGTTAGTCTTACAAGATTAATCGGTTATTTGATCATCACTACGAGGGGTTGGAAATGCTGCGCTGATGACAAAATAACATAATCTGCTCACCCAGTTTTCTTATCAGCATGGTAGTGAACATGTCTGATGGTGCCATCGGGTTCCTTGAACGAGTAGTGTCCCTTCACAATATCACCGTCGCGGTGCTCGTGGTGTTCCTTATGGTCGCCGGTGTGAGGGTCTTTTACCTCGTACTTGTACTCGTACTTAGGATGCGTCTGGAGGTAAAAGTTGGAATTAGTGTTCTGTTTTCAAATTGTGTTTAGTGCGTTGAGTATCTGAATGTAAGGTATCATGAGGCATTTGATACAGGTTGATTTTCGCTGACTGAGCCAGGCTGTACTGACAGATATTTCCGTAAGTATTTCTATGGAGTTGTCAAAAATAGTTCGCAAGTTCATTATTTTTTAATAGAATGATGTTTTGGTAGCCTTTGACTGATTGTTAAGTACCCGGAAATTAAACATGTCTGTTCAAACAGACATACGGGGTGTAAACAGACCCTTCACGAAGCCGTTAACCAAGCATTCTGTACATCAAACTAAGTAACCCTACACAAAATTATTGCTGGGAAACGAATTTTTTTTTTGGGGTAAAAAATAACCTTTTTTCTCATATTATGGTCTAGAACAAAAAAAATATCGCAATAGCGGGGAGAACAAGTGCCTTTCGGCTTCGTTAAGGGTCTATCTACACCCTTTATACAGAAAGGCAGGCAGCCAGCTTCACTTCCTTGCGGTGTGATCAACTTTGTGTTCAGCAGTTGTGGCTAAATATCGACCGATGTGAAACCCATTACTAACATAATAATCAACGTGGTGGTGATGATGTCCGTGGTGATGATGTCCATGGTGATGGTCGTCGTGTACGTGCACGAGGTGGTGGTGACCGTCGTGCTTGTGGAAGTATTGTGACGAGTGACCATATTCTGCTGACACCAGTGCTGCGGCAGCTAACACGCAGAACACCTGGGAGAAAATGTTTAGAATTAAGTTAGAGTTATAAGAGTAACATAGAAAAAAAAAACATAAAAACATCCGAATTGATAACCTCCTCCTTTTTGGAGTCGGTTAAAAGTGAGGTTGAACATTGTGACGATAACGATAAATAAGGGGTAAAACGGTAAAAACCTCCATAACAATGCATATTTGAGTTAAAAGGTAACAACCAAGTCAAGTCACAATTAGATACAGCAGAAGAAGAAGTGCCGATTTTTTTTAATATTGTAAGTATCTAATTGTGCTTGCGTTATTCCAATGGTGCGACTGGGATTGAAGAGGCCTATGTCCAGCAGTAGACTATTGTAGGCTGGTGATGATGATGAATTCAAATGAGTGATTAGACCGTTTTAGAAATATAATTTAAAAAAAATGCCTACTACCTTATAAAACATTTTGAATCTCTGTATATGTTGCACTAATCTCAGTAACAAACTGATACTTGTCAGTAAAATATTACACTTTTATATGGAAAACAAAAGCAATAACGGTAATATTGACTTCGTTCTAATTGATTGTTGGGTAGCCATTAAAATTATTTACGTCAATTTCGTACGCAACGACTATTTGCAAGCATTTTTGTTTGTAAAAATATGCCTATTACATAGTTTCTTAATAGTTACATTGAATCCATTATTACTTAAACTTTTTTTTGTAGGTACTGTATTATATAGTGGTACTTACATCGTACCTATATGTAGGTAGCAACTAAAAGGTAATTTACTGGTTACCTTTTCTTTAAATCTGGGCGTTGGGTTGGACATTAACAATTTTTTTTTTTAATATTTTGCTTTTGCTTTTCAACCAAAACTATTTGTTTATTCCTTATACAATTTGTCAGAAAATCAAATCTTTGAGTGTCAACAATAATATGAACAAAATAAATGGATAAAAGTCGGGGAAAAAGGAGGGGTTCGTCTACAGGCAAGGTGAAATGTATTTTTATTTTTTAAGTCTACTAACTATAGCAACTTAATGCCACCCTCCGCATTTGATATAGGGAATAGTATTTTCATAATTAAAACGGAAAATTTGAAATTGTTAACAATGTTTATTATAAATATTTACATGACTAATCAACTCATTATTATAACATTTTTAGCAGTTTTTTGAAATCAGTGATGGTGGTGGTGTTCAGGAACAATGTGTTTGGCGTGACCCACGTACTTTACGTTGGCGTTGAATCTGTAAAAAACAATAAGATATGATAAGAAGGAAGTTTCTTGAAATATCGCTACAACTAAGATTAAATTGAAAAAGTGGGCATACTTACCCAGTTTTCTTGTCAGCGTGGTACTCGACGATCCTGATGGTGCCATCGGGCTGGTGCAGGCTGTACACGCCCTTCACGACGTGACCATCACGAGATTCGTGCTGAGACTTCTTGTCTCCGGTGTGAGGGTCCTCCACTTTGTACGCGAAGTCGTATTTGGGATGAGACTGTAAAACAAGAGACGGTTAATAAAATCTTTCCTAAAAGGAATAAAAAAACTGTAATTACGGAGGTCAGAACGTTATCGTACATAGTACTCGATGTGTTTCTCGGTGGCGTGTCCGTGGTGCTGCTTGATGCTCTGAGATGAGGAGGCGTGACCGTGGTGTTCCTCGTGATGATGCTCCTCGTGGTTGTTGTGGAGCTCTTCATGTTTCTCCTCGTGGTGCTCCCCGTGGTGCTCTTCGTGGTGCTCCTCGTGGTGTGCGGGCTTGTGCTCGGTGTCGTGAGTTTGGTGCAGTACGATGCTCTGTGACGAGATAGCGTGACCGTGACCGTGATGATGATCGTGGCCGTCTTGTGGCCGCGCGGCGACCACAGCGAGTAGGGCGGCGAACAGGAAAATCTGTAGAGCCAAACTGGTTATTGAACAGCGGTTTTCACATAATTTATAAACACATTGGTTTTTCTCCGGAATTTCGAAATAATGCTGTTTAGAAAAAAATACCGACAAACTTTGTCGTTATCATAGAAGCTACTTACTTTGGTGTACATTTTTTAAGTTAATTATATAAGCTGTTGTTACTTAAATGAGTAAATGAAAACTGATAATATGTTAACTTAATCGCTGTCCTTTTATATTGTGAATTCTGGTATGTGAGCTGATTTTACGCAATATTTTTCGCGATCAAAGTTCAACCACTTTGTTACCGTTTCAAGTTGATAGAGTGTCGCGAAAGTCCGACCTTCATTAGGATATTACTCTTGAATACGAAGTGCCTTACCCATTTTCACCTTGCAACATCAAATTAATGTCCTGGCACATGTTTTGTCACCTCAATATTTGTTACGTTACCTAAATTAATTTAGTAATTATTTTATATTTTCCGATTTTCAGCTTCCTTTTGTTCGCGCCAGGCCTCTATTCCGTCTTATTGTAATCACCAATACCTAATATATGAGTGCCAAACAATTCAACATATTCAACAGAATCATTTCCCCATTGAAAATTCATTAGGTAAAACCTACCCTAATGGTGGATGTACATACTCGCCGAGACACTCAGAGACAGGGCGGGTGTGAGAGTGTCCAGCCGAGGCTAGATGAGTGCTCCTCCACACACTTTCGCAGACATGACCAGCGCGGGCTGTGACTCAGCGAGAGTTTAGACCTTCAAGGGTGGAATTAATTTTATAAATTGAAATGGGTTTCACTTCGAGGGAGATCCACCACCACAGATGAAAGCTACCTCGGATAGGTTAATTTTTTGTGACCCTTCATTCAGAAATAGTAATTACTTAGTAGACAGTCGCAAAACACTTTAAAGGACTAAGATAATCTAAGCTGAAAGACAAGTGCGAGCTCAAAAATTTTAACGACGATCGACGACCTATGATCAAAATTGATGCTTTTGTTTTTGTGCACCCCGTCCTATAAAAATAAACGTCCCAACACTAGTACCTACTGGTTCGTAGGTGCCGTATGTGGAATACCTCAGGTGCCATTAACTCATGTGCCGTTAAAGCGGATGCCCAATGTGGCATACGTCATACACTGTAGGAGAAATAACATAACAAATAAATAGAAAATGTCGTTTGTTTGTTTTTTTTTACTTTGAATATCCCAATTAGGTTGAGTTTTGCTACCAGTTTCACGAGGTGAGATTATAAAGCTAAGTATTCGTCTTTGTATTTGTCTGCCAATCCGTGGACAGAGTTTTCGTTACTCTCATGTTACTACTAGGTATCTGAACAAGTCTGCATCTGCTTCGATCAAGTAATATTATCGCTATTACGACTTAGATTTACGACTATTGTTTCCAGTGGTCTGCTCTTGATCTTTGTACGTTTAAAAAAAAACTTTGTGTTTTATTCCTACCTATGCACTTACTTAATTACTATCAGCAGCTAATGTGGCTCCTCTTAATTCAGCCAGCGCATCCCTGTTGAAATCGTTAATTGGAAGCGGTTTACGGTTCTAATGAAATCAATAGACTGCTTTCTTGATATTTTGTTCGCAAGCGCTAATGCTGGGCATGAGGTCCTTGGTCAATTTCCAGGTCAGGTGGTGTTATTGGGTCTTCGATTAAAAATAGAGTCTAGATTTGTGCCCAGTTTAAAGCAATAGGCTAGCCCCCTTTACATGGAGCTTTAATATAACTGACACAGTGTGGTTATACTAATGTTGATCTGCCTAGCCTTTCGGGGAAAAACAAGCATGATGCCATTATAATGTAATGTAATCGAAAGATATCTTTGGCTGTCTCGAAGTCTTAAGAATGTATGCTTTGCTAATTCAATAGAACTTATTGTTATTTGCAGTATAGTCCAGTCATGACGATCAATCGTCTTATAAATATCTAATAATAACTGTGCCCCGCGGTTTCACTCGCCGTCACCTAAGGTTCGCAGCATGATGTTAACCTTCCTCACAAATAAAGCTTTTAAATGGGAGAGAATTTTTCAAATCTGACTGGTAGTTCCAGAGATATTAAACCTTTCAGTGTTATTATACTCTCATTTATTCATTTATAAATACACATTCTTTAATTTTTTTACATACTTAACACACAACATATTTACATTTAAAAAAATATAAAAAATAGGTTTCCAAGCTACCGGTGGTTAGGGCTGCAGAGACAGGAACCTCCTCACAATGCGAGCCGTATCGAGCAGTACCGCCTTCTGAATCAGGCCCTTGATCCAGCCGCCTATGGAGAGCCTCGAGAGATGTTCGTCGAGGCTTTTGGCCATAAGAACATTATATATAATCTAAATAATTTTGATATTATTATAAGAATTATTCAGATTTATATTTATATCATCATTCCCCCTTATTGATAAATGCGGAGTAAAGTGACCACTACAATAATCTTCAGATTTACCAAAATACTATACGTTTTTCGAGTTTTAACATAACTGTACTTTATGGAATGTTGCGACAGACGAACGAAACGATTGTAGAGAATGATTACAAACCGCAAAATACATATTAATATTTGTATGGGGTCATAGTCCAACAATGTCAACAAAAAACGTTCTAGGGGCTAGCTTTATCGTTGTGTATTAAGGTGTCTAATGTTAGTTTGATTAATTTGGTTCGAACTGCAAATTAAACTTTATCATTAACGGGTTTAAGCCTGAACAAAATTATTCCAAAAAAGAAGAATAAAATCGAAATGGTTTAAGGGTAAAACAACTTTATTTCAAACATATTTACAACAAAACAACACAAACATTCAACAATCTTATGATATAACTTTAATTAACAACAGGTTTGTAATCAGATCAGTGATGATGATGATGTTCAGGAACAATGTGCTCGGCGTGGCCTTTCCTTTGAACATTGGCGTTAAATCTGAAACAGAAGAAATCAAAACGTTAAAAGTGTTTAAGGATTTGCTTCATATTCACCTAAAAACCATGAATAAAACAAATTAAAAGCATCACAAATATAAATATTGCTTTCCTATAGGTGTACCTCTCTCACATTTTTCGGGGTTCACCTAACCTTTCGTGGATTATAGGCCTTTTTTATTTAGTACTATCAAGAAACCTATGTACTGCTGAGTTCACTGACAGTCTGCCACTTTTCACCCTTATGCCCTAAGTAATAAGGTCGAAAAGTTGTCGACCGTCAGCGAACTTGGTAGTACTTATAGTGAACAGCGTGAAGGGGAGTGTAAAAATCTGTTGCAACTTACCCGCTCTTCTTGTCAGAGTGGTACTCGACGACTCTGACGGTGCCATCAGCATCATGCAGGCTGTACACGCCCTTTACAACATCACCGTCCCGGGATTCGTGCTGAGATTTCTTGTCACCAGTGTGAGGGTCCTCCACTTTGTACGCGAACTCGTACTTAGGATGAGACTGTAACATCATATTAAATCCTTACTAATATCATAAATGCAAAAGTAAGTTTGTTTGTTTGTTACCTTTTCACGCCTAAACAACTAAACCGATCATCCTGAAATCTTGCACCTACGTTGTCAGGTGTACAGAAACGGACTTAAGGTACCTTTTATCCCGAAAAAAAGTACTATTCCCGAGGAAAACAACAATAACGTTCTTATGACAGTAGATGGCGCCACGTGTTTTTCGAATCATGATTGAATTATATTATTACAAGCAGAGTACAACCCGAATTGATTGTCAAATTATAAATTAAGGCGAGTGAAGCCGCGGGCAAAACCTAGTTAAAAATGAAGGTTAGCCGTCAAAATCTACAAAATTTAATCTTCGTATCGATGGTACGATTTATTAGATTTTTTGGGTACTGGGCTGGCCACGTCACGTGGGCGCCTATAGCTTTCTTCAAAGCCTCCTCTCCTCTTCGTGACTATTATAAAAATATTTAAAAGTTTTCATACATGGTATCCGACATGTTTTTCAATGGCTTTTCCGTGGTACTGCTTGATGCTCTGTGATGAGAAAGCGTGTTTGTGTTCATGCTCCTTATGTTCACCTTGTGGTTCAGCGACCACCATAGCAATGACTGCAGCTACCAGGAAGATCTAAAAAAATCACAAATATTAAAGTATTTTTGGGGTTTCATTTCAAAGTTTAATTATAATTATAGTAATTTTAATCTCTTTACCTTGGTGTACATGATGATTGTTCTTAAGAGAATTTCTTTACTCTCGAAGTGACAAAAAGCAACTGATAATATTTGCGAGCAAAATATGTCTTTTTATATCTGAGTCTGTAAGGTATGAACGAATTTTTCGTAATTGTAAAATTAACCAGTTTTACTCGTATGCTTAAAGTGTTATGTGACATACTTGTGTGTTCCATACTGCTTTGAGCTGTTTTGCCTTACATGAATGAGATTAAATGGATGAGAAAGTGATGTTCTTTTCTATCAATGCCCTTTTTATCCACTAAGGCTACAGCGGAACACTACACTGAAACCCTGGATGGGTTTAGACAAAATTATATTCTATGTATACGGGGTGGGTGGCAAACCGACGCGAAAACGGTCATCATGTATTCAGTACATCATTTTGAGTCCCCCCAGATAGAAATTTTTCATCGGTTATTAAAAAAAAAATTCTGTTTCCTACAAAAGCAGCTGATTAAAAAAAGATAACCGATGACAAATTTCTTTGTGGGGGGGGGGGGGGCCCAGAAAGATGTACTGAATACGTGGTAACCGTTTTCGCGTCGGTGTCTATTCCACCCCCTGTACGAGGATACAATCGTCAAAGCTGTATTGATTGAAAAAAGCTATAGAAAAGCTATCAATCCTACTGAAAGTTGGTGTAGCCTCTGCTACTGACTTGAACTTTGATTGTTTTTAATGTCATTAATAAGTTTAAACGTGAATAGAAAGACCGACTACAAAAAATATTTTATTGAAATCAAACAACAAACATAACAATCTATATTAAAAACAACGGAGACTAAGTAGATACTACAGTAATGTGACTCAATGGTGCTTATGCGGTACTAAGTGGTGGACGCTGTGTTTCACATCTGCGTGGAATCTGAAAAGGAATGAAAATATTCTAAGTTCCGATGTAAGGCAGTACTGATAAAGATTTATTTGCAATTGATTGGCAGAATATAGCTGGTTGAGGAAATGTCAGATGCTATCTAGAAAGAAGAAAACAAGATGATGGTAGTTTAATATTAAACTACCCCGGAAAAGGAGTTACTCCTATTTGTTCTTCTTCGTCGTGTCGATGATAAAATTAAATTTGTTTTATCCAGAACTCTGCCACCTCGACGGCGTTGGTGGTGGCCTTGGACAGGTCCCTCAAAGTGCACGTGCACACATAGTGTAGGATAGGAGGTGAGCTATAGTTTAAATTGAGGCACCGCAGTCACACATAGCTTCATCGGAATACCCCTACCGGACCAGGTTGTATCTGTAGCGGTCCACCTCGATTCGCAATCGGTTTAGGGTCTTCCAGGTGGGCCACGGCAGCAGGTGTCCCGGTGGGAGTCTTTCTGCAACTTCGACATTCGTCTTCCTATTTGTTGATCAAGATACTATAGCAACCTATTGCAGTCACTTTGAAAAGTAGATCATTATAATAGTGCTTCGATATCTTTCGATTTTTCGATATCTCATTCGATTCTTACCCAGTTTTCTTATCGGCGTGGTAGTGAATATGTCTGGTGGAGCCGTCAGGTTCATGCAGAGAGTACGCCCCCTTGACACTGTCACCGTCGCGGTGCTCGTGCTGGGACTTGTGGTCACCAGTGTGGTGGCTCTTTACTTCGTACTCGAACTTGTACTTGGGATGAGTCTGGAAGTTTTAACTTTATGATTAGTATTTTTCTTAATTGAAGGATGAGATTCTTGCTAATTATCCACCTGTTAGTGAGCGCCACCTATGGATTTCTGTAATGCTGGCACTTCACATGGCGTATTTGTCAAAATTTTCGCGATATTGAATCGAAACAAATTGTTCTTTATGCCTATTGAGATAAAGTTAACTTTGTCTTAATGGTAGAAAGCGAATATTTGTCTAGATCTGCCAAGTGTAATGTCACCATAATACAGAAGACATTGCTGGTACGTTGTCAATTTGTCATCCTAGTGATAATACTGAAATGTCTCGTGAAGAAAATCAAAACACTGCAACATGGCCGATTAGCGGCTGAACAGGTTATGGTGGTAAACTTCCCATAGACGAGCTCACTCAAAAAGTCCAAGCTTCTAATGCTAAAAGTACTAGTATTCAGATATAACTAACATAGTAGTCGACGTGGTGATGATGGTGATGTTTGTCTTTGATTTCCACTTTCACAGGATGGTCGTCGTGTTTTGAGATGTGTATTGAAGAATGGCCATCGTGTGCTGTCACTGCAACCACTGCCATTATTGCAATCACTGCTAATATGCACACCTGTAGCATAAATAATAATTATTATAATTTTATTTTTGTAGCACTTTCACTATGAACACTTTTGTTTTTAAATTCGAATTTTATACCTTTGATACCATTTTTTTAATTTGCGTTTTTTAAATTATTGTATTAATCTCACTGAAATCAGTAGTGAACTGATAGATAGTCATAAAATCTCAACTTTTATATTCATAACAAAGCAATAATTGTTGCAATGCAATTTTACTCTAATTTTTGTATGACCACAGAATGTGCAACGTTTGAATGTTGAACGAACTTTTAAAATATTTCGTAAATTACATTCACACGCATGCATACTGCTTATGAACAAGCACATTGCGAATTTGCGATCATTACTGGGAAGTATGATTATTCAATTAATTTAAAATTAACTGAGAACTACTTATATTATGTAATATACCCACCTGTTTATGTGGTTCACCGTAAAATCTGTACCGTCGTAATTTCAATAATATTAATTATTGTTTTAACAGTAATGTGAACAGTAATCTGAACTGCTATTAGATTTGAGTAATTGGGTCAACAATACAAACTTGTTATTTATTTACTGCAGCCTGGCAGCTGGACATGATAGCATCTTCGTCATCATCAGCACTGTTGCCCAGTTTTTTTCCAGCTAGTTCTACGGTACAACTAAAATGCTTCAGGACTAATGATAGTTTTTAAACAAGTATATTATACAATATTTTCTTCTCCTACTATCTAATATATCAGATGAAAAACACATTTTCATCATTAGATAGCATAACTTGAAGCCTGGAATTCCCGAAGGTACTTAATAGTACACCCACATTTCGCCAGCCTCATTAGATGTAGGTAGTTAAGTAAACCGATCAAAAAGGATCTCTCCAACTTATGTGCTGTGCGTGACAGGATGCATAGTGATGATAAGTATACATTGTGGAATGCAATAAATGAGTACCTTTTGATTAAAAATATTGGGCAGAATGTAATGCTAAAGAAATAAAATTCGTACAAAAAAAATATCATGGTCTAACAGATATTGCTCATGATGCCTTTCGAATCTGATTTTCAATTTGTTGATCCAAATATCCAGATAATGTAATTATAGAAATACATAGAGTTATTTTATAAATCGACTGAACCCGTCCTAATTCTTGATTTCATGCTTTTGATTTCATGTTATGCTTAGACTCAGTATATGTTTGATTTAATTATAGGCGTTTTTAAAATTTGTGCCTAATAGCGGGGAAAAGTAAAGGGAAATAAAAATGTTCGTTTAGTTTTTCAAATATTTAATTTTGCCATAACTGATCCTTACACACAACGTTAACAAAGCCTTCAGCAATCAAGTCCTCAATAGTCATGATGGTGATGAGGCACGATGTGTTCTACATGCACTTTGTAGTCACTCTTGCTGTCGTGTCCATCACGGTGCTCATGCTGTTCCTTGTGGTAACCGGTATGCTTGTCCTCAACTTTGTACTCGAACTCATACTTGGGGTGGGTCTGAAAGAAAACGTTGACGTTATTACGTGCTCCTTTAGAAATAATAGGTGAATGAGATGATGATGTTAGTGGACTATCCAGTGCGTCATTTGCTTACTACGGTTAATATTTTGTGGCCGCTCCTTGTATAAAAATAGATACGCACGTAGTTCAATTTCTAGTTTGATCAGCTCAGCGCTAGACATTTCAATTTTCAATTTTTGTTATAACAATGTAAACAAACAATGGAAAACATAACGTTTAAACGTTAACTTAATCAAAGTAACGATGTTTCCGATCAGACCACAAGTTTGCTGCAGTGTCTTAAGTACCCGTTTACTTGAACTTTGGATGAGAACAATAATGCCACTGATGCTTCAATCAACGTGGCCATCTAATTACTTCGAAGGTAGCCAAGTCAAAGTACAGCCGACACAAAAACAAAAATAACGTAACTTACATAGTAGTCGACGTGGTGATGTCCGTGATGGTCTTTGTATTCCACCTCTGTGTGGTGACCGTCGTGTTTGTGGATGTACTGCGACGAGAAGGCGTGATGTTCAGCTGTGACTGCTACTACTGCCACCAGGGCTAAGATGATCATGACCTGTAAGGAGACAAGAACGGTTAATCTTCAGCCGCTTCAAGTTGTATCATTAGTAGACTGGAACACTGTGGCCGATTTTGGTTCTAGGAACCATGGACTTAGATAACAAAGAAAGATAAAGAACTGTTAACAATTAATAAAATCACTAGACGAGATGGGATATAAATCTTCTTCTTTAATACACCATCTGTGAGGGAGATCGTGATCGAGGATATGAATGCACTTTTTAAAATAATCCTTTTATACCTTAAGAGACATTTTGGGTGGTTACTTGTAGATGCAGTTGTACTAAGGTTACTAAGCTCACAGATGAACTGATACACAGTCAGAAAAAACCGTGGCTTTTATATTGAAAACAATACAATCAAGGTAACATTGATTTCACTTTGAATGGCCACTAAAAATTAATTACGATATTATAATATTATATGGATTGTTTCGTAAAAGTGTACTTTTACGTGTACACCTACACTAATTGCTCAAGTGATAACGGAAATGCATAACAGTATTATGTGTTATTGCAGTTGAAACTGAGTCATTGTGTTAACATAAAACTTTGTCAGGCATATTATTATTGGGTTTGCTATGTATCATATCATAAGTAGGAGCTCGTAGTTAATTAATAACAGCCGCACAGGTCGATCTTCAAGGTAAAGCTGCATTTGACAAGTTTGGTCTGTGGATGGGTGACCATCATTATATACCGAGTTTCCACAGTGCTTCGTAAATAATGTTAAAATCTTTGTTCCTAACTGCCATTCGTAGATCTTTGATAAGCAGTCTCACCAAGGGGTATCGTATTACCCAGTAGTAACTGGATTGTGCAGGTTAGATAGGCAATGGCTCCGTGTAAAATATTGGTATTCAGCTGCATCCAGTTAGACTGGAAGCCGACCCCAAAATAGTTTAGGAAAGGCTAGATGATAATGTTCCATAAAAAGTTCTACAAAATTGCCTACTGCTGAACATGAGGGTTCCCCCTTATTCGATTCCCAGGACGGACAAAGTGTTATTGGGTTTTTCCATTATAAATTTCTCAGTAGCATCCACTGAGTCTGGTTATCTGCCCAGCTCGCCTGCATGGGACTGAAAAATAACTGGTGAAATGTGGGAGTACTGTACTTCGGGGATTACAAGAGTGATGTTACCAAAAAACTAATGATAAACATAACTAAGTTCTGATGGTGTTACTTCTGCTTACGTCAGCAATGTGCTTCCTCAGAGGATCCATTTCGTCTAACACCTGGCGTTTTAACCTGGTTAAGAAGCTTGACTATTCAATTTTTTTGTTGATGTAGTACCCATACGATTATCTTACTTACTATTATAAATGCGAAAGTTTGTGAGGATGTATGAATGTTTGTTAACCTTTCACGCAAAAACTACTGAACGGATTTGGATGACATTTGGCACATATAATTATAGTTTATAACCTGGATTAACATATAGTTTTTCATTTACTACGGTTTTTTATTACGGTAGTATGATCCCGTGGGACAGTTACCGAACTTCACGCGGGCGAAGCCGCGAACTTAAGCTAGTAATAAATAATACTACCTACAATCGGTTACACACCTTTGATAACTCCTCCAACATTGGAATTTCAACTCTCGGCGCTGAGCCGTGCGTTGAAAATCCGACAGTTCGCTTTTATTATTGACGCGAACCTAAAATATCGTACCTATGTGTGTGTAATGGTGGCACTACCCTTGGCAGATCTGGGCAAATATTCGCCTTCTATCATTAAAACAAAGTGAACTATATCGCAATAGGCATAAAAAACATTTTGTTTTGATCCAATATCGCGAAAATTTTGACAAATACGCCAAGTGAAGTGCCAGCATAATGCTGCGGGACTGTTTGAAAGAGATACCGTGGCCCTGGAACACAAAGGGCAATGAAGGAACATGGATGGGTTTTAGTCAGTAAGAGTCTGACACTCCCTCCCACTCCACCCGGAGCGGGAGAAGTCATTTGATGATTTCCCATCAGTAAAAAAAAAAAAAAAAGTGCCAGCATAATATGTTGTGTGTTGAGTATCAGAATTTAAGGCTTGCCAATTATTGGCGCTGGTTGTTTTTTCGCGTGCATTATAGCATTTGCCATCTTCCCAGTGTTTATCATTAAATTGGATGCGCTAAGCTAGTCCGAAATTCTAAAAAAAAAATGATGAAAATATTATAAAATAAATTCTAGTCTGACTAGATGTTTTCGTTTACTACGGCAGTCGTCTTGATAGCATTGATAAAACCGCGTTTCGCTATGATTTTCGACGGACAAGTTGTAACAGTGACACAGTCCAAGAAACTAGTCCCGGTGGTCTATGTCATAGGACAATCTGACCATCAAACTGATTGCTGAAGATTATGTTGTTACTTACATTACTATACTTATTATAGAATTAAGCTATTGTTTCTTTATTAAACTAGATTAAAAATTACAGAAGTTAAAAATTTACTGTTTTGTCAACGAATAAAGGCTTTTTATCATTATTATTTATTACCATTAGCATGTTGTTTGTTGATCATTGATTGAATTGCGACCGCAAAAAATATGTATTTAGAGAATCATAATCACCCTTACAATAAAGAACGACTTTTTTTTAAATCGGCATTTCCGTTCTCTTTTTGAAAAGATTGTGTAGTTGTATCAGTACGATTTATCAATGCGTTTTTACAAATCAACATAGGAAACATTGCAATCAAATTATAGTAAATAATATTAATTTTAGATGTGAAACTGAAGCAACAAATTGTATTTAAATATTTAAGTATTTCAATGTTTTTCTTTGAACAGCATCATCGATTAGCTTTGCAATATTTTGGTATAAATAAACATATTTCAAGAGTGTTTATAATGTGTGGTGATGTGTTCTAATTACGGAGATATTAGGGGTCAAAGGTTCGACTTTTTTATAAGTTTTGAAATACTATTTTGTAATGTTTTAAGTTTACTTTAAATACCTCCACAATCTCCGTACTATTCAATGCATCCATCAGTACAATGTTATACGGAAAGCCGTAAAATATGACTTTTCACCCCAGAAAAAGGCGTTTTCCCTGCAATAATGTTTGCGTAGAGTTACTTAGTTTCATGTATAGAATGTTTGCTTGCCGGCTTCGTGAAGGGTCCGTTTATACCTTGTAGTTATGGGAAATGAAAAGGGATTGAAATAACTGAAAATCTGATTAAAACCAATATTTCATTTAATAAACAAAAAACATAATAAGCAACAATAGGATAACATACATCGGTAGTCACGGGGTCAATTAAATAACAGTAAATGTTATTTTGCAGTCATCAATAATGATGGTGATGATGTTCAGGAACAATGTGGTCTACATGCACTGAGTAGTCGGTCTTAGTATTGTCACCGTCGCGGTGCTCATGATGGTACTTGTGGTCACCGGTGTGATGGTCGTCCACCTTGTACTCGAACTCGTACTTGGGATGTGCCTGGAAGAAAACAAAAATATTAGCATTACTTCGAGTTGCTCAAGACTTTTTTGTGGCTGTGCAGATCTTTGGAAAAGCGGCAGTCTTTACTCAGCGAGACCTCTTTGTTCTTTGTTGCTCTTTGTTTGTAAGGAGCTCGTGGCTAAATAATAACAGCCGCTCGGGTCGATCTTTAGGTTAAGCCGTGCTTGTCTAGGTTGGTCTGTGGATGGGTGACCACCCATTACTTACCGAGTTTCCTCCGTGCCTCCGTGACAGTCGATAGGTAGTTAGAGGCCCAAAAAAAGTCTGACAATCAGTCTTACCAAGGGGTATCGTATTACCCAGTACTAACTGGGTTGTCGAGGTCAGATAGGCAGTCGCTCCATGTAAAATACTGGTATTCAGCTGCATCAGGTTAGACTGGAAGCCGACCCCAATATAGTTGGGAAAAGGCTAGGCAGATGACCTCATTGTTCTTCGTTGAGTAGAAAAGTCAGCCCCGAAAGTGTTACATCAACATAGTAACTCTCCGGTCATTCTGTCATACATATTAAAAATACTGGAACGTCGTATCTTTTTGAATATGACGCCAACCATCGAACGGTTTTGCTGAGTGATCGATATTTCCCTTATATTAAAAAATGGGGTTACTAACATGGTAGTCGACATGATGTTCATGGTGTCCGTAGTGGTGGTCATCCTGTCCTTGATGGTGGTTTTCGTGTCCGTGGTGGTAGGTATCATGTCCTTGGTTGTGCACATGATGCCCTTGGTGGTGGTCATCATGGCGTCCGTAGTGGTGAACGACGTGACTATGGTGGTTAATATCGTGTCCTCGGGGATGCTCGTCGTGTCCGTGATGATGGTTTTCACCAAGATCGTGCTCCTTGACATGTACGAGTTGGTGGTGACCGTCGTGCTTGTGGATGTACTGCGAAGAGTACGCGTGCTCTGCTGATACTGCTGCTAATACAGCTAATACGAACAAAACCTGGAATAGATAAACCCATTAGGGAGGAATCTATGAACTCTGACAAAACTCCCTTACCAAGGAGAGGAGGCTTCCCAGCAGTGGGAACATTATAGGCTGATTAAGCTTATTCTGTGATACCCTGATATATGAATCGGTGTTTGAACTGTTTGTCAAAAAACCCCTTATGTGAGTAAAAAATAATAACTCCACCAAAGGTGATATTCAAGGTACAGTCTGGTGCATTAGAAGCGGTTGTCAGTTTTAAGATCTAACGCGTGATTTCATATTTTATTAGTGTTGCCAGTACGAAAGAAGAACAAAAAGGATAGAAGAAAAGTATAATGGTAATTTCCGAAATTAGAAAATAAATTATTACCTTGAGAGACATTTTGAATTATTTGTTCTGCTTGTGTTGGTACTTGATGGTACTAACTTTGTTAGTGGACTGGATGTCTCACCAAACCCAGTCAGGGCTTTTATACATTCAAAAATAAAGTAATCAAGGTAATATTAGTATCTTGATTACAGTAGTTTCACATTTCATATTTGACAGTTAATATTATTTACGATAATTTGATTGTTTTGTTTGTGTTGATTTCGTAAATACGCATTGATATATCGGTCCACAATCGGTTGACCAAGAAAGAACGGAAATGCACCTAATAAAGTTTAATTAATAAAGGTTTGCCTCGTTCGTCGAGTGGTCGCAAGTGCGACTGGTGAGCATGAGGTCCTGGATTCGATTCCCGGATTTCAGGAAATTTTCAGTAGTAGTCCGGATTTGTGCCCGGTAGATGGCCCCTTGTTTTATGGTACTTAAAACATAACTGGCGAAATGTTGGTGTCCGATTAGGTATACCTCTGCTTAACCATTTGGGGATTACAAGCGACATTATGGTATAAAAGGTAACTAACAATAGTTAACTTTAATGGTTTTATTTAAAAAATATTTAAATGTGTAAGGTAATGACAGAAATGTTCAAAAATTTAAATAAATGGGTCTTTTTATGTTTTGCTAGGTTTCTCTTATAATGGCTCCCGAAGTCCCGACCTATATACGATACCTATATACCTATATACGATACCTAGTGGCACAGTTGTGGTACCGATGCTTTTCGCTAGTATTCAAAAAGGTCTTGTTTGGTTTAGCCTATTATGTACCCACTGCCCAATAGCTACCAACCCCAGGTGATGAACATAGGCATATAAGCTATTATTTATTTGCATCAGCCATTGATTATCTGAATTTCTGTGTCATCAGCACCATATCAGAGACCTGAGAGGTGTAGGCAACTGCAGTGGCTTACAAAGCGTTTCGTATTTTCTAAAAGTGTCGTATGCATTTCCGTAACAAGTTGGTCTCATACATTTTTGACTTCTCCATCATTGTTATCGTTGATATAGTGTCACTTTGTATGGGTCCTCTAATTGCATGTATAGTCCATTCAAGCATACCTATACTTAACATATTTTTCATACGGAGAGTGAAATTCGCACATTGTAGGCAGAAAGAACTGCAAAAAATCATAATTCGATTCGATTTTACTTTTATAAAAATTCTTTATTGACAGCTCCATGAAACGTTTTCGAAGAATCGCTTTTAAATTTATAAATAAAGTCAGCATTCACTTGCACTTATCCCAATTTATTTGGGGTCGGCTCAACATGTCTTCTCCTCCCATACACATCTATTAGTCTTTATCTTATGAGTCAACCCCTTTTGAGCCATATCACCTTTCACACAGTCAATCCATTGTTTGTTTAGTTTTTCTTAACTATTATAGCCATTCACATTCATACTGAAATCTTTTATCACGACATTTATCTTATTTAGCCGCATCTCGTGCATAAAAACTGATTGCCAACAACTTTTCAGCCACCCCGGTGCCACCTTCAGACTTCCTCGTACTCATTTCTTATTCTATCCATTCGCGGTACATTCTCAGCCAAATGCAATCCCCTTTCATTCATCCCTTTGTGACCGTACATTAATTGAAAAGTTATGAATAGTAAAGCAGATTTGTCGCAGTCTCTTTTCTGTATGGTCGCGCTACTACTCATGTCCATGTAATTAAAAAATAGACGAGTCTATGCGTCAGTAAATTCATATTAATCGTGAAGAACTGCTAATGTCAGTTAGTGATAGAAGGAGGGCAAGGCAAGGTAAACGAAGATAGTAGATTGTAGAAAATTCCATGAGTAAAAACAATAACTAGTAGTACGTATTAAACTATTGAGTGGCATGTTATATCATTACGCAATGATGGCAGTAATGGCCCATCTACACGGCATGACCAATGCGCTTAGTATTTTACTGTTTTATGTATTCTATGTGAAGGGACCTTACATCAATAATATTTGATTTAAATAATTCTTGTAGGAAAGTGGCATGTGTAAAATAATAGCTGGAAATACTAAACCACGTGTGATTAGTCAGAAACTTTATACCTGTATGTTTTCGCCAGATTATGGTCGAGATTACTCGATATTTAAAACAAAACTCTTCATCACAGAGTGTTGATGGCAATCTTATTTCTGTCAGTCCAGAAGCGTGAAGGTAGGTAGCATAACACAGACATGATTTAGGTATCATTTGCGAAACATTTTCGAACTTGACTGAAAATAATCGCACTGCACCGGATCGGCTTTTCACCTCAAAGGTTTCCTGGGTGACTGCTGTTTATTAGCTGATCTGTAGCTGTGGCACACTTACTCACACTTTCTGAGCAGCTACCTTTACGATGCTCAGTAAGTGTGCGTTGTTTTTCTCCTCTTCCTCTGTTATTTTCTGATTAATTTCGTTGCGGGATCCAAGACAGTTAAATTGTTTCTCTTGGACTTCGTCGAGCTTCATTGTATGGGCGCTTTTCTGGTGGTCGCTACTGTTGATTATGACTTTCAGGAGTTGCAGTGGATTTAGAAAAGAGTGGCGGACTGGTCCCAAAAAAAGTGTGCGTTGCAGTATAGAGTTATAAAAGAAGAATTTTAAATGGCTTGAGTTGAAGTGATAACGATACCGTACAGTGCATATTATATAAGGGTGCGTTGCAGAACTAATAAAACTCTCGAGCAGTAGATAAGTATTGTTTTATGAAAAAGCATTGCTTTTCATTGAGTTCTTTCTTTTTTTTGACAAAAAAATAACTTTTCTAAGTCTTTTATTAATGGATTTTATTATTGGATACTTTACTATAATTTCTGGGAAAATGTTGATTTATCCTAAAACAACAAACATTTTCAAGTTATAAAGGGTGTGGGTCAAAATGACTCGAAAATCTAAAAAAAAATGCGGGACTTGTACTGATCAAGGTAAATTTTAATTTTATTAATTAATTTGTTAATCAAAATAGCTACAAATGACAGCTTTTTTGTAATAGTTTTAGAAATGTAATGATTTGTGTGAATAATAAAAATAACTTTATTTTCAGCAAATATTTATTTACACATCAAAAATAACAACATATATTTAAAGAAATAACAACATTTGGTGAGTCAGTGATGATGGTGATGCACGATGTGATGGGTGCTGTGCTTCACATCCGCATGGAAACTGATGAAAAAACAAATACATATTAGTGTTTTATACTCGAAAGTAGAACCAAAGCGTATAAATAATTACCCATGTACATAATATTCCTTACAGTTGGCCAATGTGACAGTTACCATAAACCAATTGTTTGGATGGTTTAGTAAACGATATATTGATCGTAAATTATAACTTATTGAGCTATAACAAAACTGAAGATTTAATACAGATATCAATCGCCTAACCTAAGGTAGGTAATAAAGTAATATATTTACAATTAAATTTATACAGAGTTAGATAAAAACAAGTTTTCACCATATTTATCTCTCTCTCACACACATAAACACAAACACACATAGGTACATAAATAAGCTACATCTAAGTTGCATTAGCTAGTAAATATATTATTGTAATTTAATGATGATATACTGTGCTTGTCTTACAATTACTGCTACTTGTTCAAACCATAGGCGAAGACGCTGGCACCCTAAACACAAGTTAAATCTTACATTGGGTGCCAGAGCTCATCGAAAACACTCTTTTCCTTTGTTGTAACGCTGCATAGTACTTAAATAAGTGTTTCTTGTACAATTATTGAAGGTAATTTTTTTTTTTTTAGTTATCTGGTATTTTGCAAGTGTGTTTTTTTTGGTAAATACAACAAAGAATAAGAACAGTGTGAACTACACGGTGGTTAAAATAAGTGCTATTAGAATCTTACCCGGAATGTTTGTCAGCATGGTAGTGAACGTGCCTGACGGAGCCGTCAGGTTCGTGCAGGGAGTACTCTCCCTTGACGCTGTCACCGTCGCGGTGCTCATGCTGTTCCTTGTGGTCCTTGGTGTGAGGGTCCTTAACTTCATACTTGAACTCGTACTTTGGATGTGTCTGTAGGTAAACGTTATGATTAGAGTTTTGATTTTGAAGTGGAAAGTGTTTGGGTGATCGATAAACAGTCACGCCGATCTGATGGTTAGTGGTAAGTGGCAGATGTGTTGCCATTCCTGACACAAAACTCCAATGTTTCATTGACCAATTACAACTCAGGCATACGGTATGGGTATGGGTCATACCCATCCCATCGGGGGAATGCTGCTTGGCAATAGAAGTACGCATGATAACACATATTTAACAGACAAAAGGGCCCAAGCAAGTTGACATTCTATCATTAACAGAAAAGAATAAATAAAAAGTCTAAAATGTATGGGACTGACAACAGCTACCGAAACCCTTATGTCAATACCATTGAAAGTCGTAGAAATACGAAATGCTGTGAAACCGGTTGCCACTTGTTTAGGCCCTCAGGTCTTTCACAAAGAGCTCATGTACTACTAAAGTAAGTGATTATTACTAACATAGTAATCGTAGTGGTGATGTCCATGATGGTCTTTGAATTCCACCTTGTGATGATGACCGTCGTGTTTGTGTAGATGCTGCGACGAGTAAGCGTGTTCTGCTGCCACAACTGCTAGAGCACACAAGGCTAACACCAACACCTGCAAAAAAATAAATAAATAAAGAGGTACTGATTATACTGACTTACACTATGTAAGTGATACAGATGTTACAGAAGAAGTACTATTGCATAAACAAACTGTTCAGCATGGAGGTCGTTAGTATGTAACAGGCAAATTAATTAATGTTTATGGAACAACGAGGTTTTTTTATTTTCTATAGAACAAGTTGTCCTTAAAAACCCTTAAAAGCTAATCCGCCCTTAATACAAATTATATTCCTGAAGCAGTTAGAGCTCTAGAATTTTAAAATACCTTAGACACCATTTTGTTATCTCCTGTAGGTACGTAAGATAAAAGGTAGGTTAGTAAACTGATACATGGTTTTAAAAAATCGCGGCTTTTATAGTAAAAAGTAAGGCTACCAAGGTAATAGCGATTTCACTTTGAATTCTCGGCACTAAAAACGTTTGCGACAGTTCGATATGCATAATAATCAAATAATGTCGCAAAAATGTACATATTACAGTATTTTCAATAATTGAAGTACATAAACGACAACGGCGGAATCTTTGGTTTCGTTATTAAGTAACTAATTAATATATTTTTGTATTGCACGATGACAATTTTTTGTACTGAATTAATCGATGCTTGTATTTAATTATTAGGAAATGGGTAATTGTTGAAGAACACAGAGATTTTCTTTTTCGTCTGAAGAAAACTTCTGTTTTCATGGTGCATTTATCCGTTTTAGATTCGCATAAAGGCTGTAACAAAACCCATAACGAAGCCCTCATTCTCGAAAGGCACTTATTCTCCTCGACATTGCGATCATTGTTTTGTTCTAGACCATATTTGGGAACCTTCTAGTTACGGAGATATTGGTGATCAAAACTTCCAACTTTTTCATAAGTTTTTTTTAAATACTGCGGCTGACAGCTGTGCAGTTTTAATGTCAGATTTTTACTTAAAACTCCTTCACGACCCCCGTTCCATTCAATGCATCCATCAGCACAATGTTTTGAGTGCGTTAGCGTGAGTCCAACCCTAAAACTTGATTTTACACCCCAAAAAAAAAAGTAATTTCCCAGCAATAATTTTTGCGTAAAGTTACTTGGTTGACGGCTTGGTGAAGAGTCCGTTTACACCCTGTCTACTTACTTCGTTTTAACATAAAATAACATCACGTCTGTATTTCTCCGAAGAGTTGAATAGGATACAGTGGTCTACTTTTATCACGATTTCAGGATTCGTTCTTACATGACATGATAAGAACAATAATCTCGTAAGAGGTTTAGGGTAAACAAAGATTGTATAGAACGGCCACATTTCTCCAGTTTATAAAATCCCATGTTATTGGGGCTAGCCTATTGCCAGTTACCGGGCTGGAATCTAAACTATGGGCAACTGAGATTTCCTAATTGAAAGACTCAATTACTCCGTTTCTAACCCGGGAATCGAACCCAGGTCCTTCTGCTCTGAAGTAGCAATTGCGACCACTAGACTAAGGAGGGAGTCACTTGGTAACTCAGGTTTGTAATAAAATCTGTTTTGGGTCAAGTTTCTGACTTCAAGATATTTGTTTTCATTATTCATTCTCTGAAAGCTCATAAAAAAAGTCGGTCCCGTGCTTGTGCTGTCTTTCTCCGTTCATGTGGAATTGCTGACCCATCGGACGATTAGAGTGAGGTATGAAAGAATGTACCAGTGTCTTTGCGCACACATTTGTTTAACTATCTGCGATAATTGGTGTTAAGATGGGCTGCTATTCCAAAAATGTAATCAGGATGTTTTATTAGTATTCATATGACCCCTTAGCCCAAAGGAAGAAAATTCTTTGATACAATGAGAAAGTAGTAATTTGAGCGAATCTTCCATTCTTAGTTTATTATAAAAACTTTTATTTTTTACAAAAAGTATTTAACAATATTTATATTGCTGTTGTCTAGACAATTTAAATATTGTTAAATACTTTTTGTCTAGTATATATTGTTAATTATTTTTGTAGTAGTGTGTATTTTCCTTGTGCCTGCTGTGAGAGGATATATATAAAACTTTAAGTCACCTTTAAGATTCTTCTGATACTTTTAATGCTTTGGAACTTAAAGGTCTGTTAATTGAGTCGTATAATCTGTTTTAAGAGAATGTTAAAGAAAGTTATCTGTAGAGATTTTATGCATTTCATTTTGAGCTACATCTTCACAAAGATACGCAGTATTCCTTTCCTCTACATATATCTCGCTCTCGCATCAAGAGCTAGTCCTTTTAGACCATAGGTATGACATTTATCTACTGGTAAGCAAAATAATGTGGGTAATGTGGGTGTTTAAAAGTGTGAAATTTTTGCCCATAGAAGTTCGTTTTTTCGAAGTTCAGTATAGAAATTCGTTTTTTTTTATTTGTCTGATTAACTCATTTAGTAGAACGAACGTTTTTTGCACATACATACATGTACATAAAAAACGATATACATAATTATATTTCGTTATCAAAGGAGAACAAGCAGGTGGCTACGCCTCCCATCGCGGCATCAGTGGTGTATTAGGTCCTTAAAAGTGCATGAGTTTGGATACTTAGGTTAGGATACACCAAAATATGGGACATTATTTAAACAGAAGTACCGCATTCACACTCGCTGCGACCTATTATATTGGGGTCTATTATTCCTCATTATGTAGATTGTGCTTGCAATGGCCTACTTCGACTAAGAGATCGACGGCGATTGTCTAGAGCTTATAATCGATATTTCTGTCTAAAAAAGTTTTCAATAAATTCTTGAACTAAATAATTTATTTGAAATTGGTGCTGTTAATTTGAATGATTTATTATGTAGTTATTTTCTATCATCTCTATTTTTCAAGCTAGTATTCAGGAAGGCACGTCGACAACATGCTGTTGAGTTGGTATACCATATAATACTTATTGAATTAAGGATACAAAAAGTTTCAACAAAAAACAATCATTTATTAACACATTATAACAAAAAAACAAAAGAACAATAACAGGAAATAGTACAAGTTAACAATTTTTTATAGCTTAGTGATGATGATAGAGGTGATGAGTGCTGTGCTTCACATCTGCGTGGAATCTGAGAAAGATGATACAATAAAGTACAATAATATAAAATAAAGATAAAAAGATATAATAAAGTAAAGTCTTCAAAACCACAGGTACCATAATTACTGTACAGTGGTCAAAAAAATAGAAATGTTATCAAAATGCAGTAGAGTAACTTGTGAGGACCTCAAGGCCTCAAGGAAGTGAAAACCTTCAGTCAATCTAGTTGAAAGTGGTTGTAGAAATAGTGTTCTACCATTCGTTTACACCAAAGACACAATAAATGTCTCTGTCTAACGAAATATTTGTTTCACTTCCGGTAGAAAATATAGGTTAGTATTAGAAGCAGAGGCGCTCGAGCAGGATTTTGGATGCAAATAATTTTACTCACCCGGAGTGTTTGTCAGCATGGTAGTGGACATGTCTATCAGAACCGTCAGGGTCTTGCAGGGAGTAGTGTCCCTTCACACTGTCGTCATGACGATGCTCATGCTGCGATTTGTGATCACCGGTGTGGGGATTCTTCACCTTGTATTCAAACTCGTACTTGGGAGGTGTCTGGAGGTAAACGGCACAATTAGTGTTCTGTTTCTAGGCACAGATTAGGTAAGTGGTACTTAAATATTATGTTACATTGAGTTTTAGGCCCATTTGCACAACTTAGCACTAAAAGAGTTAAACAATTCAACCATCAATCTATCTCTGAAAACTTTAAATATCAACAAAAAATGTTTTATGTAATTTAGCGCTAAATATAATGTAAGATTTGCGGTGCAAGTGGGCTTCAGAAAAAGTGCGTCTTTGTAGCGCGTCTTCTCTGGTTTCTATCTCTTGTCAGTCTTATTACTGTTACTAACATAGTAGTCGTGGTCATGGTGTCCATGTTTGTCCTTAAATTCAACTTTCGTGTGGTGATCATCGTGTTTGTGGATGTACTGCGATGAGTGTCCTTCCTCTGCTAACACTGCTACTACTGCACACACAGCTAACACACACAAAACCTGCAATGGAGAAGATTTCATTTTTCACTAGTTCTATTTTTAAATTGATAAAATGACGATGATGAATGAATACGGAATGATTTTATATAATTGTAATTTTTTTTTATCACTTGACTTGAAAATTGAGATTTGTATGTTTACTGAACAACACTAGTTATTAGTCTATTAACATTTTAGAATTCAGCTTCAAACACTTGGATTTATTTAAAGATTTTGTACTAAAATACCTTCAAAAACATTTTTTGTTCTACTTGTTGTAAGTGGATTAACGAACTGATACATAACTACTAACAAACAGGGCTTTTATAGGTAAAACTAAAGAAACGTTGATGTAATACTATTGATTTCATTCAGAACCATTAGCAATTAACAACAGTTTACAACATTTTTATTACGATTGCGAATGCTTAATTTGCGTGTGCAGTTAAAACTACATCACGTTCGCGTAGTAAGAGACGTTTAGATTCCGTGTGTTATTCACCAATAGAAATGTTTTTTTTTTATTGAATTATAAAATAAACTTATACTGTCACTTACGGGATATCTTCCGTGATTGTTCATTATTTTGAGCCCCGGATATTTCGACGCTGTTGCAAGCGAGCAGGGTGAGAGAGCTGTAAAATAATGAACAATCACGGAAGATGTCCCGTAAGTGACAGTATAAGTTTAGTTGTACGCTGTAAAGCTTAAAACAGTGTTTGAATTATAAAATGCCCAAGTATTGGATTAATTAGGATATTTTTTAAGATTATTTTTATGTTTTTTTGACCTAGAGCCCGTCACGTAAATAACTACCTCAATAAAAGCGCACTGCTGGATTTTCAACGGCCGGCCGCTTTAGTGCCGAAAGTAAAAATTCTACAGGCATCCATTTCGGGGATCCTAGCGTTACTGAAAAAGGGTAATAGTGTAAAAGATTTTTACCTCGAATGTGGCTAATTCATGCAACTATGTATTTAACAGTGAACCAAATACTACGTAGGTGAGATAGGGGTCCATATTGGCTCACCTAAAGTTCTTTTCCCGAAATTGTTCTTCCTAACGATTTGTAATCCGAATGATCACTCTTCCTAAAATTTGTCATCCTAAAGTTTTCATTCATACTATTTGTAGTGCTACCGGCGATGTTCATAACACTCATGTTTCCGAAAATTGTAATTATTAATATCATTAATGTAAATATATTTAAACTCCTACTGTTTTTTATCATAACGCTTTTATCACTAAACATAAGTACAGGTCAGAGTGTCGTCTTGGGGGCACTATGAAAAAAAAACTTAGAAAAATTTCGCAACCAATTTTGAAGTAGCGCGCGCCGGCCGCTGCCGCGGCACCGCTCGCTACGCTCGCTCGGCTCGCGCGTAGTTGGTCACAGTTCTAACCTAACCTAACCTATGGATCCCATCCACATCGTTTTTACGACAAACGGTTAGTCAGAGACAAAAAACACCATTAAACTTTTATTCTTATATTTAGGTGTTTTATACGATAGAATCGAGAAAATAAACGGTTACACTTTTTTGGCTAAATTTTTCTAAGTCTAAACAAAGAAATCTAAACAAAAAATATATGACTTTGAATAATAGTGTAAAAGATGGTTATGTTGAGAAAATATAGGAAAACAAATAAAAGTACAATAGATGTTTATTGCTACTGACATTATGAAGTTGAATGCTTCGGAATTATAAAATTAGAGACAGAGTAGTTAGGAATTGTGATTGTTAGGATGAAAAATGTTAGGAAGAACATTTTCGGATTTCCAATAATTATCGGAGTTGAAAATTTAGGTGAACTTTGGCGCACCCGTGAGATAGTGTAATAAAAAGTCATCACATTAATAAATATTTTTTAAATCCGGATTTTCCCACGACTGGGCAAAGATCTCTCCCATAGCGTTCGGCTCTTCCTTGTAAGGAGACCTCTCGGACCAATCTTCTATAGGCGTTTCTAAGTCATAACCAGCGTTTATTTGGCCTCCATTAGCGACGACTCTCGGACTCCATCACCTATTGCGTGACGTCTCTGACCCATGTGCTCGATACAATCTGCATATATGACCCGCTCAATCCAACTTCAACCTTAAAAACGTAGGATGATCTACCCTATCTAATTATCTATCTAATGTATTTAATCACAGAACGTGGCCGACTGAAGCTGGTTTTTTTAAAAGGTAGAATAATTACCGACACATTCTTTCTGAGTTAGCTCCAAATGTTTACAACTATCTTACGACCTTTAAAAGGTGGCTTAGACTGGATATTGAAGGCGGAGAACAGGTGTTGCAACACATCTTGTAGAGGCCTATGTCTAGCACTGCATAGAGACAGCCTGATTTGAAAATTATCTATTGAGATATTAAATTTGGTGTATTTCAAAGTGTCATGCAAGCGCCACCTCTCGTTTGGCTCCTGAAATACAGGTACTATAACCTAGCTCTGGAGCCAGGGTCTCAAATTTTTCTGTACCCTGTTTTTATGGCAATAAAATAATTTATTATTATTATTACCTCTTAAAATTATGCTGACACACTACATTCAGCATGAGTAATGTTTTAGATCTCGTTCTTCACTTACAGATGTTCTATATTCGAGTTGGGTTAAGCCTAATTCGTCAATGTTCCAATTATTAGGGAAAATATTATTTGATCCTCTAAAATGTAATGGATCTGTTGTAAATGAGCATTAAAAAAAAAGATGTGTTTTTTATGTTTAATCTTTATATTAATTATTGCGTCTATAGTATAGATAGCTACCAATGGCATCAAAACGCATACATAACGTAAGGCAATGATGATGACAATAGAATGTGGATATTATTGCTGTCGTTGTTCGTTGGATTCTCAAATGAATTTATTACTGTTTTTTTGCGTAACTTTTTGTGTAACGTTTTTCAAATGCATTCATGTCACGGTTCCTAGAAATTATTATGTTCTTAGTATTCAGAATTCAGCTTCATCTCAATGATCAAACTTCGTTTATAAGAAATTTAACGGTGATGGAAAAATCACAAATGTCGGGAATCACTTAAACTTCCGTCAATGCTGTTGTAAGTCGTCGTTGAATATATTTAACTTTAACAAAAACAAGCTTTTATTTTAATTAAAAAAAAAGGTTTAACTATCAACACTGAACGCGTATACAAACTTTCGCGTCCGTTCTATTAACCGTTGAGGAGTTCTCTCGTGAAGAGGTGATCCAAGTTGCAGGATCAAGTCATGTCTGTCATAAAAATGTATTGTCACCAAAACCAAAGGTATGTGCAACATTCCAGCTCAATCAGTTGGGGGGAACTGGTTAGAAATTCAGTTACAAGATTTGACCTAAGCAAACATACTTACACTGTAAGTAAATAAAAACTTGTTAAAACTAAAGGGGTATTCCTCAAAGCGCAACTATTTTTAAGCGCAACCAACTCAGCGCAACTAAATAATTCCTCGAAGCGCAACCATTAGTTGCGGTCACAAATTCAAATTAAAAATATTATATTATTATGTTTATTCCTCAAAGCGCAACCATGATGAAAAATAGAGATGGGTATGATGGATTCATTAACGATATTTTTCATCATGGTTGCGCTTCTAAAAATAATTTAGTTGGACTTAGTTGGTTGCGCTTTGAGGAATACCCCTTTAGTTTTGACAAGTTTTTACCTTTAACTAAAAGCTTTGAGAGTGATTGCCTCTTTTAGTCTAGATCCTCAGGGTAGGTTTGCTTTCAGAATAGTAGTTGTAACTTGGCATAGTTCAGCCTGTGCTAGAAATTGTCTGAGTTAAAGATAAAAAAAAACATAAAAGATAATATTCTTAAAAAATATTTAATAATCATTTGCGTAACAAAAAGGTAACATAACATAACAAAACAACAGGTACATCACAGTAGGAAGTAAGTAAGCTAACGAATCAAACATTTTCAGTAGAAATCAGGAAATTCGAAATGCTCTTCATATTCGTGATGTTCCTGAAGAAACGGAGGTATGTCGACTTCATCTTGCTTCTTTTTGTGATGTTCAGGCTTTTTGTGATGATGTTCATGTTTTTTCGGGACGAGGTGGTGGGTGCTGTGCTTCACATCAGCGTGGAAACTGTAAAAAAAAACATTATTAAATAACTGTTTATTGAAATAAATTATGCAGTAACCAACTGATCTTCAAAATCCAGGTTGTCAAGTCGACTGCTGTATTGCAGGTGCATTTTCATTTCAGTGAAAAATCGGAAACCCTTCATGTTCTTCTATTACACACAAATGGCTTTGAGGACCGAAAACTAACCTAAATGCGGACCACTATTATTCTAGAAGCGAGATAACATGACATAGCGCATAAGGTTTAGGTAAATTATGACACGAAAATCTTTGCTCACCCAGTTTTCTTATCAGCATGGTAGTGAACATGTCTGATGGTGCCATCAGGTTCCTTGAAGGAGTAGTGTCCCTTGACGCCGTCACCGTCGCGGTGCTCGCTGTGCTCCTTGTGGTCGCCGGTGTGAGGGTCTTTCACTTCGTACTTGTACTCGTACTTAGGATGAGCCTAGAGGTAAACGTCACGATTAGGATTTGAAGGCAGTCATTTATTATTAACAAGACAATTACATCCGACTCTCTCGTTCCTGGCTCTTATAGTCCGATAAGAAAAAAAAAGCACCTTAAGCCACCCATCTCGTGACAAATTCCCGATTTGTCACGAGATGGGTGGCTTAAGGTGCTTTCCCAGGAAGTACCTCCTAACTTTGTCACTTTTTGGCTCGATCTGGATTTTGTTGCTCTATTAATCTCTAGCTTTGCGGCTGCAAAGTTAGAAATTAGACAATCGAGGTATTAAAGGAAAAGATTGAATAAGTAAGAAACTAACATAATAGTCGTAGTGATGATGTCCGTGATGGTCTTTGAATTCCACCTTTGTGTGGTGACCCTCGTGTTTGTGGATGTGCTGCGACGAGTGACCGTGCTCCGCGGTCACTGCCACAACTGCACACACTGCTAAGACGCACAAAACCTGGAAGTAGCGAAAAACAATTGCATTATTAAAGGTATGTCCTTTTTCTGTATCTTGAACAAATATGGTTCTGGGTGATGGTTCAACTTTTGTTTCTGCTTCGCGGCTAGTGGAATAGCTAAATGCTTTCGGGGAGAATCTTTAGACTTTCACCTCTGACTACAAACTTTCTGACTATGTCATATTTTTGTTTAGATTAAACTTTTTTTATTGTTTTATAATAAGTTCACTTGTGGCATGTCCAAATAAAAGTATATTCTATTTGTTTTCACCACACTAGATGAAAGAACATTAGAAAATTCTAAACACATTTTTTTTACTCCAACTTTTTGGTATCTAAATATTCACTTTAAAAAAATACCTTTGAGCACATTTTGTATTTTCACACTGTTTCACGCTTGTAAGCAAACTGATACATAAACACGAACAATCGTGTCTTTTTATAGAGAAAATAAATGTTAGTAATCGAGGTAACAATATTAATTTATAAGATAAACCGATAAAATTTTTAGTACACACTTGTAATCATTTCGTAATAATTTCTCCACTCAGGAACGGCGCGCGGTACAGATTGACTTTGCGAAAGTATAATTGTGTAAATATTTTTGCTACCGTAATATTGTAGAAAATAATGTTTTGCATGTGTTTCTGTTGCAGTATGGGTCGTCTTCATATTGAAAGAGCAATATTCTGGGGTTTTATGAAACATTCAAACGTCTGTCTATCTTTAACAGGCCAAAAAATAGACGAAGCTCAAAAATTAACTTTGCAAAAACCAAGCTCATGACCAACTTTATGAAAGATCCCAATAAGATCGAAAAAATAGACCTCGAATTTGTAGATAGTTTTAATACCTTGGCAAACAAGTCTCATTCAAACCTAACAAAAATTGAAAGAAGAATGACTAAAACGTGGAATAGATAAGGAAAAAGACTGTGCCTAACCTTGTGGAAAGAAATTAAAAAGTTTTTTTTTTTTTAATTATAGATGCATTGTTATTCGGGTTTTCCTTCAGGAATTTCTCAGTAGCAGCCACGGATTCTGGATTTGTGCTCGGTTGATGGCAATAGGCGAGCCTTCCTCATCACCGTGACAGTGGCAGCGGTCGTGGCACAAGACCACCACGAGCACCACCACGGTCACGCCTCCTCCTCACAGAGCAACAAGCAGCACCACGGACACGCCACTGAGAAACACGTCGAGTACTATGTATGATAACCATCCAAACATTTTACCATATCATAGTCATATCCAGAAAAAAATAACTTATTGTAACTTGTCTTACAGTCTCATCCTAAGTACGAGTTCGCGTACAAAGTGGAAGACCCTCACACCGGTGACAAGAAGTCTCAGCACGAATCTCGTGATGGTCACGTCGTGAAGGGCGTGTACAGCCTGCACCAGCCCGATGGCAGGATCAGAACCGTTGAGTACCACGCTGACAAAAAGACCGGGTAAGTTTGTGAAATTTGCAGAAAGCTGTACCGATTATTGTGTCTGAAAATGTGTTGTCTAATTTTATTTTCGTTTTAACAGATTCAACGCTAATGTAAAGTACGAGGGTCACGCCAAACACATTGCTCCTGAACACCACCACCATCACTGATGCTAGAATTATAAACCCTATTGTTATGTAATTAGATATGACTGTTATTGATGTTAAATTGTGATATTGAATATAATTAATGATAAAGAAATTATGATATTTTACTGTCTTTATTAGTGTATTTTTATAGGAAAGCCTAATACCGTACATACTCTTCTTATTATCATTTCCTCACCTCCTTCTTATCCTGAATTAGGTACTACCCGATTCTGTGCGTCAGCCAGTCTTATGTCAACCGAGGTAATTGCGTAAGATACTCATGGTCTCTATATTCATTTTATTAATCCAGCAATATTAATTACGTATTTACGCTATCCAGCAGGATTTTTTTTCAGGGATTCAATGCAATGAAATTCAGTGCTATGAAATGCGATAAAAAGTGAATGTGGGTGTGTAAGCATGTATTTCCCATAATTTAGTTAATATCGTTGGTCCTACTAGATTCCGAATGTCTTTAATTTCTATGGCATTTAAAATTGGCCACTTTTATGTCAAATTACACTGCATCCATCTACGCATCTAGCTTGGTGTCCTGCATGCGCAGCATAACCAATTCCATCTCTATTCTACCAAGAATAGACAAAGCTCTTTCTTATACAACTCGACATCTCTTCTGCCCCAGCATGAGGCGAACCGTAGACTTGCGTTTCTATGAAGGCAAACACATCATTATCCTTTCCAAAGTAACTGGGAAGTTTTTATCGATTGCCGAAACAAGAAAAGAAAAAATATTTTCTACATTTTAACAACATCATGTTTGTGACGATAGAAATCTTTCTACTATCTGTCATTTTGTCTATTCTTCCGTCGACAAACCCCATTTCCACGGTGGTCATTCTATGCGTGCTGAGGGCCCAGACACAGTGACATACTATCAGTGATGACGATGATGTAAAAGTCAAGAATGTATCGTGTTGACTTATGCTACCGAAAAGTTAAGTCAGTCCTGCTGAAAGTCTCGATAGGAATACAAAACTATTTGAAAGATTGTCATTTGTCCAAACCGTTGACTTTTGTCGTCATGCAGAAAGACACTTAAGAAAGAACTTGTTGCGTATCAAATCCGAAACAGACCACTAAAAAAATCAGACATCGGTCCGTACAAATGTATATGTTAATGGTTTGTCCATCACAGAAATCAGGTCTCTGAAGTTACTAACTCTACTTATAATCATCTGCCTAACCTTTTCCCAACTAGGTCGGGGTCGGCTTCCAGTCGAACCGGATGCAGCTAAATACCAGTATTTTATATGGAGCAACTGCCTATCTGACCTCCATAACCCAGCTAGTACTGGGTAATTCAATAACCCTTTGAAAAGATTGGTTACTCACCCACGCACCAACCCAGGCAAGCGCGGCTTAACCTAAAGACCGACCCGAGCGGCTGTTTTTATTTATATATTAAGTAACTAACTCTACTACAAGTCAAAAACTCTAAAGAAAAAAATCAATAACTAAGTCAGCCAGTGCAAAGTATAACGAATACAATTTACAATTTTAATTAACAATTTTCTGATGACAGCATTTAGTTTACTCAAAATGGATCGTAGCTTATCTACAGCTAATATACCTGGGCATTGATGACAATCTCCTCTATAAACAAGGTGTAATTGACATACATATATAATTGATACCTTCGTGACGGGACGGACCCCTCACGAAGGTGTAAATTAAGTATTCTGTACATCACACTAAGTACCTAACTCTAAGCAAAAATTATTGCTGGGAAACGACATTTTTTTTGGGAAGAAACATCAAGGTTTAAGGTAGGGTTGGACCCCAAACGCACTCAAAACATTGTGCAGATGGATGCATTAAATATTACAGGGACCATGGAGGTATTTAAAGTAAAGTTATAAAAAGCATAAAAAATTTGCATTAAAAAAATATCTTTATGTTGGAACTTTTACCTCTAACATTTCTGTAACTGAAGTTAAGAGTTTTGTTCTGGTCCATGCGGACCAGAACAAAAAAACTCCATTACAAAAATCATGTTGTGTCACAATGTTTGTAAACGCTAATCTCCGATACCGAAACCACCCAACCGATTTCAATGAAATTTAGCGAATGTGTATTGTAGCTAGGTAGTTTTAACATTTGGCTTCTAACAGCTACACAAACGTGTAGTTAGAAGAACATTAATGTAAAATACATGCCAATGAAACGTGGAGTCACATCAATCAAAAACGTTAGGTAATATTATGTTCTAACAGAAAGAAATCTCATAATTTTGTGATTTGCATTGGCCAGTATTTTTGTGCTATTTTTCCACCGATTACTCTCAGATTTTTTGAAGAGATACGGATTTTTTTTTTGTTAATTAAACAAATCAATATTTTTTACTTATCATTTATTATCATCATATAATACAACTTAACAACAGTGAGTAACTAATTTAATAACAATAAGGAACTTGAATAATTAGTGGTGTTGATGATGTTCAGGAACAATGTGTTTGGCGTGACCCACGTATTTCACGTCAGCGTTGAATCTGAAGAAGAGAAGCAAAAATTATATCAGATGTTTTTTAGATTAAATACCATTACACTATGAGAGTACACCATTACAGTAGGTACAGCTAAGTTCACGTACACGAATTTACTGAGGTGAAATGCTTTTGCATGCTTACCCAGTTTTCTTGTCAGCGTGGTATTTAACAACCCTGATGGTGCCATCAGGCTGGTGCAGGCTGTACTCTCCCTTCACGACGTGACCATCACGAGATTCGTGCTGAGACTTCTTGTCGCCGGTGTGAGGGTCCTCCACTTTGTACGCGAACTCGTATTTGGGATGAGACTGTAAAACAAGTGAGTAATGGTCAGCATCTTTCCTAATATTAAGTCTAGGCCACTCAATTTATGATAGGAACGTCATCATACATAGTACTCGACGTGTTTCTCGGTGGCTTTTCCGTGGTGCTGCTTGATGCTCTGTGATGAGGAGGCGTGACCGTGGTGGTGTTCGTGATGTTCTTGTGCCACGACCGCTGCCACTGCCACGGCGATGAGAAGGATCTACAAAAATAACCCGTCAGTTAATTAAGGCAAAATTTCTGTGTTACGGTTTTGTGATATTGTGTGCTTTAAGTATGTCAAATATTGATAGGAACCGCAATTATAAAGGCAATGGCAATTTTTTGTACCTTAGTGAACATTTTGTTGTTGTTTTCTTAGGTTTGTAGGGTCTTACAGTTGAGTGATGACTGATATTTTCAAAAAGTAATTCGGCGTTTTATATAAACCACCAAATTCAAGTTTGGATTAATAAAGTACTGCAGTGAGTGCATATTGTATCAAGACAAGTTTGTTCCCAAACCTGTTCGGATTTCGTACAAGTAGGTACTGTTTTTGGCTTGTGTTACCTATCGTATGAAAGATACGCGTGTCATAAACCATACCCCGACTGCTATTTGGATCAATGAGAGTTGATAAGAATTGGGTACTAAACACAAATTATATATGGAAATGGGTGAGCTTCTAAAGAGCAAGAAATCACTGGGGCACTAAAGATGAGATATTTTCTCTCGAGGATTGGAGAACTTGTGAGCTTATACTTTGCCTTTGATTTATTTAATATACTTTTTTGGCTATTAATCCTTAAATTGTGGTTGTGTTTTTGAATAATCTCAGGTTCGCCAAATAAGAATCGATGCTTTAATTTACTTTCTTTCATTTCATGAGTTCAAGGTTACTCGGTTTGAGCACTTGCAAGTTACGAGCGGGTTTTAAACAAACTCGTAATTTTTTGAAATATTGGCAGTCTCATTACTTTCTGGAAACTTGATATTTTGCTCAATATAAAACTCTCAATTTGATTTGTTGAATTATCAGTTATCTCTCAAGTTTTAAAGCGAGTTAACGCAAACACAAGATGTTCATTAAGGTAAGCTATACTAATATTAAAGTTGGATTGGACGGGCCATGTCTGTAGAATGCATCAGGACCGATGGGCCAGAGTCGTCAAGCAGTTGGTGCCAGAAGTAGGGCGTCGTCGCCGAGGGAGGCCTTAAAACCGCGTGTGTGACGACTTAGAGATGTTTTCGCGAGATTGGCCGGAGAAAACCGCACGGAGAGAAGAGTGGAAGGCTATGGGGGAGGACTTTGCCCAGCAGTGGGAAAAAATAGGCTAAGAAAAAAAAAAACGAATAAAAGTGTAGAGACCTTTAAAAAAATTGCTATGTTTTGGTGGAACCATACTAACATTTTCTTATTATACGAACAGATCCTCCTCATCACCGTGACAGTGGCAGCGGTCGTAGCACAAGACCACCACGAGCACCACCACGGTCACGCATCCTCATCACAGAGCATCAAGCAGCACCACGGACACGCCACCGAGAAACACGTCGAGTACTATGTATGTAAACCATCCAAACATTTTACCATATGATTGACATAGCCAGAAAGGATGAAACTTATTGTAACTTATCTTACAGTCTCACCCGAAGTACGCGTTCGCGTACAAAGTGGAGGACCCTCACACCGGCGACAAGAAGTCTCAGCACGAAGCTCGTGATGGTCACGTCGTGAAGGGTGTGTACAGCCTGCACCAGCCTGATGGCAGGATCAGAACCGTTGAGTACCATGCTGACAAAAAGACTGGGTAAGTTTCCATACTCATTCAATTTGTACAAAGCTTTACCGATTATTGTGTTTGAAAATGTGCTGTCTAATTTTATTTTCGTTTTAACAGATTCAACGCTAATGTAAAGTACGAGGGTCACGCCAAACACATTGTTCCTGAACACCACCACCATCACTGATGCTAGAATTATAAACCCTACTGTTATGTAATTAGATATGACTGTTGATATTAAGTTGTGATATTGAATATAAGTGATTAAGAAATTATTCGTTATTATTAATTCGTTAATTGGTGAGAAGAGGCACAACATCGAGAAAAGTGGAAGGAATGGTTAAAAGTACAAGTTGTCCCACTCGTGGGCAAAGGCTTCCCGCCTTTGCCTAGGAGTGGGACAACTCAGGCTGACAAAAAAAAAGAAATAATGATTTACTGTCTTTATTACAATTTTATATTGTAAATCAACATGACCAATTTTATTTCTATTCTACCAAGATTTTTTTTTTCTATACAAATCGACATCTCTTCTACCCGAGCATAGAGCGACCCGTAAGCTGGAGGCTGCCCGTAGGCATGGAAAGAATAACTGTCTTTGTCTTCGTAGCGCGTTTCTACAAAGACAAAGACATAGTTATATTAGTTATTCTTTCCATAATAACGGAGAAGTTTTTATCGATTGTCGAATGAAGAAAAGACATATTTCTTTTCCACATTTTAACGTCTCCATGCTTGTGATAATAGAAATCTTTCTACAATCTGTTATTTTGTCTATTATTCCGTCGACAAGCCCCGTTTCCACGGTGGTCAAGCTACGCGTGCTAAGGGCCCAGACAAAGTGACATACTATTAGTGATGACGATGTTAAAGAGATCAATATACAGGGTGTAAACGGAGTTAAACGGATCCATAGCATTCTGTACATTAAACTCAAACTCTACGCAAAACTCATTGCTGGGAAACGCCTTTTTTTGGGGTAAAAAATCACGTTTTACGGTAGAACTGAATATAACGCACTAAACATTGCCCTTATGGTTGTATTGAATAGTACGGGGAGGTATTTAAAGTTAACTTAAAACCTTGTATTAAAAAAAATTGGGAAAAGTTGGAACTTTGATCATGGTTCTGTTTTTCCTTTTGAGGTATGGAACCATAAAAAACTAACTTAATAGAACCTTTAGCACAAACGAAGTTTCAGAGTTGAATTTGGAGATTAATTACTGGTTACTTCAATTTGGTAGCAAAGTCCAGAGGATAAACTTGATAATTGAGTGGGTAGGGCGTGATGCGAGAACGCTAAAATTATACTATAAGACGTTTCAGACAGACCCATCGGGCTAGGGCCTATTTTTCAAAAAGAGCCAAAAACTAACTACGGGCTGTTCAGCAACGTTGTTTATTATTTCATAGTACGATGCCTGAACAAAAACGTCTTAAATAGGAAAATTTAACTATTAATATTTAGTTAGTATTTAAGGGTCGATCTCCAGAGGCATTTTTTTTCGTGTCGGACGGGATAAACCCATTTTAAAATCGAAAAACGTTTTCAAAATATTTTTTTATAGACAGTTCGGTGTCTAATCTACGTGGTACAAGGCTAATATTATGAATAAGTTTGTTATAAATATTTAAAAAAAAATCTTAAACCCTAAAATCCTGATCGCTCTGGGTTGACCCAACTCCCGATTGAATGAAAAAAATATTCTTTAACTTTTTAATGAGAAGGATCTTATGAAACAACTTATTTAGATTACATAACAAATAGTTAATCTTCATAGTAATATTTTTTTTTGTTATATTAACAATACTTTTGCCACAATTTGAATTTAAAATCGTGACCGGGCATTTTATCTCATCGCTCTGCGCTGAGGAAAAACATCGCCCTCATCCATAGTTACGCATTATAGACACTCTATTCCCCTCCCGCGGGGCAGCGTCGGTAGTGGTCTAACCGCCGAGGAGGATACCCGTGTGCCACGTTCCCGCGTTCCAACATTACGAAGGTAAGTTTATGATTGCTATGGCACGATATTTAAATTCAATAGTAAGCTTGCGAATGTGTTTGTTATGTGAATTAAGAGATCGTTATGATGTTTTTTATGAGACGTAATCACAACTTTCTACTACTTTTAAATTCGGCTATATTTATGATTTTGTGACTTTTTCTGATCGCTATGGCTCTGATTGCTCTGTCCAAAAAGACCAGAGCGATGATATTTTGCATTATTTGTACGTTTTAAATCTATTTTAAGTAGTAGTACCGGACTGTAATAATGACAAACGATGAACTATGCATTTTTTTTCTATAACCTTGATGTCCCACTGCTGGGCAAAGGCCTCCCCCATATCCTTCCAGGTACTCTTCTCCTGTGCCACCTCAAACCAGCCTTCGTGATGCCCATCTAGATCATCTCGCCACCTCTTTCTAGGCCGGCCTTGGCGGCGCCGTCCATCGTCAGGCATCCATCGTGTTGAAACCTTTGCCCAGCGGTCGTTATGCATGCGGCTCGCGTGACCCGCCCAATCCCATTTGAGCCTGGCAGCCTTTTTGCCTACGTCAGCAATTCCGGTTTTTGAGCGCAGCGTAGTGTTTCGTACTTTATCTACTCTCTGTACACCCAGAATGCTGCGCTCCATTGCTCTTTGGCAGACTCCAAGGCGAGACTTTTGCGATTCAGTGAGTGACCAGGTCTGAGCACCGTAGGTTAGGACGGGCAGGATACACATATCGATGAGTTTGCGCTTCAGGGACATCGGCAAATCTCCCTTCATTAGCGTCTTCATGGACCAATAGCTTTTCCAGGCGTTGTCGATTCGGCGATCGATTTCCTTTTCCTGCCTGTTTTCGAAAGAAACTAACTGGCCCAAGTAGATGTACTCATCGACATAGTGAACTATGCACATAACCTTTAATTTATAACCTTTCCTGGGTTTCTTAGGATAACCTAAACCCATTAACAGATTTTGACGTATTTTACCTTGATGATACCTTGCATTTAGCTACTACAACAGTAACCCCTTCTCTAAAATTTAATCGCAACTAATCATGCCTCGAAATAAATTATCTATTGAAGAAAAACGTCTTAGGAAGAAATAGGCTGAGCATCGTAGAATGGCCAAGACAAAAATAATCCAGATCTATACGCTATCGCACAATGGCTTGTAAAGTTAATAATACATTTCTCTTACATATAATCTTATACACGTACACTGAATATGACTGAAAACGGCTAAATAAATAATATTTTATCAATATTTATTTTTTTGTTTCACTGATTTCACCATTTATGATCACTCTGGCACCAATTATGATTGCTCTGGTCGTGAAATTTTTTGAACTTAAATATTTCCATAACTGTTTGTGTAAATTGAAGGCCACTAGTAAAAATATACCATTTGAATATCATTCTTTTTAATGAGATATGTAATTACCATTAAATATCAATATCTGAAAAGCACCAGAGCGATCACACGAATACGCCCGTTTTGGAGATTGACCCTTAAGAGGGTAGTGAGTAAGCATTGACTCAAATGAATTACGTCTTTAATGTTGATTATTCACTGACTAAATAATGTACGTGGCTAGTTTTATAAGGAATGAGAAAAAGACCCAGTCAATAAACCCAAAATCAATGCATAAAAGCAATCGTGTAAATGGGAGCCAACAACAAACGTAATAAAATTTGAATTTCGGGGCGCTTCCATCTTAAGAAAATCGAGCAATGCCCTAACTTTTATAAATAGTGTTGAAGTTAGAAGAAAGATATTAAATACAAGCCAACAAACGATGGAGTTCTTGCAGAAATAAATTTCTTAATTTGGTGATTTGCAATATTTTTATCCTATTTTTCCGTCGATTTGTTTCAGATTTTTTGAGAGAAACGGAAAGAAGAGACTTTTGTAAATTAAACAAATAACTTATTTTTTACTTATCATTTATTCTCATAATATAATACAAATTAACAACAGTAATTAATTTAATAACAATAAGGTGGGACTTGAAGAATTAGTGGTGATGATGATGTTCAGGAACAATGTGTTTGGCGTGACCCACGTATTTCACGTCGGCGTTGAATCTGAAGAAGAGAAGCAAAAATTATGTCAGTTGTTTTTTAGATTCAATACCATTAAACTATGAGTGTACACCATTACAGTAGGTACAGCTAAGTTCACGTACACGAATTTACTGAGTTGAAATGCTTTTGCATGCTTACCCGGTTTTCTTGTCAGCGTGGTATTTTACAACCCTGATGGTGCCATCAGGTTGGTGCAGGCTGTACTCTCCCTTCACGACATGACCATCACGAGATTCGTGCTGAGATTTCTTGTCGCCGGTGTGAGGGTCCTCCACTTTGTACGCGAACTCGTACTTGGGATGAGACTGTAAAACAAGTGAGCGATGGTCAGCAACAACTTTTCTACTATTAAGTCTAGGTCATTCAATTTATGGTAGGAACGTCGTCATACATAGTACTCGACGTGTTTCTCAGTGGCTTTTCCGTGGTGCTGCTTGATGCTCTGTGATGAGGAGGCGTGACCGTGGTGGTGCTCGTAATGTTCTTGTGCCACGACCGCTGCCACTGCCACGGTGATGAGGAGGATCTACAAAAATAAAACTTAAGTTAATTAAGCTAAAATTCCGGTGATAAGATTCTGTGGTCCGTGTGTGTTTTAATAATGTCAAGTATGTTAGTGGCCGTAATTATTATGGCCATGTTTAATACCTTAGTGAACATTTTGTTGTTTTTTTCAGTTTGTTGGGCCTTACAGTTGAGTGATGACTGATATTTCCAAAAAGTAATTCGGGGTTTTATATACTTACAACCAAAATTCAAGTTTGGATTAATAAAGTACTGCAGTGAATGCGTATTTTATTACAACATGATTGTACCCAAACCTGTACAGATTACAAACAAGTAGGTTTTGTTAACTTGCGCACGATACCCGTCTCATAAGTTATTCCTCCACTACTAATAATATTTGGACAAATTAGATGATAACAAATACTAGACACAATAGTCAAAATCTAAATACGTGAGCTTCTAAAGATCCCACAATTCACTAAGGCACTAAAGGTGTCATAAATGACAATTTTCTGTCCCGAGCATTGGAGGATTTTCAAAGAATGGCGAAGTATTCTTTGATTTACTCAATTTGGCTAATAATTCAAAAAATGTGGCTTGTTTCTGAATAATTTCAGGTGCACCAAATAAGGGTCGATGCATTAACTTACTTTCTTTCATCTCGTGAGTTCAAGGTTACTCAACTTGAGCACTTGCAAGTTTTGAACAAACTCGTACTTATTTTAAGTATTGGCTGTCACATTACCCACTGAAAACTTGATATTTTGCTCAATATAAAACACAACTTTATTTGTTGAATTATCAGTTATCACTCAACTTTTGAAGCAAGTCAACGTAAAAACAAAATGTTCACTAAGGTATAATAAAAATAAATTGAATACCTATAATTATATTATTATGTTTGTTGTGAATCCGACTAACGATTCTTGTTTTATAAACAGATCCTTCTCATCACCGTGGCAGTGGCAGCAGTCGTGGCACAAGATCACCACGAGCACCACCACGGTCACGCATCCTCGTCTCAGAGCATCAAGCAGCACCACGGACACGCCACCGAGAAACACGTCGAGTACTACGTATGACGATGTTCCTTAATAAATGGATTGGCCTGGAATTTTGAATTAATATTAGAAAAGATGTAGCTCACCATCACTCACTTGTTTTACAGTCTCATCCCAAGTACGAGTTCGCGTATAAAGTGGAGGACCCTCACACCGGCGACAAGAAGTCTCAGCACGAAGCTCGTGATGGTCACGTCGTGAAGGGCGTGTACAGCCTGCACCAGCCTGATGGCAGGATCAGGATCGTCGAGTACCACGCGGACAAGAAAACTGGGTAATTTTGCATACTCATTCAATTTGCATCAATCTGTACGAATGATTGTGTTTGGAAATATGCTGTCTAATTTTATTTTCGTTCTTACAGATTCAACGCCAATGTAAAGTACGAGGGTCACGCCAAACACATTGTTCCTGAACATCATCACCATCACTGACTCTAGAGTTATAAACCGTTATTGTTATGTTATTAGATATGACTGTTATTGATGTAGAAATGTGATACAATAGTTGTAATAAATGTTAGTGATTATGAAATATGATTAACTGTCTTTAATTAATCTCAATTTACCATAGATGCACATTTTATCTTGATAATCATTCCACCCTGGAATCATCGATTACTGGGCCTATACTTCTTTTCCATTTTGCCATGCTTCCTAGTTCTGTGGGGTATTTACGAAATTCACCCGCAATCCCAATACCATTATAATTCTGACAACTCAACAATATTCACTGCATTATTTAAATTACACAGCAAACGATTTGTTAAACATTAGATTGAAAAAATGGACGAATTTACTTCCTAATCCTTTGAAAGTGTTTCTTGGTTGCAAGTGTTTCGACTCACTTTGATGATATCATTGGTCCATCGCGATTTTTGACGTCGTTGATTTCTATGGCCTCTACTAGGTCAAAGCCATATTGCCATGATGGGCATCTTCACTTCTAGCTAGGTGTCCTGATTTTCTAAACCATGTGACATCTATACATCTATCAGCAATGACGATGATGAATAAGTCAAAAATGCATGTGTTGCTATCAGTGGCGTGCAGTGGTTCCCCACGGAGGGTAGGCTAAGTCCCACGCACATTGACACCCAAAAAAAAAAAAAATTATTTTGAAAAATATTTTTGGATTAATTCTCGTAATTCGGGTTTACATCTACCTTTCGACACCACAAGAATCTTATCATTAAACGATAATTGCGAAAACTTACTGCTTTTAACTTCTAACAAGCACACATTATCTGTGCAAACTTCACAACAGAACACCATTTTTAAGTAAATAAACAAATAATAAACACAACAAATAATATTTACATTAATGTACGTTTCAAGACGAATAACTGATAAGGTTTAACTTGGTAAGATATGATAACATTCAAAATCGCATATAAGTTTACTTGTCACATAAAACAGTATGGCTTCAATAGGAAGGAGTTGGGTACATTTTGTTTATAACCAGCACATATAAGAGCCATATTTGCAAAACAACGCCCTCTAGCGGATATTCTATGAAATTAATTTGGATCCAACTTTTTGCGACTTGCTACTCGCCAACAGATGGCGCTTAACACAATGTTTGTGCCTTTATTTGCACTTTAAAATTTCCTTTCATAAGTATTTCACTAATATACAATTTAAAGGGATTCTGCGTACCTTTTCATGGTGATTGGTACTTGTCCCAAAGTTTTCTTCAGTACCTGATCCTCAAATAACGTGTTTTTCAAAAATCCCACGGTTTTTTCCACAGGTTTGAAATTTGGTCGTTATTTGGGAAAAGTATAGTTTTCTTAAGTATTTATGATGTTAAGCTTAGTACTACACTTCTAGTCACTGAAGGTCTTTATTCACTTGAACTTTATTGACTTTTTGTCCCAAGTTAAGCACTTAAACTATTTTTAACGTTTTATTGTCTACTGAGCTGATGTTTACGTGCGCACAGTAGCGCCCTCTCTCCCTAAATTGGCTTGGCAACTCTGATTCAACTAACTTCATTCATTTTAATCTACCTAGCCAATCACCGGCCGGCTACACTCGCGGGAGACACGCCCATATTCTATACATGTGTGCCGTTTATACACACGAAAATATGCACCAGTGTGCGTAAATTTATGAATGCAGAGTTCTTTACAAACGTCTTTGCCTTAAAATCGACCACGTGAGTTACGTCACACGGGCGCGACAAGTTGCTATAAGTGTTATAACAGGAGTTTTAACTTTTAAAATATTTTGTATCATTTTATTAAATAGTTAAAATAAATGGCGATAATAATAATGGAGTTTCGTAGGGCAGGCTCGGCCTAATTGCCTCTATGGACGGCACGCCCCTGGTTGCTATGCTATCGAATAAGTAAAGTCTATCCTGTGAAAATTACAGAAGAAGTAAGAAACGATTTTGTTTAGTATTAATATCGTCTTTCTGTAACGTAGTTGAATTTGGTCTTCATGACTTCTGTATAACAAACTTGTTGCATCCAATTTTCAAATCTGAAACAAACTACCAAAAAACCGGCCAGCTGCGAGTTGGACTCGCGCACAAAACGGTCCCGTAACACTAAACAATATAAAAACAAATTTGAATTTGATTAAAAACAAAGTTACTACTGCAGTTTCACGAAAAAGTCCCATGTCTTAAAACAAATAATCTAAACTTATTAAAACCAATAATATCGTTGAATGTTCTTTTTACGATCTACAAACCCACGTTTTTTCAGAATTCTCCTCTTACTTCAATCACATTTTTTATAGCTTTAAAAGAGAATATCTCGGCAACCATTGACTTACATAAAAAAGACAGTATTTTTCAAGAACTGACCCACACAGTTATAAACGTAGAACTTTTAACATAACATGGAGGGCTACCCATATTTTTTCATAACTTCACATCACTTTTGGGTAGCGGTTCATGGAAGACACTTGCTCTACAAATTTCAACTGTGTGGTGCCAACAGTTTCGGAATAAAATGGCTTTGACAAACGGACAGACAGATGGAGAGGACGAATCTATAAGCGTTCCGTTTTTTTATCATTTGGTTACGGAACCATAAAACGAGCTTTATCGAATTGAATATTGATGCACAAGTGAAATTTTAGAGATGAATATGGTTACTTTACACACAAAATTCAACAATTCTTGGTACACCCGACTACTCCACATAGACTTATCGAAATGGGTAAGATACAACGGACTTGACACCTATCGAAGAGTTTTAGCGTGATTCGTAACATACGCAATGATGGTAACGTAGGTACCTCAAACTAAGCTTAGTTAAAAAAATTAACATTTTAAGTCTGACTATATCCGCTCTTGTTTTGCAATTATCTTATAATTCGCCGTTCTGGCTTCAATTACCGCTTGGGCCACCAATCTCTAACTACGTTTAAAGTTAAACGAGTTTGAAGATAGATGACAAACACAGATACATGTGTTTAACGTAAAATGTATTCACCAATTTGTGGTGCAAGTCACCATAAATATTAACTCTTATCAAAGAGGAATTAGGGTTAGTACTGACTTAATTTTTACTTCGGTTTGACTTTGATTAGTCAATCAATTATGTACATAGCAAGTTTCATACAAAATAAGAAAAATACACAATCTACGAAACCGAAATCTATACATAAAAGCCAAACCAAAACAATTGTTGAGACAAAAATTAAATGTTATCTGCTGGCTAACGTCGTGTACTTCCTCTGGGCATTGATAAAAGAGATGAATTGATACGATTCTGTAAAATGGTACGAAAATTAAGGATATAAAACAAAAGTTAGAGAAATTTCAAACATACTCTATAATTTGTTAATAGCGTTGTACGACAGCGCAAATTAATGTTGATGTAGATACGATAATAATATGTTCTTCAGGCTAGAGAGCTCTGAATTTAGTGACGTGCAGTGGCGGTTCATCCGGTTTTTCCACCGATTACCTAGATATACAGGGTGTAAACGGACCCTTCACGAAGCCGTCAACCAAGCATTATGTACATCAAACTAAGTCACCGACGAAACGACTTTTTTTTGCTTTGAATAGTAAACGGGTCATGGAGGTAATTAAAGTAAAGTTGAAACCTTAAAAAGTAGTATTTAAAAAAAAAAACTTGTAGAAAAATTGGAAATTTGACCGCCAATATCTCCGTAACTAGAAGGTTCCCAGGTATGGTCTCGAACAAAAAAATGATTGCAATGACGGGGAAAATAAGTGCCTTTCGGTTTCGTTAAGGGTCTTTTTACTCCCTTTTAAATAGAAGACAAACGTAAAATAAAAGGGACGTTTTGATAATTAAACGAATAGGTATTTTTTACTTATAACATATATTCTCATAATATAATACAAATTAACAACAGTAGGTAAATAATTTAATAACAATGAGGTCGGACTTGAGAGATCAGTGGTGATGATGATGTTCAGGAACAATGTGTTCGGCGTGACCAATGTACTTCACGTTGGCGTTGAATCTGTAGATAAAAGGGAATATTAAGACAGATTTTCTTTGGAATATACATAACAATATTACAGTACAGCTAAGTTTACATTCGGGTTCACGTTACGATATAACCGCCCTTATGGGTTAGGTACATCTGAGTTCAAATTCCTTGCTTACCCGGTTTTCTTGTCAGCGTGGTATTTAACAACCCTGATGGTGCCATCAGGCTGGTGCAGGCTGTACTCTCCCTTCACGACGTGACCATCACGAGATTCGTGCTGAGACTTCTTGTCGCCGGTGTGAGGGTCCTCCACTTTGTACGCGAACACGTACTTGGGATGAGACTGTAAAACAAGTGAGTGACGGTCAGCAACATTTTTTCTAAAATTAAGTCTAGGTCATTCAATAAATGATAGGAACATCGTCATACATAGTACTCGACGTGTTTCTCAGTGGCTTTTCCGTGGTGCTGCTTGATGCTCTGTGATGAGGAGGCGTGACCGTGGTGGTGTTCGTGGTGATCTTGTGCCATGACAGCTGCTACTGCCATGGTGATGAGGAGGATCTACAGAAATAATAATAATTAATGTAAAGAGTGGTTTTTATTCCATATTTACCAAAAATACCCACTCATAAGAAAGCTGGATCAACTAAATATTTAAAGAATATCACTAGTTAAATGTACTTATTTACCTTTGTGAACATTATGTTTGTCTTTACGTTTACTTGCTGTAACAGTTGAATGATAACTGATAATAAAAAAAAAGAAATTGGTTGCTTTTATATGAAGTATGAAATCAAGTTTGAAGTTAACAATAAACTTTAATCATTCAAACAAGTTTCGTTGAAACCTGCTGAGTGCTGATTACAAATGTGCTTTGATTAAAAGCTTGGTATCCTTGACAAAGTTAGGTAATATTAAAATTAACTTAATTATTGGCACAAGTCACTTTCTCCAATTCAGCTCTGAACCTCGTGTTCAGAGCTGAATTTTCCGAGAGAGGATTCTCTTAGATCCCTGTTAAAAAAACTGCAGAAACTTTGCTTAACACATTTTTTGATGTTAAGAGTTTAAAAAATAAAGTTACTTAATGAAATAACATTTTTGTTTTCTAGTGTTAAAAATATTTTACGAAAGAGTTTTCTTTATCAGCAAGCGTCTGACTAGTTATTGATTTACGGTCTGTTGGACCCAAGATGTATTTGTTGATAAGGACATACCTCCATGATTCTAATATTTTTGCCTACGGGGTCTTAAAATTATTATAGTTATAGTTAAAATTATTATAGTTAGTTACTTATAGTTGATACAAGTTTTTGCTCGCAAGTTTAGCCCCTACATACAAACTTACAAAAAAAAAACCTCTTTATAATATTATTATGGAAGAGAAACCTGCTTTTGTTTTCCCCTTATAGACATAAATACTACCAAAATCAAGATAAGAGATTAGATACATAACTCGGTGAAGATGGTCTTTTATCTACACCATTTTGAAAAAGGAATGCCAGTGCTATATGACAAATCAGTCTGCCTATTTGCCTTTTGTTTCCCTTAAAACGAACCATACCGTTGTTGCAAATATCAAAAAAGTACCTCACAAGGTCACCTTGCATTAAATCAGAGCATTTACAAATTCAGCAAGTTCGGACATAAACTTGCTTTGTAGGTAATAAAAATGTCACACTACACACATGCTTTTTATCTCAAACTTGCTTTTTCGGTCTATATAAAATCGTGAATTTATTTTATTCAACATCAGTTAACTACCAGCATTACAAACAGACAAGCTCCAAGTAAAACAATCACAATCATGATTGCCAAGGTAATTATTTATTCAAAGAAAATAAAGATATTATCAAACATTACTGATAATATGTAGTGATATGACAAAGCCATGATTTTATAAATAACACATTTTATGAATGTTTCAAGAAATCCTTCTCATTACTACATCACTTTATTCGCGATTACTTTTCTATTCAAAGCTTTTTACACCAATCTATTTAATTTATGTGAATTCTCAACGAATTGGTATATTGTATTGCACAGCTCATCCTAGTCGCTGCTGTGGTTGCGGTGGTCGCCGCGCGCCCACAAGAGGGTCACGGTCACGAGCACCACCATGGTCACGCCTCCTCATCTCAGAGCATCAAGCAGCACCACGGACATGGAACCGAAAAACACGTCGAGTACTATGTATGATGACGTGCCTATCATAAATTAAATGGCCTAGAATTAATATTAGAAAAAATGTTACTGACCATCGCTCACTTGTTTTACAGTCTCATCCCAAGTACGAGTTCGCGTACAAAGTGGAGGACCCTCACACCGGCGACAAGAAGTCTCAGCACGAATCTCGTGATGGTCACGTCGTGAAGGGCGTGTACAGCCTGCACCAGCCCGATGGCACCATCAGGATCGTCGAGTACCACGCTGACAAGAAGACTGGGTAAGTGTTCATGTGCAATCAATTTTCGACTCTGTTGTTGTGATATCCTGAGGGATGTGTTACTGAATTTCCATTTCGTCTTTGCAGATTCAACGCCAATGTAAAGTACATTGGTCACGCCGAACACATTGTTCCTGAACATCATCAGCATCATCACTGATTCTTCAAGTCTGATCTCATTGTTATTGACTTAGTCTTAAGTACCCACTGTTGTTGATTTGTATTAAAATGTATTATGATCTGTGAATATAAGAATATATGAGTAAGAAGTATTTTTATTGTTTGGCTATCTTCAAAATCTGCACAATCCTTGAGCTGTGTCAACAATTGCTCAATCATTTAAATTGAAAACGGGATATTTACCATGTTTTGTGTTTTGAGTCCCCGATATTTCGGTGTTGTTGCAAGCATCATGATCACGGATAAACTGTAAATAGAAAAACGGATATAGTGTGAAAGTTATTGCGGGTGGGTGTTTATCAGCAGACAATTCGGTCTACCCTCTTTCTTGTTCATTTTTTGCGCTCGGTACCGCTACCACTGTCATTCACAACTCGATTCTGTTCCCGACACACGAAGCTCACTGAGTCCGCTCGCGAACTTTTTTCAGCACTTTCAGAAGAACTTCAACCGGGAGGACAGGTTTCAACTGTCAAGAGCCTGGAGTCAAATGGTTCAACCGTGTAAAAACCGAAAAAGTGCCGAAAAAAGTTTTTTTGGAAGAAGCCTCATTTTTGTTCACACTTATTTTAGAATCACTTTGAATTGGTGATATTCCTGATTGTTCTTTATTTTCCATGCTGCATTCTAGAAGGATCGTAACGTCATATCATAAGTAATCTTCTCTAATAAATGATGAGACACAAAGCTTCTAAATTATCTTTCTCAACATTGTTTCAAAGTTTGACAAAAGAAAACACATTTTTATCATAATCGATAGGAACAGTTTATTCAGTACAAAAGTATTATAAATGATCGAAAAACTAACTTATTATAATTATATTATCACAGGATAAATATTAACATAGCGTTAATACTAAATAAGTATTTTAGATTTCCGAATCTTTATGATGGTGCTTCTTTGGCACGATGTGGTGTGTGCTGTGCTTCACGTCCGCGTGGAAACTGGAAAAAAAGAAATGCCTTTTAAGAACATGACGCCATTTCCATGAAGCCAATCGTACATGCTACTTATTATTTTACGGGCAGAAAACCTTATTTTATTTTTTACATTTTCTTTTCATAAATATGAGATCATTTTTTCTATCGTCATCGTACTGTAATTTTTAAAGCTAGTAGCCGTAGTGAATCAATGAACTCTAATAGTCCGCCAGGTCCGTCTATCTGACCTTATGATCTTAGAAACTTTTGTAAATCCTTTTTGTAAAGCCTTGGCTATTTTTCTAGTCAACTTACCCACTATGCTTGTCAGCGTGATATTCTACATGTCTGCCGGAACCATGGGGTCCATGCAGTTCATAGGAGCCTTTCACAGAGTCTCCATCACGATGCTCATGATGTGACTTCTTATCGCCAGTGTGGTGGTCGTCCACAGTGTATCCGAATTCATACTTTGGATGAGCCTGGAAATCAAAGTGGTGAGAATAGTTGGAGCGGACATTTGCGTGAAAGACATTTTCGCAAAGGACACTTGCGCCAACCCACTTGCGCGAAAAGACATTATGCGCGATTGAACTTTTGCGCGAACGGACATTTGCGGGAATGGACACTTACGCCATTGGACTTTTGCGTGAATTAATGTCATGGGTGTCGTTTTCGTGGTCGCTGAGGAAAATTTCGGTTTTTCCATCATGGATAACGAAAAAAACGACACCCATGAAGGAAAAACCAAAATTTTCCTCGGCGCCATCTTGGAATTTCATTTTGACCTCATTTTAGTTATCAGCGACCCCGAAAACCACGAAAACGACACCCATGACGTTAAGTCGCGCAAGTGTCCTGATACCGTTGGAACGAGTGTGAGATTCTAAGTAGTTTTTTACCCTGTTCTAAGAAGACTGATCCACTTCACTGCAATAACTGAAATTATAGTAATGTCGCAAGTATTCCAACCAAACCAAATGTGCAGATGGCCTAGACAAGTCGCCATCGCTATCAAAGCATTTTGTGTTCCTACAGCGACTTTCAACCATCTTGACATAAGCCTTTCGGTAGTTTACTTCAATCCAATAAATTTTCGACTTTTCCATCATCGTTATTGCTAATATTATAATGTCATTTTGTCTAGGCCCATAGGGCCATATTTACGAATCTTGTTAAATAAACTATAAGAAATTATCTTTTCACTCAAGATGGTACCTGCTTAAATACAGTAAAATCATCATCCAATCTATTTAAAACCACTAATAGTCTTCATGTTCGTTGACATCCAATCTATTTAACAAATACTTACATAATAGTCCACATGTTTCAGATGCTTGTGGTCTTCCTTTTTATGTTCTTCCTTTTTGGGACCTTCATGCTTTTGAACTTCTTTTTTTGGGGCCTCATGTTTATGAACTTCTTTTTTTGGGGCCTCAGGTTTATGAACTACTTTCTTCGGAGCTTCATGTTTGTGCTCAACGATATACACCTTTTGATGAGGACCATCGTGACGGTGGATGTGTTGCGACGAGAATGCGTGACTGTAAAAGGTGACTGCATCGGTGACTACAGCCAATAGGGTCAGAGCGCACGCCACCTGGAATTGGTGTATTTGTTAGAATATCACTGGTCCAATAAAAGTGAGTAAAGAAACTTGATTATGATACTAGGGACGAATTAAATTAATGGATAATCTAATCACACATATGTTTCATAAAACGTCTTTGACACTCATTATACAAATTCTACTATCACTATTTAATATTTGTATTTACCTTGAACACCATTTTTTATCTTGAAACTAGTGGTTTTATCTAAATGCAAAAATAAACTGATACATACTTTCTAAACTCAGTGCTTTTATATTAAATCAATAACGTTAATATAATCAAAGCAATAGTGATTACATTATTAGTTACTAACAAGTGAAATTATTCACGGAAATCGGTCTACTTTCTGTAAGTGTTTGTAAGAGTATTTCGTAAAAGCATTAAACTGACATGCCTACAGGTGCAAGTCTAGATTGTATTTAGTTGTTCATTAAGTTCATTTTATTGTAATAGCCATCGCATGTTTGCATGTTTGAATAATATGCAGTTCATTTTTCAGCGTTATACTGCCATACTTCGACTTAATCACTACAATTTTTTACTGGCTTATAAGACCACTTCAGTAGTAAGACATATAATTATTGATTTGATGGATGATTTTGCCCGGAAAACATGTAAAGCTATTAGTCATGGGTGTCGTTCGTAGATCTTTAACAGTTATTACGAGTAGTCAGAATTCCGAAAGTTTGAAAATGGTTTTTCTATGGGGTATAGCGCTATCCAGTACTAGGTTTGTCGAATTCATATAATGAGTAGTTCCATATTAACTATTGGTATATAACTGCCTTCTGTTAGACTGGAAGCCGACCCCAACACAGGAAAAGTCAAGACAGATGATGATGAGATGTAGAATGATTTGAAAACTGATCGGGCTACTGAACATGATAATCATATCATTTAGTGACATGATGCTGGAGCTATCATTACCCCAGATTTACAAAGGTATACAAGTTTGCCAGCAGATTCAAATTAAAACAAAACATTAAGTGGTATAACTAAATATATTTACATCATAGTGAGACAACAATTTATAAAGAGGTAACAAGTTCACAGTCAGTCATAAAATACGAAAGAATCAGTGATGGTGGTGATGTTCAGGAACAATGTGTTTGGCGTGACCCTCGTACTTTACGTTGGCATTGAATCTGTAAGTACAAGAATAAGAATTGATGCACATTTCCTGGTAACCATTGTTACAGCTTGATTTCAATTGAATGAGTGTGGAAACTTACCCAGTCTTCTTGTCAGCGTGGTACTCCACGATCCTGATCCTGCCATCGGGCTGGTGCAGGCTGTACACGCCCTTCACGACGTGGCCATCACGAGACTCATGCTGAGATTTCTTGTCGCCGGTGTGAGGATCTACTACTTTGTACGCGAACTCGTACTTGGGATGAGACTGTAAAACAAAAGACGATTAGCGAAATCTTTCCTAAAAGACAATGAAATCTGAAAAAAAATAAAGAAAGTTGTCATACGTAGTACTCGACGTGTTTCTCGGTGGCGTGTCGACGTTTTTAATCGGAGGAGAAGGTAAAATTCAAGATTATAATTTGAATATTATCATACATAGTACTCGACGTGTTTCTCGGTGGCGTGTCCGTGATGCTGCTTGATGCTCTGAGATGAGGAGGCGTGACCGTGGTGGTGCTCGTGACCGTGACCCTCTTGAGGGCGCGCGGCGACCACCGCAACGACAGCAGCGATTAGGATGAGCTGTGCAAAAGAAAACTCGTAATTTCACAACTTTTATTCATGACATTTGGTGATATTTGTAATTGTTAGGAGATCGTTCATTTCCTTATGATAGTTTAGTCTTAAAAAATAATAGGTACCTTGTACATTTTGATGATTTGTATTATTTACTCTTGGAGCTCTGAATTGTGACTGATAATAATTCAGACCATATTTTTTCTTTTTATACAGTTTACCAAAGGGTCTCTGGGACAGTTTTGCAATACATCCAAAAAATTACGTACCAGTTCGCCACATATATCAGAAAGTAAATGCGACCTTCAGACAATGTAAAGTTAAATCACTCCTTTGTTAATAGTAGTACTTACTAACATGGATATCCATAAAATTCTAAAAAAATACTCATTGACAGCTGGTATATAAACGGTTAAACAAGTGATTTTTCGGAAGATCATATTTACCTCTGAAAAATCGGGCATAATTATGGCTTTCAAAAATAGAATCTTTGTATCTTTCAAATAGTTTTATTCCATTCGATTATCTATCTGGTGGAGTAACGAGATAAAAAGTTCTAAAAAAATACAAGTGTTGGAACCTATCCTGGTTTTCTGATTGTTTTGAGATAAAATCGTAGGAAATATATTTTTGCATTCTCTTTCTTTTCCAGTTTCTAATAGATTAGTGTTTCAGGATATACGATTCATTTTAATTAGTTTAAATGAATATTTAGTTCAGGGAATCCTTTACAATTTTCAGTCCCTCAACACTTATAGCACACTGACTGCCAAATTAACATCTCGTTTGTCGAAAATTACATCGTCATTACATAGAATACATTGGTATTTTGCGACTGTCTCGTAGGTCTAGTAGTTGCAAGCGCTACTGCAGAGCACGCGCGACGTCTTGGGTTCGAGCCCTAGGTCAGGCTAGGCTTTTTTCTCAGTAATAGCCCGGAGTCTGGAGTTAATGCCAACAGTTTGATAATTATATGGATCAGGATTCAGGAATTTAAAAAGTAGATTTATTTTACTTAAAATTGCTGACTTAACGTAGTTAATGGATAAGTTCGACATAACGTTACATGACGTTTTTTGTCCCCGCAAACTTAACCAGGAGTGACCTATAGTACACCTCACATTTCGAAAGTTTTGTATAAAGTCCCGTGTAATAGGGTGCAAGCCTATTGCCATCAACCGCGAACCAGTCTAAGCTCCGGGCTGCAATGCAATTTAAAAAATCCTAATGGCAAAGCGGAATACCACTTAATTTCACACTGACTGGAGCAACGAGAAGTTCATCAAATATATTACCTTCTTACTAACTCATGCGCATGTTTGATGAAGAGAGTTTCTTAATACAAGAAGAACATAGCTGCAAACTATACGTGAACTAATAGGCAGCTTTAAAACAATGTATTTATTGTTTTTTTTTTATATCAAAGAGATTTGGATTTCTTAAAGCTTTTTCGACCTTCCTTACTTTTGTATTGTTGTGGCGATTGCTTTATTGAATTCATCAAACTTATTTATATCACCTTAGTTCAAATGTCTCATCAACGGACACATCTTTATTTCTATTACATAACATAACATCACACCTGTAATCCCCGAAGGGTGATGCAGAGCTGTACCCATTCTTCTTCTTAGTCGAAACACTCTGGTTAAAATGGTCGTGGTTGCGAAGACGAGGTACTCGGAGAGATGTTCGGTGGGTCATTGACTACCCTGAAGACTGCTCTTTCAGCGATGTGCTTCCATTTCTTCCGGTTGGAGACGTTGCGAGTACACTGGGCCACGGTGGACTCAGTAGCTTTCTTGATCAGTTGGTGATCGGCCGCGTGATCTCTTGCCCTCCACCTGGCCCTGAACCACCAGTCTCTCCCTTGAATTTTCATTTCTGGTGATGTGACCAAAGAACTTTAATATTCGTAGTTGCACACCCATTAGTACACCCACATTTTGCCAGTTTATTTCTATTATTACCTATTTATTTATTCTTGTTGGAATCTAGAAAGATAATGTAACAGTCATATTTGCTCGAACTCTGGTACTGTTAGTGATGGCTTATTGTTTATCTAGGCTTCCTCCATTGTTAACTGGTTCCATCTTTACTTATTTTGTTTGATTTGACGTCATTTGATAACAATCAGGCATTATGTAATGCACTACGTTTACATATCCTTACCAGTTAGCGAGCATCTAACGTCTGTTGACCGTTTTTGTTACCAGTTTGTAGTCCTTAAAATTAATCAATACAAGAGGAATATTTAATTATGTTTTTTGTTGTTTTGTGGAATCTAAAGAAGCAAAGAATGGTGTGGTGAATTATTGAAGCACTCATGAAATTACTGACAAAGCTTGCAAAGTGAGCACAAGTGGTAGCGGGCTAGCCATGTCTGTCGAAGGACCGACAGCCAATGGAGGAAACAAGTCCTGGAGTGGACACCAACCGTAGACTCCGACCTGCTAGCTGGACCGATGGCCTTAAAAGGATGACTGGGTCAGACCGTATGTGGTAAGCGGTGGATAGGTTGTTTTACCGCAGCTTAGGAGCGACAAATGCAGCAGAAGACTGCGATAGGCATAATTGAATGAATTTAATTTCTTAACTTTAGTAACGTTGTTTTGTTTTAGGTTAATTATCTAAAGTTATGTAGGTATGTTCCGCACGCAAAATACGCGCTTTGACGTGGAGTTGCGGAAACCAGCCCGTTATACAATACAAATAGGTATGTTGTACATTTACTTGGAGAGTAGGCATAAGTAGGAAGGTAGAAGTTTTTTCTTTAATTTCTGTAAATTAAAGTTTCATGATGTTCTGGTGACAACGCATTTGTCTTTTAAACTAACTTCACAAGATTTCTTTATATGTATTACCGGTCCCTCATAAGTTAGATTTATTATTTCATGGTAATAACATTTTGAAGAAGAAAACACAATTCAGGTGTGATTCAGTAGTTAATTAATTTAATACTTATATGTACAGTACAACACACAGCTTAGAACATAATAATCAACAATTATTTAAGAAATAGGGGTTCAACAATTAAAACTAAGCAAGCAGATCCGTAGAATTATTCAGTGATGGTGATGATGTTCAGGAACAATGTGTTCGGCGTGACCAATGTACTTTACGTTGGCGTTGAATCTGTAAAAACAAAATGGCAATTTAGTTTCATATTTCTCAGAATATCACTACAGGAGAGTTCAAAATTGAATGTTCATGAGTCCATGAACACTTACCCAGTCTTCTTGTCAGCGTGGTACTCGACGATCCTGATGGTGCCATCGGGCTGGTGCAGGCTGTACACGCCTTTCACGACGTGACCATCACGAGATTCGTGCTGAGACTTCTTGTCTCCGGTGTGAGGGTCCTCCACTTTGTACGCGAACTCGTACTTGGGATGAGACTGTAACACAAGTTACACAGTTAGTATTAACTTTCCTAAAAGTACATAAATAATTAATAATAATTAGCTCTGTGTTGCCTATATAATTGTTATTCATTTGTCATAGCTGTTGGTTCTCCTATCTATAAATAAATAAATAAATAAATAAATAAAGCAAAAGTTTATTTATGTTTGGAACATTATCATACATAGTACTCTACGTGTTTCTCGGTGGCGTGTCCGTGGTGCTGCTTGATGCTCTGTGATGAGGAGGCGTGACCGTGGTGTTCCTCGTGACCGTGACCCTCCTGTGGGCGCGCGGCGACCACCGCAACCACAGCAGCGACTACGATGAGCTGTGCAAAAAAAATAGTTTTTTGATTTTCTATTTTCGAAACTTGTAATAGAGAACATGTACGGTAGTTCGTTTATATTGTTAGCTTTAGGTTTTAAGGACTGTAATGCCGTAAATAAATTATTTTATGCTTTTGAATAATACCTTGTACATTTTGATGATTTGTATTATTTACTCTTGGAGTGCTGAATGATGAATGATAGTATTCCAGAACAAAATTTTCTTTTTATACAATTTATGAAAGGGTCTGTGAGACAATTTTTCGTAATACACCAAAAATGTTGAACCAGTTTGCTGCATTTTACTGCATAAGTCTTATTTTGGAAAGTTGATCTGACCTTGATACATAATTCTTTCTTTATGGCAGGACATTGACATTCATCAAAATTGGGTAGTAGGTATAGGAAAGTCTTTTTAAGCCTTCGAAATGTTCTCTGAAATTATTGGTATGTACACGTATTAGTTGCAGGCTAGAAAAAAAATACGTGTATATTACCTAAGTTCGGCCTTCCGTATATTTTGTAAAAAGTTTAGCATATAATTTTGCACTTATTTGCAAGATTCTCAATTCAAAAAAATATAAATTTTTTATCTTCTAGCATTGGCAGCCATAAAATTACAAATTAGGCACAATTTTTTGAGTTACATGCAAATTAAGTTAAAAATTAAATAAAACGAATATGAAATAACAAAAATAAAACGTAAAAAAAATGCTACTTCAACTTTTGTTTTACTGAAATTTAAAAAAAAAATGCTAGTCATTCGGAACCCATCGTCAAACTTAACGGGTGGTCACTAGTTAGGGCGCCCTTAAAAGAAACCAGAGGTCTTAAACTAGGCTAGACTTAGGCAGTCGCTTTCAAAGCGTTTGGTATTTCTACGTCGATTGTCAACAGGATAGACTTACGGTTTTGGTTAGCTTTTTCAACACCTTTGGAATGTCACTTGGGCTTCAGATATCTTGACGCGTTTTGCCCCAATGCTTTTTATAACTTGTCCTAAATCCTATTGTGCATCGAGTGCTTCTTCATGTGTTGGTTTGTAATGATGGCTCAACGGTTTAGCCACTGAGTTCAAATTTCACACGACTAACTTCGCGTCGTATCTAATAAAGAAAAGTAGCAAGTTATGAACATAGAACCTAAAATATAACTGGTGAAATGTGGGTGGACTATTATGTACACCTCTACGCAACCTTTCGGGGATTACAGGCGTCATCTTATGTTATCAACTCGATATTTGTTGGCCGTTGCGAAATTGTCGTTGTATTGCTACTATACATTATAATATTATTTACAATCGTTATGCGGTATCTATTTAATTGATACCTTCCTACTGCATGAATTGGTTTACGGGCGGTAATAGCTGTCTCGTTCCGTCTTTGTCATCTTTTGTTTACTAGACAGGCGCTTTAACCAACTAAGCCACGGCGCCTCTTATATTATTACAATCGTTATGCGGTATCTATTTAATTGATAACCTTCCTACTGCTTGAATTGGGTTTACGGGCGGTAATAGCTGTCTCGTTCCGTCTTTGTCATCTTTTGAACCCACTATGTAGAATAATCGAAAAAAACTAAGGCGATTTGGCAAAGTTTGAGCAAAATCAAAACTTTTATGGTTTCGGTTTTCCTTTTGAGGTCAAAACTAGTGCAAGCGGAACTTGGTTTCGGTCCCATAGTTAAACCGGTTATTCCCGGGGTTTTTTTTTTTTTTTTCATCATGAATCATCAAATGACTTCTCCCGCTCTGGGTGGAGTGGGAGGGAGTGTCAGACTCTTACTGACTTTGACTTTTTGTTTTGACTTTGGGACTGAAACCCAGTTTCGCATACCCTAGTCGAAACCATGAAAACTATCATCTGCCTAGCTTTTTCTTAACTATGTTGGGATTCCGGCTTCCAGTCTAACCGGTTGCAGCTGAATACCAGTATTTTACATGGAGCGGCTGGCTATCTGGCCTCCACGTCCTAGTTACTGGGTAATATGTACCGCTTGGAAGGACAGGTTGTTAGTCTTTCGGATTTCTGACTAGTTGAAAAGAATGTAAAGGTGTCTTAAACCCACTACAATACCATGACCGTGCCATGAATGTATCAGGTAAAAAATATTCTTAGTGGAGAAAAGATTATGCTCACTAATCGTTCCGTGACGACCAACACCGTCAGGTGCCATGCAAAGAAATGCAATAAACAATTGTCAGCAAGAATATTATGCCGGTGCCGATACGCCACGTGCGTGGCAGTCCACAAATTTCTTTCTGCTCCACGACCGGAGTATACTCCATGTTCCCTTTCAAAGTTAGCTCCAAGGAGCCGTCGCCTTACAGTCCGCTCACTTACGTCGTCTCTGCGGGTCCCCCGAAGTTGGTTTGTTACTTCAACTGCCGTGATGTGCCGATTTCAGAGCATGGTTTTAGCAATAAATCGTCAGTCTGCCGGTTCCTGGTCTTCTTATGTTCTGCCCAGTTTCTTCGGAAACATCGGACCACACTCGCTGTACTGTAGGAAGTGGCACGTCTATTGTTCTTGCTGTACTTCGCTGACTTCTGCCTTCTTCTAACATAGTGACGATACGTGTACGTTCTTCTGGTGTTAGCGACATGATAGTAATTCAATAATGATGGTGAAAGACGACAATGCCCGCCTTTTATCATTTTGATTCAAATTGAATACAAAAGTGAGAATACCAGCAAAAGAAAAACAACCGCGAATTGAATTTATTTCAAAATAGGAGGTTTTTAAAATTATAACTTTTTTAAGTTACGTTGTAGATCATTTAAGGAATTATTTCATATGATATTACAATGCTCTGTAATAAAATAGGAAGTAAATAATATTTATTATTATGTACAAACTACAAATTGATCTAAAATAATATATAAAGTTAGTTTCATGCTTGTACCATTATTAATGGTACATATAAGTTACAGGAATTTTCGTCATTGACACGTATAATTGGACCGCGAGTGTAGAATTAAGGAAATCGTGTTTCACACTTGTTTGGGTTGACACATTCGTTTCAGTAGTATTTTCGTTGAATAACAAAGCTAACCCTAAACGATTGATGCATAAATATATGCAGTTTTTACTTGACTCGTCCTCATCAGTAAACTGAGGTGCATCAACCGCGGAATTGAAATGTTACAGTTGATTTTTACAACCTGCCACGTGCGGCCAAGCCAAGCGGCCCTTCGCCTAAACATAAAGACAAAAATGCTGCCAATCTCAACAAATAGCTTTACAACTTATAATACAGGTAAATCAATATTTGCAAGAAAAACAGTGTAGGTGAGATTCAATTATCAATTAATTTAATATGTACAATAATCAACAATTAAGACGTAGGGTAAACAATAAAGATTTTTGTAACAACGAGATCCAATTATAATATTCAATGATGGTGATGATGTTGGGGAACAATGTGTTCGGCGTGACCCACGTACTTTACGTTGGCGTTGAATCTGTAAACAAAGATAATAATAAATTAAAAGTTTCAATATTAATATTAGCCGACTTCCATTTATCAAAATGTGCAGGCACTTACCCGGTCTTCTTGTCAGCGTGGTACTCGACGATCCTGATCCTGCCATCAGGCTGGTGCAGGCTGTACACGCCCTTCACGACGTGACCATCACGAGCTTCGTGCTGAGACTTCTTGTCGCCGGTGTGAGGGTCCTCCACTTTGTACGCGAACTCGTACTTAGGATGAGACTGTTAAAAAAGAGACGGTTCACAATTTTTTTCCTGAGAGAAGAATCAATTTTCTATATAATAATTTTAAGGTCGTCATACATAGTACTCGACGTGTTTCTCGGTGGCGTGTCCGTGGTGCTGCTTGATTTTCTGTGATGAGGAGGCGTGACCGTGGTGTTCCTCCTGATGATGCTCCTCGTGGTTGTTGTGGTGCTCTTCATATTTCTCCTCGTGGTGCTCCCCGTGGTGCTCCCCGTGGTGCTCCTCGTGGTGTGCGGGCTTGTGTTCGGTCTCGTGAGTTTGGTGCAGTACGATGCTCTGTGACGAGATAGCGTGACCGTGACCGTGACCGTGGTGATCGTGACCGTCTTGCGGCCGCGCGGCGGCCACTACGACTACAGCAGCTAGGAGGATAATCTGCGTAACAAAAAAATACTAATTACACCTTTTTCACATTTATGAAAATATTTAACATAGTTCTGCCATAATGAGCCAGGGACAACAACATGCAATAATCTAAAAAATCCAAAACGTGTACGACAGGTTTATTATCATAATCGCCTGTAATCTTCAAAAGGTTTTGGCAGAGGTGTAGGTACTAAATAGTATTATGTCTGCCAGTTATGTTTTAAGTCACATATAGGGGGCGAGTATATTAATCATCGTTAACTATCCAAAATGATTACAATTACTTCGGAAAACAGAGGAAATATTGATATGGGTAGATACATTTCGGAAAAACTACGCTCAATTGTTCCTTCGATTATTTTTACTGTTGTTCTTTGTTGAAATTATACCTTATACATTTTAGTTGTTTGTTTTCGTTACTGTTGGAGTATTGAACAGTGACTGATAACCTCTTTGGTGATAATTTTTCTTTTTATACATATTAAAGGGCTTGTGATACAGTTTTTCGCAATTCATTGAACCTGACAGACCAGTCTGCTATAAAAAGTAAGCTGACCTTGGGTACTGTATTAAATTCACGTTAATTGACTCCTGCATGAAAAGGAAAGCATTTTTATTGAGGACAAAAATTCATTCAGTAAAAAGTTTTGATTTTGTGACATAATCTTGGCTTTATAGAGCCACCACCTGAGGCGTCTGTTAGGATGACAATGTGTTTTTGAAACCATACTAAGTGTTGTCAAATCTTCTATACATATAATAAAATCGTAAAAATCCAAATCGATGTTCCGACTTGGCGCAAAAACTACTGCATAGATCCTGTTCAAATTTTGCACAAATATTCCTTACAGGCTTCTTCAAATGTTAGGCTATATATTATCACGCTTTTTGCTTAAGGGGGTGAGCAATATTGAATTATGTCAGTATCCTTCATTTGTTTGACGTTTCAGTCATGACAAGCACCAGAACGGCTATTTAAAGCTTATGTCAACAGAGAAAATAGCTTAGCGGGTGCATGACCATTCTATAAACTACGGGTCGCAAGTTCGAACCCCACTATAACTTTCACTTTTTGTGATTTGTTTGAATTTTTTTTTTGATGCTGTTAGATTTCCAATTTTTTTTTTGTATTGAGTTCGTTCGCATTTCCGTTTTTCTCCTTTTTTTCTTCAATTTTTTTCCCAAAAAGTAATAGAGAAGTATGAAAGAAGAAGACATGCTGCGCCGACCCCGAATAAATTGGGATAACGACAGGAGAATGATGATGATGATGATTTCTCCAAAAAGTAGTATAGCGAACAGAGTCTGTTGAATTAACATGTTTGTAGCGGCACTACAGAGATTTCTACAACAAAATAGAAACAAAAAGTACATCAGCACCATCTATGACACAGCGAATGAACTAAACATAAATTACGTCTAATTCCTACAACGCGCAAATAAAGTTATCCGCGACTTAGACTATACAGAGGAACCCGACAACAACTGTCGGGCAGTAGCCCACCAGACATAACACCCATCTGGTCGTAGAATCGTCCCTTTTCTATGGGGGATGAAATACTTAACACCCTGTTCGTCATACCCCCAAATGTTCTTGCTGTGCTGGAGTCTTTTTACTTCTCGATTTCCAAATTATCAATAATCAATACGCAGTTTACCCAGTTTGGATATAAATATGTCATGGAGAGATACTGAATTTATTTTGGAGTTTTATAGTTTTTTTGTTGCTGTCATTTTTAAGAATTTTAAATGTATGCTATAACCAAATCAGAATTTTCTTTAAAAAAATAAGCATGTATTATGAGAAGACCTGTTAATGTAGATAGTTTTAATTTTTTAACGGTAGGTCTGCAAGATTTTAAAGGTTTTTAGCCACAAATCGCTTCTATATACTGGTATAGTGGTCGGACGCGGTTAGATTCCCGGGTCGGGAAATGTGTTATTGAGTTTTTCCACATGGAAATTCTCAGTAGCAACAACGAAGTCTGGTTTTGTGCCCGGTGGATAGTAATAGGCTCGCCCAATATTTCATAGGACTACTAGGTACACCTCAGCTTCACCGTTCGGGTATTACAGGCGGAGTGTAGAACTAACATAGCATCACGCCTGTAAGATCGAGCTTCAGTCATCTGTCTACCGAATCAAAACAATATTTTTAGCAATCTTAATAGTGCCTGATAAAATTAAGTCTAACTTTTATTAAAATTAACAACTAATGTTTTTTTCCAAACGAAACGAAACCAAAATGGAACGACCGTAAAAAGCATAAGAGACTAGAATCTGTTGGGTTGTCAATTTTTTTGTCCCTACTACAGGGTTGTATGGTAAAATCTAAAATATAAAAGCGAAACGTCACTCACTCACTCATCACGAAATATCGAAAACCGCTTGACGTATAAAGATGAAATCTGGCAGAGAGGTAGTTTATAGGTAGTAGACGTCCGTTAAGAACGGATTTTGCGATAGGGCCGGATTTAGGAGGTCTAAGGGCTCTCGCAAGTTTGTATGAAACTCCATCATTTTTTGTGCTACAAACTTGAAATTTGGCCGGGAGGTAGTTATTAGTTAGTAGATGTTCGCTAAGAACGGATTTTGCGATAGGACCGGATTAAGGAGGTCTAAGGGCTCTCGCAATTTTTTATGAAAATCCTTCATTTTTTGTGCTACAAACTTGAAAGGCAGGGAGGTAGTTAATAGTTAGTAGACGTTCGCTAGAAACGGATTTTGTGACAGGGCCGCATTAAGGAGGTCTAAAGGCCCTCGCAAAAAGTCACTTAATGTTATACAGAACGGTATTAGAATAAAAGTGCCCAACAAGGTTCATTTTGAAAAAAAAAGTTGTATAGCGCCAAAATAAACCGGTTTTTAAAGCCATATCGTCGCCTCAACGTCATTTAATTTTGTTTCGGATCTCTGCCGCCCAGAATTACAGTACCCAAAAGGACGCCTTTTGTAGTCATCAGTACATCATCACATTTTGATCAGGCAGTCAGTTATCACACATAACATAACATCACGCCGGCACAAATCCAGATTTCGTGGCTGCTACTGAGAAATTCCTGATGGAATACCCCATAAACCCTATTATTTATAGTATATTTTCAATTGCATACATTGTTATGTTAAGTGGAAGAGCGAAGTCACCTAAGGGGGCCTCCATTAATTACGTGACGCATTTAAGAAGGGAGGGGGCGTCGAGCAGAATCTCACCCAATCTCACGAGGGAGAGGGGGGGTCTCGGCAAATATCACGTAATTTTTTACCCCGCAAGAAACTTTAAATTGCGAGAAAGCTAGGTTTAATTAAGTGAACATGTTTCTCTACAAATTATAATTTTCAAATGAATTCTTCACAATCAAGCACAAATTACCATATTTATACTTAACTATGTATTTTGATAAATCTCACGTGAGATTAGTAGGGGGATGAGGGGGTCGAAAAATCGCAAAAAAAAAAAAAAAAAAAAATAGCCTCACGTTATTAATGGACGTCCCCGAACACAAGTATCTCCTTGCTTAAAAGGTGATCTCCAAATCATGTGTGTGATAACTTTATGTAATTAATGAAAAAATATATAAATATTAACACTGCCCGAACCGGGAATCGATCCCGGGACCTCATGCTTAGTAGTCGCGCTTGCGACCACTCGACCAACGAGGCAGTCTCACATGAATACACACCAAAATTTCCACGCGAACAAAGTCGCGGGCAACAGCTAGTTAAATTAATAATATGAACAACCGTGAGGTTATTCATATTATTTTTTCAACGCGACTGCCTAATTTTCTTAGTGACAAGACGAACCTCTTTAGAGTTCTCTCTATTGATTAGATTTTTCTACTTCAGTTAATAAATACATTCCAGTTACTAACATAATTATAATTTTAAATCAAAATAGTCAATAATACTTCTACAGAGTTTATTTTCAAAATATGCAACCTTTTTAGTAAACTACTAACTTTAGAAAACCACTGGTATTGTTTGACAAAAGTTATCATCATCTCATCATGGGATAGCGGCAGTAAGATGATAATAACAACGCACCTCTTTCAATAATACTCTATATTATTATATTCTGCTCTACATTAGATCTACAGGGTGTAAACAGACCCTTCACGAAGCCGTAGAACCAAGCATTATGTACATCAAACTAAGTAACTTTATGCAAAAAATATTGCTGGGAAACGACTTTTTTTTTTGGGGTGAAAAATCACGTTTTACGGTAGGATTCAACGTGTCGCACTCAAAACATTGTGCTAATGGATGGATTGAATAGTACGGGGAGGTATTTAAAGTAAAAATCTCACTTTAAACACAAGCATTCAAAAAAAAGTTGTAAAGACCTCCAATATCTCCGTAACTAGAAGGTTCCCAGGTATGGTCTGGAACAAAAAAAATATCGCAATGACGGTGAAAACAAGTGCCTTTCGGCTTCGTTAAGGGTCTTGTTACACCCTTCATACTACATACCAATGTCTAGATTAAGTTTAAAAATATAAACATGAAAAGAAAAATCTGAAAAAACACTTCGAAAGACATTTTTTCTAAACAAGTGGAAAAGCAGTATTGTCTGTGTATAGAAATTGGCACGAAAACATCAGATTTCTTGAGTTTCTCATCAACGTACCGTATACAAACTCATACGACAGATGCTTACAAACTTTTCGTGGAAGTCAGTTGGTTATACAAGCATGCAATTGCGATCACAATGATTTAAAAAAAAACTGAAACAATGAGAATCAATCACATATTTCTTAAGGAGAAGAATGAACAGAAGCCTCTTCATGTTTAACACAAGATGGGATACAAAAGAAAACAATATCACACTGAAAGTTATACCCGAAGGGTTAGACATAGGTGTACCTAATAGTACACCCTCGTCTCACCAGTTACGTTTAAGTTCCATGTAATAGGGGGCAAGCCTATTGCCATTAATTGAGCACAAATGCAGACTCCGTGGCGGCTTCTGAGAAATTACTGATGGAAAAACCTAATAACGTTTTGCCGACCTGAGAATCGCACCCAGGACCTCATGCTCAGCAGTCGCGCTTTCAACCACTAGACCAACGAGGCAATCTAAATGACAACAATTGGGTATTATCCTTGAAAGTGACATTCTATTATGGCTAATGACGATGGAAAAGCGTGGGAAACTCAAAAATATATTGTATTGGCATAAAGTACCGAAAAGCGCTTTCAGGTTGTATTAGCAATTATGTAGTGATATTATTGAACAAATGTTTGGAACTGGCCCATCTTTGTATGAATCATGTTCATAGCCCTAATAAATTCTATCTAAGGCGCGAATTATACAGAAAAGGCGTAAGGTAAAGGCGCGGTGCAGGCATGATGCCGCTTCAAAATGTTTTCATACGAAATGTACGTAGGCGATGTGTCGTGAATTAAACTCAAGCGGCGCGGCGCAGGCACGCCGTTCTTTCGTTCCTTATAAAACCTTACGCCTTACGCCGTTTCTGTGTAATTCGCGCCTAAGGTTTCACCTTGTTGTGATTTAAATGGTAATAGATAACTCTGCACCTTCATGCTATTTCTGTGGGTCAAACTTTACTTACGGTACTTAAGTGATCATAGGTTTACTTGAATGCAAACAATATTTTACAGAACATGTGAATAGCACATAAAAAACAACATCAAAATATTTAGATCCATGAATCTATCACAATAGGATAACAAGGCAAAACAGACAAATGATTTTATGTGCATAAAAATCAAGTTTAAAGATTACTTTAGTTTTTTCAACGAGGAAGTATATATGTATTTTTTTCAAATTAAATAATAGTAATGATCAGTATCATTATCATCATTTTCTTGCCCTTAACCCAATTTATGTAGGGTCGACTCAGCATGTCTTCATAAAAGTACATAATATTAGAAAATCAATAGTGAAAGAAACACACAACCGTCCTTGCTTTCAAATTCTTAGGATTCAAAATTTTAACAAATTTGTTGAATGAAAAAATTATAGAAAACTTATAATTGGTATTTCTCTAAACAGGTTTGACTTTGCACGTCACTCTGAAAACTGGCCACAGGTGCTGAAAAATAACAAGAATGCCATTAAAGTTTTTTTTATTGTTTTTTTTTTCTTCAATCTTCGTTCAGGTGGTGGCTCCATAAAGTCAACACTCTACGTAAGTAACCATAATACAGTTGTTTCTAAGTATAATTTCGTAGATTTAATACTTTTATCGAAATTAATGTCAATGTCCTACAAAAAATGCTTTCCTTTTCATGCAGGAGTCAATTAATGTAGATTTAAGACTTTACTCAAGGTCAGCTTAACTTATTTTATGTCAGACTGGTTAGTCAGGTTCAACGTATTGCGAAAAACTGTATCATAGGCCCTTTAATGTGTATAAAAAGAGAAATTGTGTACAAAGACATTATTAGTCACTGTTCAATACTCCAACAGTAAACAACACAAACTACCAATATGTACAAGGTTAACAAATTACTATTTCACATAAGAATTAGTGCCAATAAGAGACCTATAAAATTAAGTAAGTCTCCTAATAATAAAATCATTATTACACAGGTCATCCTAGTCGCCGCTGTTTTCGCGATGGTTGCTGCGCGGCCACAAGACGGTCACGATTACCACCACGGTCACGGTCATGGTCACGCTGTCTCGTCACAGAGCATAGTACTGCACCAAACTCACGAGACCGAACACAAGCCCGCACACCACGAGGAGCACCACGAAGACCACCACGGGGAGCACCACGGGGAGCACCACGCGGAGCAACATGAAGAGCACCACAACAACCACGAGGAGCATCATCATGAGGAACACCACGGACATGCCTCGTCATCACAGAGCATCAAGCAGCACCATGGACACGCCACCGAGAAACACGTCGAGTACTATGTATGAAAATGTTTCAAACACAATATAGAATTTCCTTTCTGCCCTTCTTCAGGAAAGATGTTGCTAACCGTCTTTTGTCTTACAGTCTCACCCTAAGTACGAGTTCGCGTACAAAGTGGAGGACCCTCACACCGGCGACAAGAAGTCTCAGCACGAAGCTCGTGATGGTCACGTCGTGAAGGGTGTGTACAGCCTGCACCAGCCCGATGGCACCATCAGGGTCGTCGAGTACCACGCTGACAAGAAAACTGGGTATGTGTAGACACCTATTCCATTTAGTCTAGGCTCTACTTCGAAATAATGGCCCTCTTAATAATATCTTTGTTCTTTTCAGATTCAACGCCAACGTAAAGTACATTGGTCACGCCGAACACATTGTTCCTGAACATCATCACCATCATCACTGATTCTATTCCTATTGTTGAACCTATGTCTAAGCAGTTAATGTTGTTTTTTGTAGTCAAGATGTTACCTATTGTAAATAATAATAATTGAAGTCAATATATTTATTTTCGTACCTATTTTTTGTTTGTTTCCATGCTCCTTTCTTGTTACTATGAAATATTGTCTTCTTTTATACATATTAATCATTTTAGCCCATGCAACGTCGAGCTTCTTATAAAAAGGCTCTCGTTTAATACTCCATGTTTTTAACCGACTTCCAAAAACGAGGAAGTTCTATGTTCGCATGTATTTTTTTATTATGTATACTAATTTCTTCGTGATTGCTTTTCGTGAATCTTTTTTCATTTGGTAGAGGAAGCCCGCGCGGTGGTCCCATATAGATTTCATTTGCTTTGCTTTAGCTGTTTACGAGGTAGCGCCTTTAATACTTATTTTTAATTAAATGACACAAACCAAATCACTCTTAATTATGAACTAAATATTTGATTATTCAATTTTACACTATTTTTTCGTAGCTACTGTTCGAGCAAAGGAAAAAACCGTAGGTACTATAATCTATAAACATTTCATAAAACTGACTGGGTACCAAAACATACCATGTTTTAATAATAATCATAAAAAAAATTAAATTACGGCAGTTCAGCATTATCTGAAATCTTCAACTTGAAAGTGGTAAACTATTAGAGATACTGATGATGGGAAAGCGTAGGTAAGTCAAGAAATATTTGACTAACATAATTAAGCTACCAAAAACTTATTTCAGTCTTGTGTAAAGTCGATGTAGAAATACGAAAGGGTTTGAAAACGATTGCCAATAACTGCAAATATAGCGTGAGGGGTTATATTATTAAGTATCATTATAAAGCAAATGTTCTGATAGGTCTAAAATGGCCGCTAGAATACAATCTTAATAGGATAATGATATAAATCACTTTAAAAAATGTAAAATAGTCACAGACGCAGTTAATATTATGAATTGTCACTTTATGACCATTTTAGAATTGTAACATAATTCATATTATTATACTATTATGATTCTGCTAAAGTGGCTATTTTAGACCCCCAATTTCTCTGGATGTTTTACTCGATGAACCTGGCCCACGTTCTGCTTATCAAAGACATCATGTTCATGACTCAATAATATATTACATCTAAGATTTGATTCCTTGTTGTGTTTTTAATGGTAAAAGCGAAAGAAAAGATGAACTACTCTGTACTTGCATGTTATTTTTATGGGTCGAACTTTACCTACAGTACTGATCAGTAGCAAGTTAACATTATTATTTCCTTTATTCATTCATTCTCTTATTTATTACATTTTTAAAAAACAAAAGTAAACAAAACATTTAAAAATATAAAAAATAGATGGCCCATCGGCATCAGGAACAAGGTCCAGGCTGCCGGTGGTCCTGGTCAGGGCTCCAGAGAGAGGAACTGCCTCACTATGCATGCCGTGTCCAGGAGTAGTGCTTTCTGAATCAAGCCCTTGACCCAGCCGCGCAATGAGAGCCTCCTAAGGTGTTGGCTCTTTGCTATTAGTCCATTAACGGTACAATGATAACATTATTATTTTATTATTAATTAATTATTATAATTATAAGTATATTGAATGCAAAACATTTTAATAGAACATGTGAATAGCACCTTAAAATTGCCATAAAAAAAATTGAGATCCACAGATAACAACAAGGCAAATGTTTTAATGTGCATAAGACGAGACAGCAGCCCACGTGCTTCTGCACTGCCCAGTGGTTGCAACATACAGGGCAAAGTACTTCTTTAACCCAGGTACTCTACGCGAGATAGTCAGCAACATCAAAACGTTGCTGGCCTTTCTCGGGGAGTTAGGGTAGATTGAATAGATTTCCCACCCGCATTTGAAGATTGCAGATAATGCTGAACTGCGGGAATTTTATAATTTTTATGATTATTATTAAAACATGGTATATTTTGGTACCCAGTCAGTTTTATGAAATGATTAAAGATTATAGTACCTAAGGTTTTTTCATTTGCTCATACAGTAGGTACGAAAAAAACAGTGTAAGATTGAATAATCAAATATTAGCAGTTCATAATTAAGATTGATATGGTTTGTGTCATTTAATTAAAAAAAGTATTAAAAGCGCTACCTCGTAAACTGCTAAAGCAAAGTAAGTAAAATCTATATGGGACCACCGCGCGGGCTTCCTCTACCAAATGTAAAAAGATTCACGAAAAGCAATCACGGAGAAATGAGTGTACTTACATAATAAAAGAAAACATAGACGCGAACATAGAACCTCCTCCTTTTTGGAAGTCGGTTAAAAACAAGGAGAATTAAACGAGAGCCTTTTTTAAGAAGCTCGACGTTGAATGTGCTAAAATGATTAATATGTATAAAAGAAGACAATATTTCACAGTAACAAGAAAGGAGCATGGAAACAAACAAAAAATAGGTACGAAAATAAATATATTGACTTCAATTATTATTATTTACAATAGGTAACATCTTGACTACAAAAAACAACAATAACTGCTTAGACATAGGTTCAACAATAGGAATAGAATCAGTGATGATGGTGGTGATGTTCAGGAACGATGTGTTCGGCGTGACCAATGTACTTTACGTTGGCGTTGAATCTGTAAAGAACATAGATATTATTAAGAGGGCCATTATTTCGAAGTAGAGTCAGACTAAATTGAATAGGTGTCTACACATACCCAGTTTTCTTGTCAGCGTGGTACTCGACGACCCTGATTGTGCCATCGGGCTGGTGCAGGCTGTACACGCCCTTCACGACGTGACCATCACGAGATTCGTGCTGAGACTTCTTGTCGCCGGTGTGGGGGTCCTCCACTTTGTACGCGAACTCGTACTTAGGGTGAGACTGTAAGACAAAAGACGGTTAGCAACATCTCTCCTGAAGAAGGGAAGAAAGGAAATTCTGTATTGTATTCGAAACATTTTTATACATAGTACTCGACGTGTTTCTCGGTGGCGTGTCCATGGTGCTGCTTGATGCTCTGTGATGAGGAGGCATGACCGTGGTGTTCCTCGTGATGATGCTCCTCGTGGTTGTTGTGGTGCTCTTCATGTTGCTCCGCGTGGTGCTCCCCGTGGTGGTCTTCGTGGTGCTCCTCGTGGTGTGCGGGCTTGTGTTCGGTCTCGTGAGTTTGGTGCAGTACGATGCTCTGTGATGAGACAGCGTGACCATGTCCGTGACCATGATGGTAATCGTGACCGTCTTGTGGCCGCGCAGCGACCATCGCGAAAACAGCGGCGACTAAGATGACCTGTGTAATAATGATTTGATTAATAAGAGCCTTAATTTAATTTGAGACTTATTGACACTTATTCTTATGTGAAATAGTAATTTGTTAACCTTGTACATATTGGTAGTTTGTGTTGTTTACTGTTGAAGTATTGAACAGTGACTGATAATATCTTTGTACATAATTTCTCTTTTTATATACATTAAAGGGCCTATTATACAGGATTTCGCAATACGTTGAACCTGAAAGTCCAGTCTGCCATAAAAAATAAGTTAAGCTGACCTTGAGTAAAGTCTTAAATCTACATTAATTGACTCCTGCATGAAAAGGAAAGCATTTTATGTAGGACATTGACATTCATTTAGATAAAAGTATTAATGTTACGAAATTATACTTAAAACTAAATATGGTTATGGTGTAAGCACCATAACCATATTTAGTTTTAAGTCGATTGTTCGTGTAATCGATTGTTGGCAATATAGAGCCACCACCTGAACCGATTCATTTGGAAAACAATCATTTTTTTAAAGATTTGTTTTGATAAATTAATCTGGCAACACATCTGTTTTAAAGATTCTAAGATTTATTTAGGAGTAAACTCCAGTCACACGTCGGGGCTGACACGCACATTTTTTTAACGAGACTGATTATTTTTTATAGTGGCAAGACAAACCTCTTTACAGGAATTTACCTTAGATTTTTCTACTTCATTGAATAAATCTGTATACACGTTATATCATCCTAAGAATTAAAAAATATGTATGCAGAATTTTATTTTTAAAACACAATAATATAACCTTTTTTGTATACTAAAAGCCACTGGCTTTTTTGATGGAAAGTAATGTAAAAATGCCATTTAAGTGGAAGAAAAAAAAACAATAAAATAAAACTTTAAAGGCATTCTTGTTATTTTTTCAGCAACTGTGGCCAGTTTTCAAAGTGACGTGACAAGTCAAACCTGTTTAGAGAAATACCAATTATAAGTTTTCTTTAATTTATTCATTCAACTAATTTGTTAAAATTTTGAATCCTAAGAATTTGAAAGCAAGGACGGTTGTGTGTTTCTTTCACTATTGATTTTTAATATTATGTACTTTTATGAAGACATGCTGTGTCGACCCTAAATAAATTGGATAAGGGCAAGAAAATGATGATAATGATGCTGATCATTACTATTATTTAATTTGAAAAAAAATACATATTATATACTTCCTTGTTGAAAAAACTAAAGTAATCTTTAAACTTGTTTATGCACATAAAATCATTTGTCTGTTTTGCCTTGTTATTCTGTGATAGATCCATGGATCTAAATATTGTTATGTTGCTTTTAAGGTGCGATTTACACATTCTATAAAATATTATTGGCATTCAATTAAACCTATGATCAGTTAAGTACCGTAAGTAAAGTTTGACCCATTGAAATAGCATGCAAGTGCAGAGTTATGTGGGTTGTCTCCACCAATCGCGGTATCAGATTATTACCATTTAAATCACAGTAAGTTATAAAAACTTAGATAGAATTTATAAGGGCTATGAACATGATACAGAGATAGGCCAGTTCCAAACATTTGCTCAATAATGTCACTAAATAATTGCTAATACAACAATAAACAATCGATTCTCAGGTCGGGCAAAGCGTTATTGGGTTTTTTCCGTCAGGAATTTTTCAGTAGCTACCAGAGTCTGGATCTGTGCCCAATTAATGGCAATAGGTTTACCCCCTATTAAATGGAACTTAAACGTAACTGGTGAAACGAGGGTGTACTATAAGGTTCACCTCTGTCTAACCCTTCGGGTATAATTTTCAGGGTGATATTGTTTTCTTTTGTATCCCAATTCATCTTGTGTTAAACATGAAGATGTTTCTGTTCATTCTTCTCCATAAGTGCTCATTTACGGAGACGCGGCGCGTCGGGCGGTGCGTTGCGCGGGGAGTCGCACGGCGCGTTGCGCGTTTTTTCCGTTTATGGAGAGGCGGCGCGTGCAGCGGTCCGCGTTATCATACGCCCAAACACAAACATATGGCAATGTACGATGTTGTTTACGGAGACGCGGCATCTGCCATATGTTCGTATTTGCGCGTTTGCGCGTGTGACGCCGCGTGCACCGCCGCGTTCACCGCCGCGTGCACCACCGCGTTCACCGCCGCGTTCGCCGCGGCGGTGTCATCTGCGGGCAACGCTGCATTTCAAGCAAACGCGCATAAAAACGCTTCTCCGTAAACGCTCTCATACATCGCCATATGTTTGAATTGAAAGCGGGCCGCGCCGCACGACGCGCCGCGTCTCCGTAAATGACCACTAAGAAATATGTGATTGATTTCATTGTTTCAGTTTTTAAAAAAATCATTGTGATCGCAATTGTATGCTTGTATAACCAACTGACTTCCAAGGAAAGTTTGTAAGCATCTGTCGTATGAGTTTGTATACGATACGTTGATGAGAACCTCAAGAAATCAGATGTTTTCGTGGCAATTTCCATACACAGACATGCTGCTTTTCCATTTGTTTAGAAAAAATGTCTTCCGAACTGTTTTTTCAAACATTTCTTTTCATTTTTATATTTTTAAACTTAATCTAGACATTGGTATGTAGTATAGATCTAATGTAAATCAGAACACTTCGACTGTTTTAGATAATTGAAAGAGGTGCTTTGTTATCATCATTTTCCTGCCATTGTCACATGATGACACGATGATAGCACAACTCATTCTTTCTTCCATTCTGCACTCAATAAAATTCGTCCATCTTTTCTTTGGTGATAAACTTCGGCCATCACCATTTTTAGTCATCACTATTTTAATCTCTTGCGATTTATCCCTTCTGAAAGATATTGAACTGTTACTGTTTTCTGATTTTTTTTTTTTCGTTTGTCATGTTAAATAAGCTCAGTCATTATTTGTGTCCGTCATGTCATTCCGATAGGGATAGCTATAAGATCAGTACTTTACTACAGAACATTAGAAGCTATTCTAATGTAAACTCTTCAGAGAGTCTTTTATAACAATAATATAGTTACTGTAAGACACTTACAGTAACACTTGTGCTACAATTTTATGGAATGTTTATAAATCATAGGAAATTGACTTTTGTCCAAGAATAATTAATTTTACAGTTAAAAGCTAGGAACATGGAAAAATAAACAAAAATTTAATACGAAAATAAATATATTGACTTCAATTATGATTATTTACAATTGGTAACATCTTGACATACAAAAAACAACAATAACTACTTAGACATTAGGTTCAACAATAGGAATAGAATCAGTGATGATGGTGATGATGTTCAGGAACAATGTGTTCGGCGTGACCAATGTACTTTACGTTGGCGTTGAATCTGAAAAGAGAAATAAAATATTGTATAGTGGGACATTACTGTAAACATTTTGAGAGCTTAGATACAATTGAAACATATACACACTCACCCAGTTTTCTTGTCAGCATGGTACTCGACGACCCTGACGGTGCCATCGGGCTGGTGCAGGCTGTACACGCCCTTCACAACGTGACTATGACGAGCTTCGTGCTGAGACTTCTTGTCGCCGGTGTGAGGGTCCTCCACTTTGTACGCGAACTCGTACTTAGGGTGAGACTGTAAGACAAAAGACGGTTAGCAACATCTTTCCTGAAGAAGCGAAAAGAAGGGAAGAAAGGAAATTCTGTATTGTGTTCGAAACATTTTCGTACATAGTACTCGACGTGTTTCTCGATAGCGTGTCCGTGGTGTTGCTTGATGCTCTGTGCTGAGGAGGCATGACCGTGGTGTTCCTCGTGATTATGCTCCTCGTGTTTTTTGTGGTGCTCTACTAATTTCTCCTCGTGGTGCTCCTTATGGTGCTCCTCGTGGTGTGCGGGCTTGTGTTTGTTCTCGTGAGATTGGTGCAGTGCGGTGCTCTGTGACGAGACAACGTGACCATGTCCGTGACCGTGGTGGTAATTGTGACCGCCTTGCGACCGCGCGGCGACCATCGCAAAAACAGCGGCGACTAGGATGATCTGTGAAATAATGATTTGATTATTAGGAGACTTCTTACTTATTGACAATAATTCTTTTATGCAATATTAATTTGTTATAATATTATACCTTGTACATATTCGTTGTTTGTGTTGATTACTGTTGGAGTATTGAACAGTGACTGATAATATCTTCATACATTATTTCTCTGTTTATACACATAAAAGGGTTTGATAGTTCTCGCAATAACTTGAACCTGATAGACTAGTCTGCGATAAAAAGTAAGTACTATTCACCTTGAGTACACTATTAAACCCACGTTAATTGACTCCTGCATAAAAAACAAAGCATTTTTAGTTAGGACATTAAATTCATTCAGTAAAACGTTGTAATGTTACGAAATTTTATTTAACCATTATGCACGACAAGATTTTGACACATGACACATCAGCTGAATTGATGGGGTGATGTGAATTGTCATGAAATTCAAGAATTTTCGTGAACTTTCAGCATTCGATTTTATAATGAAAAATATGTTGCAGCAGCTGTTTTATACAATAAGTTTATGGTTAATATCTGCAATAACTTGTTGATGTTGATAAAACAGCGTCATTCTATTGCCAAATATTTGTAGGTAACTAGATGCGTTGGAACATAGAAAAGTTTCTCGTTTTCTAAAAAAACTCGAAAGGGCAAAAAAAAGACACTAACATTTTATCTGCGTTCTTATTTTTACCATTATTCATACATAATTTCATAAAAGAACACGCTCAAAGTCTTTACAAATATTACTAAAAACTCTTAGTGCTGACCGTAAACCCAAGTTTCATCATTCGATTAAAAAGTAGCATTCAGCCTAATCGATACTCGTAATGAAATCAAGTTTGGAAAAAAAAGGGTTGAAACGGAATAAAAACTCTTTGGGATAATTAAAAAAAAAAAAAATGAGATGTGGCAAGAAATAAAGTCTAAGGGTTCATACGCACTATGCGGGTAGCCGCATTACGGCTAGCCGCGCGGCTGACCGCAGGATGCGGTTGCGAATGCGGCCAGCCGGATCGTGGGCAGCCGCATTCGCAACCGCAACGTGCGGTTGAAGAACCGTTGCGATTTGCGGTCATGTCGATCCATTTCAAAGATGGACGTGGAAGAAGTTGCAGCTATTTACTACATTTACTCTGGTAATTTGGTGTTCCAAATTGCTGGCCGACTCTGGATTTCGATGATAATTTTTTCGGTATCGAATTCCATTTTACCAGACGTACCACGTGCACACACTCACTCAATGGCGGGCAGCCGCAGACTGAACCGCACAGTGCGTATAGCAACCGTCCGGCTGGCCGTCACTCGGGCCGCAGCCCTCCGAGCGACCGGAGCGGTCTGCGGGTAGCCGCATCGCAGTGCGCATAGAAATGAATATTACGTACATAATTGTGCTTGCGGTCAGCCGGACGGCTAGCCGCAATGCGGCTACCCGCATAGTGCGTATGAACCCTTACAGTTCAAGCAAATAAAAAATCTGGAAGTGGATTGATTTTTAATTGTACATAAGTACGCATGGTTGCGTTTTTTTGCGTTTTTTTTTTGTTTCAAAATTAGGAATGCGCTATTTAATAAGTGTTTTAAAGTGTTTCTGAAGGTTGGATATAGAGTCTTGGTAAATAAAATTGGTTTCATCCGCCAAAGATAAATTATATTTATTCCTTCAAAATTGTGTATCGGTTGGTAGCGTATTGTCGGTTGGGTTATTGTGTTAGATTAGGACAAACTTTTTTTTGTTTAGCCTATTCTTTCCCACTGCTGAGCAAAGGCCTCCTCCATTCCTTTCCAACTCTGTCGGTGATTTGCCTTCTCTGGCCAATCAGCCAAAAATGAGTCGACTGACAAACTTATTGTCTTTTATTTCGCAATCGCCAATTCATAAGCCGTATCCTAAAGAAACATTCGTTTATTCTTTGAATGCGGTTCACTGTCTACTCTATAAACTTTTTTCAGAACTGCAAAGTTCAGGTTTTCCAGCACAGGCCGTGAGTCGTGTCACTTGAGTGAAGCCTTGAAAAGCCGTGTGATGCGACAGAACCCTCAGAAAAAGAGCCTTATAGGCATTTGTGGAGTTTTCTTAGGAGTTAACTTTATAATTGGAACAATCATGAGGTGATTTTCAACAAAACTGACTAGTTTTCAAAGTGAAGTTACAAGACGGATCTCTTTAGCGGAAAATCTGTTAGATTTTCCTCCTTAATTCAATAATTCTGTATTTATGTAACATAATTTAAAATCCTAAAAATGAAAAAAGAAATACAGCAGTTTTTTTCCAAAGTATGTAACCTTTTTAGAAATAAATAAACTACTGGATTTTTTATAAAAAGTTGAATAAATTCCTTATACGAAGCAAAAAAAAATGGCGTTTATATTATTTTTCTAGCGCCAGTCGCCACTTTCCATCGTGACAAGTCAACACTATTTAGGATAGAAATATCTAATTTAAGTTTTCCTTAATTTAAACAGTAGTTATTAGCTCAATTTAATATGTTTTATATATGTAACATATAATTTTAATTCTACGAATTAAAAGATATTTGTGCAGATTTTATTTTCTAAATACGTAACCTTTTTAATATGAAAACTACTGGCATTTTTATGAAAAATTATGTAGAAATGCCATTTAAATTGAAGAAAAAACCAATAAAAAGAAAACTTTAATGACATTAATTTTATTTTTTCAGCGCCGGTGGCCAGTTTTTATCGTGACAACAAGTGAAACCGCTTTAGAGAAATACCCAATAGAATTTTTCTGTAACTTTATCATTCTGTTTCAGTTAATTATAACTAGTTGTTGCCCGCGGTTTCGTTCGCGTGGTAATTTTGATGATTATGAGTGAGAAAAAAAAAGATAGCCTATGTCCTTCGCCAGGATATAATCTATCTCCTCGCCAAGTTTCATTAGTCTGTCAGTCTGTTTAGTAGTCAAAAGGTAGCAAAAAAACAAACAAACAGAGTTACTTTCTCCTACTCCCAAAAATTAAGCTAGATCGTAATGTTTAACTATACAGGGTGGAAGGGACCCCGACGCAAAAACGGTTACCACGTATTCAGTACATCATTCTGAGCCCCCTATTTTTTTTAATGGGAAATCATCCAATAACCCTCCCCCCCCCCCGCTCTGGGCGGAGTGGGACGGAGTGTCAGACTTTTACTGACTAAAACCCATCCATGTTCCTTCTTTTCCCTTTGTGTTCCATGGCCGCGGTAGCTCTTTCGTACAGCCCCGCAGCCAATTCTGAGCACTTACATAGAAATTTTCATCGGTTATTTAAAAAAATAAATAAACGGTTGATTTTTTGTCATACAACTCATCCTGAACCGACTGCTATCGCAAGTAGTTTTCGACTGTTGAAAAGAGGTGCTTCATCATCATCATCATCTTCCTGCACTTGTCCCATGTTACTTGGGGTCAGCGCAACACAATTTTTTCTCCCTTCATGCCCTGTCAACCATCACACTATCATTTATGTTTATCTTTCATATCATAGCTCACAATTACTCTATCACTATTTTAGTGACAAGCGATCATACCTCCTAAAAAGTGCTTACCTGAAAACAATGAACTGTTTTCTGGAATGGCTGCTAATTTCGAAATTTAACAGGCTTTGGCAAGGCGTTGTTTATTCTTTCTTTGTGTATGTATTCATGTCATTGTGATAGGTTCAGCTATATGATCTGTATCATATATCACTTTTGATTCGCCTCCAAAACTTTAGAGGCTATTTTAATGTCCACTTTTCAGTAGATGGAGAGTATTTCCAATTGCAATAAAATGGGTACTGTAAGATTTGTCATTTTTATAGAATGTTTATAAATTATAGAGTATTAGACTTTTGTCCAAAAGTTAAACGTAGCAATGATTAACCACATAATGTACAAGAAGAACATCACAGTTAACAGCAAGGAGCATGGAAATAGAAACAAAAAATAGGTATGAAAATAAATATATTGACTTCAATTGGTATTATTTACAATTAAGATAACATCTTGGCAAAAACAACAATAACTGCTTAGACATTAGGTTCAACAATAGGCAAGGTAGTTAAATGACCAGAATTAGAATCAGTGGTGATGATGATGTTCAGGAACAATGTGTTCGGCGTGACCAATGTACTTTACGTTGGCGTTGAATCTGTAAAGAGAAATAAAATATTGTATACACGACGTCATTACTTTGAACATCTTTTAGATTAATTTGAATAAGTGTCCACACTTACCCAGTTTTCTTGTCAGCGTGGTACTCGACGATCCTGATGGTGCCATCGGGCTGGTGCAGGCTGTAAACGCCCTTCACGACGTGACCATCACGAGCTTCGTGCTGAGACTTCTTGTCTCCGGTGTGAGGATCCTCCACTTTGTACGCGAACTCGTACTTAGGGTGAGACTGTAAGACAAAAAGGCGTTTAGCAACTTTTTTTCTAGATGGGAACAAACGAAATTCTGTTTTGTGTTCAAAAGATTTTCATACATAGTACTCGACGTGTTTCTCGGTGGCGTGTCCGTGGTGCTGCTTGATGCTCTGTGCTGAGGAGGCGTGACCGTGGTGTTCCTCGTGATGATGCTCCTCGTGTTTGTTGTGGTCCTCTTCATGTTTCTCCTCCTGGTACTCCTCGTGGTGCTTCTCTTGTTGCCTCTCGTGGTACTCCTCATGGTGTGCGGGCTTGTGTTCGGTCTCGTGAGTTTGGTGCAGTACGATGCTCTGTGATGAGATTGCGTGACCGTGACCGTGGTGGTGATCGTGAACGTCTTGCGGCCGCGCGGCGGCCACTGCGACTACAGCAGCGATTAGGATGATCTGTGGAATGTGTGATGTGTTGTTATGTGTAGCATTGTTTTTGTTTCACTAAATATGAATGAAAAGGGCATTAGGATACATTTCTGTTGTTGCTTTTAAATAAATTAATAGTCTATGCGGTACCTTGAACATTTTGATGATTGGAATTGTTTTCACTAGTAAAATGCAGCTGTGACTGATACCTTAACGGCATATAATTTTTCTTTTTATACAAATTTCAAGTTCAGTGTAGGTACAGAACTCCTACAAGTTTACGTAACTCGTTCAAAAACGTGGAACCAGTTTGCCCAAAATTTAATGAATGTAAGTGAATTTGGATCAAGAAAGTTACAAGTTAATTTATGTAAGTAATAAAATTTTACTCAAGGTTAGCGCATTTACCAAAATATTTTAAATGCCGTTTCGCTAACTGATTGGAGGTTCGAACTAATTGCGTGAAACTGTCTCACAGTTCCTTGAAAATTTAAAAACGAAAAAACATGTACTGAAACATTATCTCTGTGTAACTCCAAGAGCACAAAATGGACTTCAAAATGTACAAGTATATATCAAGGTATATATAAGGGAGTTGATTTCTAAGAATGCAAAACACTTACCCCTGTATTTTAGTCCAAAAAATACAAACATATAACGTTCAGTTTTCGAAAATTTCAATGATTTTTATAGTACTTGCCAATAATTAATCACACACAAAAACATTCAAAATTATAAAAACTTGTTTCAAATGACAAGTTCTTCGAATTTCAGTATTAATTTCATACGCACAGATCATCCTATTAGCTGCTGTGATCGCAATGGTCGCCGCGCGGCCACAAGACGGTCTCGATCACCACCACGGTCACGGTCACGCCATCTCGTCACAGAGTACTACATCAAACTGACGAGACCGAACACAAGCCTGCACACTACGAGGAGCACCACGAAGAGAAACATGAGAAACACCACGGTCATGCCTCCTTATCACAGAGCATCAAGTAGCAACACGGTCACGCCACTGAGAATTACTAACTCAAATATATTTGTATTTTTATGTCTCTATATTAATCATAAGGATATCCTTCCAGGTACTCTTCTCCTGCGCCACCTCGAACCAGCCTTCGTGATGCGCGTCTAGATCATCTCTCTCTCATATGGGGGAAGGCTTTGCCCAGCAGTGGGACATTCAAGACTATTGAAAAAAAAAAAACTCACTACACTACCCTATATTAATTATCATAATTTCATCAACTGCCTTGCTGCCGGCCGACCCCGACATAGAAAAATGGGCTTAGGTGACTACTCATCCGCAAAATATTTCATCCGCGGATGAAACGTTACCCTTTGAAAATTGGAAGGCGACGAATCATCCGCAAGTTCGGATGAGTCGTCGCATAGTTAATATTGATGTGGTCAAATCGGCCAAATAGACAGACAAACATTTGTGTATAGGAACATGGTCTAGGTCTGTTCTTTGGTTTCGCCGGTTTGGCTAGCGGCTATGTGTAATAACATCGCAGATAAAAAAAAAAAAAACGATTCTTATACAATCAAAGAAGAAATTTAAAAACGATTAAAAACGATTCTTATACATAGAAGATTTTTTTTTTATTTAACTACGATATTTTTACACAGCCGCTATCCAAACCTTATTGGTAACTATATTTTCGAGCCGTTTGGGGTTGAAACTCTAGGACCGTGGGGTCCGAGTGCTCACAGCCTTTTTAAGGAAATATCAAATCGCTTAGTTGACACTTCCCGTGACCCAAGGGCTGGCTTTTACTTTGGCCAAAGGCTTAGCGTTGCCATACAACGTGGCAACGCCGCCAGTCTCTTGGGTACATTACCAGTTGACAGCGTTGAGGAGGAGTTTTTTGACGCCATTTTTTAAGTTAGTTAGTTAGTTAGTTACTTTAGTTTATTTTAATTTATTAATGTATATATATATTATCTGATAAAATAAAAAAAAAATTAAATGAAGATGACTCTGTTTTGACGCAATCTTTTGATGGCTCTAGGCTAGAGTGATAATTATACTGGTCGGTGTCATACCAAAGGGTATAAAGCACTAGTTGAGGATTTCAAACCGTACCTAAAACGCATTTTTAATTGCATCCATACCTTAACTACCCAAATGCAAGATGAACTGATTCAGGTGAATAAGTTGGTTTAGTGATGCAAGATGAACTGATTCAGGTGAATAAGTTGGTTTAGTGGTTGCAAGTTTTTCCATAAGTGTTTCTTTTTCTACAAACGAAATTGAACAAACAAACTTTATTGTGAATCGGCAACAGTTTTTTTTTCTGAAATAATCACAAAAAAAATATCACATAGATTTGCTTAACGTGCAAATCTTGCTACATCATTCTCACAATGTGCCATCTCAACATGAATGATGTACCCACGGTTTTATAACAATATTCTGATTTAAGAGTGTCTATGGAGTTTCTTGCCCGTTCTTCTCCATAGAGATATACGCTTTGGAATGGGTAACTACAGTGCTTTCACAGTTTTTATGCCTTGTGACTGGGACTGTAGCTACATTTCTTTGTTTTGACAATTCAAAGGTACCAGTAACTATCCGACTTGAAATAAATGCTTAGATTTTGTTTTTGCAAGTATCCCTACACCTCCATCTTTATGTCTCCAAAATGTTTTAAACAGCTTTAAACTGTTGCTAATTGCATTATTTGAATGTAATACTTCTTATTTTAAAGTATAGTAATGTTCACAAGTTGACTTGGTATCCATTTATTAAAATGCAGTCTGCATTTTAATGAATGGATGTATGCATGAATTATATGTAATCCATGTTAATCAATGCACTGAGAAAGTACTTGTAAGGGTTTAATTTCGGCCATAAAACATGTTTTAACTCTAGGTCAACGTAACTTGCCAAAAACTGACATATTCAGTAAACTGGTTGGGCGCTTGGGAATATTGCGTAAAACTGTATCAATGTCCCTTTAATAATCTGTATAAAAAGAAAAATATTTACTGGGGGATTATCAGTCACTGTTTGGTTCTGAAAGACTAAAGATAAACCCTTAAAAATGTTTAAGGTACTAATTACTCTTTATTTTTTATTAATTATACTTAAAACTCCAAAATATACAACTATTATTTTAGTTAAACAAATCAAAAATAATTTTTGCGTAGAAATTCAAAAAGCTTTATTTCATCAACTATATAACTCACTATTTTTCTATTGCACAGATCATCCTTATTGCTGCTGTCATAGCGATGGCTGCTGCGCGGCCGCAAGCCGGTCATGGTCACGATGACCACCACGGTCACGGTCACGCTATTTCGTCACAGAGCATCGTACTGCACCAAACTCACGAGACCGAACACAAGCCCGCACACCACGGGGAGCACCACGAGGAGCACTACGAGAACCACCACCAGAAGGAACACGAGGAGCACCACGAGGAGAAACATGAAGAGCACCACAACAACCACGAGGAGCATCATCACGAGGAACACCACGGTCATGCCTCCTCATCACAGAGCATCAAGCAGCACCACGGACACGCCACCGAGAAACACGTCGAGTACTATGTATGATGACGTTTATGATGAAAAATGTTCATTTCTTCTGGTTTTTACTATTAACCGTAACGTAACTAATCAAAACATTTTTGATACAGTCTCATCCCAAGTACGAGTTCGCATACAAGGTAGTGGACCCTCACACCGGAGACAAGAAGTCTCAGCACGAATCACGCGACGGCGACGTCGTAAAGGGCGTGTACAGCTTGCACCAGCCCGATGGCTCCATCAGGATCGTAGAATACCATTCTGACAAGAAAACTGGGTAAGGGAAAAGTCCAAGAATTTCGTTTAAAAGAATACCTTTAAAATGAATTTACTTTTTACTGTTTTTTTCGTGTTCACAGATTCAACGCCAACGTAAATTATAAGGGTCACGCCGTACACATTGTTCCTGAACATCACCATCATCATTGAACGTTACTATTCGAACCTGATTGTTAAACCTCATACTTTAAGATTGTTGATTATTGAGCCTCAAAAATGTGATACTTTGTAAATTATTTAAATAAAACGTTCATACCACCTTTTTCTTGTTTAAATTTTGTTTTGATTCGTGACTGGTTTGTGACAAGAATATCGCTTTTATTTCTTAACAAGCGGAATGTAGGCAAACTACGAACGAAAAACGTACTTAAATTTACTCTTATTACGGAACATTAGTCTCTTGCATTTTTCATGTTGCCAGCATTGTAAAGCAATTAATAAAATTAGCAAGTAATTGTATAAAATTATGCTACTGATTTATTTTAAACATGTTTTTGCTTCTACGATAAAATGTATTTTGGGTTTATATATCCCAGTCAAATCTGCAACTTAGTCAAAACTACTTTGGTTGGCTAAAATTATCATTTCCTTAGAAACTTATCAGATTGGTAAGTTAACGTTTTCAAGTAATCAGGCATGGTTATGATTACTTTCAAATATATTCTGGATATTGCTAAGGGTACCACAAGGCTTTACAGTAGGCCCACTTCTGCATCAAGTTTGTCCTCTAATAAAATAAATATCCCAGTAATGGATGTTATGAAAACCACAGGTAATATATTTGCCATGTCATGTCTGATAGTAAATGGTAAACAGCAAGTGGTGATGTGATGTTGACGTGATACTTAAATGTTGATTTCTATGCCTCTAATTAGTGTCAAACACAAATAAAGATTCACTTTGAATGCTTTTGTCGATAAGTTCTAAAAATATGTTGATAGACAAATTCTTTTATTTAATGTCCTTAATATCTAGGGGCACTGGCAAGGGTTAATGTTCACGGAGCTCAGCTCGTCAACAGTCTTTACAAACACGTAGGAATTTTAAATGGATTGTGATTTGTTTTTCTAATGAGTAGCCGAGTACTGGGACATACTAGGCGTCTTCTCTGTGGGAAGAAATGGGCTGTAATCGATTCCGCTGGCCAAGTGTGGATTGGAAGATGTCTTCTCTTTGGCTTTAAGACATATCATTGTATTATTAATATTACACATATCATGTATTATTAATATTATAACGGTACCGGAAGATATATTTGGGCAAACCTGCCAACATTTGTTCAAAGGGCACAAATGAAAATTGAAAAAGGTATGCAACTATAAGCTTGGTCATGTTTAACTATAGCTATTAATATTTTTACTGGGTGTGATTTTACTATTTTTATATTGATTGTTTTATTTTATGTCTTATAGCATCGTATTGGACTTGGTCTGTAATGTTGCTATAATTAGTTGTAAATAAATAAATAAAATATTGGTTTCCTCAGTGTTTTTCTCCACTATTTTGAGAGCAATGGTGCTACAATAAATTATCGAACTCGAACTTACCAATCTACAATCGATCAGTCGTCAATTGGGGCCAATACCCTACTCATGTAGACCCATTTATCATTACCATTATTATCATTATTTGCAACAATTAAATATAATTTACTTATGGTTTAGTTATAAGCACTAATTATACCATTGTGTGAGAAATTACACTACTGCGTCTAAATGTACACTTTTGTAATACTTTTTTAAAATAAATTATTCTTATTCTTACCAAAGGAAAGTTATAATTATAGTTAAGAAGAACTTCTTGAGTTATAAGTCGAGCTACACGATAACTGGTAAATGCTTGCACTGACTAGACAGTTCCACTCAAATCTGTGTGGTTCTTTCTTCAAAAGACCATCTCGACACTAACCTGCATAGTCTTCATGTGAGTTGACCAAGATTATGTCTGGACCTTAAAAGAGACTATGACCTCTGAGTTTGTTTCGAATGTTTCTTCTCAGAGTAGTCAGGGACGAAACATCGATCCTTGTTTAAAAAAAAGGGTATGTAAAAGAGTTTGTAAAAACCTATTTACAAAATAAACATCATTTAATATTTTTGAAGGAATATGTTTAATTGTCTAATAATGGACAACATTCTGTAAAGGTATTTTCTCCAATGTCTACTATATGAATTACGTGTTTTTTTATAATATTGTTGTGTTCTTTAACAAGGGGCCGGGGTCGATTTTATGCAATGATATAAATAAAATTGTCTCTCCTTTTGCAACACAGGTTTGGTAAGGACCAACGTCAACGGTTGCCGAGGGGCAACGTGCCAAATGCTCTCGAACGACATTCAACACAAATTATAAATTAAAGTTTTTTGAAAGCACACAGTTATTTTTTATTAGACGTTAATATCTCACTGCTGGGCAAAGGCCTCCCCATATTCTTACAGGTACTCTATTCGTATTCGTGTGCCACCTCGAACTAGCCATCGCAGTGCCCGTCCAGGTCATCTCGCCACGCCTTTCTGGGCCGCCCTCGGAAGCGACGTCCATCCTCAGGCACCCATTGCGTGGAGACTATGTCAATGTATGCTATCTCAATATAATCTATAATATGTCAATGTATATTTTCTCTATCATCCTCATTCTTGATAGAATATCTTCCTCTAGGCTATCTGCTTAGTCTTCTCTTAAGTAAGCTATTTACTTTTTCCTTTGTCAGCTACATTTGCGAATAAGTTGGTATGAAGTTCACTTTTTTTTTTTTTTTCAACTTTTTGGCACAAGTTTATACTACCTTGTCACAAGGTATGACATATTCATAAAAGTGTGCAGAAACAAAAAGAAATGTGTTAAGTAGCATACACGTATTTATTTTAAATATTTACAATGTAGTACATTCTTTGAGGCTCATTAATCAACAATCTTAAAGTATGAGGTTCAACGGAAAAAGATCTTCAACAATTAGGTTCGACTAGATCAGTGATGATGGTGATGTTCAGGAACAATGTGTACGGCATGTCCCTTGTAATTTACGTTCGCATTGAATCTGTGAACACGAAAAACAAAAATTTGTAAATTCAGTTTAGGATTTCGTGCACTTCTATTAAACAAAATTCAATTATTGTTTCCTTACCCAGTTTTCTTGTCAGAGTGGTATTCCACGATCCTGATGGAGCCATCGGGCTGGTGCAGGCTGTACACGCCCTTCACGACGTCGCCGTCGCGAGATTCGTGCTGGGACTTCTTGTCTCCGGTGTGAGGGTCCACTACCTTGTATGCGAACTCGTACTTGGGATGAGACTGTATCAAAAATGTTTTGATTAGTTACGTTACGACTAATAGTATAAACCAGAAGAAATGAATTTTTGATCATAAACATTATCATACATAGTACTCGACGTGTTTCTCGGTGGCGTGTCCGTGGTGCTGCTTGATGCTCTGTGATGAGGAGGCGTGACCGTGTTGTTCCTCGTGATGATGCTCCTCATGTTGGTTGTGGTGCTCTTCGTGTTTCTCCTCGTGGTACTCCTCGTGTTCCTTCTGGTGGTGGTTCTCGTAGTGCTCCTCGTGGTGCTCCTCGTGGTGTGCGGGCTTGTGTTCGGTCTCGTGAGTTTGGTGCAGTACGATGCTCTGTGACGAGATAGCGTGACCGTGACCGTGGTGGTCATCGTGACCATGACCGTATTGCGGCCGCGCAACAGCCATCGCTACCAGAGCAGATATAAGGATGATCTATTTTGAGAAAAAAATTAGGATTGCATTAAATGGGAGACTGGATGATGTGTACCTAAGAATATTGATATTTTTGGTTGTTAGTGTCAACATTTTAATGGATTTGGTGAGAATTTGCTGCGGGGTAATTATTTAGAATGTTTTGCAGCAAACGTACTGTTTTAACAAAAGGTGCTAAGAAGGTACCTTGATCATATTGAGGGATTGTGTTCTTAACTCTTGACGTACTGAACCGTGACTGATAATCTCCCAGTGCATATTTTTTCTTTTTATACATGAACATAAAGGGACAGTGATACATTTTGCCCAACCAGTTTCCCGCATGTGTCAGTTTTTGGTAATCCGAGACGACCTTGAATAAGAACGCCTTTAGTACCGTAATTTAATGCTTACTTTCTTAGTGCATTGACATTATTAAATAAAAATATTATTATATTTTTTTGCACAAAACTGGTTCATAGTTCTTTACATTATCATGTCGATGTGAATTTGAGATTCGACAATCGTGATGTGTGCTCTTATCAAAAAAAGCTACCCTCTAAAATTAGCGGTATTCAACACTTTCGTTATGCAAAGGCATATATACAAACATGACATTACCTATTCGCAAAGGTAATTGGTATTAGGTGGTTGGTAATTGTAAATGCTCACGCATGTATTTTTACAAATAAGAAGGGGGCAGAGTTCTATAGTAGGTACACCCATTTTTTAGTCATGTTTGCCACATGTTGTAATGAGTCCTATTCGGGCACAAATTCTGACTTTGGCCAGTCCAAACTCAGAATTTGTCGGTTCAGTACTGCGAATTTTCTAATGGAAGACCCACATAACACTTTACTCTAAATATCAAACCTATGTGACCACTCGTCCACTCCATCGAGGCAGCCCGTTCACAAACACAGCATCAACGATTTCAGGTCACCTTGAAAGTTCCTAATTCGCTACAAGTAACGGTTCATTACTTTATTCTTGAACTATGATATAACAATAGTAACAGCAATTAATACGGCTTCTTAACTTACTGTAAGTTCAACGATTTTCAGTAAGCAAATATGAATTGCATATTGTTTAATTGTAGTTGCAAATTGTTAATAGTAGCTTGTTTGACTGAGCATTGAAACAAAATATTAACTCAAATTCATGGATTTTCACATGTTGAATGTAGTGTAATGTTGTGTGTGCTATCGAATGAAAATTCAAATATTGCCGCCGCAACCTTATAAGATACGTTTTTTATTTTGTAATTTTAAAGGTGAGTATAGACTACAACATTTACTTGTAACAGAACAACGAGCCGCTCTATGATATGTTCTAGTGTATCATCCTTTTACGAACGAAACGTCGAGCACGCTCGCCTCTTTGTTACAAACCAACGAGCGTATTGGTGTAACATTTCGTCGAGCCACGAGTGCGGGCGATGCGCGGTTGCGGGGTGACGCGGAGGGAGACCCGAGGGAGGATTTACCCGTAACATAACGCCGAGCATTCGAAAGAACGTTACATTACATGGAAATGCTTTGGAAACTGAGCTTTTGCCTGTATTGTACCATTCGTATGAACGTTACATTACACAGAAATGCTCCAGAAAATGTTGTAGTCTATACTCACCTTTAGGCTTATTTTTTTACATTTTTCAAATTTATTAATTAATGAAAGGATCATGACCATCAACGGTACTGGTTTTTCTCATGCATCAAGATAAAAATTATATTACAATTATTTTCTTTATTTTTGAAGTCATTCTGCAATTAGAATGTCAATTTTGTATAGGGGTTTATTTTGTAAACTTAATAAGTTATGAAATTGTTTTGATAAAATGAATTACCTACTGCCGGCTATTCTTACGTTAAAGTGTTGCCAAAATCAAAATAAGTAAATATATTGACAACTCTAATCGATTTTTTTTGCATACGATTACAAATTAATATAAATGTAAAGTCATTGGAAAGGTAAATCGCGGGGTTTTTATACATAATAAAGCGAGATGATACTACTGTGGTGTGAAATAATTAGTATTTCACACACACAGTCTCACAGTAGTCTTATTATTTTGCTTTCAAAACTTTTTAAAGCAATTTCACTTTGTTGGCTAACGATACATAATATATGAATGATTGCATAGATTTTTTTTAATTATCTTGCTTCGGTTTGATATAAATCGAACCTTTTTAATAAATTAATGATTATAGAACTAAATCAGTCATTTGAAATAATTATGTGTCAAGTGTATTTATTCGAGTAATCGATTTTCATTTAAAATCTAAAGTGGCAACATTGGTGTTGGTGTCTCAAATCGAATTGTCATTGTCAAAAAGTCCAATGTCAATTGCGCGTGGTGCATACTGCATGCTAAGTTTGTTCATTGCGATTTAAGTATTACAGTTGTTTTGTGTTGATCGAGTCCTACTCTCCACAGTAATTGTGATATTCATTGTAACTATTTGTTTATTTCTTGTTTTCAATCACCATCGCTAACTTTAATGTGAAATTGTGAATCTTACGCCAGGACGTTTTACGCCAGGAAGTTTTCACTTTGTTTGAAGTTTGTGTGTGATTCGTATTTTGTTGTACTGTACTGTACTACTTAGCGACTACTGAAAATGTCGACCACTTCGCGTGAGGTACCGACAACAAGAACAATCGGCCGGCGAAACCGGTGTATCAACTGTTCTTTTGCAATCCTAAGAAACCAACGCAGGTATTCTTTGGAACAAGCTACTACTCAGATGATCAATGTGTTACAGTCATGGATAACTCCTACTCAGGTAAGCACATTCTTTTGACGTTTTCATACCTATCAGTCTATTTCTTGATTTCTCAGACAGTTTAAACCTACCCAGTCATTCTCTCGATTTTATATTTTAATTTTTGCTTTTTATAAATCACATATTAAAAACATAGACAAATGAAAGCATAAAATCAATGTCACAATTCTGACGTTGGAAGCACTCCATGCTTTAAGCACAAAATATAATTATGATGTGCGGCCCATTCAGTTAGACTTGAAGGCGGTGATTGTGACATTCCTTTGCTCATTCTATTATACTATATTCTAATGACCTTTTTTTATATTTCTTTTCAAATATATTTTTTTGATTGTAGCTGTCTCCAGGAAGTATAATTTGTTCCGAGTGTTTTGGACTGCTTCAAAATCGAGTTAACACAATGAGCGAAGGAAGTGCTATGCCTTTGCCTGCTCTTGGACATAGAAGAATCTGCTTTCCTTGTGGAAATTCTATCTTACGAGCACCAAGAACATACCCTGTGCGACATGATCGACAAGAAAGAAACATTTTAATGAGACTGGTTCCACTGCACTTGGTAAATATTTATTAGTATCTTATTGAAAATATGGAGTGTCTAATACAGAATCTGTCTACTTGGGCTAACAGAAAAAATATTTAAGCACCTCATTTTTTTTAGGTTTCCAGAATGGAACGTGTATGTGCTGCATGTTGGAGATCAGCTATGAGAGAAGTACAGAGGCAACAGCAGCATGATTCAAATCGTCCTACTGTAGCACATGCTGTGTCAAGTGATGATTTCAATATTCCTGAGCCACCTCCACTTCCATCTTCAAGACCAATAGCAGTTCAATTAGCGGCACCAAAAATCACATCATCTTTATATAGACGTGCTGCAAACACATCTGGCCACTGCATATTCGTTAATTGTTTTGAAAATGAACGTCTACTTGTACCATGTGCTATAAAAGATTTATTATTGTATCATTATAAATTCTATGTACCATCTGGTGCACGTGTTTGTCGTCACCACTTGGATCACGGTTCTTGGAATGAATTAACCTCCCAATTGAGGGATTTTACTGGTAGTCAATTTGATAATATTATGACTATGATGCAGCGAGCAGCTAATAACAGATTTGATTTTTCTAATATTAGGATGATGCCTCCATATTTATGTCATTATTGGCTTGGATTCAATGCTGACCAGTTTTATGATTTACTTAACAGTATCCCAAATCTAGCAGAACAGGTACCAAATGCTTCTATAGCCTTGTGCATATATTTAGTTAAGGTAAGAACTGGTGACAGTAATGAAAGGTTGGCTACTCTTTTTAATAAACCTCGAACCACTTTAGAACGGTGGATGTCAAAAGCAAGAAATTGTTTAATGAGTGATTTTGTCCCCTTGCACTTAGGATTTAATCATCTTACTGTACAAGATGTTGCTTCTCGAAATAAGATTATACCAGAAGGACTGTTTAGTAATCCTGATTTGCCAACAGATGTTAAACCTGCAATAGTTATATGTGATGCTACCTATATTTTTGTGCAAAGTAGTTCAAATTATTTGTTTCAGAAACAAACCTACAGTTTGCAAAAACTAGACAACCTAGTTAAACCATTTTTGATTGTGTGTTGCGATGGCCACATTGTGGAATGTCTTGGTCCATACAAAGCCACTCTTAATGATGCTACAATCACAAGTTTAAACTTAAATAATGAGGGATCTTGTATAAGTTCATTTTTTAGAAGAGGTGATATTTTTCTTCTTGATAGAGGATTTCGAGATGTTATAAATGAACTCCAAGAACACGGTTTTGTCACCCACATGCCAGAGTCTCTCCTCGAAAATGAACACCAATTAACAACCCAGCAGGCAAATCGGTCTCGTCTAGTAACCATGTGTCGCTGGGTTGTAGAAGTAGTCAATGGTAGGATAAAAAGAGACTATAGACTATTCCGTCATGTATTCAATAATAGAGCTGCTATGCACCTCAGTGATGATTTTAGGATTTGTTGTGCCTTATTAAATAAGTTTCATGTTGCCATAGATGACCCACCGGAGGCTTTGGAATATGTTACAATAGCTAAAAGTAGACTTTTTCTAGTAAACTATCTGGCAACATATGTAGAGCAAGAAAATCTTAACAGAAGGAGAGCTAGCTTCCAAACAATTGATGGCAATCATCCTCATTTGGATAGATTCCCACGACTCACAATTACTGACCTTAAGCGGTTTGCTCTAGGTACATATCAATTAAAACAGGCCAGATCTTACTTCGGGGAACATGTTCGTCAGTCTGGAATATATTCAGTGGAAGTGAATACTGAAATTGATGAGGATATTCCTCTGATTTTAGGCCTAAATAATTATTTGTTAAGAGGTAGGATTAAATCCAGGCATGTGAACAGTCGTACATATTACACGTATTTATTAATAAGCAGAGACGATGCTGTAGCAAATACATTGCAAGCCATAGTAGGTTATTGTTGCAACTGCCTTGTTGGTAAGCGAACTGTTGGCTGCTGTGCTCACATAATGACAGTGGTGTGGTTTTTGAGTTGGGCTCGATACAATGATATCACTGCTCCAGCATCTTATTTAGATGATTTTTTTAATGAAAATGATGAATGAAGTCATTCGCTGTTCCTATATGAATAGGTACCTACCTACTTACTGTAAGGGTTAGATATACTATGATTGATTATATACCTACCTACATATTTAAAGTGCTACCAGTGTCACTGGATCAAATTAAAGATCTCTTTGAATTCTATTGTTTTTTTTTTTACAGCTCTCTTTTTTTTTGTATTTGTAACTGTTTTAACAGGAAATATAAAGGCAAGGTACTGATTTATTTAAGTCTCTATCCCATCAGATATGCTAATTAATCTGCTCTCCAAACTACGACCTTACTTACCTCTCTATACACGACGGATATTTCTATTTTGAGGTTAAGTTACGTTTTCTAAAAAAACTTGGAAATGCGGGTTTTGATTCCAAAATGGCAATTGTAGATGGTTATTTGGTTAATTTATAAACCATCTAAAACAACTTTGGAATTGACGCAAATCTGTACCGTGGTCCATATTGTCGTGGTCATGATCCTTTTATTTACAGGTATGCCGAAAACGTTTATTTGAAAGCAGCTAAATCAGTCAATTAAAAAATTAAAACCGTCTTTTTTCCCAAAAAAAGTACAGTAAGTTTTTGGACCGCTAAGTGCGGTCTGGTTTGGTCACGGTCACGCAAAATTAATTCGGTCATAAGCTGTCACTAGTACAATGTAACCACATGACTTTGAACTTATTTTCATACAATAGAACGACCTGATTTTTTATGCAAATTCGTAATAGATCTTGTTTAGTTTTCACATTATAATTATATTTGTGACATTGTGTGGGGAATAGGTTTCTGTTCTCGATTGATTGAAATTATAATAACTTACTTGATGCTTTAATAGAATTTTTACTTAATACTGTTACTAAATATTTGTTAAATGACAATTGCAATGCGTATCTACACTTCAACCAACTTATCAGTGCAGGCGGAAAAATACAGAACTAAAATAAATGAACTAAGTTTGACATATCGATAATAGATGATTTGATTTTGTTGACTACGCTTCATTGAACTGCACACTTAAAGTGGTCATAATATACATTGATTTTCAACAGGAATGGTATGAATTTTTCTGTAGCTAATGTCAATCATTTTTCTTACATTTCCGTCATCATTCATTTTCTGATAGTGTTATTTGATCTAGGCCCTCTGAGAGTTTTAAACATACTAAGAAGTACCTAACAAGAATGATTATTAGAGTGACTTCGTGTTATGGGTAAATGTCGGAAGAAAGAAAACATAAAATAAGTAGTAAAACGTGTAATATGTATCAAAAACTAAAAATTCACCAACAAATAAACATTAGATCACAGTAACGGTAGTTTTATCACAGTTTTGGTTCAGCAATGGTTTAGTAGTGGCCTTGGTGGCCGTGGTGGGGCACAATGTGGTGGGTGCTGTGCTTCACGTCCGCGTGGAAACTGGGGAGAAAGAAATCATATTATTAATAGGTTCATAATAAAACTCATTCACTGGGAAGAAAAGTGCTGTTCGTCCAGCGCTGAGACGGGCAAACGACGTTGTTGCCATACTAAAACTTATTGAGGCTGGCAGAGGAACTTGGCACAAAGAGAGGCCCGGCAGTAGGTGAAGTCGGAATATGGACGATGATGATTTAGATGGAAACCAGGCACTTACCTGGTCTAGCTCAGAATAGATAATTTTTGTCTCATTAAAACCAGGTAAAAAATTAGGGGGTGTAAAGATGGTCAGACGCTGTGATGAAATCAGTTAGGGTTGGAGAATAGAGTTTAGAGTAGTCCTTTGGGTTTGCCAGCCTGGATAATGACGATATTAATAATGTAATGCATAGTGGAGATATCGTATTACCCAGTACTAACTGGGTTGTGGAGGTCAGATAGGCAGTCGCTCCATGTAAAATACTGGTATTCAGCTGCATCCTGTTAGGCTGAAGCCGACCCCAACATAGTTTTGAAAAGGCTAGGCAGATGTTGAGTGGTCATAGCCGTTAATTGTACTAGACATGATACGGGCATCTTCAATGGTATGCATCAGTCTGGTGGACTGGGTTATGGTGTGAATTCCATATTCAGCCCTGGAGTAAATAGTCCCTACGATTTAGCTTGACTGTTGTTTGTCTTGTTCCTCAAATCACACTTACCCAGAATGCTTGTCACCGTGGTACTCAACATGTCTGATGGAGCCATCAGGCTGGTGCAGCGCGTAGTAACCCTTGACGACGTCTCCGTCGCGGTGCTCGTGCTGCGACTTGATGTCTCCGGTGTGAGGGTCCTCTACTTTGTAACCGAACTCGTATTTGGGGTAGGCCTGGAATTTTACAAGAATGATTTGATATTTTTATCGCGCCTTGGAAAATTGGTTGGGTGAATACTAATAACCATGCTTAGTACTTCTAGTTCACCATTAGCAGTACCGTGGGAAAATGATATTGTCCAAGTTGAGAACCTTTTCTACCAAGATGACGATATAGACACATGGAAGCAGAAGACATGTTGCGCCATCCTCAAAATAGATTTCGATACAAGCTGGTAAATATAGTTGAAGACCTGGCCTCTCAAGTCCGGCAAAATTAAAAGTTTATTACTAAAACTTACTACTTCTACTTAGTACTATAACTTACATAATAATCAACAGCGTGTCCATGACCGCCGTCGTGTCCATGACCGTGACCGTATCCACCATGACCGCCATCATGACCATGCACATGGACCACCTCCGCTGGCCCATCGTGGCGATGGATGTACTGGGAGGAGAACCCATGGCCGTGTCCGTACACAGCTTCCAGGAAAGCTACGGCAGCTACGAGACAGAATACCTGAAATGGAGATAGATGCTAAAATAAGGGGTGTACTTTGATGCCCAAGTAAAGGAAAATAGTTGAAAACCTTCTTCCTTAGATCGATTTAGTAGGATTCATAAAGAAAGTTCATAGGACTGGCTGATAACAACGTTGAAGTGTTTAGGACGTTTAAGGCCTTATGAAGGACCGATGGCCGATGGAGCAAACTAGTCCTGGAGTAGAGCTTGGTCATTTTGAATGTGGAAGATGGAGGATATGGTGTTATAGTCCAGCTTGGGAGTGGCCTATATCCAGCAGTGGACAGCATTTGGCTGCGTTAATATTGGGGTTGCGGAGAATCAAAATGACCCATAGTCTTCAAGTATGTAGCTGTAGGCCAGAAATCACTTCACGAGACATTTTAACACAAAACAACACACACTTTACTTATGAACACTTAGATATGAAAAATATGTTACCTTTGAGAACATTTTTAAGATAATAGATTCTATTATTTGTTATGTTAATGAAACTAAGACCAATAGTGGACTGATACATAATGTTAGAAGTCAACGTCTTTTATATCAATAACAAAGGTAGCCAAGGTAAATAGATTTCTCTCTAAGGTATGAACAAGCAGTACAAATTATTCACGAACTTCAGTATACGGCATTAGCAATGAATTTCGTAAAAGCGTTTGTTCGGAATGACCACTTACACCTTGCAGTGTGACATTGCCACAGTTTGTTATAAGTAAGTTGCGCAAGATCAGTGTATTATTGACACAAATATAATTGAACAAAAAACGGCCTAAGTGATAATGAGTTGCAGCAGTATTCTTATTGAAAAAACTGATCAAGAATTAATGAACGCAAATGTTGCTATGAACGACGTCGTTTTTGTGCGCGGACGCAACGCATGCAGTAACGATATAGCTTTCATAATATGTGAAGAAAATGCAAAGTTCAAAGGTTTTATTTTGTAAAGCGTACCTACGTTGTTAGTATTACAAGTACAAGTTTGGAACCATCTCAGTTTTACTCATAAATTCGTAGACTGCATTTACACGAATTCCACATTTCGGTATGATGGATGACGCTAGCCCTATCTACGTAGTTACCTATTACTGCATGTTTTTTTTTTCTTTATCCTATATTGTCCCACTGCTGGGCAAAAGCGTACCCATAGCCTTCCATTCTTCTCTCCGTTTGATTTTCTCCAGCCAATCTTGCTTTGAACGATTAGTATACTATACATGATGTACATGACGTTCGTGGCGGCTGTCATGTGATAACCTGCATAACAGCTTAATATTCCCCGTGATGCGAAGACTCAATTATGTGGTGTTCTTATACATACTATAAATATGTGAAAATACTATGATTATTGCTGTTTAATGGCTTATTGAATGATGGATATTCATTTCACTACCAAAGATGAATCTTATTTAAATAATTTACCACTTTACAATTTTAAAGTTTTGTTACACAAGCCTTAAATTTTACTTTTTAGCCAAAGATCGTAATTCAGTTTTATTGGCAATTACATACTTTAACGAAGGTTAAGAGTGTTTGCAAAAGTTTCAAGAACTGGTTTTGAGCTGTCCAATCCTTTACTTTCGATGACAGATTGGGTACCTTGGGTTCCGAAGAAAGTAATTCTTGCGTAAAAGTCACGATTCTGCATACGTGAACCAGTTTTTCAGCGGTATGCGAAATTTGCACATATAAAGTAGTTCCCAAATTGTAGCAAACATGTTTTGTTTCGAATTATTTTTGAGTATAAAATCTTAAGTTTCCTTGGGATCCAGTATCATATTTGCAACAGCTTTAGTGGGCACAACAACACCATGTATCATGCAAAGGTACACATGAAGTTTTTTTTAATATTTAGTAAAAGTTTAGTAAAGGATCGCACTATGGCATCTCCATTTCTTAAATCATTTGATTCCTGAACTAGGTTATGATCAACATCGTTTACTGTTACTGTCTAGTACTAGATATCTTAACATTTCAATCATGTGACATCATTAAATTATTCCTATGGTAAAATTATACGGTAAAGTGATCTAGAATTCAAGCACGCATAGTCTATTTGTTGTAACGGATAGTGCTAATGCACCGACTTCCTGATCAGAAATAAAAGTTGTATCCATTCTGTCATTGTTCAACGAAACTCAGTTTTTTATCCAACATTATCACTTTATCATCATCATCATCATTCTCTTGCCCTTATCCCAATTCATTTGGGGTCGGCGCAGCATGTCTTCTAACATTAACACTTATATCATGAAATATAGCGATATCATCTCAATTGCCAATCATCAAAACAAAAGATCAATGATCATAATTCAGCACCCCCTCCACCCCCCTCATCATTCTCATGCTAACAAAACTAAAATAATTATACTTCATTTCAGATCCTCGCAATACTGGGGTTAATGGTGGCGGCATACTGCCAAGACCATCAACACCACACAGTTTCGTTAAAGACAGTCGTAGAGCACAAGACACACCACGAGATTCCAAAGAAAGTGGAATACCACTACCAGGAAGAACTCAAAGTCCCAGTCCAAACTCATGAAGTCTATGCAGTCCACGCTGCTCCTAAACACCACGCAGTTTCTTCACAGAGCATAGTCCGCCATGACAGCCATGGTCATGAACAGATTGTCAAAGTAGCTCCTAAGCATTACTTCGTTCCTGCCAAAGAACCCGCTCCCGTTCATGAGGTGGTTGCTGTCGAAGTCCCAGCTGTTCAATACAAGTACGTTCCTGTGGTTCCCGTTCATGTGGCTCCTGTTCATGTGGCTCCCGTTCATGTGGCTCCCGTTCACGTGGCTCCCGTTCATGTAGCTCCCATTCATGTGGCCCAACCGGCTATTGTGGTTCGTCAGGAACATAATGTAGCAGAGCACAAGGAAATTCAACATAAGGAATCCCACCATAAGGAGTCCCACAAGGAGCATCATCATGGTTACCATATTGACTATTATGTAAGTTTAGATACAAATTTCCTCTATCTTTACCCTCCCCCCTTTTCACTTTACACACACTTACAACTTTTATTTCAAACATGGTAATTTGGACAGTAAGCCAAGTTTTGGAAACTTGTTCTTTTTGTAGTAATTTATCCTATTATTTCATTCAACCAATTACGATGGTTATCGTAAAATAATTCTTGGTATATTACTGGAGATGTCTGTAACTAATTCGACTAACTAATAAAGGGTGTAAAAAGACCCTTAACGAAGCCGAAAGGTACTTGTTCTCCCCGTCATTGCGATCATTTTTTTCTTCTAGACCATACCTGGGAACCTTCTAGTTTCGGAGATATTGGGGGTCAAAGTTCCAACTTTTTCACAAGTTTTTTTTAAATACTAGTTTCTAATGTAAGATTTTTACTTTAAACACCTTCACGACCCTCGTACTATTCAATCCATCCATCAGCACAATGTTTTGAGTACGTTACATTGAGTTTTACCGTAAAACGTGATTTTTCACCCTAAAAAAAAAGTCGTTTCCCAGCAATAATTTTTGCGTAAAGTTACTTAGTTTGATGTACAGAATGCCTGGTTGACGGCTTGGTGAAGGGTCTGTTTACACCCCGTATATTTTCTATTTTAGGCTCACCCAAAATACGAGTACGAGTACAAAGTGGAGGACCCTCACACCGGCGACAAGAAGTACCAGCACGAGTCCCGCGACGGTGACGTCGTGAAGGGCGTATACAGCCTGCACGAGGCTGACGGTTCCATCAGGACAGTCAAATATACTTCTGACAAGAAGACAGGGTAAGTTGGAATCTCATTACCGTAAAATAATTTTATTCTGAAGCTAGGTAATGAAACAGTGGAACGTTTTGTTTATCTTTCTACAAAATCACTGAGCTTATTATCATCACAGAGTGCTGCACATAGGCCTGTCCCAAGTGACGCCAAAATACCCTGTTCTCCGCCCATCTCCATCATGTTATCATAGTGCGAAAAGAATCCGCAGAGGCACAGATTAAAACTTTGGCTTGTTGTAAATAATCTCTTACTCAATGTTTCATTCTATGTTATCTAAATTTTCTCTCTCTTTTCTAGGTTCAACGCTGAGGTATCACACGAAGGCCACTTCAAGCATGAACATCACTATCACCACTAAAAAGTCAATCTATTTAAAAACAGTATTCAGTGTTCATTAATTTTAAGCTGTTAAATAAATATTTAAAACTTCAAAGACACTTAGTACACACTTACACAGTATTTTACTTTATTATTGTCAACCGCAACTCAGTAACATTTTAATCAGTAAAACCAAACTGACAGCTAATCAAAGTATGGGTTTGTCTCCACCAATCGCGGTATCAGATTTCATTTGCAACGGATCACGATGAACGGGGTCGCGGCAGACCGAGGAGAAGATGGCGCCTTAAATGGCTTTGTCGTTAATTGGCGAGAAGTGCCTTTGCCCAGGATAGGGCTGTCCCTATCCCCCTATGTCCCTGTCCCTAAATATTGTTGGCGTCCTTTAATTGGTTTTAGTTTTTTTTCATAGCCAGAACTGTTTCTGGCTATGAAAAAAAAACTCTTACCAATTAAAGGACGCCAACAATATTTTGAAATTCGATACATGACAAAATAGTGATGTCATTTACACTAGGAATACGTAAAAATCTGTATGCATGGGTGACACAGATTTATCCGATAAGTAGAAGAAATCCGTATTAACTTACATCATAGAAAGTTAGCCACATCGCTTGTTACATATACCTACATACTAAGGCATGTAAACTAAGCAATAAGGAAGGTATCAATATAACAGTACCTACCTACAAATTTGAATTTTGACACGAAACTTTGGTAAATTCCTCAAAGCGCAACTATTTTCAAGAGCAACCAACTAAGCGCAACCATGATGAAAAATAGAGATGGGTATGATGGATTCATTAACGGAATTTTTCATCATAGTTGCGCTTTGAGGAATAAACATACACCGTGACTTTTTAGTCGTCTTACAATGGCAGCCCACTTCATGTATCCAATGACTACTAAGCACTCATAAAAAAAATTGATATTTATGAGATGGTAACGTTTCATCCGCGGATGAAATATTTTGCGGATGAGTAGTCACCTAAGTCGTTAAAACACCCTGTTGTGAGCGATAATCTACTGGACTCGAGCGCTGGGTAGGAATATTCTCCCATTTGACACGTAAACATCATTAATCAGGGTGTTTCATATTTTTTTCTAATGTTTATTTATTTTTCTTTGTACCTATTACGGTAGGTAAAAAAAAATCGCGCCTAGAACTATTTTATGTCGGGCACATTGAGCGGACCACCTTTGTAAGACGACTAAAAAGTCACGGTGTATAATATTTTTAATTTGAATTTGTGAGCGCAAGTAATGGTTACACTTCGAGGAATAATTTAGCTGCGCTTAGTTGTTGCGCTCAAAAATAGTTACACTTTGAGGAATACCCCGAAACTTAAAACTTTGATGATATACAAGGTTCAGATGTATCAGGCAATCAAACTTTAAAGCCAATTATAATAACACAGTGATAGAAAAATAAATATTTGTAGATAAAGAAAATGAAATCAGTACTACGCATAAAGGATGTTGTGAAATACTAGAAGCGGTACTTAAATGTGGTTCATGGTTACATAAAGAAGAGCTCTATGCGTAAGTAGTATTCACCTGATTGTTATTAAAAAAAAGTATGGCAATGACATGGTTAAGGTCACTTTCCGTTGTCACGAGGGACGAGTTTGATATAAAAAACAAGAGCTGATCTATAATAAAAACAGACTATTTACCATGATCGACTGCACACCGTGGCTCATTTTCTAGTTTGGCGTTATGGGTATAAGTCGATATTACCAAATGCTACATCAAATTTCCTCTGTCACCTCCTGTAATTCCAAGTTTAATGTTCATTGGCAGGAAAACATGATACTTTTTTACAAACTAACTTACGAAAAAATGTTTTCAATCAACTTAGATACTCTGGGGTTAATTTATTAATGCTGGTTAAACTTAAGAAGCCGTTAAACTTAAAAAAAAACCGGCCAAGTGCGAGTCGGACTCGCGCATGAATTTCCGCACCATCGTAGTAGCCCTTTAATTTTTAATTAATTTTTATTATTTGTTGTCATAGCGGCAACAGAAATACACATTCAGTGAAAATTTCAACTGTCTACCTATTACGGATCATGAGATACAGCCCGCTGACAGACAGACGGACGGGCGGACAGCGGAGGCTTAGTAATAGGGTCCCGTTGGTTACCCTTCGGGTACGAAACCCTAAATATTATGGTCAACCAGTGGCTAGTCGTAACTATACTTTCATTAATAAACCGAGAGCGATTTCTGAACAATGAGGGCAGGGGAATGACGATTATGGTGATAATCATCATCTTCAATATTTGGGATCAGCACAGCATGACTTTTATTTACTTCACTATTAGTCGCCATCTATATATCGCTTTATAATAAACATTGAATTTAATATGAACTACCTACAAATGCTCTATTGCTCTACTGCTTTGAACTACTAATGCTCTTAGATAACTGTATGATATCTAACCGGATTCCAATGTGTACAGTCAGCACACAGGGTATCTACTAGGGCACATCCGGCTTATTGTGAAATATTTTCGACTAGCTTTAATTTTCCCTAAAATGAGAACGATTAGGATAGGCATACACATCAAGGTCAGGTAAGCAGGATAATTTGCCATATTTAAGAATAATGGCAATGACCCCGGGATCATTCATGTTGTCTTCATGAAAAACCCTGATTAGCAGGTAGGATTAACAGTCTATGAGTTGATTTATTTATGCATACTTGTATCAGTTTTCTAGCCTCCTCATGGTCAATGTTTTATTAGTCTAATGACCGTAAGTTCAATATCATGGTCACATGTGATAATTTGTGTTATGAATAATTGCATTTTTCTTTAGCTAATTTGGACGTCTGTGTAAAGTTTTGATAAACTATATGATGTGATTGAAGAAGTATGTTTTTAAAAGCTCCCACTGAATGCAGTATGATGATCACGTTTGTTCCCGTTGGAAGAATATTATTTAAATAACCTTTATTCGCAGGTAAAACCACTGTGGTCAGGTGGTTGTTTCCACCCGGATTTCTTACTGCAACTAAAAAAGCTCATTATTAAAGGTTGACATTAATGCGCTTAATTTAACCATCTCAGGACGTAACAACATCGTGATTAGGTTTATATTAACTACTTCAGGCCATAATTTTAGCAGTGAAATCGTACTTTAAATTTAATCCCAATAAGTAGGTAGCAAGAAGTATTATAGAATACTAACTAAAGAGATTTCTCTATCTAAATTACAGATCCTAGTCTTCTTAGTCGGAGTTCCTGGTAACAAAAATCTAATATAGGGCTGCATTTTTGTTTAGACATAATCGGAAGTAAAGCTGTCATCTTGTTTTTTCAATACTATTTTCACAACAGTTTCACGAATGTATAACATTCGTGAAACTGTTGTGCAACAACAGCGTTCGCTGAAAATGTCATATTATATTTATAGAACAGTTATTTTTTGACAATATTTATGTAAGCACTTGAGTGTATTACCTGAGATACAGGTTATTTCTAGTTCAGGTAGAATCCTACTATTTTATGTATACCTATAGTATTTAATGCAATAATTTTGTAAATATTTTTGTAAATCAATTATTTCAATAAACAATTTCAATTCAATCGCACATTACCCTAGATTGGTATTAAGATTTTACGTTAGATCTATGGGCCGAATTATTAGTAAAGCTATTGTCAAATTGTGCGGTGCTCTAATTTAGGGGGTCCATATTGGCTCACCTAAAGTTCTTTTCCCGAAATTGTTCTTCCTAACGATTTGTAATCCGAATGATCACTCTTCCTAAAATTTTTCATCCTAAAGTTTTCATTCATACTATTTGTAGTGCTACTATCGATGTTCATAACACTCATGTTTCCGAAAATTGTAATTAATAATATCATTAATGTAAATATATTTAAACTCCTACTGTTTTTTATCATAACGCTTTTATCCCTAAACATAAGTACCTACAGGTCAGAGTGTCGTCTTAGGGGCACTATGAAAAAAAAACTTAGAAAAATTTCGCAACCAATTTCGAAGTAGCGCTCGCCGGCCGCTGCCGCGGCACCGCTCGCTCCGCTCGCTCGGCTCGCGCGTAGTTGGTCACAGTTCTAACCTAACCTAACCTATGGATCCCTTCCACATCGTTTTTACGACAAACGGTTAGTCGGAGACAAAAAACACCAAGAAACTTTTATTCTTACACTAGCTGTTCCCCGCGACCTTCGTCCGCGTAAAGTTATTAAAAATACAATTTTCCCCGTTTTTGCAACATTTTTCATTGCTGCTACGCTCCTATTGGTCGTAGCGTGATGATATATAGCCTATAGCCTTCCTCGATAAATGGACTACCCAACACTGAAAGAATCATTCAAATCGGACCAGTAGTTCCAGAGATTAGCGCGTTCAAACAAACAAACAAACAAACAAACAAACAAACCCTGCAGCTTTATAATATTAGTATAGATTTAGGTGTTTTATATGATAGAATCGAGAAAATAAACGGTTTGCAAAAATAACACTTTTTTGGCTAAATTTTTCTAAGTCTAAACAAAGAAATCTAAACAAAAAATATATGACTTTGAATAATAGTGTAAAAGATGGTTATGTTGAGAAAATGTAGGAAAACAAATAAAAGTATAACAGATGTTTATTGCTACTGACATTATGAAGTTTAATGCTTCGGAATTATAAAATTAGAGACAGAGTAGTTAGGAATTGTGATTGTTAGGATGAAAAATGTTAGGAAGAACATTTTCGGAATTCCAATTATCGGAGTTGAAAATTTAGGTGAACTTTGGCGCACCCCTAATTTAGGAGATTGACAACCTTCACATTGGTTACGTAAATTACGTCATAGATCCGTGCGCGCCGTGGGTTACAAACATGACGCCCCAAGCGGCAGCAAATTGATTCAATACTCTCTCGTAACGTCTCCGGTATATATTGAGCTAATGACTATGTTAATTCATCAGTTCCACCACGGAAGTCTTAGGAGAAAGAACAAAATGTTTGCTAAAGTGCGTTTGTGACATCCTATGAGTTGACAATACATTTGATATTTTGTTTCATCATAATAATTTAACTTTTTTGTTGTTTTAGGTGATAGTGCTCACTTTTGTCGCCGCGGTTTTGTGTGAAGAACATGGATACTCCCTCAGGAACCACCATGAGCCGGCCCAGGAGTACAGGCAACGTTATGAACATGTCCCGATAAGGGTTCATGAAGAGGAGGGCTCCCAAGAAGTTCAGTACAGCGCTGCTCCTGAGGGCCATGGGCATGGACAAGCGTACTCCTCGCAGAGCATCATCCACCACGCGGCGCTTGCTGGCCAGGGAGAGTCTCAGGAGTCCCACAATGAGCATGTTGCCCCAGTGTACCAGTATGTGCAGGAGGAAGCACAACCAGCTCATCAGCAGGCGCAGGCTGACCAGGAGGCTCCAGCTCAACATTACCAGACCGTTCATTTCGCTCCCGCTCAAGAGCAACACGAAATCAAATATCATCAATCCCACGCTCCTCAGCACGACCACGGTCAACCTCAATACGCCCATGGACACGAAGGCCCGAGCTACCATCACGGTGCTAACGCTTATGAAGGCTTGAGTTTCCATAGCGGTGCCCAACTCCACACGGCTGTTCATCACCCAGCTCCAGTTCAACACGCCACCCCCGTCCATTATGCTGCCCCTGTTCATCATGCTGCTCCCAACCATCACGAAACTCCCGTCCATCACGAAGCTCCCGTTCATCACGAAGCTCCCGTCCATCATGAAGTACCCGTCCATCACGAAGCTCCCGTCCATCATGCGGTGCCAGCCCATTACGATGCCCACGCTCACGATTCCCACGATGAGCCCATCGACTATTACGTAAGTGCCCAACATTATTAGAATATAAAATACTTATTTCCGACTCGAAGTTTTATGGGAACTTTCTATTCATTTATTCCAATCACAAATTGAACCGTTTAAACCGCGGTAGTTGAGTAGTCGCATTTAAATGATGTTTATTAAATCTAAGTCTTAATATTCCAGGCGTATCCTAAGTACCAGTACGAGTACAAAGTGGAGGACCCTCACACCGGAGACAACAAGTTCCAGCATGAGTTCCGTGATGGTGACGTAGTGAAGGGTGTGTACAGCCTGCAGGAACCTGATGGCTCTATCAGGACTGTTGAATACAGTTCTGATAAACATACTGGGTAAGCTTCAACGATTCTCGTTCCCATAAATGAACGTATCAACGAACAGGACGACCTCAAAATAACTACAGCAGTTATTTTTTCGCTATTTGATTTAGATCTCATCTAGATTTTAGTTTCTGACAGCGTCATTTTATATCTAGATAAAAGCCGTCAACATTCAGTTCCTATTTTAAATGAAATTGAGCGTCTAGACTCTAGACAGATGAGACTTCATTTTTACCCGCTTTATGCTTCGAGTCACGCACTGCCTTCGATCGTATTGTTTTAGCTTTCTATTCCGTATCATCATCACCTGTTGTATTACTTGCATTGCCTGTTAAATAAGTTGTATCATCATATTTAACACCTGTTTCTTCAACAGATTCAACGCCGTGGTGAAGCACTCCTCCCCTGTTCATCATACTCAGATTGAGAGCCATCATCACAACTAAGACAAGACTGATCAAGTTGTCCTGTTGTTTTATAGTCTTTATTGTTACTAGATGTGTACTTGCCTACCTATAATCTTAATAAAGTTTATTTAATATTTTGATATAATTTATGGTTTTAATTTTGATTATTATATTAGTATTTCATTGCGACTATTTTAAGACATTTCTGTGACTTTTTTTTCTAATGTTGTTTGGCAATAGTTCAGCCAATTCAAAAAACAATATTGTACAAGGATGTAGTTTATGTTTAATACTATTACATGCAACACTGCATAATCGAATCTTATTGTAAATATTTGTTTTGTATTTCCTCTTAGTAATTCAAGCGGGAGTCGGTGCATAGGTATTGCATTATTCTGTTATAAGATTTTATTTTCATTCAATCACACGAAATCACGTCGAAGAAATTTAATCAAGTTGTTACTATAATGTAGAATAACCCAGCACTTACATAATGGTTAACTTTTCGTAACAGTATACTTTTCATTGGTTATCATGGTAATACACCAATTTGTAGGAATACGCGCACTCTAGAACTTAGACAATTTCGTCATCATACAGTTTTGTTGTTTTGACTTGACATGTGTCAAAGTAGGCTTTTTAGTGCAGTTTCACAACGTGGATATTAAAACAGTGAGTATCTTTGTGGTTATTTTCATAGAGCTTTCATGGTGTTTCGATTTTGATGGTAATAATAATAGATAGATATTCTTGACTATGTCAGTACACAGCCTAATAGATCTGATTTGTCAATCAAAACAATATAAACAAATTACTATTACGTTTGCGGGAAGTGACTGCCAGTTTCAACATCATTATTATACAAGTACCTATGTACTCACAGTGATAATGATTTGAGATTAATCACTTTAGACATTGATGGCCTAGATGTCGATCACGATCATTCTACTTTATATCAATCATCTTAATTAATATTATCAATAAGAAAGTGAGTTTGTTTTATTTTTGTTGGTTTGTCACGCCTTCACGTCTTAACTGCTGAACAAATTTCTATGTAATTTGGCAAACGCATAGATTATGATATGTTTTAGGACATAGGATACTTAACACCCCGGTATGGTGTTCCTATAGGATAACTTCCGACCTCGTCGCGAGCGGAGCCACAGACATAAACAAGTTATTTTATTATACAATTAGACAGATCATGTTTGTTTATGAACGTGTAAAAGGAAGCTAGGTATTCATTCATGCTATAGGAAGTTATTTAACAGGATGTTGGTACCGGTGTAGTTATAAATCATTTTCCTTTGCCATTACTAAATAACTAATTGAAGGCTCTCGTTTTAAGGCTAGGATGATGATCTTGCCAATTTCAGCCAATTGCATTTAATGGCTTTCTAGGGGGTCTGTTGAGCTCTCTAGGGTGAAGGATAGAAACAATTTATCAAATACATAGTTAAAGAACCTTCTGTAGATAATAAATAATCATAATATTTCTGAAAATTATTATTCAAAATACGCGCTTTTACGTGGAATTGCGGAAACCAGCCCGTTACACAATACAATACAATACAGTATTTCTGCAAATAAATAATAAAAGAATCAGTATTGTTCTTGAGCACGTACGTTTCCAATCGAATGATTTCAAGACATTATGTATTATAATTGTTTAAATGTCATGAGGAAAGCTTTAAGTATGACTGGGATGGGTATAAGAGTAGAGGAAGACCAAAGAAACGATAGATGGACTGTGTGAAGAATCATATGGCACGAAAGGAGATGTCTGATAAGATGACGAGTAATAGAGAAGTATGAAAGAAGAAGATATGGTGCGCCGACCTCAAATGAATTGGGACAAGGGCAAGAGAATGATGACGATGTATTAGAATTGTTTGTACATTACATCAAACGATTTCTAAAAACGGCGGCGTTTGAGTAAGTATCTTCAATCACACAAAATGGGAACAAAAATAAAACATAGCAAATTAATTAAACTCATTATTAGACTAGATATATTTAACGGTTACAACAACATACAGAATATAACTTGTTATCCAGGTACTGGTGCGGTTTCCTTAGTGGTGGTACTGTTGTTCATGTCCGCCATGGCCGTGCTTGGTTTCGGTCTTAACGACCGCATTAAAACTGAAATCAGAAGAAAAATAGACGTCAATGAGATGGACGGCATAGAACACTTTTATTGCTTACATTGTGGATGCGGTGAAGAGAAAAAACGCCGTTTACAGGAACAAGAGATTTTGCACAGATCCCAATTTATTGAAATAAGGGCGTAACAGGATACCAAGTATTTTGTAACAGGTACTTTTTGATCGGTTGTGCATATAGGCATTCGCTGAAGAAAAACTTTTTATTTCTCGTTGTTATTGAATATTTATTTATATGCTGCCATAATTTTGAATGAAGAAATGTCTTAATCGATCGATAAAACCGAATTTAGAATGTAAATAAGAATCTATGAATGTTATACTACCTAAAACATTTTAAGAAAATATCAAGACTTCTTCATACCCATTGTGCTTATCGGCGGAGTACTCAACGGTGCGGATGGAGCCATCGGAATCGTGCAGGCTGTACACGCCCTTAACATTCTCACCGTCGCGGGACTCGTGCTGGTACTTGTTGTCGCCGGTGTGAGGGTCCTCGATTTTGTACTCGTACTCGTATTTGGGGTGGGCCTGGAATAGTAAGGTATGAAAAGTTAGAGCTAAAAGGATTGGCGAATATTATGTAGATGTTTTAAGGACAATGGACTGGAGTTAGAATCAGTTGTCCTACTACTACTACTATACACTGTGACTTTTTAGTCGTCTTACAAAGATGGTCCACTCAATGTATCCGACATAAAATAACTCTAGGCACGATTAAGTTTTTTTACCATTAATTATGATAATAGGTATAAAGAAAAATAAATAATACAGTAGAATTATGAAACATCTTGTTAATAATTTTTACCTGTCAAATGGTAAAACATACCTACCCAGCGCATGAGTCGGGTAGATTTTCGGTCGCAACAGGGTATTTCAACTGCGTCATGCGACATAATAATGAATAATATTTTTATTTTGAAATTATTCAAATCTCATAAATTTATTTTTTTAAATGAATGTTTAGTAGTCATTGGAAACATGAAGTAGGCTCCCGTTGTAAGACGAACAAAAAGTCACGGTGTATAAGAAGGTTTCCCCATAATAGTTGAGGAAAGGCGAGCTATTTTATAGAGGCTAATGCATGACAGGAGTCGGTAGACAAAAGAATAGTTTTTTTTGGAAAAAGAGGTAGACAGTATACATAAACAGTATTGGATGGGTAAATTAATATAGGTAAGTTTTTGACCAGTAGTATTGACACCAAGAATAAAGACAATTCTCAATCGATTTCCTAATTCTAAAGGTGAGTATACACTGCAACATTTTCTGGAGCATTTCTGTGTAATGTAACGTTCTTACGAATGGTACAATACAGGCAAAAGCTCAGTTTCCAAAGCATTTTCATGTAATGTAACGTTCCTGCGAATGCTCGGCGTTATGTTACGGGTAAATCCTCCCTCGGGTCTCCCTCGGCGTCACCCCGTAACCGCGCATCGCCCGCACTCGTGGCTCGACGAAATGATACACCAATGCGCTCGACGAAATGTTACACAAATACGCTCGTTGGTTTGTAACAAAGAGGCGAGCGTGCTCGACGTTTAGTTCGTAAAAGGATGATACACTAGAACATATCATAGAGCGGCTCGTTGTTCTTTTACAAGTAAATGTTGTAGTCTATACTCACCTTAAGAAATACTGCGGTGAAATCTTATCAAAATTCGTCTGGCTTCTAACGTGATTCTAATTGTAATGCACCTCCCAAAATCACTAATAGACTAAGGCACATACAGCTTTAACTTCACGTTATAAGAACTTATTAGGGTCATTGCACAATATTTTTTTTTTAATAATGGGCTGCATCGCAATTTGACGGTTGATGATCTTCGGACAATTCAGTCATAAATTCATTTAGTAAAACTTGATATACTTGACTACCTACATAGCCTAACCAAGTTATTCATGCAAAACTGAACATTCATAAACATGAAATAAGTATCAATAATTAAATAGAGACTTCAACTCACATAATAATCAACATGGTGTTCCTCTCCATGGTGTTCCTTCTTCTCATGATGAGCAGCCTCTACATGGTGCACGGCAGGACCTGCGTGATGCACAGCAACTGGAGCCGAATGATGCGCAGCCACGGGAGCCTCATGGTGCACGGCTATGGGGACGTAATGGATGGGCTGCTGGTGAATGATGTGTTCTCCACCGTGGTGACCTTGAATAATTTCGTGATGTCCGTGGGCAATTTCTTGATGACCGTGGGAAATTTCTTGATGTCCTTGAGAAATTTCGTGATGTCCTTGAGCAATTTCGTGATGTCCTTGGTAGCCACTTTGATGTCCTTGAGCAATTTCGTGATGTCCTTGGTAGCCTCCTTGATGTCCTTGGTAGCCTCCTTGATGTCCGTGGGAATTTTCATGTCCTTGGGAACTTTCATGTCCGTGGGAACTTTCATGTCCATGGGAGATGTGGATGGACTGGGAGGAGTAAGCATGGCCGTGTTCGTGACCGTGATGGTCTTGAGCGAACACCGCAGCTACGGTAAGGGCGAGGATAATCTGGAAATATGGATGATGTTTTATGGCTATGTTATACATTTACAAAGAAATTGAAATGTTACATCATTGCTAATGACCACAATGATAGTCGACTAGACAATCCTGAGCTACACTTTTGAGTTGACACATAACGTTACACTATACGGGGTGGAAATTTTTCATCAATAATTTAAAAGAAAAGAGCTGTTCCATACATTTTAACGGTGTAGGTATTGCACTTTTGTAGGAAACGGCTGTTTTTTTTTAAGAACCGATGAAAGATTTCTATTTCTGCTGGTTCACAATGATGTACTGAATACGTGGTAACTGTTTTCGCGTCGGTGTCCCTTCGATCCCGTATATGGAAGAAAAAGTAAAGATGCTTTAGAAGTTTGTTGAAAATTCACTTTTTCACAAAAAAAATACATTTTATACTTTTTAAGTCCAAAAAGCTACTCACTTTGGAGATCATTGTGCGTGTATGTGTTGTTATGCACTTATTATTCGAATGATATAATTTCAGAAATCAAGAGCCTTTTTATACTCAAAAACAAGTGCGTAAAATGTTTCCTTTGCACCAGTTTATTGTTACGTATTCAAGCTGAAAACAGGTTCCTTAAACTTTTATCACCTGTTCTGTAACCAGTGGATTCACTTTTTCTCAGAATCTTTGTTAATGAAAGGTATTAAGAGGTAAAAAAAAATTCTCGACAAAGCGTAGGTTACTTGAGAACTCATCAACCAATCTATTTGATACCTACTTTGAGCTAAAAGCCCAGAAGTTACATTTTATCACCGATAAAAAAAAATGATAAGTCGAAAATGTATTATATGATATAAGCTATCGAAAAGCTTGTCATATCAATGAACTGTTGAATGTCTTTGTAGAAATATTAAATGCTCTGAAAACAATTGCCACTTGTCTAGGGCCCTTTTGGTCCCCCTAGTTAGTGTGTGTTAATGTCATGTAAAGGATTATAATTTGTCCAAGGTTTGCATTTGACAACAATTTAGACTCATACAATTTAGAACTTTGGATGATAAAACACCTGGACAAGTCATATACCTACAATCCAGGAAAATTTTGTCTTTCAAGAACTTGTTCTATTGTTTCACAAAGGTTTGTGGTGAAGTGCTATTTTGCGAATAGGAAACTTACTAAGAGAGCTCCAAGAATTAAATAACAGTGCTGTATGACAAAATATTATATTTAAGTTACATTATTCATTATTATCAGTCACAAAAACCAAAGTTTCTGCACAGCACCCCGCAAGCAATCGTCTAACGTTTCACAAAATGTATGAAGTTCGAAATAACAAAAAAAAAAACACGAAAAACTTACACACTACAAGAAAATATAATACAAAAGGTTCTAATGCGTTGTAAAAAATAGATGGATGAAAATGTAAAAAAGTTCTATGCTAATTTGGGCCTAAGTCCCTATGCAAATTGTGAAACGATTAGGCTGTAAGCATACTAGTCTGGAAGCCTTCCGTTGTACGATGCTCTTCGTTGTCGCATTCCGTCCGTGCTTAAGCTACGTAGTAATAAATAGGTGTCGTCGGTGTTGGTCTAGGCCTAGGTATGGGGTTGGCCTAGCCGTGGATGAGATGGCCATGGCCGAGGGCCGGGGCGGCGACTACGGCGTGGCCCGCGGGGTGCGCTGCGTGTCCGGTCCTGCTGACTACCGCGTTGAATCTAAAAGAGGACGAGAAATATGTCAATAAGTCGGTTGTTAACGGACCATAGCAATAATCAAGAGTCGTGTATTGTATACTAAAACCATACTTTATTATAATTATCGACAAAACCTTCACAACAATAGTTCTACTTCTTTACAATCGCCTTTAATTTGAAATTATTCGCTATACAAGTATTTGCCTTAATCATTTGCCTTAATCATTTGTTTTGTCCTGAAATCTGCAGCACTTTAATATATTAGAATTGCTGGTTATACAATATATTTCAGATACTATTCAGAGCTGCAACTGAGAATGTCGTAAAGAAAATCTTTCTATTACTAGACCAATAAGGAAACCTGTAAAAAAAAAAAAAAACATTTCATCCTCCTCACCCATTATGGTCATCAGCAGAGTAGTTGACAGTGCGCACGGTGCCGTCAGGTTCGACGAGGGAGTACTGGCCCTTCACGACGTCACCGTCGCGTGCTTCCCATTGGCTCTTCTGATCGCCGGTGTGGCCGTCAGCGACGCCGTAATTGAACTGGTAGCGGGGGTGGGCCTGAAATGTACAAGGGATGGTTTTTTTCATTTACACTGGGTAGTCAGATTACCCCAATGGTTGGTTTCCAACAAAGGCTTTCATTGCTCAAGTATTCTTACTCAATGCACACAAGATTTGCAAGATTTCGCATTAGGTTAAGACAAACAATAAGTAGAAAAGTTATTAGGACCCGTAATATAAATAAATAAATGAAAAACAAAAATAAATAACTAAATAAATGGAAAAGGATAACAGAATAATGGTTATGATTTGAAGAAATGAAAAAAATACATAGTACCTTCTGAATAATTTTTAAGGAATGCTATGGCAATTTTTTTAAATTAACAAATGCTGCACTTTTCTAGAACCGGGCTCGAACATTGATAGCAGTTTATCCAGCCAGTTTTTCTTTCATGGAACATTAAAGTTACTGCGTGTTACATTTCAGTTCAAATTAGTGTTGCCCATATATCAAACGTTTATTGTTATTTATGTATATTGCTCCTCACTTTATATTACTTCAACAATTAATTATTAAAACGTGATTGTTTAAGCCATACATGGCGTTCCTGTTGGAAGTATTATTTATTTAACTATAACTCAATACTTTTACAGTATTTTCTATTGTAAGAACACGCAATTAAATTAGTATACTTAGGAATTGAATTCTCTCAACGTTATTATTTTCGCGATTGTTTCAGTAGATTACAGCGCATTGACCATGTAAAATACTAGTGTTCAGCTGCATCCGGTTGGACTGGAAGCCGACCTAAACATAGTTGTGAAAAGGCTAGGCAGATGATGATTTCAACCCATCGACCATTGACCTTAATTCTATTATTACCTATTATTTTGTAGTTTTTGAGAGACCTTACATCATGTAGCATCTGTGTATCCTTCCACATTCAAAATGAAGCTGATCAACCATGGCTAGAAAATATCACGCACAGTGAAGTGATGCCGATCCGGTGCAATGCTTATAAAAGGTGTAAACGGACCTTTCACGAAGCCTTCAACCAAGCATTCTGTATATCAAACTAAGTAACTCTACGCAAAAATTATTGCACGGGAACGCCTTTTTTTGGAGTGAAAAATCACCAGTAACTATTAATACGGTTCCTATCGTACCTCAATGTCACGCAATCAAAACATTGTGCTGATAGGTGAATTGAATCAGGGGAAATGGAAATATTTAAAGTACAGTTATAACACTAAAAACTTGTATTTAATTTTTTTTTAACAATTTGAAACCTCCAACATCTCCGTAACTAGAAAGTTTATGTCCAGAATAAAAAAAATACTTGCAATGACGGAAAGATCAAGTGCCTGGGTGTTTTTAAACCCTGTAATTGTGATAAGAGTTTGATGCCAAGGTCTCGTTAAAATGTAACAGTCTGAAAAACTGTGTATTCCATATAATTTAGTACAAAACTCACATATATCTCAACAGGGGCTGCAGCGTGCGCGATGGCTGCACGGTAAACCGGCGCATGCGCAACCACGGCGCCGTGACCTGCAAGCGACCTGACGTCATCACACATACACATAGTACTCTGAGATCAGATACAGGAAGAGTTTGAGCTTATCAGAAAACCTATTACAGCTTCCTATAATACAGATATTAGTATTGCCTACGCAGTAGGTAGGCAATGAAATTTTTGGGGGAAATATTTCCAAAAACATTGGATTTTCGTAGTAAGTTTGACAGATCCTTGACCACCAATAAGTGAATACACAAACTTTTACCCATGATGCCAAGTTTGTGATTATTGATTGCCGGGCACCTGCATGGAGCACCTGCATTCTATCACGTGGCCATCCGTCGCCCACGTTCATAAACCTGGTCATACCACACATGATCGTAGGAAGCAGCTAGTTTTCGATTCACTAAAATGTACTACAACACTCTAAACCATACCCAATCCATATCCCAAAGCGGGCGCCGCAAGAGCCGGTGCGGCGGCAGCGTAGCCTCCGTAGCCGCCATAGCCATGCGCAAGGGCAGGGGCACCGAGCACGATGCTCTGTGTTGACAGCGCGCCGTGACCCCCCGCGAGCAATCCTGCGCGCGCGACACCTACCAACGCACATGCGAATAATACCTGTGGCAAGAAGAGGATTTTTAGGATTTTTGGAGAGCGAATTTCACTAATGAAAGCGAAAACTTTTCTAATCCATTGTAACATGTCATAACATTACGTCTGTAATCCCCAAAGGTTAGGTAGCTTTTGCCAGTTATGTTTTTAATTCCCATGTAATTGGAACCTATGGCCATACACCATGAAACGAATCCAAACTTTGGCCTATCTACTGAGAAAAAAACGAAAAACCCTGACCTGGGAATGGAACCCAGGACCTCAACATTCGCGCTTGTGACCACCAGACCAACGAGGCAGTCAAAGAGGGTCATTTAGCATTTTGACTTCGAGCGAATCTCACCAATGACACCGATCGCTATCAGCATATCCAAACTGTTTTCGAGAGCTGACAGTGTCAATATTTCATAGCAATGATGACACTGACAGCTCTTGAACGCAGTTTATATGTTACTAGCTGTTGTTCGTCGGCGATAGCTACTTCCCTGCCAAATTTCAAGTTTGTAACACAAAAAATGATGGACTTTCATACAAACTTGCGAGAGTCCTTAGTCCTCCTTAATCCGGCCCTGTCGCTAAATCCGTTCTTAGCGGACGTCTACTAACTATAGACTACCTCCCTGCCAAATTTCATCTTGATACGTCCAGAGGTTTTCGATATTTCGTGATGAGTGAGTGAGTGACCTTTCGCTTTTATATATTTAGATAATGGCATTCCGATTTAGAGGTCAAACCGTCTTTACTATTTTCAATGAAATCATAACAGATCTTATAAATTGTTTCCGAATTTGCATTTTTTAACACGTTTAGCCAAAATTGACGGGAGAGAAAATGAATGAATGAATGGGTAAACTATTTTCAGTACTTATTTTTACATCTCTTCGCCTAGATTTATAGTGATACAATAAACAACCTATGTGTTGGTTATAGAGACATTTCTTGGTAAAAATCGACCCCGAAATAAAAAAAAGATCACAATATGACCCGAATCATGGTTTCTTCAGAATATTTCAATCTAACAATACAGGCAATCTCACTACTCGAAAACTTTACCACCAGCTCACAAAACCACAAAAAATTACCACCAGTGTCACCAAGCACTCATAAACTTAAAATCACTTTACCTTAGCGAACATTGTGTTTAAGTTTTGTCTAAGTTCAAACTGTACGTCACTCTAAGCTCTAGGGCTTGTTGTGTGCCGAATTCTAAGATACCGGGCGTTTATATAGAGGCTGTATGTCCTATAGATACAGGCTAGGGTCCCATTCGGGCGTGTCGCAGGAAACTGTATGTAGCTACATGTATGTGGCGGTGGGCGCTGCCGCAAACTAGATCGGTGGCATATGTTGGATACGCTTGTCTTTTGTTTTCGATATAGATTTGAAATTCGAAGTGTCCAATGGCAACACAATCGCTCAGCACTTTCCTTCTATAGGTTAATGTATTGTTTATCTTAGGTCAACCTGAGAGAAGCCACTATCACAAGCGTTGACAGATAAGAATGAAATACTTATCCTGAAACCATGATAACACTTAAAAAAACATAGGGCTAGATTTTTTATTTGACAAAAACCTATTCAATTGCCCAGGTTGAAAGTTAAGAGCTCTTACTATCATCGACCTAGATGTCATGAAGATTAATGATAATGAAGCCTCGAACTACAATAAGTAATCCTTTTCAAGAAGGAAGACACCTGTTGTTGTTTGCAAATGGTATAGCGACCATCTCATTTCCCGACCGACTCGTTGCACGAGATTTTTAGGTCATGAAACATGATTTTATACAAAAGATCATTGTTAGGCTTTGTATTACTGAACCTATCTTTAGATTATTATGCAAAAATATGAAAACTGAATCTATTAACAAACCGAAATATTAATTGTGTCGTATCCATACAACTCTCGTGACTATAGTTCAAAGTGTTCTGCGCTAAGAATTGGTATCGGAATAGTAAATAAATACAATTATACCACATAGTTGTACTGTAAGTACATTCTGTATAAAATAAATTAATCTGAAACACGCTACGTATGTACCTTATTGAATTATTGTCTTTTAGACAGTCAATTTTATTCAGCTTCCAACTTCGGCCATTGTTAAAATAGTTGGTTCTCTAAAGTCACGGTTTTAGAGCGAACCCTTCGAGTTGGAAATATTAGTCACTGACAATTCATCGATAAATTTTGAGTTACATAATGGCTTCTATGGTTGTAAATATAAAACACAAATTACATTAAAATATGTTGTACTATCTTAGTACATGCTGGTTATAATCGTCAAAAGTCATCTAAGGTAAAGGATATGGTGAAAGAGTATTATATCAAGTATAGAACCCTACGACGCTCAGTGTTTACTCAAGAACCCTTCTCTGACGTCTCAACGTAACACAAGCAGAAGGTGGTGTTATCTTCTTATTTCCATTGTGCCAATCTTCAAGTGCCCGAAGCAAGGTGAAATGCCTGTGCCGCATGTGTATTTCAACCATAGACCAATATTTTTCCTTTCGATGCAGTAAAAGGCAACAACACACTTGAAATACTGTAATCAGTTAACAGGCTGACCACAAAAAAACTAGTTTATATGAAATACTAATAGAACACTTTTAACATTCATTATCTCCAATGTCACAATTCGTGCCTTACTGAAAAAACTTCTGTATCTAGAATGGGTGAGTGCCAAATGTCGGCTGGCCATACTAGAAGCATGAACTCATTGTCGCCATAAATAAAGCCCTGGGAAAATCGCTCACATTGACAATTTTGGTTGACCGTGTTGGTTATGCTTTGTCTTACAAGAGTCGAGCCAAATTTGGCGAGAATTGTGTCGAACTAATATTTATCGATAAATTATTTGCTAGGGAAACAATTACTGAATAAAAATTACCAAAGTCGTGTTCATTTTTTAAGAAGTAATTTTTCGTCATTACAACATGCCATGCAACACATTTCAGATGTAATGAATTTTTTTTATGTAGGTACTTTTTTTCTCTTGCCACGTGACATGAAAAGGGCACTGTCATCCAATATATAAAGAAAAAATCAGCCTGCGACAACCTACATGAAAATTACCGCCTCGACGAAGCTCTTTCATAAAGAATGCAAGTAAAGTAAGGTACAACATGCATCTCACATGTAAGACAAGTTAAAAGCCTCGATAGTGACTTAATGATAAGAACAATGCGTGTGCGCTTGACATAAAGGCATTCTAGACGCCCACGGTTATCTTGTTATGGGATGTGCTAACGTTTTATTTGGTAATGCACTTAAATGCATTAAGGGAGGTACAACTTTTTATGAGATTTGCAAGGATTTTCATAAAACCTTTTTATGACAAAATGAAACTGTGGCTTCAAATAAATCAGCGTTTTATCGTACTACACGCACTGGACTCGCGTGGTGGACATGGCCCAGTTCATGTCTGAGAGAGGAGCCATGTGTCCCAGCAGTTGGAATGCTAGTATATCTTATTTGCTGGTCTACGTAGTGTACCACTGCTGGGCTAAGTAAAAAATGTAAGTCGTTAATCAGTACATCATTCTGAATCTTCACACATGGAAATTTTATTTAAAAAAAACCTGTATTTCCTGCTACATTTTTCCCATGTAGGTATTACGGATGAAAAATTTTGATGTGGTATCCGTTTGTACGTCAATATATTCCACCCCGTATATTAAAAACATCGCCGAAGTGTTAGTGACAGTGAAATTAATTCAGATATTAATAGTGAATGAATCACTACAAAGGCATTTGTATTAGCATAGTCCGAAAATAGCTCTCAAACTAGTTAGCGCTGAATTAAAATTAGATCTACTAACAAACCACACTGCATTTATTAAAGTCTAGTTCCTCTGTTACCATTATTTTAAATAATATAAGTTTTACGTTAGGAAAGTTGTTCGCGGTCCAATACTTAGATTGGAGTATTGTAGATTGACTTGCAGAGAGTGTTCTGTGGCCTCAAGTCCGCCTTACGTACTTACTTATTTTGTCCATGAAGTATAAATAGATAAATATTTAGCAGGTCTGAATTGTTTAGGAGATGAACCACAAAACACCCCATGTCTCTTAGGGTCTTTTTATTATTTGGGCGAAGTTTTGGAAAACCATTGAAGCTCCATCATGTGTAGTGTCTATGTGATTGCCTCTATTCTCTGCATAGTATAGTTATTCTAGCCCATACGATGATGGGACCTAAACTTATAAAGAAGCGAAATCTGCCTATAGAAATAGAGGCATATTTAGAATTGTTTTAAACGTTGCCCCACACTAGGAATTTCTTCTGTATCGTGGGTGCGTTTACAAACATTTAAACTAACATATCTGAACAATAAGACTCGGGACAACTACCATACAAATATTATGTAGGCCATACAAATATTTGTCACGTGCGGGAATCGACCCCCGACCTGCAGCAGCAGACAGTCGCTCAGTTACTGCATGAAATTATAAAATACGAACAGCTCGCACAGTCAAACCACACCTTAAATCGGGGTGTGAGCGTCTACCGCACAGTCTCGGATGTCAAGTGGCTGTGACTCATCTATCCGAGATCATTGACCTCGCCGCGGTTATCTCAAGCCTCATTGGGCAACGCGGGCAACAAGCCCGTTAAAGATGGTTTCACACCGGATAATGGATGGGCGAGAATTTTTGTATGGCAAAATTTCAATTCTCGTCCCGCCCTTAGGAGTAAAACGTCTTCATCTAAGGTATGCGGAAAGTGAAACGAAAATTGATATACGTTATAGTTGATACAACATTAATGTATAGATCAATGTTGTACTAAGTGCTGTAAAACTCGCACTGATCATCGAGAACAGCGCCAGAGCACGACATAAATTATATTTTCGGTAAAAGGGGCAGCCAGATTTAAATTGATGAGAGATTCTAAGGTTTTCTTTTTTGTTTTTGATTAAGAACCTAATTTTGTCTCTCATTTTGTAGCTTGCGAATGATTACTACATACCAACATAGTTAACACGTGCTGTCATAAACCAACCTGTATGACGGGGATTGGAACTGTTTCTCCTAAACAGAGGTTATTTTGTAACCTATCTTGGAGAGCAGTACGGCACCCACTAACTAGGTTAAGAAACTATTTGCTTGTGCTTTATCGTATACTAATTTGCCATGTAATTTAGTCCTAGTTCGATGCTAAATATTTATTTATTTAATTAAATTCTCGCCTATCACATCCACTCCTCGCTTCGCCGATGTGAAACCACCTTTATACTTACCTACTAAATGCACCAGTTTACACGATGTTGCAAGTTGAACGAGTTTTTACACTTATTTGCATGCGTGATGAAGATTTAGTCTTGTGAAATTGTTTTGCATACTCGTAGACGGAGATACCATGCAGTTGATGTAGAAAAGATAGTGTTTGGACAAGTCGTGTGGTTATGAGTGAAATGTCGTTAGATTAAGATATAAACTATTAGGTTTATAGACACCAGCCAATAACCTGGCTACCATTCTGTAGGTAGCTGTTTTCCTTGTATTTCGACACAAACTGCAAACAGCATTATGATAACATAATATTATTATTATGACGGTTTAACTGCGTTCTTTAGCAGTAAAAACCACGACATATATCTTTAAGTAAAGCCAACTTAACGAGGCGGGTGGCGTTAATAGCTACCTATTTACATTCATTTTTCATTTGTCTTTTCCTCACTACATCCTTCAGCTTCTGAATGAAGTGACAAATTATGCTTGCATACTACGCATTTTTTAGGTTAATTGATTTATCTTATTCGTCTGATTGTTTTATTTTTGTTCAGCATACACTGTAAACGTCAGTAGTGATTGCTGTACGCTCGACGACCTATCAAGCTATACAAAATCAGTTAATGCGGATCTCACATTGTATTGGAAATCTATACAAAGCGTGGCCATGTTAAACTTGAAATGTATAGTTTGATGTGACGCTGTGTGTAGTAATAAAGCTGTTTGCACGTCGATAAATACCGCCACATATCACTGAGAAACAGAAGATCTTTCAGATGTTTGTTTCCTCAGACACTATGAGAAAAGGATAAAAAAGAAAGGGGAAGAGGATATGGGAGGAAGGAAATTTGATAGAGCTTAAAATTATCTCGAATGCAAATCAAAAGTAAAAAAAAAACACGTATGTACATACATTGTTTTAAGCTTTCACGGTTTACAACTAAACTTATACTGTCAACCCGCGATCATGGCGCTTGCAACAGCGTCGAAATATCGGGAGCTAAAAAAAATTAACAATCACGGCAGATATCCCGCAAGTGACAGTATAAGTTTACGTATGTACATTTTTGTCTCTACACGATGGGTGCCTGAGGATGGACGACGCCGCCGACTCCGGCCTCGAAAGAGAGGCTGGTTCGACGTGGCGCAGGGGAAGAGTACCTGGAAGGATATGGTGGAGGCTTTTGCCTACCGGTAGGACATACAAGGCTATTTACGCTGCGGTGGTGTGCAAAATGAATTATCAAGCAACGTGTTACAATTCCTCACATTACACATATCAATAAATCATTATTTTGATATACATACGTGTTCTTTAGCGATTTATTACTGCATGGGGCTTTGGCCAATATAAATCATACGGATTGAGCAATTTGTCTCACATTACATGAAAGCAGGTAGCAAGTGGCGCCGAGAGTTATAGCGTATGAATTACATTAATTTGATGTAATGGCTTGGTAATCTATTTTAAGTGATGCGCTTGCTATATATTATTTTGTAAGTGGTCTACTTTAAATAGTGATGTTCTTGTTGTATCATCAATTCGATCAAAAATGTAATTGAGACCAATTTATAATAGTCCAGCAGTGATCACTGACCTACTGACCAAGCTATTGATTGATAGTTTTTATACAGCTTTTTGTACCTACAGCTTTACAGTTTTTTTTGTGCAGCCGAGTTGTCTATACTAATATTATAAAGAGGTAACATTTGTTTGTAAGTTTTTATGTAGGGGGTAATCTTCGGAACTACTGATTCGATTTAGAAAATGCTATCACTGAAGGGAAGCAATATTATTCCTGAGTGTTATATGCTACCCGTAGGTTAATTTCCGTACATGATGAGAGCGAAGCCGCAAGCAAAAGCTAGTTTCTGATAAAAAAGTAGTGAGCACAAAGTTACTTTTCCATAATCATTATTCATTTATTGTGAAGATTAATAAATTATTTGTTATCATATTTTTTGAGTATGTCGCGTTTCACATAAGGATATTCTTGCTTTTTGCTTTGGTGCGGGAGACAAGCAGGTGGCTTTCCGGTTGATCACAGGTCGCCTCCAGGTAGGGACATCTGCAATCCAGGGGTATCTGCTTATTTTGATTTGGTATGGACAATCATCGTTTTCGTTCTCATCAACTACTAAGATGACGCCCTGACCACGCCTGTTAGGAAAAATCTTCACTCTGAGTGCACGCGACCCCAAATCCTCCCAGAACCTACCTGCCTCTAAATACTTCCGAAAACCTTTTCAGAAATTACCCTATAATTAAGTTATTTAGTACAACATTCGCCGTAGTATAAAGTTTTGCAACCCATTCATCAAATATGGGCGTTTTGACACCCACGCTCATACTCGTATGTAACTGGATTCTTATGAGAGTAATATTGAATTACCCGCGAAATATTCGTAAATCAATAGCAGCATGCCTTTGACGAAATCCTATATGCTTTGAGAAATCGACTGTTGTTATGAAGGAATTCATGTATGAACATTCAATTTGTAAGCAAATTAGGTAATTATTCGTTGAAGTTTGGCAACAATTTGTGAGTGATACCAGTAAGGTAGCTTGTCGGAACCCACTCATGGGTATATTGACAGATTTATTAAAGTCGGATTGGACACTGATTTGAGAAATGTGGGAGAGCGTGTTGTCAATTTATAAGGAAACAATACCACAATAAGTCAACTCGATCCTGCTGAAATCTTCGAATCTGAATCAGCTGTCGTCGTACTGCATAATTATATCACGCACGTCTGATTTTTCAGATTTTTGTGCGTATTGTATAATTATCACTTGCATCGGTGAAGGAAAACATAGTGAGGAAATCAGCATGCCAGATAAATATTTATCGACGGCATGTAAAGCTAAGTCAGAGGCCCATGGGTGACATAAAAACTCTGACACCAGTTTAGGCACTAACCACACGATGAAGAAGAAGACATGCAATAAGGCTTCCTCTTGTCCGTAGATATATCGACCTGTTACTAGTAATTTCGAGGTTCTTCAAGACTACTTGTACTACATATTTTAAAGGTTTTTCAGTTTAGTATATTATATCACATTTCAAGTATAAATGTTGATTTTGTGAGCAGTTCATACATCAATCTTAATTACAGACCATTTTAAACAAATAGATCTTATCTTTAAATAGTCTCTTAAATCGAGGTGTCGCAACTGGAAACGTGTCCTTTATTTTCGACACATTAGCATAACACCATCAAACGAGTCCAAACTACCAACAAGACCTCGTCCAACATGTCCTTAACACATATGCATTAATACATTTAAATTAAATGCCACCATCACAAATCGATCTATCAGTATAACAGTCAGAAACCAAATTATTAATAGTTCATGCAACAATGTTTTACAGGTGATCTATTTGATATATTAACTTCCATTAGGTGATATGCAAGTTGTGAACTGTAATTAGCAAGCGTAATTTAAATGCATGGCAATTATTGCAGATCATATTTTAGAGACAGCTGATGTCAGTGGTTGGTGTAACCGTGTTCCCTATTTGTTAGTGCCAAGATATCGCCGTATCTTTGTAGAGGTTTCAGATATGCGATTAGCCGTAGGTGGCTAAAAAGGTATTACAGTGTTTTTCAGCAGGGTCACGTGGAAGTTCTGCAACCAATAATAGACAGGATTCTAACATACAAAGTAGACACCTATGGGTAATTGGGTGTTTTCCGTATTGTTTGTCACTGGTTTATTGAACAGTGTTGATTGGTTTCAGATTGGGAAATTAAAGAAGACTGATAAAACATAAAATGTACCTCAAAATTTAACATTATTCATATTATACGTCAAACCAAGGTTTAAATATGAAACTACTGTGTCACTCACAGTTTCCATAAAATGTGAACCAAATAAAAATAGCTGAATTACATTTTCAGATTCACATTCAAGTCTTGATCACAATGCACGATAGCTTTCAAAGTCTAGTTCATAATCAATTATAATAAGCAACAATATAATTCACGCGTGTCAATCTCATTTTAGATTTCGTAACTCAACGTGCCAACTTGTCACTGAGGCACGACTTTATTATTCGTAAGTTTGGTACAGACAGGATTGAAATTGCAACATTATTATGTAAAGTAAATTGGAAAAAGTTCTCAGAAACACTCAAGAAAGGTATATAGATGCAGTCCAAAAGTGGACGCTTCTGTAAGATAACGTAAAGAATACTTCTGAAAAAATAACGAGACTTGTAAACACTAAAACAAATAATCCATTCGTGGTGTAAAGACTTATTTTTGCAGCACTTTCAGTCGTTGAATATTTTCTTACTGCTGTTAGACTTTAATCAGTCTACTACAGCTGTTCTTAATGAATCTTTGACAGAAACTATGGGTCAGAAGCCTGAAAGTCTGACTAAGGGTATCAAGGGTACCATATAATAGGGTTGCGGAGTTCGAAAGGCCAGTTTCTCTATTTAAAATACTTATATTCAGCTGCAAAAAGTTATACTGGAAGCGGACCCCAACATACTTGGGAAAAGGTTGAGCAAATGCTGATGCTAAGCCCAATGCTAAAGCGCAACTAGATTACTGGAATGTACAATTTGATGTAATTGGTGCTGTACGTCTGAAAGGCTATCTGCAAGTTCCGTCACTTCATCATACAAAGCAACAGTTCCTCTACCGTTTCACGCATAATGAACACGTAGACGGCAACTGATACTACGTAATTGATTGAGCATATTCATATTTTCCTACAAACCTCAAGTATGTTAATAACAATCATAAATTAAGTAAAAAAATATGTAAATTTATTTTTCTTTTTATCGATCTTTTACGTTAATTATGCTTTCACTAAAGATATTTCACTCATAGATTATTATCTTTTTGACATATTTATGGAGTTGATGCAAACATAGATGATGATATTTTTAATGCTAGACTTATTCTAAGGAATTTCGTGAAAAGGTTTATGAAGTGAATTTGTCTGATGATTTACGAAAGCAGATAAAATAAAGAAACTAATTTCTGATACTAAACAACATACCTATACTGCACATAAGAAAAAAAACATCATAACGAACCTAGAAGAATTTCTACGGACACGCAAAGAAGAATAAGAAGAAGAATGTCAACTTATATTACTAAACTATGCTGATGGGTTTGAGCGAAAGTTGAACGGTTGCATGCGCTTTACCTTCAAATGAAACCAAATGAGCCTAGTAGCGCACTCTATCGCCACTCGACTGTATTAAGCTTTATGAACGAGGCATTTATGAAGAATACAACAAAGTCACAATTAAAATAATCAATGAATACTGTTGTACATTATACATTGTTGTATTTTCTTTTTTTTATAGTAGTTTTGAATATCTCACGGCTGGACTCCCCCATTTATCCCTTCCTCCATAAAGGCCTCCCCCATATTTTTTGTACTCTTATTTTGCGTCACCTCGAACCAGCCATCACAGTGCATATCCAGTTCATCTCGTTACCTACTTACTTCTTTTTAAATTAAAAAACTAAATGACTGTATTCAGTATTAAAAACTAATGCGTTAATAAATATTAGGTAGCCAAACAACAAACTCTAAATTCTTATATACTGAAAATACCATCACAGTGCATGTCCAGTTCATCTCGCTACCTACTTACTTCTTTTTAAATTAAAAAACTAAATGACTGTATTCAGTATTAAAAAGTAATGCCTTAAAAAATATTAGGTTGCCAAGCAACAAACTCTAAATACTTACTCAAAATACCGTGGTCTGACCTGTAACTTAATCTTAATTTCGTCGATCTATCAGGTTTCCTCAGGAACAAGATTATGTCTTGCAACAGCGGATAGGACAACTGACAGTTAAGAACGGATAATATACTCGACGGGCGGATTTAGGTAATTATGTAATTAACAAATACAAGTTAAATCTTTATTTAAGACAACATTGTAGGAAACATTTTGAAATTAAATAGAATGTACAACGTAGCGTAACGTGTTTCAGACGTCCCTGAATGGAATATTCTAACTTAGGACGGCGCGTTCGTGTTCCACGCGCGCCTCAAAGAGATGTCAGCAACAGGAAGGGGACCGCAAGGGCCGATGCCTGCCGGGACTGTTCGAAAGAGATACTGCGGCCCTGGAACACAAAGGGCAAAGAAGGAACATGGATGGGTTTTAGTCAGTAAAAGTCTGACACTCCCTCCCACTCCACCAAGAGCGGGGGGGTTATTTGATGATTTCCCATCCAAAAAAAAAAGACAATAATCAAGATTAAGAGTTAAAATACTTAAGCATGAACATTAATCGTGTCCTAAGACACTACCACACCTTCCTAAAACACCAATCGTGTTGAATATTCAATGAGGGAACAGACAATTTGTTACAATTATAAGGTGGTTAAATAAATAGACTTCATTTGCAAATTAAGTACCAACCAACATGAGATAAATATGTGATGAAACAGGAAGTCTTTCAACTTGTTAATGCAAATCTTAACACCGCAGAGTAAGTATTTAGACGACGTAATTTGTTTAAGTGCCTATGATCAAGTGACGGCTGTTAACATTCTTGCAATATTTCAAATATACTATCTAGTTTGTAAATTTTACCGCATTTGCGAAAACAGTTAATCTTTTTTTTTGTTTTCATTACTGTTTTATTGCGTTTTTGTAATGAATTTTTTCATTGCGTCTTGTGACCAATCAGGTTTTCGGTAGATTCGACAATAACCACCTTCCAACTTGCGCCGCATGCCCTGAGACCTGTGCACTTGATGACTTTATGACCGCGTCAGTTAGCAGAGCAAACGTAGCTGAATTAAAGGTCGAACATAACTGAACTTTTTCCTATCGATATGCTAAGAAAATGCAGTAGATCGTATTATTTGGCATCTTCAATTATGAAATTGCAAGTCTCTGCACCATCATTGTTTTCATTAAGCAACTTTTTGTCTGACACAGTATTTGTCAGTCTGCCTGCAGCATTATCAGTCGAGATTTGATAATTGATCATAAGTTGATATAGCAGTCTTATAAAATGCTTTATAGCTCCTGATTGCTGCAAAAGGAAATCGGTAATCAATGAACGGATCAATGCAGGACATTTGTCCCACCCAGTTTGTCGTTGAAACAGTAGGCATACCATTTTTTGTTTCATAATAACGTTTAAAATGAACTAGTTAAATGTGTTCTTGAGATAAAGCGGTGTACTGATTGGTAAAGACCGTATTTAAAAATACGAATAAGTCGTTCATCAAAAAATTGTCACGTCGCGTCGCCATCAGCTTGTATTTCCTTTTGTAATAAGAGGTTGTGATTTTCCAAGTGAAATAAATTGAATGAGATAGAAAATACAAGAGTAATAAATAAATACATGCGAACGTACAAAAAATAATTCCAATTGAAGAACGCTTGCATAAGAGTCTATCACAGATAAGAGTACAAACGTATGTGTTGTGCAATTAAAATGCCGTTACCACCTAATCTAAACAATGAGAAATTAAAACTGGACACAATCGCATTTTTGTTAAGTGCTTACTTGAAAGTAAAAACCTTTCCGTGTTAAGATAAAGTGAATGTTTTAATTAAAGCTGTCAAGTAACTTTTTACAAAGATAAGGCGAACGATTTTCTGATAATATATCAACTCATATCGGCCTGTTCTAGTTCGTGTATGGCAATTAGTGACCACATTCCTTCAGAAATTGTAGTATTGCTAGAAAATTAATCAAAATTATTTATGTATTCAGTTTAAACCACACACGTTAACTGTAGGTTTTCAAACAGGATGTAGGTAAAGTATCGAAGAATTCACAATATCTTGTAAATATATATCGATAAGTTTAAGTATCATTTTGCCTCAAAATAGGACTTAAAACATGATTCAATTCACAAAATTCAATTACATGATTCAATATACAATTTCTAAAGAGGGATTTGTTTGTATATTTTGTTAATTATTTATTTGTAGCAGATTATGGTTTTCGTCCCACTGCAAGGCAGATGCCTCCCTTTCTTCTCTCCAATTCTCTCTAGTTTGAGCTAGTCTGGACCAATCCTGTCTGTAGATGTCAAGCTAGACCCGTTATCGTCACCGGAGCCTGCCGCGATGTCGCCGGACGTCATACGGGGCCCAGATTGTGGTGGATTTAGCCTATGTTCCGTTCGACATGTTTGTATAGAAGACTGCAGTTCAAATGGAACTGTATATAATTATTTTTTTGTGTAATAATTAAAATCACTATTCACGAATGCAACGAATAAACTTTTTAATATTTAAAATTTTATATTTTGTATTATAGAAAAAATGCTACGATTAATTGACAAGACATTTACTGTCCTAATGTTGTTTCAAGTTTTTGCTGACCCTATACGTTTCGACCACAACCCAATCTGTGATCAACAGATTTAACCGCAGAACCTTTTTCTCACGACAATCAATTTATGAAGTAGAGCAGATATGTACTTATTTTCAATATTTGGTCAACCGTTTGATATAAAGGTATTATTATAAGGATTTAATGGTCTATCAGTTATTAACTGGCTACGATTGGCTATAATTTTAGTTAATGTCTTTTAAGTTCCGCAGGTCTTTATTGCGCCTTTATTTGGTAACTAGTCAATGCTTTTATTGCTATAAGTTCATATTGACCACCTACCTGTAGATATGATAAAAATGTTGTACCGATCAGCTTCTTGTTCGTAAGTGCATTCTTGTGAATTCTGTTATGTAATGTTCTATAAAAGATATTTTAAAGTAACAGTTACCTTCACTTTCACGAGTTCCTTATTGGTTTTATTCTGGTTTTGAATGCATCTGCAGCACTCCGCAATTCGGTTGACTTTCGACGTGAAATCAACTGTATGGCTTGCACGGGTTCAGGAACTCCATACTGCAAGGCACACTTTTATGCACCCTGGGTAACGGCATTAGCTTGGATCAGCTAGTAAAAATGTGGTTAGGTGTTACCAATCCAGTGCATTGCTTTTAAGTGTGTCATGAGCCATGAGTACTAACCCGTTTCATATACCTAAATATCAATACCATAAATGACATTTCAACCACCATAGCGGAAACCTTTCTCTGGGCCCTGATTAGGGACATGTATTGCGCGTGCCCGGCGCGTGGCACAAAGCGGGCGCATTGCGACAATGCCGACGGTGTCATGGCCGCCAGTGAACGGCATGTGCAACATAAAATAAAACATAACAGTACGCGTAAATCGTGGGACATTAATGTCACACTTTGATCATATTCGGAGCAACTTGCTCTCGTATTACTTTTTAGGGACTGGACCAATTTGATGATTGACAAATACTGTAAATTAATTGGTCAGTAAAGCTCTTTGTGTTATGTTTTTCCCTGGAAAAAGCTCACATTTGGCAAAGCTTGAGGCGTAATCAAATTAGGTTTGTCTCCACCGATCGCGGTATTAGATTTGCTAAACCGAGTCAAATTGAAGCTTCGTGCAAGTCAAAATTGCAAATTTATACAAGGACCGGTCGTTCACGCGCATAAAATGCATCAATTTGCATTTATAATTTTTTAATTTATCGTAGAGGTTAGATATTTTGTTTTACTTGTAAAGCCGATTCCTTGAATTGACCTATAGGATTTCCTGGAAGTTGTAGGGCGACGGTAATAGTTGGATAGGTGGTAGCTAAAAGAGAGCACAGAAACACCAGAGCTTGCAATTCAAAAGGTAGATGACGTACAGCGGGTGAAGTCGGGCTGATGATACTGACGCCCAACAGAAGATTGAATTCAGCAGAGGATGATGATGATTTAGATTCTTCTTTTCCTTTTTCTTATTATCTACTAGGTTAATCGCCACGATGAAAAAAGCCTTGTTAACCTGCTTTCCTGATAAAATCATATTATAAACTATGCATGTGGTAGGTACGTACATTTAGCTGTCAGTTTCCCGTCAGATTTGTTTAAAAAATTCTGCAGAAAACTTTACGTGTCTCATTTCATTCAAGCAGTTACATAAAAGGACTACATAAAAATGAAAGTAAGTACCTTTCGGCACCGAGACAAAGCCACGGCCGTCTAGTTTGGTACCTACACAATCTGACCTAATTACTATTCTTAGTATAGGAATATCGTGTATTGCTGCTTATAAAAATATCTCCAAACGTCCTTGTGAGGTAATGTGGCACCGACACTCCCACTCGCTCCAGTTTCCGAGGCTTTGGACTTTCACTATCATTGTGAGACCGTTTTGCGCAACGTGTATACTGCATGCGTAATGCATGTGTTAAAATTTCGATTTCAGGTCTATTTTTTGGATTATTTTTATTGATTTCTGAAATTAATATTTTTTTTAGGATCTGTCTAAACCTAATAAGGCTAGTCACAAAAATATTTCAGTCTTAACTAGTTTTTAAAGTTATTTCTGAAAAGAGGACAAATAAATCAGTGGTACGTAAAAATAAAATGCATTTTAATTTACAGAAACGTTTCAGTCAATTAGTTTAGTGAACTTTGGTTCTAATTCTCCACAATAAGGACTAACAGTGAAAAAAATCACTTGTTACAAAATAACAATAAATAATTTGATTAATTCACTTCAGTCTACTTCAATTTATCCTATCAATACTTTAATCTTACAATCTATCACGGCTTTGGCCTGAATAGTTACACAAATATAAATAATCTAATTTGTATTTATAACAAATAACTTAAATATCGAACATATCTAACAGGTTTATGACGGGTTTTCGTTTCTTTACAACTTTTCGAACAACCTCCTTCGGTGCTGTTCCTCGAGTGGAACTGGGGTACCTGTCATCCTGTGACGTATCATCGTAGTTACTCAAATACTGGGGACGCTCGTATTCATCCTCGGGTGCTCTGTAATCGTAGGGTTCGACAGTAGGTGCAGGCTTCTTCAGTTTCTTCTTAGGAACTAAAACATAGTCACTTAAATCTTCGCTAGGAAAGCGGTGCTCTGGTTCTCGTGGTTTATAGGGCCTCTTCTTTTTAGGTCTGGAAGGAACTTCATCTGGAAAGTACTTTTCAGGTGCTGGCACATCAGGCATTGCTGGAAACGTATATTTATGTGATGTAGGTTTGACATCAGTATCGTCGTACTTATGCCCCTTAAAGTTTCCGTTGCCATAGTGCTTTGTGACGTATCTGTCAAAGTCGTAACTCGGTTCAGCGTATTTGTCGTAAGTATCTCTATAGGTATCTGAGGGAAATGGTGGATACTTCTTATTCAATTCTAAATCTACAATGTTTGAATACAAATTGTCTCTGTTATTGTGACTTTCTTTTCTAGTTTTGGTTTTGCAATTCGGGTCGGAACTGTATCCGACGTGACTTTGTGGCTCAAATTCTGAGAATTCATCGCGTGGATGTTTAATTGAAATACTGTGCGTGTAGTCGCTTGGTTCTGAGTCTAACGGCTGGTCCGCATATGATGGATACTTATTTCTTTTCTTATTCGAGTATTCTTTGCGGACTGGTTCGTAGCTTGGCTTCTTAGTTGGTCTTCTTCTTTCATAGTAATCCTCGTCTGCATCTTCTGAAAAGTCGTAATACTTATCATAATCTCGCATGGCTTTCTCTTCAATTATACTCCGTCCTAGTTCTTCAGAATCGAATCTTTGGTTTTCAGTGTTAACAACGGCTTGAAACCCTGTGTTCGGTCCTGCTGAATATTCAACGGTCCTTGTGGAGCCATCTGGTTCTACTACACTGTAGTGACCTGTAATATAGAGAAATAGTGTTAAATTCTGTGAAACCTCTGCCTGATAATTATTGTTTGCTGTAACCCGGAATCACTCACTGTTCATCCTTTAAAATCTTTATATACGGGGTGTAAACAGACCCTTCACCAAGCCGTCAACCAAGCATTCTGTACATCAAACTAAGTAACTTTACGCAAAAAATTTTGCTGGGAAACGAAATTTTTTTTTGGGGTCAAAAATCACATTTTACGGTAAAACTCATTATAATGCGCTCAAACTTATTGCTGATGGATGCTTTGAATAGTAAACGGACCATGGAGGTAATTGGAGTAAAGTTAGAACCTTAAAAAGTAGTATTTAAAAAAAAACTTGTGAAAAAATTGGAACTTTGACCCCCAATACCTCCGTAACTAGAAGGTTCCCAGGTATGGTCCAGAACAAAAAAATGATCACAATGACGAGGAGAACAAGTGCCTTTCGGCTTCGTTAAGGGTCTTTTTACACCCTTTATTTTGAAAGCTATCAAATTGTTTTATGTCTCGGAGACTCTAACTTTGTAAGTTAATATTATATTATCAACACGTTACACGTTAGCAGACATATACTGATTTCTCTTATGCAATTAATTACCTTTAACAGTGTCACCATCTCTTGACTCCCACACGCTCTTCACGTCTCCAGTTTTGCCATCAGCCACTCCATAGCTGAACGAGTAGGTCGATTTTCCCTGACAAGAAAAAAAAAACAAAGCATTCGCTTATTAATTCAAACGATAATTTTTTTACGACTACTACAATTACATTGTGATGTTACTATACATAAAAAAAACTTTGAAGAATGTGTGAAGCGATAGCTTGCGTGTAATAATTCGGTATTTTAGTCATTATGACAATTGATTGCATGTCCAGCTATTTCAGTTTAATATTCTGAATAAGTAATGAGGGTTTTAATCGTTTCCATAACGAAGGTATGCAGGTAATTACAATCAGGTAGAGTAAGTGTATTAATGTCTGGCTGTCCGTCAAATCGTTAGGCGTAACGCGTGCGGCATTTATCACTCTCGATCACGACTGGCGGTTGCCCAACTGAGGTTAGATTGTTCTAAATGATTCTAGATTGGTACGTGTATAGAAAATACAATGGTACTTATTTAAGACAGAGCCTCCAGATTGTTTGTGATAGTATATTTAGTATTGAATTGAAATAGAGAGCTGAAAAACTAATTAACATACCAACAACACCTATCCAAATCAAGTGTGAAGTTCAAACAACCTTGTAGTTATACCGTAATTGAATTTAAAAGACTAATTAAAGTAATCAGATTGAATTTGATTTACCCAAATCCATAATATTTCTCCAATCATCAAAATGTAAATTCCCCTAGACAAGTTTCACGGTGTTTGTAAACATTGGCGGTATAAATGTCACTAGTTGGCGGCCATCTTCTCGCCAAGTTCAAGATGAACCAGGTGGGTGCGCTTGCGCATCGCGCGCCGTTACTCAATGTCAATGACGGATCGTTCACTTTCGTTTGTTTCCGCTTCGATTCGCTCAACACGATTCACTTTTTTTGTCGTCGTTGTTCTTTATTCATAATTCACACTTCTCGTGATAAATGTGAGACGTGCAGCGTGATTTTTGGCGTGTATTAATCTACCATTTTAATTAATCGTGTAAACTACATGTAACTGCACGTTCTCGGATATGGAAACTGTCATCGATAACGCTATTATTGAACAAATTGAAGCGCATAATTACATTAAAATCGAAAGTAAAGAAACTTTTATTTAGTAAAAAATCCGGTGACAACGTACTAATTAGCGACCATTCGTGTTCCTCACTCCTGCAATTATGATTTGCATAATATTGAGAAAAAAAATTAAAAGCGACCAAGTAGAGCAGTGTAACAGTTCAACTAGTCGTGTTGCTTTGAGAAAAGTGGGTGAACAAGACAACCGCGGCCGCATACGTTTCGACATTCAGCGACCACTTTCGATAGTGCGAGTATTTGTGTGTTTTGACATGTCGCAAGCGTGGTGATAAGCGTACGTTGCCTACCTATTTTTAGAGCAAAAAGTTTGCTAGATCTAGAGCTAGAATTTCATTGATACAGTGAGCCCAATTAGAGCAGGTGGCAGCGAATGTGGAAGGCCGTCCATCGGAATTAATGGTGCACATGTCAGCATTGAATATCATGGAATTCCAATCACCTGCCAACCTCAAGATCTGAGTAGGCTTACGGATAGCCTAGACATTTTGTTTCAAATTGTTCAGATTGAATGATATCAAGTGTTGGTATCAAGTGTGAGTATTTAAGTTTTCTAAAAAGGCCATTTCATATTTCCGCAACAAATGCTAAAAATCCATCTAGTTTTACCAACGTTGCTACAGTAAAACTGTAGTGAGAGGTTTTTTTTTTAATTGCAATAATCTCGAACAACATAGACTTTTACGTCTCTCGTCATTCTGATCAATCTCAAAAACAAAGTATGCAGAGTTTACAATTTTACGAAATACAATGATCGCTTTTGGAAACATAATGCTTAATACTTTTCTATTGCACCTACCACTGATTATTAAGATTGATTATATCTTTTTAATTATAATATAATCAAATTGCTTACGCAATAAATAATAACAGCTTATCCTATTTAATAATAGAAAGAGAACGCAACCCAGATGATAAACAATAACAGACTTAAAATGCAAAAACTGATTAGTATCTTTATTATGTACAGAACGTTTAATAGAAAGTGTTAAGCGTAGCTATTGTTATGATGAATAGCTAAGTAAGACTGGTAGTTATGCTGTCCACAACTATAATTGTAAAATATGGTAATGTCTTTAGCAAAATGTATGAATAATTTAAACAAGTTGTATACATTCTTCGAATAAGTTAGTGTAAATCTGATCTGAAAAGAAAAGTAAAATGCAAAATACTAAAGAAAGGTAAATGAGAATTTTGCCAAATTGCTTTTATTTTGCATTTTACCTTTCTCATTTTTTCTTTTTTCCTTATTTCTAACTTTAGATATTATTTTGAAAGTCTTAAGCCCGTTAGTATTAACGAAGGACGAACTAGCATACAACTTTTTATCCTATATTAACAACTCTATGTATGATTTTCATAAAAATCTTTTTTAGTTCTCGCTTTTGCCATATAAGGAACTCTTGGACAAAATTTCAATTTATCTGTCAGTGTGTGAAATAATTAATTTAAAAATTACATTAAGCTCCTAGCTTACCATATTATTAACAGGTAACACCTGGATGAAACAATGCTTTAAAGTTATAAAAAATAGATACAAATCGTACTCTTGACTGATACTCAGGTAGGAACTCAAGTGTGACATTTTTTTCAACGTAAAATTGTTACAAGGAACAAAATTCACGCTTTATTTCACACTCAACAACTGCTAATTAACCATTTAATTTCACAAAGAAATTAAAAGATTATAATGCGCATATACAAGCAATTAATTAGGAAAGAAAATTAGATATTCATTTAAGTAATCATAAGCTGTAATTACAATTTCGACGCCAACTAGTAAACTTGAAGCAAAGCAGTGGGTCTAATCCAGACTGGTACATTACTTTCTGTTATTATTTCATCACCACTGCGCTCAAAACGGTACAGAAAAAACTTCTGAGAAAACCGTCAGTACACCAGTCACGAGCACCAATATGTAAACACTTCACAAATTTTTAAGTGTTTTTCTCCTACTGTTCTCATTAAAATTTCATGTTGTTACGAACATAGTATTCTGGAACTCATATTTTTATGAAAAAGATCCTATCTCCAAGTTACAATCCTTATTTCTCGCGGAAATTTAAAAATTTAGGAAATTGTATACATATTGGTGCTCGTGACTGTACTACAAGCCAAAATTTGAAGACCCATAACATCTACCAACCCGCACTGTGTCCACGTGGTGGATTACAGCCCACTCATTTTCTTAGAAAGGAGGCCTGTGTCCCAGCAATGGGAACATTATAGGGTGATTATGCCATGCTAGTGAACTTGAATCACATGCGCGTGCGACTATCACTAGAGTATTATAGTGAAACTTGCGTGCTATCGTGTCTGTGCTCGCAATAAATATTTTTTTATAGGCTAACATATCAGTATCGGTAAACCGATGTTGATTACTGAATGTAAAATAGGCAATTTGAATCATTTATGAAAGTTTTTTTTATTGTTTGGAAAATGGCTAGAAGCTATGCACCCCTCAAGTAATCAGCAATTTCCCAAATTAATAAATTAGAGATGTTTAAAAACACGCATGATTTATTTTTCCAAAAGCCTATTTTTTGTCCTATTGTTCTAATGAATCGTCAAAATATATTATTGTATTCAATTAATTTTAACTTTGAACTAAACGTCATTAAATTTTAATTTGTGTAAAGCTAAGAAAAATTACATGAAACCTAACTCTCCATGCTTTTACCAGGCACTTCATAAATTAAAATAAGTAACCTTTTGAATAAAACTAATTGAAGAAAAAAAAAATGTTCACTCACTTTATCCGACGTCTCTTCGATTGTATCTTCAATAAATTCACCTTCTTGACAATTGGTTGCTAACAAATTTGCCAAGAGGATCTAGAAATTACGAAAGTATATTTTAGTAATCTTAAACAGCATTAGTACTACTAAACTAAAACTCATAGCAATGAGCATTTAATTAAGTTAATCAATACAAAGAAATATTATTATTGTGCACCAAAGGCTGAATAACTAAATTAGTTCAGCAACTACTACAATAAAGCAACTAATGAAACTACTGTAATCGACTGTTTACTCAATGAAATTAATAATAAAAAATGACGTACCAATATCACAAGCGCTTTATCCATGATTATTGTGTACCACCACATAAAGTCACGTCACGATATTACAAAACAAAAACACAAGAAAAAAATCAAATAAAAACTATAAACTTGTCCATTTCAAGGTTGAGGCTAGATAAAGACGAGCCGCGGCAACCACCACCTACCTATTTATAAACGCACACAGGAACACCCCCCGGGCGTGCGTGAACCAACACTCACACACACTCGTACACCCCCACATTCAAACGCTACAATTACTCAACTAGGATGCGATACATTTAATTGTAGATCAGCTACCGGTAACGATCTGATAATTGTACCTTACACTTAAATGAAGAAATAGCCACAAATTAAACTTTTTATTGTTTTTCGATCCGTTCCCGAAACTGAGGTCTGCATTTGGGGACAAGTATAACTCTATACGATTCAGCAGTGAAAAGCGATAGGCAAAGCAAAGTTGGTATGCTGACAAAGATTGGTCTACGATAGGTCTGAAAGTGCGTTCAGTCAATGACCTAAGGTCTTGTTGAAAACCTGAAGAAGCTCAGCGTAGAATAGAAAATGTTTAAGGTCTATTGATGATGTTGAAGATTCTCCGAATACCATCGACCTTACACTTGCTGGAGTATCCAAATTATGTCCCTACAGCTGCACTTTAGGGGACGTGTAAAGGACGCCACTGACGCCGCGAGGCTACTACTGAGTCCATGTAATATGACAAGATCTACCATCGAAATAAAAAATGAAGAATATCAGCCACCGTAGAAAAACTGAAATTTTAATAAATACCAATGAAGATGATCATTTCATAATCAACTAAGCATGCAAATCAAGGAAAGCGAGCGCTTTCAGCTGCGATGGCATGACAGTCAGTGTCGTTACGCGTAACGCACTATCGTAAGTGTCTTAATTTGCAATGGTAATTGTTATCTGACTGTATATTACGATATTGAGAGCTGGTTTAAATATTGTAGACCTTGACATGAAGGTGGATAATGAAAGTACGGACTGTTGTGACTAAAAGTTTTCGGCAGTGCTTTCGGTGGATTGCCATTTCATATATTCTTATAGAACAACTACTATTACTATAGTAGTGTACTGAAGAATAAGCAGCAGACTTAATTTGTGGTAAAAACCAATGACCATTGATGGAACCCGTCTGGTTCATCCGAATTTAGAGGTACATTTCAGACACATGTACATAAAATATGTTATGCTGATGGAATTATTTTACTATAAAATGCAAGAAAGACGGAAGATTTTTAGTAAAAATATTTTATTTTGTGGATACTTCCATCTTAGTGTACCTACTCTACCAAAATCAGTTACATAAGAGCCTTATCAACTGAAAAAAATATTCAAGAACCTACATCAACTTTAGGCATTTCTTGACTTTCAAACGTAATTCACCATGTCCAGTAAGAAATTAAATTAAACTCATAGTCGAAGAACCTTCCTCGACATTTTTCCGGTATGCACCCGGAATGGCAAAAAGATAAAGTGCTCGATAATCTAAGTTACAAAGAAACAACCGATGTTAGAACTAGATTAATAACATTGTTAACTTACAGTAACAGGTAAGTGTATTTTAAAAAAGTGGCATAGCATGCATCTATCATTGTAGTCTAAACAATAGTCAAACGAAAGTAATTTATTGGCAGTACTGAAGTAAAGCCGTTTCTTCGGCATAGTTTTAGGCTAATATCCTGATCGGCTGTTCGGTCTGTTGAAGCGTAAAAGGCGATGCGGCGACACCCGCCGGCGTCATCCGTTAATAACTAAAACCACCTCCACATTACATGCATAGAAATCGTGCGGCCGTAAATTTCAGCAAATTGACAAAATGTCTCTACGTTTTCCAAGTGTCGTATCCATTACTAAGCGTAATAATTTAATCAACATTGCTTCAATTTAGGATTGTTTGTCGGGTATTAGTGTTAATCACGACGAGTGGAACTAAAACGATGAAGTTTAGGACTTAGGCGTATTACCGCGGCTCATGACGTGTACGTGTGAACGTCCTTGTTATATTTATTAATCGCCGCTCAACAATGTTTCATGCATGGACTCCTTCTGTAACGATGATGAATTTGATCAGGAAAAGCGGCTTAATTCATCACTTTCCTTTGTGAGTGAACAAAAAATTGAGACACACTTCTAGAAAAATATTTTCTTTATTCTTCATCCCGCAGTATCAAAACTATCAACGATTCTTCGTTAATTTATAGGCCTTATAAACTATTACATTACTAGTTATCTTTGTGACAACTATTTCGTTAGGTACATATTATATTATAAATAATACATCGAAGTTAATATCACAGTCTGGCACTGGTTTCAGAAGTTTTCAGGTTTATGATCAAACTTAAATCAGTGCCATCTATTGGGTAGCGTGGGAACTACTTGGCGAGTTCAGCAGCGCTATCTAGTAGTGGGAGTGGTAACCACCAGAGCTGTGTGTGTTGTAGTGTTGTGGGTGCTGCGCTTTGCCGATACGCTTGACCACGGCGTTGAAGCCATTGATCTTGTCGGCGGTGTACTCGACGATACGAGTGGTGCCATCGGGCTCGGCGAGAGAATATGCACCTGGGAAGTCGGATTGTGTCAGTATGGCAGAATAGCAACTTCTATGTGAATATGAAGTAGATGCTTAGGTTACGTAATATTAGAGTTATTATGTGACTTCTAATTGATTGAAATTCTTGTTAGAATTATGAACATAAAACAGTGAATTAATGAAAATAGAGCCTTAACATGCGCTCTTCCTCATATTGTCAAGAATTGAAGAACCCTATCGATCTGATTCCCGTATGCATTTTGATCAATGTAGAAGACAGCTAGCAGTACAAGCATTACATTTCCACGATAAGGCTTCAAGCTAAGTAAAAATGAAACCACCATACCTTTGACAACATCACCGTCCCGGCTCTCCCATTGCGTCTTGTGGTCGCCAGTGTGAGGGTCCGCTACTGCGTAGTCGAATGAATACTTCGGGTATGACTGAAAATATTTCAATGTAAATATTAGCACATTATGTAAAAGTAAAACAAAAACAAAAGTTGAATTTCAAGTAATTATATTTAAATTATATTTAATTCTTCTTAATTGTTAAATAAAGATTATGATTGTTATTGCCCTACTTTACCCGTTTTAAAATTGATTGTGTTATAAGTTTGTAAAGCTATTATTTTATTTATCCAAGTTAAGTCAAATGTAAACAAATTAACCTTGATTGATTGAACACTAATTTACAGAGACCTGCCTGTACAATACATTATGTAACTTATATTGTAATAATGTGTAATTAATCACATTATATTACAATAAGGAAATGGGACATAAAGATTAAGTCAATGTTTTTTTGCGCAACACGTTGAACCAGACAGACACTGCAAAATCGCAGAGTAAAAGACATCAACGCGCTCGAGCACCTAACAACAATGACACAATAATTTTATTGATAGACTAGCTTTTGCCCGCGACCTTCGTTCACGTGAAATTATTATATAAAAAATATTACTTCCCTTTTTTTATCGGAATTTGATAAAAAAATCAAGGGTTTTAATGTACACGCAATTTATAATTTTAATGTATGTGCACGGAACCCTAATTATTTTTGTAAAGTAAAAGTAAGCCTAAGTTAGACCTTAGAACATCAGCTAAAAACTCTCGTCAAAATCGGTCCAGTCGTTTCGGGGATTAGTCGAAACAAACAGACAGACAGACAAAAATGGCAAAAAGGAAAAAATTGTTATAAGTGCCATATATAATTATTTTCATATGCATTCAATACAAAGCTGTTATATTGATATTACAAACAGACACTTCAATTTTATTTATTTGTATAGATGTCTATGATATCTAGTAGAAAAATTGTGACAGAATCTCTGAATTACAAATAAACAGAGCACTTCTGAGTCAAAATTAATACAAACACGAAACAACTCGAAATCTGCCTGCAGTGCCTACGAGTCGAATTTTAAATTAATTACATTACCATTTAGCCCGACAAAGTCTTAATATTCTGTCAATAAGAAATTATCAAGACGTGCGAGGCGCCCAGCTATGTGCTAGGACAGACTGGGGTGGAAAGTGGAGAACAGGAATCTGTAATGCAACTTGGGACAGGCCTAATGTCTAGCGATACCGAATAGAACCGATAAGCTGAGTTAAATAAAGAAACTATTTCGAATAACAAGATATCAACAAAAACATCATGATAAATCCTTGCACATAGGATATCGTTGGACCATCCCTATTAAATAGACCAAGAAACAGTCCCTTACAATTTCGTAAGTCCAAATTCATAGTATCCGACATCAAGTAGTGTAATGAGGCGACTCATATCCGAATTTCCTCAAACTTCACAATACAAATGACAAATGTGACGCAAGCCCTTAAGTATGGGACGTCATGGTGTCTAAACATCATAAGCGTGACGACTTATATCTTTAACCACAAGAGAATTTAGGCCTTATGGCTTCTGGAATAAATCGTAATTCGGTATACAGCAAAATGGTGTGGCATATTTTTTAATACGAGCGTATTTAGATCTTATGTTTTTGAGAATATAGTAAAGTTTTGAAACTGAGCAGTAAGATATTATGATTAAAATGCTTGAATGTTGTGACGTTTTATAATACATTATGATTTTATCAGCGTATTAATCAGAGCGTTTCATGTAAACAAAAGAGATAAATCATTGATAGTTTGAAGTATCAAGAAGATTCTTAGTAAAACGGTAGGCTTGCATTAAAAATACCTATTGTCATTTTGCTTGATTTTGAAGTTTTTGTGTGGTGTTTAACAATAATTAAGGACATCAGTAAAAGCAAGATTTTTGAAATAAAATCAAATTTTATTTTCAATGATCTGATATCATAAGATTTACTTCTAATTGGTATTTGTTAAAGATAAATAGGAAATCAAATCAAGTATCATACGAATTATCTATTACTATCAATAACAATAAACTGCAATCAAACAATACACAGACTACATGAAACCTAAAATAATACGAAAACTAAAATTTCACTACAGACCTTCTTCATGAATTTATCGTTAGAAATTGCTATGAAAAATATAAAATATCATTGTGTTAACAGCATGTATTGTAAAAGAAAAGGGAGGACCTTGTCATGTAGTCGTACACACCACTGCAGGACGAGCCTCCCTTGCCTTTTTTCACTCAACTCAATCCAGAACCTATAATGGACCAATCCCGCCAACAGGCATCAATATCGTACTGGTTCATTAAAACAATACTACTTACATAATAATCCTGGCCATGCCCACCGCCATAATCAGCCTGTACAGGGTAGTAGCCGCCACTGTAGCCTGCTTGGCCACCGCTGTAGCCTCCATGGCCACCGCTGTAGCCTGATAGGCCACCGCCATAACCAGCGCCTATGTAGCCGGCGTTAGCAGCAGCGCACACCGCGACGAACAAAACAACCTGGAATTAGAGAATAGTGGAAGTTAGGAACGAGCATAAAACATGTACCAGGTACAAAATTTGCAAATTCAATGTTTTAAAATATTTGGTATTGGTAGATATCTATCTGTAAAATACTGGTATTCTAGTATTAAGGCGACGCCATTATGCTTAGTGAATGGTTCTATATCCGAATGGTATTGTTAAGGCACGCTCTGTTTTTCGTTCTAGCAGCCGTCATTTGCATCAGTTCGAAGCTACGGAAAAGGATAAGAGCATGGAAAAATGTGATTCCGTGCTGCTAGATGAGACGAAACCCTAAGTTACTTATTGTCGTAGTACTAAGCAATAATCATGACGAATCTAAGAAACTTTACATGGCTCTTACTCGGATTCTTTAAAATATTCCAAAGGTTTTCGTTTATTATGTTGCCTTGGGGGATTGGAAAAAAAAACCCCACGATAGAATCGCCTGTTCATTTTATTCGACTTGTAAGTCAGAGTGTAACATTGCTCTTTAAATAACAAGGGGCTGGGGGTCAGTCGCTTCGAGTGGAGCCAGTATTTGCCAAGCTGGTCTGAATTGGCGGTAATTCAGATGTACCTAATGCGCAAGAGCGTTAAATGCGAAACAATTGCAGCATAATTTAGGAATAATAAGAAAAACTTTTACAAAAACTTTCAAAGGATCTAAATAAGCTTTACAATTTCATACATCAATCCAAAGCCTTTTTGACTGTTTCAGCACCATTTTCGCTGATAGAACTTCATTTTATTTATGTTCTCTACATCAACAACATTAAACCAAACTACATCAACTAACATTGACCTTCACAAGGATTAAAACACACGAATCAAATCGCTCTAAATAACAATAGAACTACGACCAAGAAAATTCGCACAAATTATGACAGTGACATTTAAGGTCAGTGTTCCACAGGTCAAGTTAGAATCATTCCATTCATAACTGAGGGCATCAATGTTGTTACACACGATCACGTACCGATATTAGTACATTTAGCACGTTATGGATATTATCTAGAACAATAGGACAAGCAAAAACAAACGCAGGAAGTTTTGAACTTATAAATATTATACATTCGTGTCGTAGTTATGGGTGTGTCAATTTCGGAGAATATTAGGACAATAATGATTATAAGCAAATACTTAGATGTGAAATTCTGGATGGATCCAGATCAAGAACTCTTCCCGGAAAAAAAATGTCGACTGTTACATTAATATTCTCAATAAAATAAAAAAGGTCTTTCCTGATTTCACAGAACAGCAAACTAATATATTAATTAAAGGGTGACTTAATCAGCCTTTTTTTATGGAAAATCATCACATAACCCCCCCTGCTCTGGGTGGAGTGGGAGGAAGTGTCCCCTCTCTAACTTCTAAAGTAAGAGAGAGGAGGAAAGTTCTGAAAAATGTAGGACTGTAGAACGTAAAAAAAACCTAACGTAAAAAAAACTTTCAACGAAAATTGGTTTGGATAAGATTTGTTGTTTAGTTTTTGAGATATGGGACTTTTCCATCAAACTACAGCAGTAACTTTGTTCTTCATTAACATACTATGAAAAACATATTTAGTTTTACTGTTGAATGTAATATAATACAACATATTGTTTAACAATATATTGTTTGGTGCTACGGAACCCTGTGAGCGTGTGAGTACAACTCGCACTTGGCTGTATTGTAACTCTATAGATAGTTACATGTACATAATTATATTTAGTAAAAGAAAATAAAAGTGCAAACAAAATGCTGCACGTACTGTTTTAAAATAGTTTCTTTTATGGGTCAGTCAGTTTCAGTTAATGATTTTACTCAACCTGACCAAGTTTAGAAACAACATTTTTTCAGTCGCAACTAACACACCTGAAACTTCATAATCTTGCACTCCACTCTAATTTTTATATTCGACTCGCAAGTATGAACTTAACATTGATACCGATTATCCCATTTCAAAATGAAATGCAATACTTCAATGTGTATGGACTAACAATGATTAGAAGTACCATCAGTACGGGAGGTACTAGTTACATAAAGGGTATGTGAATTCATGTTTGGAAATGACAATTGAAGAACAATACAACACAATTGTGAACATAGTAATTATGTATAAGCAAAAACGCATACTCCATGGAATGTATTGAGTAGGATACCATTCGTTACGTACGACAAAAAAAGAAAAATAAGTTTTCCATAACCACATAATCGATTACGTGTTTGTCACATGTAACATCGATATTTCCCATAACTTTACGTGTTACGTTTATTCGTATAACAAGGTTTGTTAAATATACCGTAACGATGAAGAGTACGTGGTTTTTGTGACATGTCGTAAGCAGCATTTGTCACACAAATAACCGTTTTCAAGCCGTTTGATAACTAAATAAATGTACCGAAACGGTTTTACAATTTATTTGTAGGTGCTGAAAGTGTTACATCACTTTAATTTACAGCAAAATTTCTTGATAGGTTTAAATATGTACTCTGAAACTAGGCATTGTGAAAACCTAGTCAGAAATGGATATTAAGGCGATCTATTTTTTATCGTGTCATTTTTTTATGTAATCGTCAATAGAAAGCTTACTGTACTTTTTAGGAATACTCAATTGGTTTATTGGTTTTTTATTTATGTATTCAACGATTCTTTCGTATGTCAATAAGAATTACGTGATGTTAAACTTGCTACGGGTCGCATTTTTTTTACAATAGAAATGTTTGAGTGTAATATTTCTGCATGAGAGGTTGGTTCAAAAGCGGCAATTCTGATTAAAATTTAAATGAATTTCTAGGAAGATAATACTTACAAAAGAAAGAAAGGGAGTAAATAAGGTGGACGTAGAGATCTAAACATAAAAGAAGAAGATTTCTAGTAGGAAAACGGCAAGAGACAATTGGAAAACAGGGGACAATAATTGACTGATCAAGTTATCAAATTGGGAGTAATTAGTGTAACCTTTTTTGATATTAACAAGGCACATAAGCTATATGTATAACAGGCATTTTACAATTGAGAGCCTGAAAAGTGTACTAGAAAATGAAGGGTGATAACTAGGGATCGGGTATTCGGATGCATATTTACCTAAAGTTTGAGTGTTGACAAGTATAGAGTTACATAGTTCTTTTTTTTCATTTTAGTGTTTTATTACAAATGAATTGTCATATTTACCATTTTGTCCTATACGAATACTCAGCAGCAAAATTTTAAATTGTATAATTTTGTATTTTAACGTGTTATTTTCAACAAATTTCTTGCCTGGTTTCAAATAGATTTTAAATATTCACTACGCTTATCAGCACTACATTTTATACACACTGTATCATTTATAAAATACCGCTATCCTGACAAAAACTGGCATTTTAAGAAGCCACTTCCATAATTTCGTACCTTAAGCAGAAAAAAACGTACTTTAGGTAAATATGCATCCGAATATCCGATCACTAGTGATAACCCTTAATTTTAGAGCTTTCCACGATTTTTGAATTGATTTAAGAGAATTCTGAGAGTACTAATATTTATTTTCTCTTTCTAACTTCGCCTCGGTAATTGATTTATGAAATAAAAAAGACTAATTCTCCTAAATAAACCAGGATATCAATTTCCGTTACGATATTGCGAATAGATGTTGAACGTTTTTACGTTCTACGAGTACATCTATTCGCAATATCATCTCAGTGACAAATGTCAAAAACTTGTCAAAGATTTAATTACATTTTTAACAGATTCAGATTGAGATTCGAATAATACGAACATTTTTAAAAATACCTACGGAAATCACCCTTCAGAACTCGAACTAATTTGAACTTAGTTCTGCCAAAACTCACATCAAAACTGATTCCGTTTTTCGAAGTTTGGATAGCTATCTATCCTAACTACTGATTTTGGATAGTTGACGCAGATAAATTTCAAATTATCTACTAGATAGTAATGTTCTATTTTATACAGAGTGTAAATAGACCCTTCACGAAGCCGTCAACCAAGCATTCTGTACATCAAACTAAGTAACTTAACGCAATTTATTGCTGGGAAACGACTTTTTTTTTTGGGGTGAAAAATCACGTTTTACGGTAAAACTCAATGTAACGCACTCAAAAAATTGTGCTGATGGATGGATTGAATAGTAGGGGGGTCGTGAAGGTGTTTTAAGTAAAAATCTTACATTAGAAACATGTATTTTAAAAAAAACTTGTGAAAAAGTTGGAACTTTGACCCCCAATATCTCCGTAACTAGAAGGTTAGCAGGTATGGTGTAGAACAAAAAATGATCGCAATAACGGGGAGAACAAGTACCTTTCGGCTTCGTTAAGGGTCTTTTTACACCCTTTATAACTTAGAATTTTGATAGCTTATTAAAAATAGATAGTGAATTAGCTTATGTTGGCAGAAGTGAGTCCAATTATCAAAAAAATACGCACAAATCACCACACTTACTTGGAAGGCACGCATTTTCACAGTAGCTAGGTCACTTTCGTCCTCTTCAGCGATGCCGACAGGAGCTGAACTGACACTGGTGCAGGTCTCAGCAGCCCACTGTATTTATAACAAGCACCTCTGTTGCACCATCATCGTCAGTGCGTGCGGCTGTAGCGTCGTGTGGCGTCCGTATCGGTCTCGTAGACGGATGTGTAGAGGCTTGTTCATGTTGTTGTATGTAACTGGAGATTTTTAGAGCAAATCTAAATGGGTTTTTAAGGAGTCACCGTTGATTATACGGGTTGAAAAACGAACCAACAGAGTATCCCAATGAAAGAATATAAAAATCAAATTTAGAAGTGTTGGTCATATTTCGATTCTGAGTTCGTTTCCCAGGTCGAGCAAAGTGGTACTGGATTTTTTAAACAAGAATTCCTCAGAAGCAGCTCATAGTCTGGAAGGACTCTTTTCATGGTTGATGGCATGAGGCTAACCCCTTTTGCCAGTAATTGCAACATAAGGGACAAAATTTTGGTGTAAGGTTGGGGAAATATACTGCCTCCGATGTCAAATTACAATAAGTCTTGTCACTGGTGTTATGACTTTTTTACACTACTGTGATCCTTAAATCAAGTCTTCTAAGGAACATTTTTCTTTTATTAATTACTAAATTATTAACAAACTTACGATAAGACTTACTGCAATTATGACACCGGGGGCAGTATAGGAGTGATGTCATGGTATCTTATATCAGTAGATTTTTAATAGGGATATAGTAATTGACACTACTCACTGAAAACGGTATACATAAGCAATTATTTAAAGAACCACGAATTTACTACAGTTTATTACACATGCAACATAATAATTTTATGCAGTAGCTTTCGACTTCATCAAAAATAAAAGTAATAATTATTAAACACGTATGTAGTAATCAGTTTTACGAGGGATATCAATCAATTGAAATTAGGTCTTCAATAAAATTTAATGTTTTGTTCCAGATATTTTGTGATTGAAACTGTTATAAAATTAATTTTAAACTAAAACTATGCGCAAGATTATATGATAAATTACATTGTACAAAACTGTAGAAGGCTAGACTTTTAAAGAATTATAACCGAAATTATCAAGAAGACCATGTTTAATGCAATTTATATCTACACTATTTACTACCGAGTTCACTAACGGTCGACAAATGTTCAACCTTATTACTTAGGGCATAAGAGTGAAAAGTGTCAGACCGTCAGAGAACTCGGCAGTACAAACAGCAAGCTACTCGAAACTGTCAAATTTTCCCAATCAACCTTGAACCTAATGCTATAGCGATAAAGTTGAAAATCTATTAAAGAAATTTGACAGATTGTAGTAGCTTGATATGCTGGCGTCTGTACATTCAATAATAATTATGAGTTTGTAAGTTTGGGTGTAAGTATTGTGTTATGTTCGGAACTACTAATCCGATAAAAATTTATTCAGTAATGGCAGGATACATTATCCCTGAATGTCATAGGCTATATTTAAAACAGGGCGTTCCCGTGGGATTATTTTCGTTCATAACGCGAGCAAAACCGCGAGCAAAATCTAGTGGAAAGTAAACTATATTATTTCAGAAAGGGAGAAGTAAAACAATAACTAATTTATTGATCTACGATATCAGAAAATGAAATACATAATATAAATAATAATTTAATACAAAATATTATCCTTGTGCCCGTGTTATTGTAAAATGTAATTGTTTGTGCCCATTAAAGGCATGAAATAAGTAGGGTCTTATTAACTATCGCCACAGAACCAAAGCGCAGCACATTAGGAAATTATCACTATGTAATTATGATCCAGAAATTATTATATTATCTAATTTTAGCAGCGTGGGAAGGAGAAACCAAATTATATCATAGGTCAAGGCTATTGTTAATTAGAATTCTATGTAAAACATGGTTTCAAAACGTAACACGTGCTATGTGCAAAAATTCGAAGTGCAAATTAGTGTTTACGAATCTTGCTGTACGTAAGATCCCACGATACTTTGTACTTAAATAATTGAACCATACTTGGAGCAGTTTAAATTTACCTGAAAAGTTTCTACTAAACCTAAAAAGATATGAAATATATAAATATAAATATATATGCCGTAACAAGAGGTTAACATATAGGTTTTTTTTTCTGTTACAAAGATGCACTTTTGCACTGGATGAGAAAACTCATACCGATAAAAATTAGTCGTACAAATACAAATTGCTACCAAAATCAAAAAGCTATGCATTTGAATTAACTGACAGTCAGCACTTATGAATGCCAAAATTACATAAGACAGTCCCTGGCCATTTCTAAGTGTTGCTGTTGGGGAGTAGAATTAGTTGAACGAGGTATGAGGTAAGGTAGATAAGTATCGAACTATCGATCTTCTTAGCGTGTCGATGACAATCTAAATTGATTCAGCCCAAAATTTGGCGTCGTGTTTCGCACTTTCAGTAGTGTCCTTCAGCTCCTGGGATGTGCAAACAACAGGAGAGGCAGAACACGATATGAAGTGTCCCATTGTTTGTGGAACAACACCACATTTACAATCCAGAGCAGAGTGATCTACGAATCTCCACCTGAACAGGTTTTTCTTGCTTCTCCCAATCAGTGTGAACTGCCGATGTTTTTATTTTGTACTAGCTGTTGTCTGCACCCTTCGTCCGTGTGAAATAAAATTATTATAAAAAGATTACTTCCCTATTTGAATCGGATTTTGTTAACAATTTCAAATGTTTTATTTTTTTGGCACGGAACCCTTATTTTTTTTTTTGTAAAATTAAAGTAGCCTTAGTTACTCCTTATAACATCAGCTATCTGACAGTTAAAGTCCCGTCATATCGGTTCAATCGCTTCGGAGATTAACCGGACCAAACAGATAGACAGACAGAGAAGCAAAATTAAAAAAATATGTTCTTTTTTTATAATTACCGTATAAATTTTCATATACATTCAGCAATAAGCTGTTATTATGAAATTGTAAACAGACACTTCATTTTTATTTATTAGCATCGACAGGTGGCATTAACGCATCTACTTACAACTAATAAGGTACCTACATACTTCTTGCATACTGTACCAGCATATTGCACCTAATATTTTTCGAAATCCCTCAGCCGCAAGCGTCGATCACAATATTACCTGCATTGTTACGTGCTCCGACTATCGAACAAATTGATCTACATACATAGTTTATTTGGTGTGCCGTTTATTGCAGTTAATAATTATTAAGCTGAGTTGCGTACGCACATTGTATCGAGATAGAATTGCCTGTATTAATATTCAATGAGGTTAGAAGTGTAAATATAGTGAACCTTTGTCGGTTATTAAAATTGTTGCTTAAGTGCAATGGGTGTTGGCTCTATGTTACATTTATTGACGCCCTAGCACTGGCAACCAATGATAAATAAACAAACGTAAATGTCTTGATAGTTTCTTTATATATAGTATTAATCTCAGTCCTTATAAATAAAATAAAAATTTATAAACTTGCCAGATGTGAAAAAGCGATTGCAGAGGAAACAAGCAGGATAACTATCTTTTTGTTGATTCAACGTGGTTTTAACTTATGAAAATCGTTGTAGCTACCCTCAGTCTGACATGATTATCCTTGGACAACTAGAGAACTCCTATGAAAGGTCAGTACAGGCAAATCCAGTGATTTGATTTGAGGTTTTCATAGCACTTTCCTTCAAAGCAACGCCGTAGTTACATTAATATTTTTGAGACTTGTGCTGGGACAGTATTGTCTTCTTTATTTAGAATAAGCGTATAAAGCAGGAGTAAATAAACACAACATACAGCGTAGTGATTATCCTCATATCTATACAGGGGTGGAAGGGACACCGACGCAAACACATTAGACCGTGTAGGTATTGGAATTTTTTAGGAAACTGAAGTTTTTTTTTATTTCCGAAGAAAAAATTAAATCCGGTGGGTTCAGAATGATGTATTGAATACGTGGTAACCGTTTGTACGTCGGTGTTCCCTTCCACCCTGTATAGCACCTTCTAGAATTTATTGTGACGATTTGATACACTGAGGGAAATAAGATTAGTCGATGACGTAATAATATCAATGCTTTGCTTAATACATAATACATATTTTAACATGAGAAGGATGTTTAATTAATTATAATTTGCGGCAATCAATACCCCGTGCGTCTTAGTCATATCCTCCAAAACGTCCGATCGTAATCTTTCAAAATGTTATAAGCATAACACCTTAAAATATACCTACCAAGTAGATTAAACAAAAATCGTGTTAACATTCTTACCTAAATTTATTTAACCATAAAGTTCGGTACGTACCCCTTCGGGGGTCTGACACATAAACCTCCGCTGGCTTGGTAGATACCCCCGAAGGGGTCTGCGTTTAAGTCATCCGTCATCCTCATTATTTATGTAAATATTTAATATTCTGATTGTCAAATACTATGAGTGTGCGTTAATTAAGAGAGTTGGATAAAAAGTTCATATGACATCGCCATTAAAACTTCAGTATTTAGCGCGCAAGTTTCTTAATTTATCCTTATAAAATCCAAGTGCGTAAATACGGTCATCGCCATTTTGACGGCAGTGCCGGCCGAGGCTAAAAATCATAAAAATTGTGGTTTTCGGACATCCAAGCTCCACTATGTTGAGAATGAGTAACTCCTCATTACATTATGTGACGAATTAATCCATAGTTCAATTTAAATAAGCAGTGGTAACGATGAATTTTGATATCTAAAGTCGAAGTTTCGCGCCAATCGTGCGTGTTTACATTTTTATTTTTCACATTACATCACACAGACGCGAACAGATTCGATAACAAATATGACAAATATCATTCCAAATATTATAAACAACATGAAAATGCCCCGATCTTAGCGTAATTTACTAATACGGGACCAATAACTCGTAATATTCATTACCACTCCTCAATTTGTAATCGAAATAGACGGCATTTTTTTTTTTTTAATGGCTGCCTTTTGTGGATGCGATTATTTCAATCGATTCGTTTTTTGTAAATTTCGATCAAATCGAGAAATTAAATTAAGGAATTTAAGAAATCGATAGATGGAAATTAAAATAATTTTGTTTTAAGCTTAAAATACAATAAATAAATACAATAATATTTTTTGAGCTTTATAATGGTAATTTTAATAGTTTGTCGTACATTATAGGTACTAAAACCGAAACAACAAACAGCACAGACTGATCTATGGCTAAATTCGCGCCATTTTTTTTTCAAATAAAAATTTAAGTTATGAACACATTCGCTGTTCAAATTACATTGTATTTTACTAGATAATTTATAGTATTTTTTTATATTATATAAATATGCTTTTATTTAACTTCCCGTGTTAGTAAGTATTGGTCAAATCTTGCAAATGAATTTCAAACCAGTTCCCCTATACTGATTGAGCTGAAATTTTGCACATGCCTTTGGTTCTGGTGACAATACATTTTTATGACAAACATTACTATTAGTCTTGCAGACAGGATCGTCTCCTCGCGACAGAACTCCTCAACGGTTAATAGCGCGGACACGAAACTTTGTATACGCTTCTAATTTTGATAGATATAGATGATTCCTTTCATGACTTCATCCTGCAACCAGGATCGTCTTCTCATGAGGGAACTCCTTAACAGTTAATAGCACGGATACGGAAATTTGTATGCGTGTTCATATTTGACGAATATTCATGATTTCTATAATGACCTCATCCTGCAGCCAAAATCGCCTTCTCACGAAGGAACTCCTCAATGGTTAATAGCCCAGACACGAAACTTTGTATAGATACGCGTTCAATTTTGATGAATAAACCTAATTTGTATCATATTTGACCTACAGCTAGGATTGTCTTTTCATGAGGACACTCCTCAACGGTGAATAGCATAATATAGTGATGCGGTATCAGAAATGTACAGAATACGACAAAATTAAAAATTCCGAAATCATTTTTTTTTCTTCAATGACTTCTTAATTTTATTTTTTATTGTTGTTGGTTGGTTGGATATAGAATGCCCAGGATCTTATATATCTTAGGCAGAGTAAACATTTATTTGGTTCCCAAGATGAATTTTATTTAGTCTACAAAATTGGGTTTAGTTTGGTTGAGTAATTGTGTTAGGTTGGATTGGTTATTGTGGGATTCACCACTTACAAAACTACTTCTTTTATCATCCTGTTCTTTCTCAAAAGGGCAAAGGCCTCCCCATGGCATTCCAATTTTCTTCATCTTTTGCCTTCTCCGACTAATACTTTTAATGGTGAATATTTTTTATACTTTGTTAGTTTTTTGGGTTGCAACTAAACCAAGCTCATTAGCTTGGTTTAGTTGCAACCCAAAAAACTAGATATGAAATTATATTTCTAAGAAAAATACAAATGCGAGTAGGGCTCTTGCCATGAGGGTTCTGTCGCATAGCTGTTCACGGCTTCACTCAAGTGACACGGCCCACGGCCTATGATGGATAACCTGAACTTTGCAGTTGTAAAAGACCTTTTTAGAGTGGATAGTGAACCGCTTTCAAAGAATAAATTAACGTTTCTTTAGGATACGGCTTATGAATTGCCGATTGCGAAATGAAAGACAATAAGTTTGTCGGTCATCGTTACCGAGGCAGGCCCAAGAAACGCTGGCGTGTCGATTTGGACTCGTTCTTGGCTGATTGGCCAGAGAAGGCAAATCACCGACAGAGTAGGACAGGAATGGAAGAGGCTTTAGAAAAAAAGATTGTCCTAATCTAACACAATAACCCAACCGACAATACGCTGCCAACAATTTATATATCTTTTGCGGATCAAACAATTTTTTTTTTACCAAGATTCTAAATGGTGTAAAAAGACCCTTAACGAAGCCGAAATGCACTTGTTCTCCTCGTCATTGTGATCATTTTTTTGTTCTGGACCATACCTGGGAACCTTCTAGTTACGGAGATATTGGGGGTCAAAGTTCCAATTTTTTCACAAGTTTTTTTTTAAATACTACTTTTTAAGGTTCTAAATTTACTCCAATTACCTCCATGGTCCGTTTACTATTCAAAGCATCCATCAGCAATAAGTTTTGAGCACATTATATTGAGTTTTACCGTAAAATGTGATTTCTGACCCCAAAAAAAAATTTCGTTTCCCAGCAAAAATTTTTGCGTAAAGTTACTTAGTTTGATGTACAGAATGCTTGGTTGACGGCTTGGTGAAGGGTCTGTTTACACCCCGTATATCAAACCTTCAGATATTTCAAAACAAAATTCGCAATAAATGATAATAGTAAATTATTACACTTATAAAGTAAGAATAAATGTGAAATGCGAGCGCATTCCTAATTTAAATTTTGAAACAAAAAAAAAACGCCACCGTGCGTATTTCTGTACAATTGAAAATCAATCCATTTCCAGATTTTTTATTTGCTTGAACTGTTAGACTTTATTTCTTGCCAAATCCCACGCTACTAGTTCAACGGAAAGTTAGGAGACTATCTATAAGTTTTTAAAAGAAAGATAATCATCAGAATATTTATTTAGAAGCAATTTTTTTTTTGTGATTACACATTTCTGTGTTTCTTATCATTTATAAATCTCCTTCTCTTGAAGTCAACCAAAAACATCGAATAATTAATAAATGAAATTATTTAAACAGATAGCTTGAAAAAGTTAATTTAGAATTTAAATATTTTTTTTGAAATTATACCAAAGAGTTTTTATTCCGTTTCAACTCTTTTTTTCAAACTTGATTTCAATTCGAGTATCGATTAGGCTGAATCCAACTTTTTAATCGAATGATGAACCTTGGGTTTACGGTCAGCACTAAGACTTTTTAGTTATATTTGTCAAGATTTTGATCGTGTTTTTTATGAAATTATGTATGAATAATGGTAAAAATAAGAACGCAGATAGTTTGTTACTGTCTTTATTTTGCCCTTTTGAGTTTTTTTAGCAAACGAGAACTTTTCTATGTACATTATTTCCAGCGCAACTAAGTTACCTATATTTTGGAAGGGTGTAGCGGTATGTAATTTACACATATTTGGAAATAGACTGACGCCGTTTTACTGATATCAACACGTTATTGGAGATATTAACCATAAACTTATAGTATGAAACAGCTTCCGCGACATTTTTTTCATTAAAAAATCGAATGCTGAAAGATCACGAAAATTCTTGAATTTCATGACAATTCACATCTCCCCGCCGATTCAGCTGGTGTGTCATGTGTCAAAATCTTGTCGAGCATAGTGGTTAAAGGACTTTGAAGGAATGCTCTTTGATTGCAGCTAATATTTAAAAAAGAGAAATCATAAAAAAACTGGCCAAGTGCGAGTTGGACTCGCGCATGAAGGGTTCCATACCAACGTAGTAGGGGAGTCCCCTTTAATTTTAATTTGTTTTTATTACGTGTTGTTATAGCTTCTACAGAAATACACATTCTTTTAATTTCATTATGTCAATTGTCTACCTATTACGGATCATGAGATACAGCCCGCTGACAGACAGACGGACGGACAGCGGAGGCCTAGGGTTCCGTTGGTTACCCTTCGGGTACGGAACCCTAAAAAAGTAAAAAATTCACAGTGTTAAACAAAAGTAATGCAAAGCTAAAGATCACCATGGCTATCCAATAAATCAAACTCTAAAGTACGGATGCATTAAGTTTTATTGATACCAAATCGTACCGATTTATTATTATTTGTTGTTGTAGAACCGGTAAACTTTTAAAAGCACAATAAGACAAATATCATGCAGATATACGCCTGTTATGTGTCGCTCACGACTTTTACCTTATATATAAGGCTATCCTAGTCTTGCTTTGATATAAATTATTATGTCAAAAAGGTATTTCCATTGTTTTCAGTCATACTCCCTGCATATCGAAGCAGATTTTATAGTAAATAGTAGAGATAAAGGTGCTAGCCATCTCGAAAATTATGAAACTATTTCAGGAATAATACACGACATATATAAAACGAACAACATTTTGTCACGGGGTAAGCAGAATCTATAGAACGCCTCTGCTTCGATCTGTACATACTCCTTTTGCTCCCACGTTCATACATTCTAGTAAAGGCACACTCTTTTTTATTTTTTTAGGTATGGGAAATCATCAAATAACTATTCCCGCTCTAGGTGGAGTGGGAGGGAGTGTCAGACTTTTTCTGACTAAAACCCATCCATGTTCCTTCTTTGCCCTTTGTGTTCCAGGGCCGCGGTATCTCTTTCGAACAGTCCCGCAGCCCCGGCAGGCATCGGCCCTTGCGGGCCCCTTCCTGGTTGCTGACATCTAATTGAGGCGCGCGTGGAACACGAACGCGCCGTCGACACGCCTGTCGTCATAAGACGGACGGACGGTGAGCTAACAAAGACACACCCTCTTGAAGACAATATAAGGTCAGTGTATGTTCTTTTTAGCGTTTCAGGAATTATTTTACTAATATTATGTTGACAGAGTTATGTTATTACCTGCAGTGGATTAACAATGACGTCAGCGTCGTATACACCGGGCAACGCTCACGTTCTAATGTCATAAAAAGTATTACTTACAAATATATCGAAGTTAATTGACGCAAAAAAACAAACGCGATGGATAAGTGGAACTATGCAACTTATCGCCGCTAACCTAAAATCTCTACATACACGCTCCAACAAATTTACATTTGCTGCCAATCGACCTCGAACGTCTAACAGCTTGTTTGAGTTCTACATTTGGGCAGCTGTAAACGTAAGTTGGTAAAATGAAGATAATTAATGAAATAGTATGCGGTTGTTTGCATTAGCCAGTTGCGTTGTGCATATTAGCGTCGTGTGATTTCGTGTTATTTTGCGCACAATTGACGATAACGACATACGTGTTTCTAGGACTGATACTTTTAAACACTTTAGCGCAAGATATTGTTTAGTCTCCTCTTGAAATATTGATACCTCGGTTTGAGATTGGACACCGGTAACAACAATTAAATGATTAATTAGGAATCTATTTATAAACATAATACTTTTACATAATATTTAATATCAATGTCGCGTATCACGAGCCAACGCGAAAATCGGTGGAATAAACCATATTTACAGACACGTTTACCGCCCCCGCACGCCCCCCGCAACACTGCACGCCATGCGCTCGTCTCCCTGAGCTTCGAAGCATTTGACTCTGCTGGGGGATGATTTTGGAAAAACTGATACACATGTTTCATAACTTTAATTGAAGAGTGTGTACACTGATTTTCAAGTCCATCGACCCTGAGAATAAAAAGTTTAACAGAAAATTGAACACCCCATTTCACCCTCTTAGGGGTGGAATTTCGAAAAACCCTTTCTTATTGGATACCTACTCTTCACAAAGAGTACACCGTCCAAATTTCATGTCTCTAGGACCAGCGACTTGGGCTGTGCGTTGATATATCAGTCAGTCAGTCAGTCAGGACTTTGATAATTTTAACTGAAAAGTATGTATACAAATTTACAAGTCAATCGACTCGGAGATTAAAAAGTTTCACAGAATATTCAACACCCCATTTCACCCTCTTAAGGGTGGAATTTTAAAAAACTGTTTCTTAGCAGATTCTTACTCTTTACAAAGAATGCACACTCCAAATTTCATGTCTCTAGAACCAGCGGATTGGGCTGTGCGTTGATATATCAGTCAGCCAGTCAAGACATTGAATTTTTAAATTGGGGTATGATTTTAGAAAAACTGTGATACACGTATCTCATAATTTTATCTGAAGAGTATGTACACAAATTGTCAAGTCAATCGACTGCGAGAATAAAAAGTTTCATAGAAAATTCAACACCCCATTTCACCCTTTTAAGGGTGAAATTTTGAAAAACCCTTCCTTAATGAATATTTACTCTTTACAAAGAATACACGCTCCAAATCTCATGTCTCTAGAACCAGCGGATTGGGCTGTGCGTTGATATATCAGTCAACCAATCAAGTCATTGAATTTTTAAATTGGGGGATGATTTTGGAAAAACTGTGATACACGTATCTCATAATTTTATTTGAAGAGTATGTACACAAATTGTCAAGTCAATCGACTGTGAGAATAAAAAGTTTCATAGAAAATTCAACACCCCATTTCACCCTCTTAGGGGTGGAATTTCGAAAAACCCTTTCTTAGTGGATACTTACTTTTTACAAAGAATACACCCTCCAAATTTAATGTCTCTAGGACCAGCGGTTTGGGCTGTGCGTTGATATCTCAGTCAGTCAGTCAGTCATGACTTTGAATTTTATATGTATAGAAGATAGATAGATATGATAGTAAACATGAAATCCGTTTAAGAGCAATACCGCATATATAGACAGATAATAAAACGTACGTACTTAACAATATTTTTTTTATTAACATTAAATAAAAATTACTTAATACTTTGATCTAGTCGACGCGCACGACGCGACGCTGTTATCTAGGACTGGGAACCGAAATTTTGGAGTGACGATGGGCAGACGACATTGATGACATCGGGAGTATATCCTGGATGAAGCTTGCATAAGAGCGTGGAGCTTGGCACAAGCAAACAGAGGCCTAAACACGTGTGTGATGATGATGGTGAGTCATCACGAGCGTAACTGCTGAGCATGAGGTCTTGGGTTCGATTCCCAGGTCGGGCAAAGTGTTATTGAGTTTTTGCGTCAGGATATTCTCAGTAGCAGTCACGGAGTCTGGATTTGTGCCCGATTGAGGGCAATAGGCTCGCCTTCTATTACATGGGACTTAAACATAACTGGCATTTGGGTGTACTATTAGGTACACCTCTGCCTAACCCTTCGAGAATTACAGGCGTGATGTTTGTTACAATTACATTACAAAAAAACAAATATGGAAGAACTGTACAACTCTGCCCAATCCTTTACAACCTTACAGGAAGGTTATGTATATTATACAATTACATTATGCAATTACCTACATCGGTAGCCCAATGTAAACTACATATTTCAAATTGGGTAACGCGGCACATTAACAATATTTTCTACCTACCTAGTTATTAGTTCTTCCAGTATATTTATTGCCGTTCTTTAATTAAAGTGCTTTCTGAGCTAGATACTAGTTTCTTGTACATCTCCGTAGTCTGAGTCTGACTCAGTATTGTGTCGAAACTCAGCTACAATACCTATTGATCCGCTAAACGATGGCTATCTGTATCTGGGGTAATATTTACCACATACTACAATATATACCTATACTTGCTAACATATGTACAAGACTGAGTATCTGTATTTCTTTGTTTTTTTTTCAACTAAATAATTTTAGTCTGGTTTGTTTGAGCGTTTAGATTAATTCGAATGACGTTTAATTCGTACAGATCTAGATCAGAAAGTATTTTTAGTTTATGATCCCAATTAGATTTATTATTTTGCCAACGGAAATGACCACATACGGGAAACAAACGATTACATAATTAATTTACCTCAATAAAGATATTTTTTATAAATACTTACAAAATAATTTATACCAAATACAAATATACTTGAAAGACAATATTTTGAATGGTCTGTAAACTGAGATTATATTAGAAAATGTATTTAATAAAACATGCTCAACTTCACATTCTTTATCAAAAGGAGGTTTACATGTAGAACTTTTAAATAAAACTGTTTTTTTTTTATTGGCTATGTGCTACAAAAATCACATCCAATTAAACCTTAGCCTTAACAGCCCAAAAAAAAAAGAATAGATGAAAAACCACTCTTCGGCGCTAGTGGCTTATTCGATTAGCAATCGAAAAACCGATAAAATCACTGATATTCCGGTTGCGGAATCAGAACAAGGCAACGATTGCAGCACCACACCGCATCGAACCCAAACCCTCCATTAGAGCAGCCGATGATAAGAACAAAGCTACCATAATTACTAATCAGTGCATCAAATTAATCGGCAATCGCGTTGTATCGATTCGAGTAATCGAATGGATCGAATTTGGAGTGGTCGTGAAATGTAGTTGTAATGATGTAGGTAGTTATTATTATATAATTGTGTAATGCTATTTTATCAAGTCATTAGCTAATTCTTAAAGTTTATCAGGAAGAGATATCGAGATGACCTGGACGCTCATCACGAAGGCTGGCTCGAGGTGGTGCAGGAAAAGAGTACCTGGAAGGATGTAAGGGATGCCTTTGCCCATCATTGGGATATTCAAGCCTAGCAAAAACATAAGTTTACCAAAATAAAAGATTTTTAACGAAAATAATAGATATTCTATCGGCGCTATCGAAGTCGGATTGACACGAGCTACTGAAAAGCTTTAATTAATGTCAATTTGATGAACGTCGTTTGAAAAAACCAAACGTTTTAAAAGCACTTGCAACACACTGGTCACTACCATCACAGATATTTGTAAGGGAAATAGTAGGGGATTTGGGGCACCCCGAATCTGGACAGGTTAGGTTCGGTTCGACTACGCCTTATTACAATATTTTGATATTTAACTTGACGTTGATTGTATTCCTGTTTTATTTATTTTATAGGTTAAAACGGAATTTAAACTGGTGGAAAAATATTATGTCAGCAAATGATGATGATGTTGTATTGATTATGGCAATTTTAAGTATTTTATTCGGTCGTTTCTTTGTCCTTTCATTTGTCTCAAGATTAGTATATAAAGCAGTACATTGAGTATGCTCATTACCAATCAGGCATTATGACATGAAAATTCTCATCGTCTAGTTTCATACTTCGGCAGATCCTTCGCTTTTATGAAGTGAACTATATACTCATAAAAGTAATCAATAGGCGTGACCAGTCAGCTACAAAAAAGATCCACAACAACACAACTCATTAGGCATAGTACAACCGCAACAAAGATTGCAAAATTCAAGATCCCACTGAAAAAATGTACCACATTGGTACGTGCTACTCGGCCAAGGAAAAACGGTGAAATAAACGACACACGTACTTGGCCCCCAAGGTTGACCAAGTAGGAATTGGCGTGACAAACTGTCCCGACATGCTTACATCAGGCATATGACAAAAAAAAGTTATTTATTGGTATTTGATAGGCTGTTGTAGCATCGACTGTCTCATTGGGCTAGTGGTCGAAAACATTGAGGCCGGATCTGGGTTCGATTCCCAGATTAGGCAAAGTGTTATTGGTTTTTTTATATCAGGAATTTCTCAGTAGCAGACACTAAGTTTGGATTTGAGCCCCGTTGATTTTAATAGCCTCGCCCTCTACAGGGTGTAAACAGACCCTTCACGAAGCCGTCAACTAAGCATTCTGTACATCAAACTAAGTAACTCTACGCGAAAATTATTGCTGGGACACGACTTTTTTTTTTGGTGTGAAAAATCACGTTTCACGGTAAAACTCAATGTTACGCACTCAAAACTTAGTGCTGATGGATGCTTTGAATAGTTAATGGGTCATGAGTTAACTAAAGTAAAGTTAAAATCTTAAAAAGTGGTTTAAAAAAAAAACTTGTGAAAAAATTGGAACTTTGACCTTCAATATCTCCAGAACCTGTGGTTTCCCAGATATTGTTTAGAAGGAAAAAATTATCCCAATGATGGGCACAATATGTTGTTTTCGTTTTCGTTAAGGGTCTTTTTACACCCTTTATTAGATGAGACTTAAACATAACTCGCCAAATGTGGGTGTACTATTAAGTACACACAGTGCCTAATCCTTTGCCGATTGCAGGCGTGATGTTATGTTGTGACATAAGCTAAGTAGGTACATTAGAGTGACAAAATTCCTTAGAATTGTATACGACGGGTATCGCACAATTGCAGACTATGGGTGGCTATCACATGGGTGTTTCTTGCACAGGTACATATATCTTTATTGTGTTATTGGCAATGATTTTATACGAATGATTGTATGTTACGCTCACATGAATTTGTCGGTTTTTATCACAATCAGCAATTTGTTAATTGTGTGTTGTTTGGAACAAAAAGAGACATTTGAAGCATGAATAAGGAGAGTTATTCGTGATCATAGCGCTGGCAACAGTGCCGAAATATCGGAAACTCAAAATGAATAGTAAATTTTCCGAAAAAAAAGTTGGTAAATATCCCGTTTTTAGTGTTAATCATAAAAAAAAAAAACGTATACCATGAATAAGGACTTAGAAAAAGTGGATTTTTGTTATATGGCAAGAAATACATAATTACATATTTGAGGTAGCAAGTAAGGCAACGTTAAAAACGTTATAGAGATCTTAAAAGTCCATCGGAATGGTGTTTTGTATTAAAAAAGAAGCTCAAACTCGTCATTGTCTACAGGCTAACACAATGATGATGAAGGAAGACACGGGTAAAACCATTAATTTCTACCTTCCAAAAAATATGCTATGTAGGTAAACATTACTCCCATGTTTTTATTATTCTCCTCAAATTTTGTTTCTGGAGTTCGAACCCACGACACGCAGCGCAGCAGCCATTCGCTCAGCCACTGCGCCAACCATGTCGTCAAATCAAAAGGCAACAATAAATGACATCCTCATAAACACGAACCAATCTAACGATAATAGAGATCTCAACACCATCAGAAATAACTTTGCAAGTCTTAAGTAGTCTAAATAAGTATCTGGTTCGGTCTTCAATTGGTTGGCTGGTACTTTTGACCAGTATTACGCACTATGTGTTATTAGCACTATGAAATTGAAAGTAGGGCGTGACGCGTGAGTAGTTATGTTCTCACGAGAGACCAACATTCAACAACCTTGTTTGAAGACATGACTGTGGAGGACTGGTGCTGAGTCATGGACTTGTGGGTCCATGGCGATATCTTGAGGTGACGTATCGCTTTGGAAAATGAAACTGTTTAAATATTGACAGTGTATTGTAATAGTTTATTTTAATAGTGTATTATAATAGCTCGTGGCTAAATAATAACAGCCGCTCGGGTCGATCTTAAGCTTAAGCCGCGCTTGCCTAGGTTGGTCCATGGATGGGTGACTGCTCATTACATACCGAGTTTCCTCCGTGCCTCGCAAAGCACGTTAAGCCGTTGGTCCCGGCTGTCATTTATAGATATTTGACAGTCGTTACAGGTAGTCAGAGGCCCGAAAGTCTGACTACTAGTCTTACCAAGGTGTATCGTATCACCCAGTACTAACTGGATTGTGGAGGTCAGATAGGCAGTCGCTCCATATAAAATACTGGTATTCAGCCGCATCCGGTTAGACTGGAAGCCGACCCCTACACAGTTGGGAAAAGGCTAGTCAGATGTTGATTGTCATAGTTTATCCATACTAACATTATAAATGCGAAAGGAACACAGGACAAGTGGATTTCATGGTGTTTCTTATATCTTCAACGCCCTTTCAACAGCATTTACATGAGTTTTTCAGTAACTTGTAATGCAGTAATTTTTTTACTATTCTTTTCCATTATCATTACCGCTGGTAGAATGTTAATTTCTCAAGTCGACTGAAGCTTTGCTCTCAGTCAATTTATTTATTTTAAACAAAACTGTAAACAGCGCCATCTATGGCGGTTTTCCGGAACTTCTAATAGCGCTATGTAGTGCTTTAGCTGCGCCGACGCACGACTACAACCAAACAGAGCGGTATTGGACTTTCATAATACGAAGGCACGATTACTGTTAGACATTTGGCTGGTATTTTGTATTCTGTGTTCACTACGAGATGGCGCTCCGATAGAAGAAAAAATAAATACCTGTCTATATGTTCAGTTTTCAAAATAGGTAACTATGCTAATGCTTTTTACGCGCTTCCTATATTTAACAATCAAGAAGCTCGAAAGTCTAACAACCAGTCTTAAAAAGGCCATGATACGCCTTTTTAAGACTAGCTGGTTGTGTGCAGCTGGTAAGACTGGAAGCTGACCCCAACTTAGTTACGAAAGGGCTAAAATTATGAGGAAACACTAACAAAATACAGCACATGAAAAGCTTATTTAACAATTTACATTTTGAACTGAAACACTTGTCTCCACGCCCACACGCCTAAGGTCAGTTAAGTATGACATCCCTAATAAGTACACTCAAGGAATCCCTTTACACCACAAGCTCGTAAAGTATCATAATTAAATAATGTTAACATAAAATTATACGCCGCATATATGGAAGACAACTAGATATATTTATTTCAAGCGACTATTATGCCTATATTTGTAAAATACTACATCAAAATGATATTATTAGCACACCTTATTAGACCGACATCTAATGGTCCATTTACACAGGGTCAGTTTTTAGTCCTGTCAATTATGTGATTATCGATAGGCTTAAAACAGTTTATCACGTATTAAATAGTACTTCTTCTGACTGAATTTGGGTAGAATGGAAGCCGACTCCAACATATTATGGGAAAAGGCTCGTCAGTTGATGACTTGAGTTTCTATGCTCTGTACGTATTGCTCAGTATTCTAAATTGGAAGTTGGCATCCGTATCATCTATTGCAGTATTTTGAGTTTTCGCGTCATTGTTCTAGAACGTTTTGTGGAGGTCAGATAAGCAGTCGCTCCATGTAAAATACTGGTATTCAGCTGCATCCGGTTAGACTGGAAGCCGACCCCAGCATAGTTGGGAAAAGGCTAGGCAGATGATGATGTTCTAGAACTTCACCAAATTCATTTCGGCAGGCTAGTTCTTGTTTCTAGCATGAGTGTAAACACCTGAGTTTGACAATCGTTTATCTGATTGGATATTCTCGCATCTCGTCAAAATACCCTCACCGTGTAAATAAACCGTAAGAGCCAGGTGGCAGATTCTGACTAATTAACAATAATTTACACTTGATTTACCATATCGATTTATAACTAGTATGTAAATGTTAATAGAAAGAACGGGCACACGCTGTGAATTGTAAATAAGTAGTTGTATATTAATCGTCTTTAATCTCAAGGATCACTATGATTTACGATGGCAGATAGGCGAATAGATATCATGTTCCGTTGCAGGAAGGAAGTTTGTTGATAAACAGTATATTTAAATCAATTAATACGCATACTAAAAAGTTCTAAGAAGATCCTTTTTCGTTTAATATGCGGTTTGTCAACCCTGATGGCCTGATCAAGTCAAAAACAAACTATCAATTTGCAATTTGAAAATCCAGAGACACGATTTTTTTGTTATTTTGTCAGAACCATTGTTGATTACAAAAGAGTTACTATTTTTTTGGGCTCCATAGATAAAAATCGATGGGAAATCAAATGAACATGAATAGCCATTAGGGGCGAGCCCATTATTCATCCACCGGGCACGTCTCCAGATTCCGTGCGACTTTTTTTGTGCTTCTTCAAAATCGTTTTATTATTGCCTGATCTGGGAATTGATACCAGGACCTCTCGATGATAAGAGGCAGTTGATCACTGTGTTATTACAATTGTAATCCCCTTAGCAACAGAAGAACAAATTTTAGACATGTAAGCATGGTATGTAGTAGAGAATAGATGTACACACTATACATAAACATTATTGAATAAATTCACGATTAGAATGTTTTGCACTGAAAGTAGGTTAAATGTTGATGAGTGCGATTTCACACTTACCTTGGAATTGAGAAAACCTTCGTCGTTATAGCCATTAGCCATGTTCAACTGTTTATGTCGTCTCGCGATTTATATGGGCTATAAAATTGCTGAATAAGTCTTCTTAAAAAAAAATACAGTTGGAGCTGGACTTTTTAAAAGCAGTAATCGAAAGTGTTGCTCTTGTCACTTGTCAAGTTATCAGCGTTGGAGGGAATGATTGTAAGATATGTTCGACAGTCACAAAGTCACGATAGGGATGAGTAATCATAATTAAAATAGTAAGATAACTAACAGTAAACAGCGAAAGTTACCATTAGCCGGGAATATACCTTAGCCCCTTATGATGCTCTTTTAGAACCTGGTTTGTAAACTGAGAATAACTAATTTCCCGATCATTATAATGTAGATCTCTTCAAAGTTCGAGTGAATTGGTTTCTTCTAGGCAAGCATAGTCCACCCTACGCTTCAAGTCAGGCGAGTTGCGGCCACACGCAAGCCTATTTAGTACAAAAAAAGAGATTTACAGAATATATTTGTAGTATCCAGTCCGTTTTCTTCATTCTTTACGTCATTTATGAAGAAAATGAGAGTCAGGGTATCCTTGCGGATTTGGACTTTAAGTAGGGCTCACCTATAAAGATTACGGTGACCAACCACTTCGTATTCAGGGCAAGTTCCCAAGAACTTGTAGTGTTTTCCTTTATTCTGAATTTATTGCTTTCAAATTGTGTTTATTTATGTAAACAGCTGTTTTACTACTCACGTAGATAGTAACTTACTCACATTGACGATCGTAGGAATTAGTTTTGATAAGATCATTGGTAGCTTTTTGTCACGACCTTACCCAACATAGATAATGTTGTATCATAAAATTTTACTTATATATTTCTGCAACAAGATTTACAACTCACCACTCGAGGAAATCACTTGAAACATAAACTTACAAATCAGGTTTTTAGAGGTAATTTCTAGATCAGACACAAATTAATAGTCATTGAACTTATTCCAGTAATCTTTATTACTAATAGTAATGTTATTGCAAATTTATGCATACACATTTACACAGAAATCACTACTAATTATTATTTGTGAATAATTTCAAGTGCCCTTTATAACTGGACCGATCTTATCTCAATATCAATCATGTATCATATATAACTGTCACGGTTGCAAAAAACGGTGAAGACAGAGCATCGTTGATTTCAATTTTAAGCTGATAAAGATCTAGGTTAATCACGCAAAAGATAAGATTCTTAAAAGTTAAAGATGTTTTTGAATAGAAAAATGTTTGCAATAACATAACGATTTCAAGGTTAATCCGTTAAATTATAATAATGTGTTAGTTAGCTTATAGTTTAATCAAAACAACAACACTTTGCATAATTAACTTGACACCAGATTATATGTAATTAAGAATCCTGGGTCAAACTGCGAATATAATATCATATATCTCATCATTATCAGTTAAATCGTTCTTAACTGATTTATTACAAATATATTTAGGCTTGGTCACCATCTGCCTAGCCTTAGTGAGTAACCTTTACTAGGTGACATTATTACGGATCGAGTTGCAAGCCTACCAAATGAGGCTAAATAATCAGACTTCTTAAGTCGCCGACGACTGTGTGTGACCGTTATGCAGTTTACTGCTTTACAAAATCAAGTTTACACTGAACTGGCGATACGTTATTCTGACTTCACAACACACTGGGACTCACAATGAGCCTGCTCACAATCGGCGACTAACGAAGCTGTAAGCTGGGTACTACACCAACTGTGTTTTTTTTTGGGATGGGAAATCATCAAATAACTCCTCCCGCTCTGTGAGGAGTGGGAGGGAGTGTCAGACTTTTACTGACTAAAACCCATCCATGTTCCTTCTTTGCCCTTTGTATTCCAGGGCTGCGGTATCTCTTTCGAACAGTCCCGCAGCCCCGGCAGGCATCGGCCCTTGCGGGCCCCTTCCTGGTTGCTGACATCTCATCATTTGTGGAACACGAACGCGCCGTCGACACAGCACGCCAACTGTGCTTCACCTAGGTGGTTTGTGTTGGGATAAAATAGCCACCATGCCAAAGGATATTCTTTACACCTACGGGTGGCATACTTGGTGCGCGACCATGGTGGAATCCCCGCTTTAGGTATTTACATGCGACAAAACGCATATGACAATCTTGTTTAATATATTCTCTTTATGATAGCTTGATGATGCAATTTTAAACCAAATTACCTCATTGTCAGCTGTGCATTCAATGTCACTGCCATTTACATAATTCAGGGAAACAAAATAGGCTTTTAAAAGGCGAAACGCGTTCGTAATAACTGTTATCTTTCTCAAGATTTTATTTGAGCTTAAGAATGTTGTAAAATTCCTTTTCTAGTTATTTCAATTTACATGATATCTTTCGATCTCTTGTCTGCACTTACGTTTTATGTTAATATTCAAGCAATAATTCTGAATATTGTAAATAGAGTTTAGAATAAAATTACGAATGCGAATTTACCGCTTATAAGGAGTTTATCGCGATATAAGGTGCAAACGTACAAACCAATAAATCGTCGTGCGTTGAATCTGTAAAATGATATAAGTAGTCTTATCTTTTATAAATCTTGTGTAGATACTAAAGCGTTGAATATATCAGAATCTATTAAGGTGCAGCAATATATTCTGTTTTTTAATATGTGTGTGATAAAGAGTTGATAGTAGTAGATATATGTGAGATATTTTGTTTTTAGTATTCAATATATACCATATATGTGAAAACCGATTATGTAGGACTTACGTCAAAAACGTGTTAGATTGTACGTTTTTTATATAGGGTAACTGTATATACGATCTGTGCCTATTACGGAAAGATTAAAGTTTAAAAAAATGTTTGAATAAGAAATGATTTGATTTCTTTCAATTAGAACAACTTATCGAAAAAACTTTTACTAAACTGAACCTATTACTAAAACATTAGTGGTAATAACCTGAAAATTGCTTACAATACAGAAAATTATCACTAAAAGCGAGCAAGTACCTATCCTAGCTGTTCACCTAATAAATGTTTACTTCACTCCACCAAAAGCTATTTACTGGGTTACAAAACATTCTTGCAAGCTCACTAACTCCCTAAATAAAACGCAAAACTACTTAAATAATAAATTATATTAGTTATCGCCAACCGGTGTGGAAACTAAATTATTTCTAAAGTGAATTAGATGATACTGGTGTGTGAATGTAATTGGTATAATTGGATGTGATATTTTCACCAAAGACACGTAATTGCTGGAAAAACTTATGGTACGCACTTTCAGGTTAAGTGGTGTCATCGTCGTTATACAAGTGTTTTCCGCCTTTATTTTCTCCCATTGAAAAGCACATAAGTGCTGTTACTACATAAAACCGTTAAGCGAACCCAGAATGTTAGGATTGCCTTTTTGTGGAAGGTTAATCAGAGCCATATATGATCTTCGTGGGCGCGATTCTCTCAGGGAACTTTTTAAGGAAATTAACATCATGACAGTACCTTGTCAATACATACATATATGAAAACATCATGTACGTTAGAAAAAATCTGCATTTATTTAGTAAAAGAGGTGACGGACACCACTATAGTACTAGAAACAGGGACCAACTTGTACAGCCAGGTTTCAGGCTAGCTAAAGTAGACTCATCTTTCATGGGGTACTGTTTAAAATGTTACAATAAAATACCTCCCCACATTTTACAACTGAATGAGACGAAATTTAAATCTTGTATTAAACGCACACTATGTAGGCAAGCATACTATAAGTTGGGGGATTACATTGATGATAGAAATGCTTGGCTCAATGCTGGTCCTGCTCCACAACCACAGGGGGCAAACTAATTGATTACCATGTGAAGTTATTGTGGAAGCTGCAGAAGATTGTAAAAATATCCTTGCATTGTATAGATTCAATCACTTAGTATTATATAATTGCATAGCGCATGTGTGAGTACTATGTACTGTAAAGCTACCATTTACATTTAGTTATCATTCATTGACTCGAATTTGCCCTGGCGGTTGAGAGAATGTCATGCTCACTCAAATGTCTCGCTGATGGTGGCGGGTGTGTCGGATCATTTAGTTCCCTTCAAAATGGTTGAGTTGAATGGTGCTGATCCATGCGTCATGTTCGTGAACGGGCGCTGTCAGTTGGGACTGGTCGTCTCTTAGCTGCCACGGTTTATTTTAACTACTTTGTTTTTAAATTGTTGATCTAATCTTTTACTCTGGACGCTCTTAATGTGCACGTCTGTCTACATCGTTCTCACATATATGTATTATCTCAACGTGAATGATGTAACCAAGATCTTGTAAAAATGTTTGATTGAAAAGAGTGTCAATGGAGTTTCTTGCCCATTCTTCTCCATAGAGATCTACGCCTTGGAATGGGCAACTACAGTACTTTCATAAGTTATTATGTCTTATATCTGGGACTCTAGCTTCGCCTTCTTTGTTTTTCTGACATTCAAAAGTGCCTGTAATGGTCTAATTGAAATAAATGCTTTGAGTTTGAGTTTGAGTTAACAAAATATTTATCGAAATAAATAACCGCAAACAGAAAAAAAATATATATGAGAACTAGATGAACGAGAATTAATTCAATTTCCTTGTAAAGTTTGACATTGAAAAGTGTGTTTATAGCTTAATTTTAATAAATGTTGTAATTTTGACCTAAATTCGTAGCTTACAATCTAAAAATTAAGACTATATGGTCCCGCTGTCCACTATAACGCAAATCTTATTTTCCCAAGACAACATTGAACAACATCATTATAAGATTTTTCTCCTTCATTTGTAAGACATAAATCAAGTATCTGGTAAACAGCTACAGCTATCTAGAATGGAATCTATTTACCGAATAAGGCGCCTAGTGTTTAATATTCAACAATGCAGGTCACCGGGCGCTTCCAAATGCGTTACATCTATGGTGCTCGTCCTGACTGCGTAAAACCTGATTCACACTAACGAGAAATTTACTGCGAAGTCTTATCTAGCTATCTTAACGTTTGTTTGGACTAGCAGTAACAAGGAAAACAAATGATTGGTATAAACAAAGATCTGGATCAATCCCAACGTGGCCCAAATATATAAACGGTTCATTCTAACGACTTATCAGCCAACCGGACTGCCAGATTTGCTCTCCAAATCATCGCGTTCAAATCGATTTATTTATGGAGTTATTGACAAAATATTTGACAGATCGATGAATGTTCACAAATTAATAGCAAAACCAAAAACTAGTAAACATCACTAATCAAGATCTGTTTGTAACCATTACATTGTTCTTTCGTATCGATGGTACGATTTGCCAAATAACTTGGACCACTAGGTCCACTGGGTACGTAAATTGACGTGGCCACTGACTGCAGTGGCCACGTCAATTTACGTCGTCAATCCCTATTAACTATGCCAGTCACCAATATACCTTCACACAATAATACTTTTTTTTGTGGGATGGGAAATCATTAAATAACTCCTCCCGCTCTGGGTGGGGTGGGAGGGAGTGTCAGACTTTTACTGACTAAAACCCATCCATATTCCTTCTTTGCCCTCTGTGTTCCAGGGCCGCGGTATCTCTTTCGAACAGTCCCGCAGCCCCGGCAGGCACACAATAACACTTCAGTTAACAAGTTATTCAATAAAATTTCCACGATGCATCAGCTCCACCCAGTCACACGTCTGTCCGATGCGTTGATTCAATTGATCACAATTGAATAATAGCCAATTTTCATCAGTTAACACTCCTTGAGACATAACAAGCAATTGATAACGACTCTGTTGTTATATTTCTCAATCCAACTGGGTATCTTCATTTTATATACCTACATAACATCAGGCCTGTAATCAACAAAGGATTAAGCAGAGGTGTATCTATTGCACACCCACATTTCGCTAGTTGTGTCCCATGTAATAGGAGCTAGCCTTTTGCCTTTCAATTTTATCGTAAAAGCTGATATTATACCGTTACTATCGTCTACCTTTCTCGACTATGCTGGAGTTGCCTTTATGACTTGACCTGATTGTCAAAATTCCTACACACCTATATTTTTCTGCTGCCCTGTCCTGTCTTCTATTATCGCATTTTTTAGGACCTACAATCTCTTCAATATGGTAATATGATTCGTTTCGTAATGGCCCTTTTGGTACTATGTCATGCTAATTTATAATGATCACCCCGAGCAATATTTTACAATGTATCACTTATTGGTCATTTCAAATTACGATCAAAAACCGATCTGTCACGAAGAATATTTCTGCTCCAATCGTGAATGACCGTAGACGGTGTGTTGGGCTTAAGAAATTTGAAATTCGAACTGCGGAATCTATCGATTGATGCAGATATGGAATTTGATTGCAACTCAGCGAATGATTTCATCGTAATCGATTTTATTAGAGCCCACTTTGGTGCTGTAACTACTATGGTTGGCTGTTAAGTTCAGCAGGATGCAACCATTATGATGGAAGTGGCATGACGTGATGTATATCCCGTGAGAAAATCATTATGTCTTACTAATGCCTAGCGTTTTTCTGTCTCCATATTCTAGTCAACGTCTTGGATGATTTTTTTGTAATGTTGCGTATGCTTATCTACCCACTTTAAGTGCAACACTTTTAACGGCAAATTAGGATGAAGTGACACTAATGAGTTAAACAGCCTTCACGCTGCCACCTTAGAAACCATTCGTTTTATCTAAAGTCCAAGTCTACGCATGAAACAATAAAAAAAACACATTAAATACGTCTCCAACTTTATTAATTTTAAGAAACAAATTACACAATAACAAAAGTTTTAGTCATCGAACGATACGGTAGTGGGGTTGGGTTTAGTATCGAATCGCCTGAATTTGAGGATTCTGTCATATGGAGGGATCAAGGGGGTTTATCTGAAGCGCTCCCATGTGGTTTCGGAGCTAGCTGTCGGAGCAGCGTCGAAGAATTTAAAATTTGTTTGTAAAAATATTGGTAAATCACTAACTAAGCTTGAAACGGAACGTAAAGTTAACTAAATTCTAACGTTTTTGACGATGCATCTGTCAAAATCGTCTTAAAATGCGTAAAATGAATCGCTAGGCCGGCCATTTTGTTGATAGTGACAGATATACTTAACGTCATTACGCTGCTTGAGAGTTTACGTAAAGTCGTCGTTTTTATCAAGTTAGCGTTTTTTTTTAAGTTAATATTTGTGTGTATAAAATTAATATTAAGTAATTGTATAAAGTTAATATGTGAAAGTTTTATTGAATGCAAGGGCGAGCGAAGCGAGCTCGGGACTTGGGCCACCCCGACTCGGACAAGTTACTTTTGAAGGGGATGGCGGGGTCGAGTGAGCGAGCGAATAGACCCCGTCTTCGCCTTCGTGGTTATTTTTTTTTAAACCATTCAGAAGTAGTCGACTACATCTTTTTATCATTACTTGCTTCCCCATCCCCCGTCTATTAAGACGGTATTTATGGAACCAGGCAAATGTTCTCAGAAATCAATTAATAAAGCTCTAGCTTTTAAAACTTTATTTAAAAAACTGCACACCTCCGGCAGGGGGGGAAAGTGGGGGTGACTCTACAACCAATGATCATCGCAACATGAACATAGCATAATTTAACAGCTATTTTAAAAGAGCAAGTAATCAAGTACAACTTGCTTAAACTTAAGATGGTTTGCAAGCATTATGATTTAAGTACGAGACCGTGTTACCCGCTTATTACGATGCAATACTTCAGTCATTCATTGCCCGGCCCTCGAGGCGTTTTACTACACAAGATTTTGTTGCACATTTAATTATTTACAATGCTATTAATAATATATTATATTCGATACATCTGTGAATGGTATGCATAGGGATTTAATTCACGCATGCCTATAGCAGACATTTAACGTTCAGTAGATTTTACAAATAGAGACTTTACAAGTTTTTATAAATGCGGTAATGAGTGTCATTTTGAACATTTTTATAAATTTACAAGTATCATACATTTATTTAAAAAAATACAATCTTTTTCTTCTTAGCGTGTCGATGGCAACCTCTACCTGCTACTGAGCCAAAACTCAGTTACGAGTCTGGCACCATCACTAGCATACAATTATTTTAAGTGTAAAGTAAGTAATTATTATTGATTCAGCAACCGTTTACGGATACCAACATACATCTACCAGAAAAAATGTAAAAACCGGTTTTTTTAACCAGATAATTGCACATGCACATGCCATTCACACGCACGCTATAATTTCCATCTCAAATGAGTTCCTACTTAATCATGTAGTTAACTAATCGTTTGTTGACATTACAAAAACAACTCGGAACGAGATTGATTCATTGAAAGTCGCTCCAAGATACCAATTACAGTAATTAAACTGTACACTCTAAGTTATAAGTTCATTGCGAAATGCTTGAAAAAGTTAAGGTCCTTGGCCTGAGTTAAAGATGGATTACTTTTATTTTGTTTTGCAATAAGGTATGTACTGATCAATATTGTAATAGGGGCACGAAACGGGCACAAATCCAGATTCCGTGGAACTGACTGACCTATATAGGGTCTAACTTTTTAAACACGAAATATTTCAAGAGTAACTTCTACAAGTCGTAAAGTCGCCATAGCAACGAAAAAAAATTTTTTTTCTGAATGTTTTTATTTTTACGAAATTATTATAGTTCTAAATATTCTTGCGACATTTTGCATAAAACCTTTACAAACTTTAAACTTACTTACTTACTTTTACTTTTTTAAACTTTTTTTTACTTTTTAAACCTTTAGACAGTATTTATTTTGTGGGTCAAGTATTTTTTTTTTTTTTTTTTAATAAATGTACACTTAGATAAAAAAAAATTTTTCGTTGCTATGGTGACTTTACGACCTATAGAAGTTACTCTTGAAATATTTCGTGTTTAAAAAGTTAAACCTTATATACATGGGACTTAAACATAACTGGTGAAATGTGGGCGTACTATTATGTTCAACTCTGCCTAACCCGTCGGGGATTAAAGGCGTGATGTTATGTTATGATCAATACTGAGATTTTAAATCCTAATCGATCAAATTTTCATGTAAATATTTTGCTAAGATGTATAACGTTAAAATAATGCACAGAAAATATGAAAGCTCAGTTACAAAATATTTTTTCTTGTACCTCTTCATCGCCATCATCAGCATAAAGCAGTCCACAGCTGGATACAGGACTCCTCAATCGCATACCATTTACTCTTTCCTTACTCTATAGTATCCAGGTGCTAACAGCCACCTTGTCAAGATCATCGCTCCACCTAGCTGTAGTAGGTAACACTAGAACAATCACATACATTCACATCTTTGAACCATAGCGGAATGCCAAAACGCTTCCGCTTCGTCACATTTCGTCGTAACAGTTAGGCTGACAGTTCTCTCGCTTTCAATCATTCAAGAAATTACAATAATTTTTATTTTACTATCACTTTTCGGCGGTCAGTTGTTTTTGGTGATTTGATAGGTCATAGACGTTTCTATTCTATTTTGAAAAACAAAACTAAAACCTAACTACTAAGTATATTAATAAAACATTTTTATTTGTTTTCGTACAACCGGAGTCACACGTTATTACTAAATATGTTAAAAACGTTATAAGTATGTACAGATACACAACGGTGGAACATTATGATGTAAAAATACATACATACCTACAAAGCTTGCTAAAAACATAATTCTTTCTTTTGGCTTTGCCGAAGGGGGTAGTGATGCATATTTTGTTAAATGGGGCGACTGATTCTTGTAGTTTTCCTTGATTTTTCGTATCACTTCCTCGGGTAAAGATATTGAAATCCAACTTGATCTGATCTTAAAACGGAAATTAATAATGATCTTACTGCAAAAGTCGGTTTAAATGTTAATCTGCTTGTTTACATCCGCAAATTCCATGTATCAAAAAAAATGATTACACGTTTTAATGTCATGTTCCTTTACAATAATCTTACAACCTATGATTTATTTTATTCTCAGAATAATTGAATCTCGACGCCATTTCACGTAAATATACGACAAATCGTATTCCCCTGCAGGGATCGGCAAAGGTACACCCACATTTGACCAGTAGTGTTTACATAAGTCTATTTAATGGGACTTAAGCTCTGCAGAGGGGGAGGCTTTTGACATTATCAAGCCTAGTACTGAGTAATCCTGATGTAATATAATTTTATAGTTATTAAGGCGTACGGAAGCAATATCGTTCTATATTCTATGAATAATATATCATCAGTTAACTACCGCTCAATATTACCTACATCGCAAGATTCACAACACATTAGCTTTAACAAAAGTGTTGGCCCATCTCCATATTGTTGATCAGGCTTCGTGCCATCACTCTTACTACACAGCTTACATCAGTAACTCTTTGGAAACATGTAAATGTACCCTCAAGCAGTGTCTTTCGTGCGGGTAGGATGTTTATTTGTTAAGTGTTCGTAATGTAATTATAGGTGTACGTTTCTTTCTGTCGATCTCTTTATTTTGTTCTCACGGAGGTAATGATTATTTTTATGGTAATTGGTCATTGCTGGCTGTATAGCATTATTTCATGCGTATATCTAGCGTTTACAATTCCATGGAGTTATGCGATTATGTGCCTGAGATAAAGATAAATAAATAAAGTAATGACCAAATATGTTATGATAAATGAAAAACTGCATTTCCAACAGGGATTAGGAAATACCTAAGCATTTGTTTTCAAATGCATTAAATCGTTGTCTTTTGGTACTGCAGGTTTTCAGTACGCTATTGCCTAAGATAAAGATTATAAATCTTTATCTCAGGCACATAACCTATGAAATTGTAAGTGTAATACAACAAGGTAAGTAAGAAGTAAGTATAAGTAAGTAGTAGTAGTAGTAAGTATTGTAAGTGTAATAGTGTAATTGTGTGTGTGTTTAGTGTGTGTGTGTGTGTTTTTGTTGTTCGTTGTTGTAGTTGTTGTCTTAAACGTTATCCCTCTTATCTAATAAGGAATTTCTGTTAGGTATACCTACCAATTGCTTCCTAAAAAAAAACCTACTTGTTTCAGTGTTTTGGAATATTTAAAGGCAAAATTATTTACAACCTTTGTAAGAGAGGGAGAGAAAGAGGGAGTACCACTTACTCTCCCTGTCTCACAAAGGTAGGTAGGTAGGTTGTAGTTTTTAACAACATTAGACAAGACCAAAATAACTCCTTGTCAAAAGGTACCATAACCTAGTACCTAAATATTGTCACACCCACATTTTAGCTACACAACATTACTCTGCCGCCCATGTCCACTCCAAGTGTCTTTTAGTTTATCAAGATAATTGATTTCGATAAAGTCAATTATCGTTGTAAATGCTTGCCAATATATCCACGCCGTCTGAATAGGTCATGACAGACATAGCAAGTGGAAAGGAATATCTTTACATTGAATTTGGCTTTCGTTATTTCTAGGCACCCTGGGGAGTTCTGTTGCCCTGGTGTATATTTGTGGCGACATACTTGATGAATATTTCAAACAAAGTGATCTATTGAATTTTGAAACGAATATGACAATCTTATATCTAAACTTCTGAAGTTCAACGAATATGATAAAGAGCTCAAATAAATTTTACGAGTATTTAATGCCGAATGGGGTCCGGTTTAACCCCCATCTTTATCAGAATGGCTTCCTGGACCCCATCGAGGTACAGCTGGCTAAAGATGCGCTTCTTCTTCTTGGACAAAGTTGCTTGCAGTATATGTAGATATCCCAAATTGAATTTTAATTCTGTTTGTATATATGTAGCTAATTATTTAATTCAGAACCTGTGTAAATAGTTATTAATTCAGCTAGTTTGCAAATCTACTAAATTATGTCTGTTTAATATAAGTATCTACTTTGACACGAAATAGCAAGAAATAGTTAAAGAATAATATCTCAGTGAACTAATCACAGTAACTTTCAAAATTATAATTAAATTCTCAATTAAAACTAAGTGCGTCAAATTAAATTATGATGATTTGCTTCCACACGTAGCGGATTTTAAAAGAAAACCAATTTTAAAAATAATAAGTTATTCATTAATAAATTGAATGACAGTCATAAACCACACAAACATAATAAGATGGGCGATTAAAACTTAAGTTAAATTGCAAAAAGATCGTAAAAGTTAACACTGAGTTATAAATAAAACTGCCGTCTTAAGCCTGGTTCAGAAGGCAGATCTGTATGATATTTTGCAGTATAATTTTGAAATCACATGGCAGTTCCAACCTGTATTTGTATCTTAACGTCATGAACATTGGGATAATACCCCAGGAACATTTTCCTCCGGGACATGATCTGCAGTGGCCTGATTGGAAAGCACTTAACCAATTGCACACCCAAGTAGGCCGCTGTAAGCACAATTTGGGAAAAATGTGGAATTGAAGATCCCTGCGACACGTAGTGTAAATGCGGTGCTCCCGAGCAGACAATGGCCCATCTACTGGAGTGTCCGAAGTGTCCCAACACCTGTACTTTATATGACTTAAAAGACGCCAAACACGCCGCGATTAATGTGGCCACATACTGATACTGATACTGTTAGCCTGCGTCATCCCACTGCTGGGCAAAAGCCTCTTACCCATCACGTCCAGTTGTTTCGATTCAGGGCTAATGTGGGTCGTTTTTTTTTGTCCAGCTCGTCCCGCCATCTTCTACGAGCCCACGACTGGGCCCAAGAAATTTAAACAAGTCTAAGTATCATCGACACGAAAGAAGCAGATTGGGTTATTGACGTGTGATCCCAACTTGTGACTGCAAAATACCGTGCAGGACAGTGCCGTGTGAACGGCCGCAAACCGGACCGGTTGTACGCGAGCGCGTCGCATCGTGTACATCACTCGGTGACCAACATTTACCTTAAAGTGGGACAGTGGGCCTGGCTTATTTATATACGGATACCTTTAAATAGGGGTGTGGTGTTTACATAAATTTGTGAAAATTTTGGGATGTCTTTGCAAAAGATGGCAATAGCCTCGCTCCCTATTATATGGAACTTAAACATAACTGGCGAAATGTGGGTGTACTATTTATTAGATGCACCTCTGCCTAACTCTCTCGAGATTTCTGGCGTGATGTTGTGTTTGTAAATGCGGAGATCTGAAAGTCTGATGGGAATGGAGATGCCTTAAATGAAAATGAATTATGATTTATTTTATCGATCAACCTTTTTTGGATTCAATCCACTTGGGCCTGGTACCTACTGGTGATACATTACGTGCTAAAAATATGTCGTACTATTTTCAATTACGTGACATTAAAATATTATACTAACCTTTAAGGTGTAAAAATGTTGTCATTCTAAAGTAGTCTTACCCTACAAAATATATTTCAGAAAGAAAAAGCTGAAAAAAAAACAAAAAGTAAAACCTGCCATTCCTTAATGAATAACTCATTTAATGCCTCTCAAACACAATCTCTCCACCAACCATTACAAATTCGATTTCATACCGTGTCCATTGTTCTCTCAAAACCTGGTAACCCTCGACCTAGAGCATTATTGCCCATCAGTACGCCTTGTATGACGTCGTTATGCAAGAGTCGCCACAAGCGAACCTTGGGCTATTTTCTATTGTACCTCTAAACTTGTCGCGTGATGATCAGGAGATTAAACAGAGATTAGCACAAACGTTAGTTAGCGGACGATGCGATTTATTGACGTTGTTTAGTCATTTAATAGCTTTGTGTTGATTGAGAATTGTTTATTTAAATAATAGTATTGTTTTCGTTGTGTTGTAGATGTTTTAATGACAATTTATTTGCATTCTTGATGGATTTGTAGAGATTTAAATGCTAATGCAATTCTGGTCGATTGGAAATCTCTATATTCACAGTCAGTATTCACAATTTCACATTGACAGTGCCTTATTTTATTTTATTTTATTTGTTAGGGACAAAAAAACAGTTACATGCCAAGCTTACCTAGAGATTCTTAAATTAACACAAAACTTAGGAATACATTTATACACAATCTATTCCATATTTATGTTACTACACATGTAACCCAAAAAATTGTCTTATATCGAAGTAGTAGAGGTAGTTTTTGTAGTGCAAGTACTTCCACTGATCTGCAGTTGATTGTACAATGTTAAATCGGTGGTTACAGTTTGTGGTACTGTAATGTGCCGTTCAACCCAACAGTTTTAAACGCCTGGCTGGTATAGTGCAGCTATCTAAAATATAATTTGTCTGACCAAAATATCATTAACTTTTCAATACATCACATTAACCGTAACGCAGTACTAACTAGCAAGATTTATTCAAGTATTTATTATCCGTCTGAAGTTACAAATGTACCTAACCTATTTAAAAGTGTGTAATTCTCGCAGAACGAAACCTATCGATCTTTGCTAATCTGTCGATTAAATACAACTTGAACTAGCATTCACCGAAATACGCAATTTTATCTTTGCTTACCACAATAAAGGACATTTAAAAGATTTATTTATTACTTACAGCCCAAATCGAGGTAGTCTGCGAAATTTAAATTTTCTTTCGTTTTTGTTTTTGTTGGCCCTCAAGTTTTAAATGTCCTAAAATAATTTGAATGTTTCGTTATTTGAATGTTTCGTTGAATGTTTCGAATGAATGCTTCGTTAGCGCATCCCTCTCAAGATAGAAACATGAAAATCAGCTCCCAAATGCAGCGTAACTATTTAAAAATTACGTGGACATTCTGACCTACGTAAGACTTGGAGTTAATAGTGTTTCAAATAATATGATTATAATTATTAACAAAAATAACTAAATATTTAAAAACCCAGTGTATCTCAAAATGTATGCAAGTTGAATGGAACTGTTGAAGGTTATTATGGGAAAATAATTAAATACATATTAGCAAAACCACGTGTAACATCGCGACCTTTTACCTTCAAACCTAAATGTATAATAATAGAGGTTCAGTATTAATATTAAATTTCGTAAAGTATATTTAAAATCCTTAAAACAATAACATTATTTATAAATAAATGTCATGTTACTGGGTCAAGGGTGTGCGATGCATAATGATGAGTCAGTAAGGATGGAACCTGTTTATATAATATGTTTTTAAGTGGAATTATATCGAAGATACGCCATAAACCTGTGTAATAATATATTATTACACAGGTTTTATTATGAAAATTACTGATCAGTGCTACCAACAATTTATACAAAAATAGGTTAAGTTTGGTTACAAAAGCATACATTTTTTACTCGAAATTGATTTAAAATTCTAGGAGTTTTTTTTCCGATCTTCTTTAGATAACAGCGGCAGAGTGGCTTCCTATAATTAAGGTGCATATAATTTAATTTAATTCCTGAATATTCCGACTCTGTCCCAAATTCGGTCAAAAATCGTGTTTTTTTATAATACGAGCAAATTAAGTGGCTTATTGTGACAAAGATTTAACAATCACCCCAATAAGAACATCACGCCTGTAATCCTCGAAGGGTTAGGCAGAGATGTACCCATGTGTAAACCCACATTTCGCCAGTTATGTTTAAGACCCATATTCTAGGGGGCGAGCCTATTGCCATCAACCGGGCACAAATGTAGACTCCGTGACTGCTACTGAGAAATTCCTGAAGGAAAAACCCAGTAACGCTTTTTCCGACCTGGGAATCGAAGCCAGACCTCATGTTCAGCAGTCGCGCTTGCGACCACTAGACCAACGAGGTAGGAGGTATATTACGAGCAAATCAATTTTATAATAGTGACAGAGATTTAACAATAACTCCAATAAGAAAGAAAACGACTGTAAATTGAAGCCAAACTTTACTATACCTCGCGGCATCCAAACTAGTACATTGAACGATGGACACTGCCAAAAAATAACATTGAAAGTAACAGTTTCGGCGTCGAAAGTAAACCAGTAGGTTATGATGTTCCAATTCACTGTTACTTTCGTACGATGACGCGACGTGAAAGTACTGACGCCTATCACACGTCATCCGCGTCATCACGAAATTCGGGTAGGTCGCGATCACTTGCACTCTCAACGAAAGTGAATTGGCGAAAGTGAATCTAGTATTTCGGCTGTTCGATGTGACGCGGTTGACGTCAGGAGTACGTCACGTCAAATGACGTTGTTGAAGCGAGTTTATTAGCGGTGAATGTGTTGATGTTATGGCGTTAGGGTAACGTGACGTTTGCGTTTTAGAGTTCCTCGATTTTTGAATAAGGAACCTCGCGCACTATGCGGCCACGACAAAGACTTTTGGTCGCAGTAGAGACTTTTGGTCGAAACCAGGAAAAAAACTTGGTCTCACAACCGAGCATCTGACCAGTTTTGTTTAAGAAAGGGGCCGGTAAGGCGACAAGTCGTGGTCATGAGGGTAGTGCGCGAGGTCCCTTATGGGCGTGAGTTTGGTTGCAGTAACTATGTGTTTTAGTTTTAGACTGTTTTGTTTGACCTAAGCATTAGATAGGTATGGAAAAGACTATCATGCCCATAGTTCTTTCACAGTTGTTTTACCGCTAGCTATTAAGTTGGCTAACCTGGTTAGTCGGTTTACCTGATTGTCCCTTTTTTTACACACAACTTAGGTTAGCCAATTTATAACCTAAAGTAAATTAACTGAGAAACAAAATCAAAATAAAAACCAAAATAATATTTTTATTATTTCGTTTATTCATTAACAAACATATTTTTACAAATATAAAAAACAGTGGCCCGCCGATGTCGGGAGCAGGGTCCGAGTTACCGGTGGTTAGGGCTCCAGAGACAGGAACCTCCTCACAATACGAGCCGTATCGAGGAGTACTGCCTTCTGAATCAGGCCCTTGATCCAACCGCCTAAGGAGAGCCTCGAAAAATGGTCGTCGAGGCTCTTGGCCATAAGGCCATTGACCGTCACGACAATCGGCACAATGATAGCCAAGTTCACATTCCATATTTTTATTTCGTTTTAATATTTTTGCATTTGAGGACAAGAAATCATAACTAATAAAATTTATTGGAGAAAGCCTGTGCCTCTTTGTAAGTAAATGACATGCCCATAAGTAGGATCCAATCCCACTAATGAGGTAAAGTTATTTTGAAACATAAAAAGACATGAACAGAATAATTATGTTCAACCAATAAAGATGCTTTCTAGCTATTATATGCTAGAGCCATTAGTTTCTCAGTTGCCTTTACCATTGTTTTATTACTCACAAAACATTATTTGGTTCGTAATAACATTTATAAAGATATCATAACATTTCATGTTTTTGAAATCCAAGATCTATTCTTACGATTCTTTTCTAAACAAAGACATCAACCGTATACATCTTAGATGCCTGTAATATTCTTCAGTTTTATTTAATACTCATAAAAGTGAGAGAAGAATTTTGCCAGTCCTAGGAAAGGTCTCGACATTATTGTCATCACGGGGCAAACCTGGATGAGGTTGACACAGGAACATGGAGATGGGCATAAGCAAAGAGAAGCACATCTCAGCAGTCAGTGAAGTCAGGCTGTAGATAAAGATGATTGCGAGAGGAATCTTCAAGTCAATAAAAAAAGGATAAATAGGAATGAGATTGAGAAAAAGAATACTTTACTTACTGTACATCTATAGATTAGGAAATAATTACATACGTTGCAATTATAGTTTACTCTATTAGATGGTAGTTATGTGGGTAACAATGTACGATATTCTATTTAGGTCATAGAAATTACCCTGACCTACGTGACAGGGGCAATCGACGAGGAAAAGGAGAACCGGATTTTTTTACTTCATAAATAGAACAAGTAATGATAGAATTATCTAGAATTTTCAAAGAATTTACTTAATTAACACTTTATATGGTGATAATTGAACAAAATCACATTTCTGACATGCAAGGGACATTCTAGATATAATAATACCGATCAGTGGCTATTAATTATTATATGGACACATTGGACGCATAGCATCACGCCTGTATGCCCTGAAAGCTTAGGCAGTGGTGTGCCTAATATTTCACCGATATTTCGTCAGTTATATTTAAAACTTAAGTAATAGGGGGTGAGCCTTATATCATCAACTGGGCACAAATCCAGACTCCTTGGCTGCTGTTGAGATAATTATATTCCTGTTCGTAAAACCCAAAAACACTTTGCCCGATCCGGGAATCGAACTCTGAGCCTCATGCTCAGCAGTCGCGCTTACGACCACTAGTACCAACGAGGCAGCATCACTCGCTAACCACCACGCTTCATGTCGCGTTTCACACACTATTCAAGCGTTAAGATATGGGATAGCCGCTGACTATCCTGAAAATGTAGGCCAATTAAGCATTTGACCGCTTGACTTTAATGAGACGTAATAATATAAAATAAGCCGAATCGCTCTGCTAGTAATTCTAAGAAGTCTGCTAATAAATTGTGAATTCCGAAACAGAGGTTTGAGGTTGGAGAGTAGTTTGGTGGTAGGCGTACTATAGCTAGCGTGAAGCGAAAACTGTACGCCTGAGCTTACTAATATTGATGGATCATCTATCAAAATATACCCATTATCGTCATTGTCATTTATTTATAGTAGGTAACTAAACAAACTAAATAACTACGCAAAAAATATTGCTGGGAAACGACTTTTTCATGGTAACCGAGGTTCTCTAAACGAATATGGGGTCAAAATCAAAGATGGCGGATACAAAAAATTAAAAAAAATTAGCTAAAATAACACCCATGAAAGAAGATCCGGTAATTTTCATCGGCGCGATTTTGTATTTTCATTTTGACAGCGACCCCGAAAACAACGAAAATGACACCCATGACGAAATAACCGGAAATTGTCGTCGGCACCATCATTAATTTCCATTTTGTAATCGTCATTTTTGTTATCACCAACCCCGAAATTCACTAAAATGACACCCATGATAGAAAATCCGGAAATTTTCACGCAAGTCCAGTCCAGACAATTTTTCGTTACGGTCGAATGGCCCGCGGTCCATTCGCTTTGGGCCGTTCAGACTAAATACCCGCACGATATGTTTTTGTTTATGTTGTGAATTTCTGAGTTTTGCACGAGAAGACTGGGTAATTTTACACCCATTATAAAAATAAAACTCATTCAGCAAACCAAAGCCTTGAATTACATTGCACTAAAACTTACTCCCTTTTAAATGAACCATACCAATCGATTAGTTGACAAGCGATTCGCTCCGCCTATCAACTGCAATACAAGACCCTTACAAAATTTTACGATTGGAGCATTTAAGATATAATAACCAACAGCAAGGCACCAATTAAAAGACTTTACCTAACATTTCGTGGGTAATCATTGTTGCCGCAGCTAATTCGGTTGGTTTAGAAACAAGAAATGCTTATAGAGCCACACAATTATAGGTCATTTCTAATTGCAAAGTAAAATGTTATAATGGTCTTGCAAGCCATTGCTGAGTTCTTGCAATTCTTTGCTTAATTGCTGCGGACTGTATTGGTTTGTGATTTCGCATTGAAGTGTGGTGTAGGTACTTAAGAGTGGGTTAAGATTTCTCACAAAAATGTATTAGGACACCTAGACTGCTGTAATTTTTTGTAATTATTATCACAAGATCAGTGATCAGTATAAGGACTATTATTGATTATCTTTATGTCAGTATACCCTGGTGCAGGTAGGTAGACAAAAACGAAAAGGACGATGAACTAAACTGACTGTCGGCTTCCGAACATTTGAGACCCTGCGAAAGTCTACTTTAGCAGTACAGATACATATGGTTTTTTTTTTTTTGCTTCTACTATTAATGCTGCTTTAACCTTTGACTTCAAATTCCAACTTCAAAATCTCAATCTAGAAACGAATAAATTCTGACTGTAGGTCATGTCTTCAGCCTTCTATGTTTTCCTGTTTTGGTTTCCCTATGAATACTGGGTAGCATATTGCAAAGACGTAATTCGAAAGCGTAGGAGGATACTAGATCATTCCTTTCTATAGCAGTGTTCCTGGTCGTTGTCGTATTATCTAATCTTCATCATAACACATTTGCTTATGCCGCATTACTATGTATTTGGAGTGCGTCGACTTGTCTGAAAGCATGTTTAAATATTCGATAAATATCGGTAAATCTGCTGTCATGTTTCATGTCACTTTATTGTGATTGACGTTAACAAGGATTTGTGTTATACAACTACACTAAACTTTGTCATCAACCAATAATTTGTAAATTCATGATTTGACTTGACATTTGACTTTGAACCTTATAAATAGATGTTCTATTGTGGTATTTTTGAGAAACTTCTGTTAAAAAGGCTCCAGTGGATGTTATCTAGCGTTTACTTCAGCGCAAATAAAACAAATCTCAGATTAAACGTTTTTCTAAATTCGCACCATTAGGGATTTTTCTGCCCGTCTGCAAAAAGTAAGCTTTCTTTTCTTTCAAATAAGCTTCTTTTATAGAAAACCCTTACAGTACAGGATAAAGTCTGGTTACTACAGCATAATAATTATTTAACATCATTCAGTACAAAATAATAAAGTCAAGAACGACTTGTAAATCACAAAAAGTACAAATAAAGAACCGAAAGGACTTCAAGAAAGAGATTAACACAGCCAATTACTTGCGATGGAAACGTATCAACAATGCCAATTACCATTCTTACAAATAAACTCAGGAACTTAAAGATAAAATTAAATCTTAAATATCAACGACATATTATTATATTGTCGATTACCATTTTTGTACTGATGCTAAATGTTCACCTTACGAGAAACAACGAATAAACAGATGTTATTTGTGACGTGTCGACGTTACAAGGTTGATGGGCACTTTGGTCATGGTGTCTATCTCAGTAGATTTGAGTAGTAAGGACACATTGCTGGGCCAAGCCAAGCTGGACTATCATACATTCATAACCTCTGATGAAAAGTTATATCTAGCTTGTCAACCAATAAGTATGATTACGATATCATGGGGTCCGTACCGTCAACCAAGTACTGTGTACATCAAACTAAGTAACCATACGCAAAAATTATTGCTGGGAAACGACTTTTGTTTTGGGGTGAAGACATTATTCTGATAGATGCATTGAATAGTAGGTACGGGTGTCATGGAGATATCTTCAAAATTTGTATTTAAAAAAGAAAACTTGTGAAAATGTTGGAACTTTGACCCCCAATTCCTCCTTATCTAGAAAATTCTTAGGTATGGTTTCGAAACAAAAGATGACCGCAACGACAGGGAAACAAGTACCTTTCGGCTTCGTTAAGGATATTTTTACACCCATTAGATACTGGTGTGATCACGTAACTTAAGCTAGATATCATAGACTCTTCTGCAGTACTTATCAAATCTGTCCAGCACGTCCCACCGTAGCCTTTTCGATTTACTTCAACGCTTTTTAATTGTGTTTGTAACCTTTTCGTCCTTTTGTTAGGATCAATAGGACCAATGGTACTAGTTTTTGCTTTGTGTGGTTCACTTTGTAGTATTAAAATGTCATGTATCATCCAACCGCAAAATCTCTCCACAACTAAAATCCGACAATCCGATAAATTCAGAGATCTCTCGTCGCTGACAGATCAATCAGTCAGACCAAACTTATGGAGTACTTACGTACTAACATTCACTTTCCATTTCGAAATGGTAAAACATATTAGCCCTAGGAGAGTCTAACTGGAAACTATAATAACCGTCACCCACGACAACTTATTATAGTTGTTTAGTGAAAATCATAGGTATTACACTCAGTTCGGAGACAGGGCTTGGCTTGGTGCGAATCCCAAAGGTTATGAGGTTCAAACTTGTTGCAAGTAATGGCTTTTATATTGTGTTTATTTAATGTTTTGCTATTTAGTTGGTAGTTATATTAATGGAAGGACTTTAGCGTTAGTTTGTGCCCTTTCCTTGAAAGCTAAAGCTGGTAATTTGAGCCAGCTAAGTGTGTCAATTTGTGTTACTATTGCTGGCTCTACGTCAATTGCTTGAAGTAATATTTTGTCTAAATATTTTTCAACACAAACTGCAGCTTTGCTTTGCGCTAAAACTTTGAAACCACTCCTAATTCTAAACTACATTTTTATGCGATAATTTGAAGAAGATAAAGTTGCGTGTTTCATTGTTCTCTTTTAAGCCAAGCTGTACAAAAATACACGAAATAATGATTAATATTGTTATGGAAGTAACAATAATTTCATAACAAAAACTTGGATGATCGACAGATCGTGACGTTCCGTCTGAAACACTAAGTATTGCTAACAATGCAGAACATCTAGTATTCTGATTTACTGTGAGACGAACTCTTGACTTTAATGTGAACTTCCTCGTCATGCGCTTGCACTTACCAATGTGTAGTGTGGCCTCATTTTGAAGGATTTTTGACCCCTGATATGTTTATATACCAGTTATGAATGAATCTATTAGAAGTTAGATGATATTCTAGTTAACACCTTCAATGCAGCTGGATAATACCGGATTCACATGAATTTATCACCGTGCGGAAGAACCGGAATTAAGAAAATGTCCACAACGATCACCAAATTAATAAAAAACATTGTGAAAGTACCTACACGAGAGCGTAATGCACTGCTAAAGTTAGTTGATGACAATCTTTTATTATGTCAGTTTAAAAAATCTTCGAAAGTTCTTGAACTTGTATGTTACTTTGATCATTTTAAAACCTTGAAATATCTCAGACAGCTGAGTCAGCCGCCAGACCCGGAGCCCGGTATCTGGATTATTGCCTAGTTGATGGCAATAGGCTCGAATAACATGGGACCTAAACTTAAATTGGCGAAATGTGGGTGTATTATGATGGTGATCTTTGCCTAGCCCTTCGAGGAAAAGCAGGCATGTTAAGTGATATTATCTCAGATAGCGTACTTATGACGTCACATTCTTGAACAAAAGTCTCCAATTTCATTCCTTACCACAACGTATTCCTAATTATAATTAATATCTTCATAACTCTTCGCATTGACATTTTTACGAGTGCAATAAATCACGCTGACCGCCCTAAGGCAAAGCCACATGCTTGTAATGAATGCAACCTTTTATTAGGTAACCGCATAAATAAATACAGTTATGTATGCGCTTTAATGCGCTTTTCGCTTACGGGATTCGTGCGATTTATGTGATATTGTCACGAGCCGTTGCATAAAGATACATATAATAATAACTCAAGTTTTCAGAAAAAGACATGTTGTAATCTCTGCAAGTATATTTATTAAGCCAAATCATAACAATATCATATAAACTTAAATAAAAATAACCTAAAGTAACTAACTTAAAAATAAAATAAAAAATGGCGTCTAAAAACTCCTCAACGCTGTCAACTGGTAATGTCCCTAAGAGACTGTCGGCGTTGCCACGTTGTATGGCAACGCTAAGCCTCTGGTTAAGCTAAAAGCCAGCCCTTGGGTCACGGGAAGTGTCAACTAAGCGTTTTTCTATTTATATATTAATTTCTAGTTTTTTAAGGCAATCATTGACTGATCTTAATTGAATTCTTTCACTATATCCCCAGACTACAACAATGCTGCACACTTTAACTCATTATTGGCAACCATTTTTTTACCTAACCGGAAACCGTTAACTAACACCTGAAAGTAAAAAATACATTAGTCTGTCTGTCTGAATGCAGCTTATCTATAAAGCTCTCAGACAGATGCACAGATTACTTAATTTCCCAAAAACTTAAATTAATAAAACGTCCAGCAAAAACTTATCTAACTAAAAGCACTATCGCTTATCCGTAGATTTAAATCATAGATTCGCCATATCACGCCAGAAATTGTCGTTTACAATGAGATTTGATGTCTCGCTCACTCATGCTGCGAGCTTATCTCAGTGTTGTGAACACTCGCGTGACCTAAGTATTGTGAGGGCATATCTTTGATTTAAATCCATGCGCTTATATTGCAGATCATCAAAACCAGGAAGCGTCATTTGTGCAACAATCGTCACGAAGCACGATGTTCACGAAATTGAAGTTCTTCACTTGTCACGGAGTCACGAAAGATGGATGGCTCATCTATTGACATCATCTTATTGTTGAGAGTCTTATTTTATTTTAATTTTATAATTGGTGGCTTTGCTTATCTAGTTAACTTGTGTGAGTTACTTGTAAGGTTCCTATGCTCAATTCCGCGTCCTGGTTGGGCATGATATGACAATGATTGCGTCTTTGATTATGTTAGAAGTTATCGAGACAGTTAAAATGTATCCGTTTTGTTACCGTCTTTGTTGATAACCAAATCATAAACAAAACAACAAAAAAAAAATGTACATACATACAGGGTGTAACCGGACCCTTTACGAAGCCGTCAACCAAGCATTCTGTACATCAAAATAAGTAACTCTACGCAAAAATTATTGCTGGGAAACGACTTTTTTTTTGGGGTTAAAAATCACGGTTTACACTAAAACTCAACGAAACGCACTCAAACTTAGTGCTGATGGATGCTTTGAATAGTAAACGGGTCATGGAGTTAATTAAAGTAAAGTTAAAACCTTAAAAAGTGGTTTTTAAAAAAAAAACTTGTGGAAAAATTGGAACTTTGACCTCCAATAACTCCGTAACTAGAAGGTTCCCAGGTATGGTCCAGGACAAAAAAAAAATCGCAATGACGGGGAGAAAAAGTACCTTCCGGCTTCGTTAAGGGTCTTTTTACACCCTTTATTTGTATCTTTCGAAGATAGAATTCTTATTCTTAGCGAGTCGATGGCTCTTTTTTATTTATTTTTTTGTTTGAAATTATTGTACAGAATGCGCAATCGACTCATTCAAAGATACAGTTGTATTATTTCATTGCTCACATTCCTTACAAAATCATTTGATGCCAAGATAGGTGTCACACCACTAATGACAGATTACAGTAATCATTGTAGAGATGATTTGACAATCTTGATAGCCTAGCATTTGGAAAATATTTCGTAAATTAATCTTTCATAATTTCATTGTGACTGTGCAGACATTTCAAATTCTGTCTGAAGATAACTATCGGTCTTGATTGACAGTGAACGAGCTATTCTTTATCTATACTTAATATTATAAAGCTGAAAAGTGTGTTTGGATTTGAGATTAGCGCGTTCAACGCGGTAATCTCAGGAACTAGTGGTTCGATTTGAAAAATCTTTTAGTGTTGGTTAGCCCATTTATCGAGGAAGGCTATAGGTTATATAACATCACTCTACGACCAAAAGGAAACCAAGAGGACAACAGCTAATGACAGATATGGCATAGACTTATGTAATAACTTAATTGTAACTGGCCATATTTTTTCTTTTCTTTTGCCGAACAGTAAACCTCAATGCGACATCGTTAGTGACACTAAGTAGATGATTCAGCATTGAGTAAAACCAGGGAGAAGTAATCAATGGAATAATGCCTATATTTCTATCTACGCTACGCTAGCTTACGACACAGATAACGCTAGTCATGCGTAGGTAATCAACCTATAGAGGTATGAGTAAGAGGGTGTGAATTTCCTCACTGAAAAGGCACGGTTTTCCCACCGTCTCGCGTCTGGGCGAGTTTTATTGAGTTTCTGTAAATGTGTGACGTCAAGTGTGATGCTTAATTCGTTTGTATCGTTTTAGATACCGCCACAAAACCGGTAGTCATTGAGTGATCCTTAGACCTTTTGCGATATTTCGTGTGGTGCGATATCGATTAGACTGTGATGACATCGTAGTAATAAACGCCTCGCCGTTTTTCCGAAGATCATCGATCCATCAACTGCCTACTCCGTGTCACAAAACCACAAGATGCGATTATCCATAGTAATATTATAAATGCGAAAGTAAGTTTGTTTGTTTGTTTGTTACCTTTTCACGCCTAAACCACGAAACCGATCCTCCTGAAACTTTCCATATACGTTTTCAGGTATACAGAAACGAACATAGGGTAACTTTCATCCCGAAAAAAAGTACCTACTGTTCCCGAGGAAAATAACAATAACGTTCTTATGATAGTAGATGGCGCCACGTGTCTTTCGAATCATGATTGAATTGTATTATTACAAGCAGAGTACCTAGAACCCAAATTGATTGCCAAATTCTAAATTAACGCGAGCGAAGCCGCGGGCAAAAGCTAGTGTGTTATATTATGTTTAAAGACTGCAACAGTGCGTTAGTAGTGACAGGTCGGCAGTCAATTATTATTTGCAATTACAACATACTTGCGTGAGATGATGTGCAAGTGACATAGTGATGTTTATATCTGACATTCACACGTCTTCATTAAGTGTTTTATATGTTCTAGGCTACCTCAACTGCTCTCTCACTTGACATGGTTGCAAATACTACTAGTGATTGTGATACTCAAACTGAACATCATTTGCATTTTTGATATTGTAATATTCCAAAATGAAGCTCAGCACAGAATACCCATGACGCAAAGAGCGCATTCTTAGAAGACCATTACACAAAACCTTACTTAAGTACGGCGATGCCATAATATACGAATTCTATACGTGCTTACCTATTTTTACAGCGTTTTGTTTTGCATCTTTTATTTTCTTTATGCACTATTGTTTCGTAAGTTTACTGCACTTTAATATTAAGTAAGTCTCTAACCTGATTCCGTGTGGAACAAAATTACTTAATCCGTTAGGTACACAAAAAGTCACATAAATGTTTATATATCTCTTTATTGTACATATTTACAAGCATAATTACAGCTAAGTGATACATATTCAAAAACAATACAGTAACTTAAATCGTTAAAAGGAAATAACAAAAAAAAACTAAAGCTACTTTCATTTTACATAAAATAGGTTTAAATGTATAACAATAACGTACTATGAAAGAGTTATATCAGATGGAAATTATTTAGATTGAATTTGAACTTACTTAATGAATTTAAAGAAAGTTCAAGCAATACTGAACAATTACATCTCTTAATAGCAATAGACAGCAACAGAGATTCACCACAATGAACAAAGAACTTCCGTCACACTCTCTGAGTTAATGGTCACGTCGGTATTTTAAAAAACTAATTTTGTATTATTGTCATCGCTCTTTTAGTCGTCCAACGACCAAATAAAATGTGTCAGCGCGAAAAAATACAAATTACGTAATGGCAATATTAATCTTAGATGTATATCATTTAACTTATTTACAAAATATATGACCTCGGTAGCAAACAATAAAATTTAACTTTAATTTACAGGAACTGAACACTTGTGTTTTTCTTGATAATCTATGGCGGTGACGTAGCCATGTATGAAGGGCAAAACGATGCTTAGAATTTTAATTCGTTCCTTTAAAATTACTCGGCTATTTTTAGGAACTGGCCGACTATTTTAACAAAAAAAGTAGCTATTAATGGATAGCAAGAACTATATAAAAACATTGTAAGGTCACCATAAAAAATCAAACACCGGTCTCTTCTTTTATGTGATTTAGTATTTGATTAGCATGTAGCGTCAAAAACATAGGATCAATTTATTATTATTACATAATTGCATGATAATTAGATACATTGTGATATTAAAGAAACACTCACTTTCAGCTGTGAGAATATCTGAACCAAATAAAATAAGGGCCACGGCGTTAGGTACTCGTACCTGCTAGTTTTCAGCGTAAATCGAAGGGCACAACAATTACAAACAAACAAAATGATGGTTTGTAAAAACAACCATAAGTTTTCGATTTATTTCAGCCACATATCAGATCTTTTAAAACCAGCCAAGCAGGGCTTGAAAAAGGCCATTATAATGTTACAAAAGAAAAAATACAAAAATCTATATGGCCAATGAAAATATTTTAAAAATCAGGAGAAAGACTGTCTCTTGAAGACCAGGTACAGAAGGAATATTCACTACAACCACTTACAGGATATTCCTATACCAGATTAATTTCGCGTGGAGAAAGAAGGATTGTCGCTTCAATTTTATAAACACATCTAAAGCAAGTTATATCGAATGTAAGACACGAAACTGTTAACAGCCGATAATACGAAAATCAATAGTGCTGCGAAATGCATGTTGCTTGAAGTTAACGAACCAGATCAAATCATGAAGCCCGCAAAAATGTTGTGTACGTCCCTCTGAACAAGTCCATGCGTGATGGGGAAATAGTGCACTTCAATGATAAATGCTTTAATATACAACTGATGATCGATGTAAAAGATTGCTTTGAAGCTTCCTGTCAAAGGAATTGGTATATTCAGAGGATCAAAACAAAAGGCCAACACAGTTTAGGACCGATTTCTAACTAAAGCGGGTACGAGTCGAGCGATGTAGAGACGTGCAAGAATCGATCAGTCACAGGAGAGACGAAAGACGCGATGAAGACTTCTACTAATGTGATTGGTCGATTCTCGTACGTCTCCTCTCTGCCTCTCTCGGCACCACTTTGGTGAAAATCTGCCCAAGGAGAATCCCGCGAAGGACGCAGGACGCGTCATAATGCGACCCATGTAGGATTCGCCTCTGAGTCGACCTTTATGGTATGCGGATTCCCCACATACACAAAACTTTTAGGGACTGCATGAAAAGTTCTGGCTAATTAAGGCCAAACAGCATGCATTTTGTATGCAAGAGTGTTAAGTGGATGATACGTGCAAGATTTTCAAGTCATCTGTTGCTTACTGTTAATCGCTTACACGCAATCGTAACTTGCTGTCAATGTGTTTGTAATAAAGAAACTGTGCCCGAACGGTCTCTACGCGTTATCAACCTATAAAACTATCGAAAATACCAATATTTAAATACAAAAGACTGCATTTTGATAGTGTTTTCAAACATTTCCTGGGCTCGTTGTAGTTTTTAGTAAGTTTCTTTTAGGGACATTACGACAGTTATCTTTTAAGTTGTTTTATCCATTCAAGTTATATCCTCTCATTTTTAATTAATCTTACTTTGTATATTGATTAGATACCTGCATAACTTGTACTAAGAAACACGGTGGCCCTTATTTTACTTAGTCTATTATAACGAATTTATGCACACAGTGTAAAAAAATACCGCGCTACCTGGCAAGGTGTCATAATTTAACATCAAATAAATATAAAAAATCTCCGGACTCTTTTCCGAACAGTTATAAAGGCCGTACCACACTACAGCCACAAACGATTTCCGTATGGTATAAACATAGATACATCTGGCACTTTTGTCTTAATCTAGTACTAACAATAATCATCACAGCTACTACGGCGTTCGTTTAGCGACATGGTCGACATGTTGCAAAGAACTTAGTAACGTTAGTGATGCCGCGGGGGGACGTAGACCGGCCATTGGTATACTGCTCTTGCTGTGCCCTGAAAATAAAGTAAACTTCAATAAGGGCAAAAGAGAGAGATGGTCACACAACATGCCGAAATATGGGTCTTCTCTGCCAAACTTATCGGGGAAATCAGGCGTAATATTATGCTATTTTTTTTTTACCTTGATCATCACGTGTATGAGACACGGACAATCTTATTGATCTATTATAATAGTTACCCACCCATCCAAAAACACATAGGAACAAAAAATTGAATTAATGATTTTTTTGGTAAATTACACTTCTTGTGGCCATAGTTCTTCTGCCTCTAGTTTTTTGTATGATGATTTCGCAGAAACGGAGCAGTCAAGATCAATGTACTAAACTACTTATGTCGATAATAACCTTACGCCTCAGGCAATACATTGTTAAAGTTTTGTAGTCATAATATTATTTCAAGACCAAGATTCCACACACATCATTATTAAATTAAGGTCTTTACTGCGTTGTCTTCACTTATCTAGTATCAAATATTGGTCAACTCACTTCCAAAGAATTCCTGAGGTTCCGCCTCGTGGCCTCCTTCTCATACTTCCACTGGAAGTCACTGGCCGACTCTGCACCAGCCGCAACCACTTCATAACCATCTATTTGATTGAGCTTAGCATCCTCTTGTCTTGCCGGCTTCTGGGTCGTTTGGTAAACAGGGAAGAAGTACCGGAGACCGATGCCGGGTATGCTCTGGCTACCAAGAATGGCTGGTGCGCCACTAGGTCCATTTTGGTGTGGCTGTACTTTGACGGGAATGTAAGAGTTGACAAAACGTTGGGCATTGTTCAGTGGTAGTGTTCGTTGTGGCTGTTCGTTGTTGATCACGTTGGTGTATCTCGACTGGGGCACGAAGAAGGGAGGTCGCCTGGGGGAAGAAATTTGTGGTAAGCGTCACGATGAACTAGACTCCGTAAAAGCTACATCTTTTTGCTAGCACCTTTTTTTAGGTCATCAAGCTCTAACGAGTTGAGTATATAGTAACGTTAGTAAATAGAGCTACTAAACATGGGTCTATTACATGGGACTTAAACATAACTGGCGAATTTTGGGTGTACTTGTTAGGTACAGTCACGAGCACCAATATGTATACACTTTCCTAAACTTAAAAGCAATTTTCTCGAGAAATAACGATTGTAACTTGGAGGTAGGATCATTTTCATAAAAATATGAGTTCCAGGATACTATGTTCGTAACAACATGAAATTTTAATCAGAACAGTAGAAGAAAAACACTTTTAAAAGTTGTTAAGTGTTTACATATTGGTGCTCGTGACTATACACCGCTGCCTAAACCTTCGGGGACCACAAAGTGTGATGTTATGTAGTTATGTAGATAGAGCTCTTTGAAAACGAGCTTGCTGGTGGTAATTCTTTCCTGGAACAACCTATTACTGCCGCCACGCAGCGTTGCTGTGTTCTTATTGTTAACGTGCCAACGAGTTTAATAGCAGACATTTCAATTTTTATTTTTTCTTTATTCCAGTAGTATTGCATGTACATACATAAGAGGCAATGACCAGTTGCCATGGATTACAATCTGGTAGTAATCTGGCCGTTGTCGGCTAGTTTTTAAAATAACATTTTAAATATTACCATTGAGCATTAGGATCGGGCGTATCATTGGACCGTTCCTCCCAAACAGGCGCGGGGTTGCGATAGGGTTGCGGGGGGGCAACCGGCTCTGGCGCCGCGGGAACTATGGGACCCCCTTTCGTGCCGTACTTCACCATGATTGCGTGTGCGCTTGATGCGTACAGCACCAGGCAAGTCAGCACCTGTGGAAAGAAGGAGGGTTTAGAATCTGATGTGGAACATCTTGTGTAGGTATTGGTATGACACGTTTGTATTAAAGTAATATTGAAACATAAAATTATCCATCATATTAGAGCTTAAACCATCCGACTGCTTTTTTTTTTTGTTCAAATTATTGATAGATGGACACGACAGGCTTTAGTTGACTAGCCAGCCAATTAACCGTATCATAATCATCTTTTTACTAGTATTTACAAACTACTTCCATATCGAAGTCCCTGCACTCGTATAAAACAACAGTCACTAGTGTGCATACGAGGATTTGGCTTTAATCCTACTTATAATATTATAAATGCGAAAGTTTAGATATTTGTTTAGACATTTTTTACTCTTTCAGGCAAAAACTACTGAACGGATTTGGATGAAATTTTGCACACAGGTAATTTATAAACTGGAATAACACATAGGATATTTTTTATCTCGGTAGTACGATCCTGTGGGACCATTACCGAACTCGATGAGGGCGAAGCCGCGGGAATAAGCTGGTGAGTTATAACTTCTAACAATTCTATAACAGATATGAATTATGATCGGATTACTATAAAGAAACCGATACAGATTTATGCAAATAACAATCCAAGCTGTTTGCATAGTTGTCGTCTATGGTCAAAGTAGCGGCGTGTGGCGATAAAGTAGGCTCACGTCAATACTCAATGCTTGTGCTGCGTAGGCGCCACTGAATGTGCTAAAACGTCTTGGCTAACTTATTAGTTTCATTTATTTAAAGGTTTAGCATCTATTCAAGTGTCTTACATAAGATTATTTTGTACGTACACAGCTACAGCAGACTAAAAGGGCGATGAATACAAAATGTTGATGGATGGATTGTGTGAGGAACGATTACGACAGAGAACGGAATGAATGATACGTACAGCGTGACGATTGACAACGAAAAACAAATGAGAAAACGTGTTGCGCCGACCCAAAATATCGAGGGACGAGAGCGGAGGTAAGAGGGAACTATGTTGTACCGACCCAAAATATGGTGGGACAAGGGAAGATGATGATGAATTGATGATGTATTTACACCAATGCCATAGTCATTATTCTTTGTGAGAAACAATATTCAAAAACTTCGGAAAAGTCACATGAAAGCTGGAATTATCTGTGATCATTTAAATGCTTGTTTTTTTTTGTGAAATGTTTTATTTTTACAAAACCGCTAATAACTTTTATAATAAAAAAAACAGATTAGTCACTCAAAAATAATAATGATATTTGGAGCATTCATAAGCATACATAATTAAAATGTGGTCTATGATTTAATTAGACCAATTTATTATGCGTATGACCTTCCAAGTATGTTAAATTATAAGGAAGTCCCTACTAAATAACAAACCTCTTATTTCCATTATGTATAATGATAAAACTAACATGTTAAAATACATCACATCTTGATGAGTGAAGATGTTTGAATAAGATAATTAAGTTAATCAAAATTTTCCTGTTGATCGTACCTAACTACTTTGTTTGTGAAAATAGGCGGTAACAGCTTATTCTCTTCTTCGTGGGTTAACAAGACATAGATAGATAGAATATACTTGATTGTACACCAAAATTGTAATACTATCAGCATCCAGTAGACTTGTTAATCAAGATCGAAGATGACAGCATGAATGATTTTATATATCGTTTTCCTATAGTGTGGGTGGTGTCGACGAAAAATGTAAAAATTGGGATCATCATCTTCCAGCCCTTGTCCCATGTTATTTTGGGGTCGGCGCAACACGTTTTTTTCATCCATTCTCCCTGTAAATCGTCACGCTATCGTCTAGTCCCTTAGTTTTTCCGTCATATCATTCCTCACACAATCCATCCGTCTTTTCTTTGGTCTTCCTCTCTCTTTCCATCCGTCAACATTTATATTCATCACTTTTTAGTCACATGGGTTCCATCCCTCCTCATCACATGTCCATACCAAGACAGACGACTCCCTTTCATCTTTTCTGTAACAGGTGCCACTTTCAAACTTCGTCTTATCTATATATACTAATATATAAAGGTGAAGAGTTTGTTTGTTTGGTTGAACGCGCTAAACTCGGGAACTTCTGGTTCAAATTGAAAAATTCTTTTAGTGTTGGATAGCCCATTTAGCGAGGAAGGCTATAGGCTATATAACATCACGCTACAACTAATAGGAGCGGAGCAGCAAGGAAAAATGTTGCAAAAACGGGGAAAATTCCATTTTTAATAATTTTACGCGGACGAATGTCGCGGGGAACATCACGAGAATTTAACCTGTGATCTGTTTTAGCACGAGAACCAATAGCTCTTTGATCTCTCATTGAACTAATTCAAGACTAGTTTGTAAGTTAAATAAATACTGGCGGTACATTTAAACGTCTAACTTGAAGCGAAACCTCGTTAAATTCAAAGACATAATATTCTCGAATAAAACCCAAGATGGGTTAAGTGGCAAGCTTGTATTGAATAACATTACTTGGCATAATTATGGCTGTGCTTCAGTACTTAATGATATGTTTTCTTGCCAATGACATTGAATAATGTTGCTTGGTACTCAAAGGTACAAACCAGTTCTTGCGTCGATTACCGTAGTTATCGATTCAAAATAATCGATATTTATGATAAAATTGCTGCACTACAAAGTAACGACACCTTGGTGGTGACACCTTCGTAATCATATGCGATAATAGGAAAATTATTGCGTAATGCAATCTCGATAAATCTGTAAAAGAGGCTCATTTAAATACGATAGGCTTTTAGTTTAACGTTTTTAGCGAAATCCGATTCGCATTAATTCTAATTTATGTATCTCTACATTAATCCTACAGTTTAAATCTTATCGATTTTTATCTACCGCGATCTATTTCTAAATAAACTTTACGACATATTGTAGATAAGACATTCGATTAGACCACGATGAAAACCCCATTCTCATACAAACGTACCCAGTTTCCGTCAAGTGACTTCATTTTAATTAAGACAACTTCATTAAATCAGCTTCATACATCTCCATCTCACAGCCTTGACGCACTTACTTCAATGCTTATCGTTCCCACGCGAACATCTTTAACCACCACATTATGTGGTTGCAAATAAAAGCTAGTTTTTTTCACTTAAACTTTATCTATTAAATGCTCAGCAAATTGCACATTTTAGTACCGGTCGCCATTGTTTATGTAAAGTTAGCACATCGACTGTTGTAACCTCCTTGAATTTCCAAACTTACGATTATAAAGTACGAATGCGCGTTATCCAAACATCTGACGAATTTATTAAAGTCGAGCATCAAATGGATAGAACCAGATTGATGTTTGTTAACGAGCAAATCAGTTCACAGCATTCAGGGGCAAACGATCTTCATTTAGATTAGATAATATCAAAATGTGTAACCGTTTTACATACCTGTAACCTCGCCGAGAATCTCATGTTTGTTTGTTTGTGTGTTGACTACCTTGACATTCGTCTCTGCTCCCTGTAACAACATTAAAATAAATTAGTACAATTTGTCAGTGAGTCATACAAAAAGTTGATGGTCTCATTACATGCGACTCCATATTAAAATTGAGAACAGCGCAGCGCCTGCAATTGTAATAATAAGTATCCAAATAATTATACCCCATCAACTTGACAAGAAATTACAGCTATCAACAACCCGTAGGTATGTACTTACAAAAAATATTGTTATGAAAACATTAATTTACATACTACGAAGATTAAGTCCGTGGATTGCAGTCATTATTATGAGAAATATTTTGAGTTTCAAAACCTATTACTGAAGTTACATGGACGAATTTGAATAAGAATTTGTTGGCATTCAAGATGCGTGTCCAATGTTAAGTAAAAGTTAATATATGATAATATATATAGTTAATAATGGTACATAATGCTAACATTTAAATAACGGAGATAAAATGACAGAGGATGTTACACAAACACCTACAAGACTCATAAGAGCCGAAATTGAAATTGATAGTTAAGAGTATCGGTTCAAATCTTGACAAAGACAAAAGCTTTCCGGCAAAATTGTTTTGTGACAAAGTCTAACAAAAGTGCCTTCAAACAAATTCTGGTGATCAATCGCTATCCATAAAGGTACCCAAAAAGACAGGTTTCATTAAGTCACCTGATTAAGGTACCTGATTAAGTTGTACATGCTCTTTTGAAATATTAAAGGAAGAAAGGTGAACAAGTTGGCGTATCTCGTACGCATCACAATGCTACCAGTAAATAGAGCTTGGCATTTGTATAGCTACCTGGTAACCTGGTGTTGTAACTATTACAATAGAAGTTAGCGATGACACGGTTAACAAGGTTGTAACTGATAAGGTTAGTGGTGGTAACCACTTTGAGGTTTTTGAATATGCGTACAATGGTATGGACGGTAGTAATGCGAAAAACCTAGAAATGACTGACGATAAGGTAGAAGCTCAGAAAGAAACTGCAAAGGATGGGGATAAGTTCCTTATCAAAGAATCTGCGTAAATAAAGGAGCTTAATAATGCTTAGAGACATAAACATATTGCTAAACGTCAATACGAAGAAGTTAACAACTATGATCTATTAGAAGATAATAAAGGGTAACCGAGCACTACAATACAATAAACTGATAAGATCTGGATCAAAATCTGAACACTGTTTTGCCATTGATCTGATAGATAGCCTATTGTTACTAAAATGGATAATGCTTCTGATGGATTGCAATAAACATGTTCTTGATGGCTACATTAGTTTTACATAACTGAACACATAGAAATAATTTTGAACCAAAACGGTCGAAACTTTCAAATTAAGGCCTAAATAGATAAGAATAAATTGCAAACTCATATTGACACAGTTCCCGATGCGGTAACATGGAAAATTTATTAGCATTTGTGTACGTTGCACCAAAATGTTAAAATATTGAGTGCCAATGTCCGTATTTCGGCACTCGACTCGACACAAATTCGTGCCAAGAATACGCATGGATATTTTGCATTTTTAATACACACAGTGATTGCCACAATTCTACTTTTAGCAACCGCGGGCGTATTTTATAAAGGCCTACATTTAGCATTGAATAAAAATATGTTTTATACATTACGACTACTTAAAATGAACTTAAAAAGGAGAATCGGGGAACATAAATTTTATCATCTTTAAAGGTTAATCGGTACATGTCAGTTGTTGAAATATTTAAGTCAATTATATATGAGTACCACAGATCATTCTTACTTGTAATTTCTTTTAATGTTTTCAATCAAAGTAATTGCATATAAAGTAATGTTTTACTTTACGCAAATGGTATGCGTACACGATTCTTTATCTATGTAAGGTCAACGTAAATGATGTTGGTTATGCTTATAATAATTTCACATTTGTTCATTTGCATTTTTAATGTTTGTAAATTATTAATTCGATCCTGGATTGCTGAATTTTGTACCAAAATATATTTAAGAGGAAAATAGTTCATGGAGCTTCTTTTTCTTTCTTAACTATTGACTGAACCCTTCTCCAATTGTTCCATGATTTGGTTGGGAGCGCCGCATTCACAATAGGTGTCGAAGAAGGGTTTTCAGATCCCCCATTTTGCCAAATTGTTTTTGCAGCTGCGCAATCGATTGTGTGTTGAAATCGGTTGAACCCTGAACCATTGTCAATATTTCGCTTACAAAAAAAAACTTCTACAATATAGACGTCTAATTAACTTGTACATTTGCATCATATTATTCCGCACCAATTGTTAATATTTGCTCAAGAGCAGTAGCAATTACAATATAATGCAGTTAAATCGACATTAGTTCTGCAATTTGTAGTCAAGTCACGAATTTGATTAAAATAATTCAATAAGTTATTGTTCTTGTATTATTTCGATATTGTAAAGATTCTGGCTAGTTAAATCGCATCTTTGCATAAGTAGTTTATTAAGTTAATTTCGTTCATTAGAAATCCTCTTGTAAAAATCACACCTACATTATAATTACGTTCTGATTTATGCATCTCACACTCTCGCACTCTAGAATTAGTGAAACACTGATGCATTTTTCAAAAAAAAAAACTATGGCTTTGTAGGTATCTCGTTCCTTTGCTAGAAAATATCGTGTTGAAAAGAGATTGCTAATATAATTTAAAGGTAAGTTTATCAAGTTACCGCCTACATTCATATTGATTATAGATTATTATCTATGATTTTAGTTTGAGTTATTACTTTCACAACTCGTAAATTATTCCAATAAGTAATACTTCCATAATCATAATGCACTTTAACACTATGAATTTAGTTTCGGAATCTTTAGATTGATCACTCAGCATAATCAGCACATAATGTTTTCATAGCTGGGATACAGATTTCCTCTTTTTGAAAGGGAGTGGGCAGTCATCAATTGAATTAATTGATCACTTACCAAGAGTCTACAAGGGTGACTAAACTGACTGTCGGTTGCTGAACATTTGAGATCCTGCGAAACTCTACTTTAGCAGTACAGATACCGGGGCTGCGGGACTGTTCGAAAGAGATACCGCGGCCCTAGAACAAAAAGGGCAAAGAACATGGATGGGTTTTAGTCAGTAAAAGTCTGACACTCCCTTCCATTGGGTCATTTGTTGATTTCCCATCCGAAAAAAAAAGGGTGAGGCCCAATACTTTGTTTGGATTCTATAGGATATCTATCAATCGACTCAACGTCTGTCTGCCCATTGGTACCTCCATTATTCAAACGTAATTGGTACACAGTAACACCATATACTTATGTGAAGTTCAATTATTTCATGAAGCAACCTTCGACCAACTTATGCGTAAAGATAGGCAATAAATTACTGTTTGTTTATCTTTAATTACTCACGATATGGAAATTATAGTCACGCTCTTATTCCCTTGGGGGCTGAATACCAGAATCTATACTAGACATCAGTGAGAAATCTTCAACAGAAAAAATTACTGGTACCATAATAAATAAATAATGCCGATAAAAATCTAGAGCAAGTTTTTATTGATTATTATGATTTTGATGATGACGATTCGTCTCATTTCAACTTGACAAGTGACAATTACTACCATTATAAATGCGAATTTTAGTGAGGATGGCTGGATAGATATTTTGTACTCTTTCACGCAAAAACTACTGAACGGATTTGGTTCATATTTGACATACATATAGTTTATAACCTGGATTAACACATAGGATACTTTTTATTCCGGTAGTATCATCCCATGGGACAATTATCGGATTGTACGCGGGCGAAGCCATGATCTCATCTCAATAAACACTGATGACGATAAATTGATCAATTTTGTCTATACAAAGAAAGATTCTGGGTCGTGTTCAATTGATGCGCCTCTTCAGTAAGCCAAGTAACTGTCTGTCTATCATATTGCTCACCCCATTATCTTCATATACAACAAAAACCTTGTTCCCACAACAAAAAACTACACCTTCTATGGGATGACAGGTAGCATTTACACCACGTTTTTCTCCGATTCCCACAGCGCAGTAGAATGCGCACGTCAACTTGTTGAATCAACCAGTCTGTCCATTCCGAGCGAATATTAAACATTTATATTCGCGACGCCTAATCTTAAGAATGTGGCGACATGAAATAAGTATCATTATCGATTGGACTACAGTTTACGCGTAAGCTGGCTTGCCGATGTCAAACGTCGAACGGTCGGCGAGATGTGATAAATTAAATTAAGTTTATTAGTCAGCGCCATGTTTAGTTACCAAATAGAGGAGTATATTTCCCTAAATGTGTGTGGGAATTTGTCATAAATTGGCTTGGTTACATATTACACATGGGTGGTTTTAATGGGCTCTATACAGCGGCATGCGTACACGCTCAGTTGCCCTGCGACACTCAAGCTCTAAGTAGAGACCACACCGCCGACAAACTTTTTCGCCATGCAATGATTTGAAGCCTGTTTTGCCCGTCGACAAAAAAGTCGACACATGTCGGCAGACTTTGGTGTGTAGAGCCCTTTACACATGGGTGTTCGTAAGCGGCGTCTTTTCCACTATAAATCAGGAAAGCCCGATGCCTTGTATGTACATTGTTGTGAAACGGTTTTAGCTGCCAACTCGTGTAATTTACAATTGGTTGTATTAATTCGATATTCGACGCGTGCCATTACATTGCGGTGTGGAGAAACTGTCTGCGGTTATCGAGGAATTTTCTAAAGTATCTTGTAACCGCAAGAATGGGTTGTAGTATCTATTGTTTTGCGGATTGTGGAAGAAGGGATTTTCCGGTAATTGTATGTATTGTACAGGATGAGTGTTAACGTATGAACATAATTTTGAATTAAAGAAAATACTAATAGTGTGCTAAATATTTTTCTAACAATCTTTGATAATGTTTCTTTTTGTAATTTATCCTTTAACCAATTTTATTATTTATCTATCATTGCTCACTGTAAAAACAATTTAACATCAGTAAAATAAAATTCTATCATCTTTTACTCCGTAGCTACAATTTGCGGCCCTGTAACAATAGCAGGTAAATTCTCGACACAGTAAAAACTACACAATTACAAAACTATGTCAATGAAGTACGTCGACATTTAATTAAATCAATTAATTAGATTTAATCCATCAATATGCATAGACATTCAATTGTTTTCTCTGCAACATTCCTTTAGTAGCTGCACGCACATACATAATAATAATAAATTGCAGATTTTATCATCACACTTAAATTGTTACTCTATGTGTATTCGAGTAGAATTGAAATTGCACTGTGTGAGTTTTATATACAATTACGCATTATTTAAAGCCAGTTGCACAATATCGGGGCGATATTGACCATTATTAGCGATACAACTCGATCATAATTTGTCATTTACTGTCGATGCCTATAAGTGTCAATGGGAATTCTAACATACCGAAATAAATTGAGTCTTTTATAAGGAATATAAGCACGTTTGAACTACCTACGCAGTCTATCAGGCAAACCCCGTCTTACCAAAAATAAACTATAAATACTTGATGTAGTAACAGTTATTTTATATTTTAACGCTTTGATAATTCACAATAAGCAAGAAAATGCAATTATCTCAAGAAAAAATGGTGTTACGAATGTTAGATAGTTATTTACAACATTTTTATGGAGTCAACATTACTGAAACGATAAAGAAAATCAAACTAGTTAGGTACCAAAGCTATAGAGACAACATTAAAAAAATACCGACTCCTGCGCACCTGGCAGCTTTTATGCGTGCATTACACATTTGCATCAAATTGCTATCAACCTTGAATATGCACCACGCTTAACCGCGAGGAAGCATTACAATAATAATTGGCCTGTTTCCTTGGCTGTGCCTTGACAGTGCGTCAAATAACAAAGAGCCAACATTAGTTAGTGCAGTAGGGATGCACGATACTTGGACATTTGTATCGATACAATGCGATACGGTTCTAGGATCGTATCGAATGACTTCAATACAATTCTCAAAATAATTAATCGTGGCCCATCGTCCTCTGAGATCCAAAGTATTAATCCCTATAAGAGTTTAGGCTAAATTCCAGGTATTCTTGTATCATCCTTGTGTGTCGTCAATTTGTATTCTTTGAAATTGATTGATCATGCAATTTATGACGATTATGACTGTCTCATTGGTTGAATGGTCCCAAGCGCGACTGTTGAGCATGAGGTCCTTCCTGGGTTCAATTTCCGGGTCGGGTACAGTGTTATTGAGTTTTCCCATCAGGAATTTCTCAGCAGCGGAGCAACGGAGCGAGTAACGGAGGCTGAATTTGTGCCCCGTTGATGGCAATAGGCTCGCGGCTATTACATGGGACTTAAACATACCTGGCGAAATGTGAGTCTACTATTAGGTACACCTCTGACTAACCCTTCGGAGATTAAAGGCGTGATGTTATGTTATGTTTAGGACAATATGGCACGTTACGATTCACTCTTTTCAATACCGGTACTTTTGAATCGATCCAAAATATCGTAGCATCGTATCCTGTTGTATCGATACTGTGAATTTTTTGTATCGGAACGTGCATCACTACAGTACAGGTAATGTAAATGTCCCACCCACTCGTGCGCATAATGTTACTCAATGGTTCGAAATACGAATAGAGTGCAACTGTCGCCCGCTAACTAGTTTCGCACCGTACCGAATTAATGTGATAGGAGGTACTGTGTTGTCAATCACAGCAAGAGTTTGTTTTTAAAGATTTAGTAAGAGAACTGTAATGATGAAAATATTGAGAAAAAGTGATGGTACTTAGAGCGCGTCGAATGAGTTCTTGATACTTTTGTCTTTGGTAATCAGCTTTGATGGTTCTTGACATATCTAAGATCTTACTGAAGTAGCTGGTACAGATTAATTCTTATTAAGCTTATACTAATCCCATTGCTGGGACACAGGGCTCCTCTCTGCAAGAGGGAGTGGGCAAAAATCCACCTCACGGGCACTGTGCGGAAGCTTCGTTGGATGAGTCGTTGCAAGCGCGACTGTTGAGCATGAGGTGCTGGGTTCGATTCTCGGGTCGAACAAAGTGTTATTGGGTTTTTTCATCAAGAATTTGTCAGTGGCAGCCACGGAGTCTAGATTTGTGCCTAGTTGATGCCAATAGGCTCGCCCCCTATTACGACAAAACATAACTAACAAAATTTGGGTGTTACTAAACTATTAGTTTCATCTCTGCCTAACCCTTCGGGGATCATAGGCGTGATGTCATGTTATTCGGACGAAATACTTTCATACCAGATGTTACTTCATATGTGTTACATGTAATGTAAGTTGCATTTTACTACTAGATTCTCATGTTACGTGTAAGTAAAAGAAATCCAACAATTACGGACTTCCTAATGACGATAACGGTTACAATTAGGTGTCATTGCCACTGTTGCCCACGCTATGCAGTTACACAGATTGTGATTGACTGTTTTGCGTCAAGTAAATAATGTTAAACGTCAAATAAACAATTATTTATTGATTTTACTTTCAATTTATTCAACAGTTTAATCGTAAACGTTGTTATTTATTTAAGTGACCTGATAGCTCTGAATGGAAAAGGTCATTCAAGAATGCAACAGTGGTAACAATTTTCTCAATAAGCAAATAAAAAAATAAAAATCTTCTATTTTTCAATATAGAGATGTCGTACACAAGTATGTGCGCAGACACAGATGTCCTCTCTGGTAATCCGAAAGGGGTCGTCCATTAATGACGTGAGGCTCGAAAGGCCCCGCCCTTTCGAGCCTCACGGGGGTCTCGGAAAAAATCACGAAATATCACTAGGGGAAGGGGCGGTGTAGTGATATCACGTGTATTTTTTTTTGTTTTGAACGCGCGTTTTCTAAACCGAAAAGCAGTGCGTGACCTTGACATTTTTATCACGGTGCTTAATTCTGATTTTTTTTTAAATACTTTGTTGCAGAAAAATACACGTGATTTTGGGTAGAGGGGGAGGGGTAGTCCAAAACATTACCACGTATCATCATGGGGGAGGGCGGGGGGGTTAAAAAGTTCCTAGAAAACATCACGTGATTAATGGACGACCCCGAAGGACAGCCGTCCGAAACAACGGGGATGATACCAGCACCAACAGCTTCAGGTGTTTTCACATCACACTACCAACATCCAGACTCCCGCTCAGCAGACCATTGGACCAAAGAGGTAGTGAATATCCATATATCAATATTATATTATTATTATGTAGGTTTGTCTTTCTCAATATTGTTTCAACCAAAGGTGTTTAGTTCAATAAATAACTCTCAGACGTATTCCACGTTATAATAATTTAACAGCTAATGTCGGAAACTCGTTAACGTTATTAATGGGCAATTCGATTGAAACAGTAAATAGCAAACCATCAACTTTGTTTGTATGTTTTTGCAAGATATTGGTTGTGTTTAATCGAATGACAATTAATTGAATTCATATCATTATTTTTTATGACACTATAAAATTAAATAATAGTAATTCAATTAAAATGAGCGTCAATTAAGTATCATAATAAACTTTGCCCTCGTCATATCTAATGATAAATATGGGTCTACTCAGAAATTGTAGGTAAATCAAATAAAAACAATGCAGTATGATTGGTAATTGAGCACTTTCCTCGAAATGGGAGACACTAGAGTTAATTTTCAACAATTTTGACGTCGACTATAATCAAAATGATAAAGTATTGGTTTACGTACGGGATGTACGTTAACCAATACTTTTTCATTCGGGCGTCTGGAAAGTAACCCATCTTTAAAACACAACATAAATAAATCAAAAATCTTACCCTTGCTTAATATGAGTCGTTTTAATTTTATATTATAAATGTTACATAAGCCTTAGGGGCGTAGTATAACATGTAAGTTTAATTCAACATTAAAAGGCACCACACAACTGCCTTGACCAGACGATTAATCAAATGTCGAATTAAACTCGACGTATGCGACATATTCATGAGTATGTATACTTGTACAGTAACACGGTAAACGATACCATACGTAACGGACAGGTTGGACAAGGAAGGGTAAGTATATAATATGATACACGCCCTTTCTCTGTTGGCGTCACATATTTATTCTAGCGTGACAGCGCTTTGACATCTGATATTTTTTTACTCGACTGCCAAGGAATTGTTATGTTTTTCGCGCTTATCTTGTATGTTTCTTTGTTTGTTTCTTTGTAAATTTCTTTATTACCTCGTATGTTCCAAATGGCTGGATGGATTTCGACGATTAAGGTATCATTTAGATTCGTCTCAAAAACCCAAGTGTCCTTAGATAGTTGTTTAAAAAACAAAATGACAGATTTTTGGCGATTTTTGGCAAGTCGTTATATTTTTTTTTTAACAAAACCTATCGATTAGCGTAGGTATCAAAATTAAAAGAAGATTACAAATATAAATGTATATATAGGCACATTATGCAATTTATAATCGGGTTTTTGATACTTTTAATTAAATGTTACTTGTTTAAGTGTGTAATGATTGTGTATGTGACTTTATATTGTTTAAGGCTGTGAACGGATCCAAGACTGTACCAGAAAAAGATCATGTCGAACTCACAACAAAATATAGTCAAGAGAGCCTCAAAAATCATCATTTTTTACTTTTCGCTAATAGAATGTCACTTATTCTTGGCCTAATGTAAGCGAAAATGTACCTAAGCAATGAAAACATTGCATTGACACAAGGCAGCTGTGTCTGAAGACAAGAATGATTAATTGTTTATGATTTGAGCACTACAGCGAATTCTTTGCTAATTAAAGTTAAATTCAATGGTTCGTAAATCAGATCCTCATTAGGTTGTTTCGTCTTTACAATAATTTATGCACAAGTCATTCTTGATTTGATTGCTATTTATCTTCACAACTAACTAATTAGTGGCAAGAGTTCAAGGTGGTCTCGTTAATTACTAAAGAAAACTGTGTTAATTGGCGAAACGAGAAGACAATCCCAAAAACCTCGCATAATTTATTGCATCTAGAAGTGGATTAATTGACTTGTATGTTTTGTTACTTAATACTCGCTAAAAGATTACGCAAAAGAGTCCTCTTATTTATATTATGTACATACTGTAAAAATAGTCATAAATCCTTAGATTTACTTTATATTCAAGTAAGGATTAACGCGAGTAGCCGAGATATTCAAAGGCATTTTTTTTGTAATTGTCGTCTCTTAGCTCAACCTAGAATGTTGTCGGGTGCTTAACTGGGCTATCCTGGGTTGCCGCAAGAGTAAAGCCTCGAACCAGGGCAAACAACTTTAAAAATATGGACTACAAGGACACCCCTATGGGACCAAACCTTAGGGCTTCACTGGGCGAGGAGAGCAAGGTACAGGCTGGATTGGAGCAAAAGGCATTTTGATGCATTCTAACCAACATTTTCTACGTGCGCCTTTGCAACGTATGCATTATATCCTACACACCCACTTTCACGGAGCAATTAACAAAAAAAATTGATCTCATACATTTAACTTCCCAAACCAACGCCTACATACGTTAACACACCAAAATGACTCTTAAATGTTAACGACCTCCCACTGCCTACTGCGCCTGCACGAGATTATATCAAAATTCAACACAGAGAAAAGTGTGTGCATTTATGTATTCCAATGCACTAATAAATGTAAATAGTCCATCAATTTGTCAGGTGACGTCACGGATTAGGACAAGGTTAGCTCGTCAGGTTTATTCTACAGGTTTGTTTCACTTGTGACTGCTTGGTACATGCTACTTTTTCTAAAAATCTTGTGGATATTAAATCACCAAATGAGATGTATATTTGCTTTCGTACATGATTCGATCCGATACTTTACAGCAGCAATACAACAGGAGGAGATACTCCAATATTTTGGATCGATACAGGAGTACCGGTATCGGAATTAATGGATGGCATTCTGCCACATTGTTCTAAATTTAACTACATCGTGTGTCGTGCAAACGTATTTTCACGTATGAACCACTAATAATTGCTTACAGCTCCAAAGACATGGCAGGGTAAAGCCTACAAAAACACGAAAATAATTTTGTGACAATGTAACATTTTTAAACCAACAAAAGAAAATGTGCGTGCTGAATGCGTGACTGACGAGTTACTTGACGCTTAGGTCACGCACGACAAATAAAGCCTAGTTTTGACTGTAATGTTCTCTTGGTCACTCACGTGTTAAATTACAAACATTGAAGCTAATGACAGTAATCACTTCGTGAAAACATTTAGACAGTGTCTTGAAAAAAGAGGCTGACGTTTGTGAAAAAAGTAAGCAGGTTTTTTTAATTAGTTGTCAGCCTAAATATCTTTTAGGCTACTTAGTGTCATGAAAGTATTGCAAAAGTAAACCTACTGAAAGTAGGTGTAAACACTAATGTATGATTACATGGTTGACTATTATGTGATATTGCTTCATTTGATGCCAGATTTGTCATTTAAAATTAAATAAGTACCTAGATGATGGCAGCACTAAATAATTAATTCTAAAGACATTACAATCGTTCTTGACACAGTCCATACAAAGAACAACATTTTTCAAATTGTTTTCCATCTCAAGATTTCTAAGTTTATTTAATTTCTTCTTGCTTCATAAATAAAGTAGGTACTACTATCGAAGGATAAACTGTTATTTAAATGAGTATGTTATCGTCGCAAATGCTCGGTATTCGATGAATCGACGAAACACCATAAGTTTATGCAAAATATGTAATGTAAGAACGGATTAAGAGTTGCTAAACGAAGATTGCTGGTTTAAGTTGCCTCTACATGGGGGGCTAATGTCTATGAATATATTTACCCTTATAGAGTCTGGTTTTTAGTAGTGTTTTGGTGATCCTCGAATTAGATAGTAACTAAGATATCATCTGATACAACTGAACTTGAACTTGAAACTAGCTCGCGATGCAAAATATGCATCTTGAATGCAAGCCCCGAAATGTTTATTTGATTTCTACACACTTTTTTGCTACACACTTTAAGCTTATAATCTTTTTCTTAGACATAATCATTTGTAAATCTAATACGTTGTAGAAGACCTCAGCTTTTGTTAATTTTGATTTGGGCTAAGTGGCAAAACGCGGGACGTAAAAGGAAAAACCCTTGTTTTTATCTGTCTGATCGAACATGCAGTCGAATAATGAACTGGTAAAATGATGGCTTTATTAACGGTCATCTAGCCATATCTATAGTAATACAAGGCTATTTTAAAGGTGAGTTTACTCTGAAGTTATATTTTGCGACAGTGCGGCATGCCATCCACAGACGCTTGTTGTCGCAAAATGTGTCTGATGCTGCTACATGTTATATTTCTATCATGTTATCATATTAGATTTTTAAACAATTTTTAGGAACCAGAAGAACTGATTCTGATTCTGAATTTAAAAAAAAAAACAAGATGGCTGACATTCTGGAGCACGCCAAAAATCCTAAGACAACTATTTATAAATCTGCACGAAATTGCATCAGTGGCATAATATCGACTTGTTGCATGAAAGTTTTTGCACTCTACGTTATGCTGTCCCTTTGTAAACCTACCTTTATTTATCGTTAGTGTGACATTGTGGTAATCAGCTCAATGCCCACATAAATATTTAACATCTCCTTTAATATATGTAAAATTCTAGATTTTATCGTTATTCTTGGGTCTCAAGTTTATCGTTTCGCTTGTTAAGGGTAGTTAAGTTAATAGTTTTATTTATTTATACGACGCCTGCGTGTGAGTAACGTGATGTGACTGATTAAATGTGCTTGTGTATGGATATTAATGTTTTAATTAATCACTTACATGGGTAAACCTAAAGTGACCGCTAATAGGTAAATTAAGTGGTTGAATGTTTTTGTGCTAATTATGTTTAATAATTGTGTTTAATTGAAATAATAGTTTTGGCTGCAACAGCATTTTAGTCAGCACTCTAACAGCTTCTTTTGCCAACTTATAAGCTTTTTTTGACAGCCTAATTATTGTCTCACTGCTGAAATAAATAATTCATCATTGTTACACCAGAAATTAGTTGTCCTTCCATTATAAATTTTACAGAACACCGTCACAAGTATTTATTCATATAAAAATTCAAACAATTATTTTCATCAAACTGCTTAAGGTTTTAAAATGTTAACACATTTATGTTATATCCATAAAACATAACTTTTATGTTTATAAGGTAGGAAAATAAATCATTTTGATAAAACCTTTATTTGTAACAGACAGTTGAACTTAAACACGTGTCATTTAAGTTGTTCCTATTGTTTTATAACAAGCTATTGTTTTAACTCAACTGTCCATAAATGTAGTATACATGTACGGAAAAAACAGGGAAGTAATTATGTGCTTCTTTTATAATTTATATCGTGAAGTACCTCATAAAGTTTGTGGGTGTACTTGGTCGACGTTTAGATAGCTATGAAAATTAAAAATGTAGTAGGTACAAGGCCTATGTGATTAGTAAACAGTCGATTATTTTGACTGGTCAGGTTTTAAAAATAGAATGAAATAGAAAACCTTAATTTTTGCATCACAAATAAATAAATGTATTTAACATTTTGGTCGCCAGAGCATAAACACACTCGCGTACCCTCCACGCCAAACCATAATTTCACCTATACCATTTTGTCACATATTTGTGTCGTTTGGCGCACAGAACACATACACTTGTCACGTATATGTGACAATAGCGTTCAAAAGGTTAAAACTTTGTTCTCTTTTTGTCGATCACATGAAGATGACAGTTTAGCGCATTCAGTGAGTTGTGGTGCATGCAAGGTAAAAGATAATTATTTTCGGAGCTGATTACATTACGTTCTGTTCTTGTAAGACCATTCAAAGTAGGCAATGCAGCATAATACTACTCAGGTATAAAAAAATGTGTACTGACAGAATTTTTCTGCAGCTTTTTGTAGAAATATGACAGCAAATTGTCTCTAGACAAAAGATTTAAAACAATATTGTAAATACAGTGCACTGAAATAATGTTTTGTAATGTTAAATAACGTTATTACATAAACATACAAAACCTAATTCAACATCTAATGCAACAGAGAACTGATTATTTCTTCTATTTGTTTTTCTTTTAATTCTTGAAGTTATGCTCAATTAAGAACCTAATTTCTCGTAACGCGTTTCAGTGAATCATTTGTAAGTATGTCTAGGTAGGCGAATACGCAGTGCTACACATTTATTCGAACTATTACTAAACATATTCAGTTTTACTTTGCTTTAGGAGCTTGTGGCCGCATGAATCGATCTTCAAGGTTAAGCCTCGCTGGCCTAGGTCGGTCTGTGGATGGGTGACCATCATAACATTCTGGGTTCCTTCTGTTCCTCGGATAGCACACTAAGCCGTTGGTCCCGGATGTCATTTGTAGATCTTAGACAGTCGTTACAGGTAGTCAGTGGACCCGAAAGTTTGGCAACCAGTCTTTCTAAGGGGTACCGTATCACCCAGTACTAACTTAGTTGTGAAGGTCAGATAGGCAGTCACTCCATGTAAAATATTGGTATTCAGCTGCATCTGGTTAGACTGGAAGCCAATCCCAACATGGTTGGGAAAAGACTAGGCAGATGATGATTCGGTTTTACTTTGCTTTTGCCGATTAGCAAACTGATTTTAGGCTAAGTTTTTGGCAAATCTCGACTAGAAGACAGTGCAGCGAAATGTAAAAAGTAAAAGAAAACCTACCAAAAGATATAAACATGTTATATATTATGCTACATTAGGAAGCCCCTAAACTCAAAACACTTTTTTTTATTACATTTGCGGGTACTTTTAAACTGTCAAGGAAGTCAGAAAATTGAAGTTCCGTTCCAAAACGTAAAGGTCATAGAGAAAAAAAACCAAAGGAACTCCATGGACGCTCTTTTAATCAACCACCATTTGGGACACTCAATCAATCCAGCTGTCTATACATGAAAGGTGCTGCATTATCTTGCAAAACAAGGCAGATCTAACAGTACGTGTTAATATGGCGCCAGCAACCAGTGAACTATAGCAACCTATAACGATTTACGCTCTATTTCTGATCTTATACCAACACGTTGCCGTCTCACTAGATTGCAAACGATACGGCGATACCCAAGCATTTGTAACACTTCCGCGTGAGCTAACTAACACATGATGGCTAGGCAGAAAATACAGCGTGTAACAAAACAGTGTTGTCATATTTAAGGACATGGTGTAAAGTGTGTAACAATAACGAAGCCGAAAGGCACTTGTTCTCCCTGTCATTGCGATATTTTTTTTGTTCTTGACCATACCTGGGAACCTTCTAGTTACGGTGATATTGGGGGTCAAACTATTTCACAAGTTTTTTTTTAAATACATGTTTTTACTGTAAGAACTTTAAACACCTGAATTACTCAATCCATCCATCAGCACAATGTTTTAAGTGCGTTACATTGAGTCCTACCGTAAAACGTGATTTTTCACCCCAAAAAAAAAGTCGTTTCCCAGCAATATTTTTTGCGTAAAGTTACTTAGTTTGATGAACATAATGCTTGGTTGACAGCTTCGTGAAGGGTCCGTTTACACCCTGTAGACCATCAGCTGAACAACTTTCTCCAAGGCACCACATGACCACACTTTTCTGAAACATGCTGTATTCTGGTTTTAGAATACCTAGGTTTTTGGATGATATTCTTGTAAATTTGGAAAATCTCAATGGGTAAAGTGACAAATCCTGTCTTATGTCTATTGCTAACTAAGTGATAGGGAACCAAACATAAAAAAAATCGTTATAAATATGTTTCGAAATGGACCAAGTTGTTGTTAAAATGAATTAATAGGTACTCTAGTTAAGAGAGAGGTCGAGATTGCCTTCCAAGAAAAGTTCCCTCGTACGAAAAATATATAGACTTAATATTGGCAATGGCAGACGTGTGAAGGATACGTTAGCAGTAAATATACGAAATCAATTCTGAGTAATCTCAATAATTTAGTTTCCTCTAACCATCAACATCACTAAGGGAAAACCAACCACAGTTAAAAAAATCTTGCCACAATAGAGAGCTGTGAACGCGACGATAACTCCATTATTTTCCAATATTCATGGGAAAAGATGAGAAAAGCATCCAATACATGTTCATTTGTTCTAAGAACTAAATAAAAACTTGTTGTCAACGAGGTCGGCGCAGAGGCAAATGTCATGAATCAATTGAGAAAAATGATTACCTATTACTTGATTTTAGAGTGCATTTTATTTTCTTTTAAAAATATTGAGCGGAGACAGCTAAATTGGGGAGACCTTTGCCTAGAAGTGGGTCAGTTCAGGTAAATAAAAAAAACAGTTTGAGTAGTATTTTATATATTCTACCGAATGGAAAAGTAACCTACATTTTTAAAGCTAGCCGACGAGCGCTAGGTATTTCAAATGTTTTCTCAAATGATTTGTAGAGTTGAGGCTGTTTTTTATTTTTCAAAGGTCATCTTATATTTTCCACGTAAGTATCTAATTAATGACTTTCAAATACAAATATTTCATTCAAGACATGATATCAGTAATTTATTACATTTATAATATATGGTATTAAAAAACAATAAAAAATAACTAGTGTCTTTGGAATTAACAGCTGCAGGTTATAACCGGAAATTATTTATTAAGATATTAATTTTATAATAATATTAAAAGCAGTGTGAATGATAATTATTTAATTTACGAGCTGTTGGCATGGGTAGTGTTATTATTTGCTGTTTTATACCTGTATAAATTAAACTTAAGTATAAGCTATCAAATGTTATTAATTTTATTTTCTTTTTTTTTTAATGTTGCCCCACACTAGGAATTTCTCCTGTATCGTGGGTGCGTTTACAAACATTTGAACTCACATACACAAATAGTCAGATCCGGAACAACTACCTGTAGGCCATACAAATATTTGTTCCGTGCGGGAATCGAACCCGCGACACGCACCGCAGCAGTCAATCGCTCAGCCACTGCGCTAACCGCGCCTATATCGTCTATATATCTTAGGTTTAAGTTAGGCTTAGTTTTAGTTACATAAACATGTTTTTCTCTGAGAGCTTAGGTGAGACTAAACTTCCTGGGGGATAAAGAGATGGCCCTAGACGACCTGTATAGCTCTGTCTCTTTCCCACACTGGAATTACTCCTGCTTCAAGACGTCATGGTAGACCACCTGTTCTCACCTAAGCCTTCCTAGTATTGATAGAACGTGTCGTTGTTAATGTAAAGATCATTTCGATCGTATTGTTAAACTTCGTGGAACTACTTCTAATAGTCGAGTAAATTCCTATTCCAAATAACATAAATTACACACACAATGCGATATGTGATTGTAAAAACTTTATCATTATCTGTTGGCACGTTGTTACATTCAAATACAATAGCGGGAAGGCAGCAATTAAACAGGTACGTATTACTAGGGAGCCAACACACGCTGCGCAGGAGTTCACGGCCAAGCCACTGTTGCATAACGCCCCGATGCAGTAGAAAACAAATAAAACCGATACTAATCTCCACTTGATACACCATAAATCTTTCTAAGGTTAAATTTTGCAAGTACTTGTGAATTTAAACCGTAAAATATAAATGTTTCGAGAGTGAGAATTGTTTAGAAACAACCCATGTAATCGTGCGATGTGTAAATTAAATTAATCTTTATCTTTCAAAATAGGAATAGTGTGTGAATTTTTAAATTTTTAATGAGCGTGAATTAATTAAGCAAATTCTTTTTTTATGCAATTGCCATTTAGGTAGTGTATTCGGAAACATCATAGTCATCCGTGTAAAAATATTGTAGGTTTTTAAAACACGCGTTTGATTTCATCATCATGAAGCAGTTCAATAAACTGTTTGGAATGATCATTCTAATACACCATTGCATGACTGCACTACAATGAATTCTTGTTAAACAATATCTGCACACATATTAATATAATGATTTGAGTCTCGCCTCGACCTTTGCTCATCAATCACCGTCATTCTGTCTAGCCTTTTCTGAACTACATTGTTGTTGGCATCTAGTCTTACCAGATGCAGCTGAATACCAGTATTTTACATGCAGCGACTGCCTATCTGACCTCCACAACCCAGTTAGTACTGGGTAAAACGATACCCCTCGGTAAGATTGGTTGTCAGACTTTTTGGGCCACTGACTACCTAACGACTGTCAAAGATCTACAAATGACACCCGGGACCAACGGCTTAACGTGCTTTCCGCGGCATGGAGGAAACTCGGTATGTAATGGGTGGTCACAAATCCACAGACCAACCTAGACAAGCACGGTTTAACCTAAAGATCGACCCAAGCGGCTGTTATTATTAAGATACGAACTCGTCACCAGTACAAAAAGTAACAAACCTAATTATTTTCCTCATCCCAAGTAAGCAGGCTTGATTCACTCCTACCAAAGCTTACTATGAAAATAAGGCACCATACGCATCATGTATTACATAAGGCACAAGTAAATAGGTGAGCTGGCGTTGACATGGGAACTTCATCGTTAATATCAGTTGCGCAACCTTCAGTAATGGAGGTCAAAGAGTAAGTTACGTGAGGTGTGTGGCGCCTTCGTGATGTTTATTATAACTCTTGAAATTGGGCCCCGGAATTGAAGACGGCTTTTTGTAAAGGTCATTGTACTTGTCTTGCTATTTTTATAAACGATTTATTATTACCTGCTTTACATAATAATATGTAGAATGTATCTTCTTCAACCTGCCCCAGTTCTTTGTTAGGTCACCTAAGATTTATTTCATAACGTGATTCTCACAACTCACAATGACTATATAAATAACGCCCGTTCGGTTATAAATATTGGTAGTTTAACCGGTTACTGCGTTATATGGGAAGACGAAAAAAACGCATTTTCTTACGTCCATCTACGAAATTCCGCTCAAGTTATGGCTCTACAGCGCTACACTAAAAGGTCGCTACACTGTCCAAAGAATAGCTAATCGCGACCTGTCAACTCATATCAAAGTCTTGCCATCATTAAAATTAATTATTTTAAACATCATTCAATGATTGAAACTCTTTGACACATCACGATTTTAGTCACGACCCGACGTCTTGTCAACGTGTGGTAACCAAAATAGAAACACTTCTTATCGTAATCAAAAATGATGTTCAGATATGCTGTTACAACATGAGCTATATTGCATTTTCCTGTAGAATCATTGGACGGAGAGGACGAAAATCTATAACCACTCTTATATTAGTATAGACGTTATGTAAAACCAAAATCTAAACTACTGAGGTCTCAAACATTTTGACAAAACTAAACAGTTAAACACATTCAACTTGTTATCTGAAGAGGTTACCGTCTCAAGGCTGTATATTTTAGATTTTACGCAACTACTATCCAAAAATCCTCCTGCACACAATAGAAGTAGAAGAAAATTAGCATTTTTAATAAATGGCGTAAGAAACCGCAGCTCATCATATTTTATATGGAGCCAGTACGGCACTCGACCACATAATTGACAGATTGCGAACATCGAACTTTCACCTCAGTGTTTATGATAATAATTTATGATTACCTCAACAGCTTCAATGAACACAATTTAAATAGTACAATGAAATTCGTGATCATCACAAACTTTCCACTTTATTATTCTAGACCAGACATCCACAATTCCTTCATCTTCTACAACCTCTTTTTTAGCTACACTACATCAAATTGTTTTGGCTATAGACTCTATGGCTACGACAGTATTATAATCATTTACATAAGCTGCTTCAACAGTTTTAACTAACTAATACAAACAACCAATCGAAGTCGTCAATGGTCAACCATTCACTACATAGTTTCGAAAGGAAAAAATATCACGTCGCCAAAGGCAGTTCGTTTCGCATGCACCTCTCGTCCATCCCTCATTTATCCGTAACATTTGCGTAACCTTTGACTTTTGCAACGACTCGACCAAAACCATTCAACTTGGTTTCCGAACTATGGTTACACGGCACCATTGACGCAAGATAGTGAAGAGTACATCTGTTTACACGCAAAAGGTTTGTCGGTTATGTAAAGCTGAAGTAATTTTGTCAGATCTTTCAGATGTGTCATAATTTGCTTAGTTTTTGTGGTTAGGTCAGTAAATAGCAACGGAAGTGTTTTGTTGTCCATGTCTTATTTTGTTAACGAGATTTCAATAATGCCAAATTTAGTATCTTATTGTTAACATTTTTTGCTAAATCCAATGCTTGCCGGAGGGTTTAATCATTTCACCGCTGTCAGTACAACTGTATAGTTGGATTGATTGAAGCTGGTTACTCCCTAATCTTACTAATATTATAAAGAGCAAAGATTTGTACTTTTGTGTGTGTGTGTGTGTGTGTGTGTATGTTTGTAATGAATAAACTCAAAAACTACTGTGCCGATTTCAAAAATTTTTTCACCATTAGAAAGCTACATTATTCCTGAGTAATATAGGCTATATTTTATCCCAAAATGTTTAAAAAATAAATGTCCACCCGTGCAAAGCCGGGACGGGCCGCTAGTTGCAAATAATATTGTATCTTGTGATAATACCACTGTTTTTCTGACTGTTATATATTTTAGATATTTAAGTAGAATGTACTTTATATTTCGTTCAATTTGGTTACATAAATAATGCATGTTTATCTCATTGCCATAGTTGTATTGAAAATTCACTTTCTGTCTGTAGCAATTTTGCGTGTCGTCTTCCAATTAGCATATAATGGGTGGACGCGGTGCTATGTGCAATGAGTGAATTAAAGCAAGCTGTTACATTACGAGTGTTAAGTAATCCGGTGTTACATATTAGATACGAATAATGTCATGATTTATTTTGGTACATGTTTTGGTACTTTGACTCAGGATCTTTCAATTTACAATAGAGTTATAGAACTACTCAACATCACTACAGAGGCTATTTATGCCTGAACTTATATGCACGTATAACCTTTAAAACATCATCATTTCAGCCCGGAATCACCCAATGCTGGGTCTCCCCTTTTTTCAGCTCTATGCGTACCTCTTAAAAGCAGCCATCAACCATCTCCGCGTCTAGCCAGATATCGAAAAGCACTTGCTTAGGAAGAAACATAAGATCTACATCAACTTTTACAAATACAACTAAGACCACCAAAGAATTATCTTCGGAGCAAACATAGGAACTGGGCCTAAGAACAGCTTAATTGCTGTAGCATCGTCAAATTGTTTACATTACACCTCGTAAATTCAAAAATTAAGTCAAATAACGACAGAACACCTATTACTGTACGTAATTTTGTAAATAATTGTATCCTGGAAGACATACCTTACAAAATAATGCTTGGAATTGTATATACGAGTATTAGATTTTACTGTTTATTTGAAACCCCGGTCACGAATACTCGAATACTTCAAAGCGTAACTTTAAATGTTTGCGGAATATATTGAGTATATAAATGTGATAGATATTACTGCCAATGATCAGTTTCGAATACAAATTGCAACCTCTTTACAAATTAACACGCAAACTTGATTATTTACGAAGGCTCCGCTATGTCAATTAGATCGTTTAGATGCTAACATAGTTATTAATAGCGAATTAGAAGTAATTAATCGGATGCCTGATTCAGTAAATCCATTAAATCAAAGTCGGTAACCGTATTGTCGGTTATTTTAATTTTTTAACTTTCGATTTAATGATGAGGTTAATACGGTTGAGAACGATTTTCCAACAGAACTTGGATACATTATATAAAATTATGGACCCAGTGCAGAGGGATTTAAAATCACATTTGAAAAACTAAGCTATGTTTGCAAGATGACAGAGTAACATGACACTCAGATTTTAAAGATCGTCGTAACAAAAGAGAAAGAAAGACATCCTCTAAATGTGAAAAATACATAAAACATAAAGTTCAATCAACTTAGAACAAGCTAAGCCCTTATCAATAAACTAAAACAAGAAATACTTGAATAGGGTCAATGGCAGTACAACACTTAACCGTGAAATGATTGAATTACGATCGTACTCCACTATTACAATATCGAGGTTTATGTAACAACGGTTTGTAGATTCATTCATTGATCGGCCGAAACTATGCCAGCAGTAGTCAGCTTCAATATATTGCCCAAGAATATTACGCGACAAAAATTGCACGCTTTTGGGCACAATGAGAGTGATGGGCTATTCATTGTTCGTCTTCTATTGGGTTTTTGTCAATTGTTATGAGTTCTGTTGTGTCATTGTCATTTGCTGGTGCCTTTTCTTTATCTTAATTGTCTCTATCAGGTTCTTCTAATTAGTCAGTGTAGTACCTTTCATCTTAGATATAGAACAACGAGCATCTTTGTAAACTACAAACGTGCACCTTGTTGTATTTTGTGTATTGTTTTACTCTAATGTCTTTTTGGGGACAATGAAAGTGATGAGTAGTTCATTGTTCGTCTTATAATGAGCTTTTCTTAGTTTTGTAACGAATTCTTTTGAGTCATCATCATCAGCTGTTGTATCTTTAATATTTCCACCTTCATACATATATAGGGTGACTAGTAAATAGTGACCGAAACTTATACTCGTGATTGTAGTCATGATAACAAACAACTAACCCAAAGAAACATTTTTTATACACAGACTTTTATCACAATAAGACAACAGCTGTATGAAATTCGCACGCGCGCGCCTGTGCCCAATCAGCTGTGAGCCGTTTTAAAAAAAAATATCTTTTGTAAAGTTGTTTGTTATCATTAGTACAATCACGTTTTTAAGTATCGGTCACTAATTACCAGTCACCCTATATAAGAGATTTATTGAATGAGTAAATAAGTAACTACACCTCCAATAAAAGTTATCTGTTTTTGTATTTTCGACACCTTACTCTTGAATTTCTGATCCGTCTTGGTTTCGTATGATTGTTTGAACCAGTAAACAAGCAATGTGACTCGGAACAAATGCCATACAAATACTTATTCAGATACAGCAATTGAACCTACGACCCGTGTTTGCAAAAGCCACAATTGTATTGCACCGTCTTACTACAGTTGGTTTTGCACGATAATATTTTAATTAACAAACTAAAGATGTTGACAAAACCTTTAATATATAATAAAACAATTAATCTTCCTACAAGCAAAAAGCTAATGATCAAAAGTGCCTTGGACTTGATGACATTAACCGAAGTCAAAGACCACGAGAAGGTTGTAAGGTCAAGAAGATTCAATCAGATTATCCAGGTATTGAAGGAATGCCATCATCATTACCCATGAGTTACGACCCAGGCGGGATCGCGAGCCGTAATGGCAGTCATTAGTGGAAAATTACACCTAATTTGACAAGAATATTGAATTTTATACATAAACACTCAATTCAGATATGTGCATATTTTGCATATACATCGTGTCGGAATGTTTCATTGAAATAAATAAGCAGGAAATTGAAATTGTCCAATAAATTCGTATCAATTGACTGCTTATTAAGAGTATCTAATAAATAATCAAGTTGTTTTTTTTATGTTTTAATAGATAATTATATGTTCTCAGCAATTAGGCATAAAGAATAACACTCGTATCAAAAGTCTCATAAAAATATCAAATACTTGGTATCGATCATACGGAAGTCGATCGCATAAGACAAGATATCATAAATCAAACAGCTTAGCACCAAGACTATCATTAGAGCATGTATAAGAAAATTAATTCGTAAACATGTAATCACAGTCAAAGTCTATTACTTTTTGATGGCCTATTACTAATTTACGATCATTACCGATTTGAAGATCAAATTACGTAAGATGATAGCCATTTAACCAATTTATATCAAAACATGGATCATTTATAGAATTAAAATCAGTTTCAGTCAGTTTTTTTAATCAGTGTTGCGATTTTATTGCCGATTTATGAAACTCATAACCGTTTATATTAAAATATCAACATTATGATGTAATTAATACCTATCAACAAGAGTTTTACATTCAGGACAGCCATATTTGTATTTAATGGGCTATCAGTATTTTGTATTGCGGCTTCCGTAAAATTCATTTGAATCGAAATGATTTAATAAAATCGTTCTTTCATCTATTTGACCAAATTAACATGATCTTGAGATAAAAATGCATCTAGACAAGATCCACAAATACAATCATTTGAATAAATATAATAAAAAAAAACATTCATACATATTTAAATGCTTGTTTTCGTGGTGTATTAGAATGCTTAGTCGATACCAAACTGCATCAAATAGAATATTAAATAGCAAAACAACCTTAAAATGCAATTAGAATTACATCACATGATACTATACTATGCAGACAAAGTATCAAATTATGAAATAAAGAATGTATGAAGGTCAATACCGCATGCATTTAGCCAATATCCGATGACAGCGATAAAGATAATACTAATATAGGTAATTATATCAAAGAAATGATTGCGACACGTAAAAGACATTTCGTTCGCACGGGAAGAGATGACGAAACCGAATTGGGTGTAAGAGCTGAGCGTAAGTACCCAATGTTAGAATTAGATGAAGCAACGCGTGCGGCCAAGAGAGCAAGATTGGAGTGCGTTTCGTTCATAATGCCGGCCGAATCTAATAACAGTGAACTCAACACCGCAACGAATTGTGCTGTCAACAACAATATCCAATTTCTTGAGCCCCTGTAATTGATTTTGATGTTGGCGTTCATGACATTATTGTATTGGTCATGAGGATTAGTTTAGGTGTTACCGTGTGCGTATTTTGTCTGGTACGTGTTTTTGTTAAATGCATGACTACTGTATTGCGACTCCAGAGAATCATCATTTTTATAATGATAAATAGAATTATTAGAACAGCTCGTGGCTAAATAATAACAGTCGCTCGGGTCGATCTTTAGGTTAAGCCGTGCTTGCCTAGGTTGGTCTGTGGATGGTTGACCACCCATTACATACCGGGTTTCTTCCGTGCCTCGGAAAGCACGTAAAGCCGTTAGTCCCGGCTGTCATTTGTAGATCTTTGACAGTCGTTACAGTGGCCTAAAAAGTCTGACAACCAGTCTTACCAAAGGGTATCGTATTACCTAGTACTAACTGGGTTGTGGAGGTCAGATAGGCAGACGCTCTATGTAAAATACTGGTATTTAGCTGCATCCGATTAGACTGGAAGCCGACCCCAACATAGTTGGGAAAAGGCTAGGAAGATGATGATGAAATAGAATTATTGGTATATTTTTCGTTTTCTTCAATCAACTATTATGATTTCACATTTAAACTAAAAATCATTTAATTGTATCCCATTCTCAGTCATTCGATGTTGATAGGGACTTATTCAGTTCCTAATCCTTACCAGAAGCCTACAGAAAACGCAATAAAAGTTGAGAGAGATATAATATTACAAACGATTATTACGACACCTCCTTAATGGCGGCTCCTCGGATTTCTGCCGTTAATTTAATAGGCGTAAACGGTCAAGTTACATTGAATAACTAAATGCTAATTTTAATATTCATGCATTTCATATTTTGAAGAACGGTATTGTAATAGCGACTACTTCTGAGAATTGCTTGCTCAATCCTGGCTTGTTATACTCCTTTATAGGCTTTTTGGCTAGATGGCTACTATATTTGTTAATTACTCTCTTAAGACTTTAGGTTTATTTTTGTACCAGCTGTTGCACGCGACATTCGTCTGCGTAAAATTATTATAAAAATGCTATTTCCCCCGTTTTCGCAACATTTTTCATTGTTGCTCCGCTCCTTTTGGTCGTAGCGTGATGTTATATAGCCTATAGCCTTCATCGATAAAAGGGCTATTCAAAAATAAAAGGTCTTTTCAATTTGAACCAGTACTTCCTGAGATTAGCGCGTTCAACCAAACAAACTCTTCAGTTTTATATATATATATATACAAGTATAAGTATAAGTATAGATTATTTTGTTAGTTAGGAGATAAATTGTTGTTTCTTAGAATCGTTAGAAGGAAAATAATATTAGTGGTCTTTCGAAATCTTCAACCACTGTACGGCCTTTAAAATCTAACTAGCTACCTCACTACAATAATTTAATTAAACAGAATAACTTGTCCCAGTTTCAAACCAGGTACATCTAACACGGATACTGAATCATTATTACATATAAATCCAAGTTACTACATAATATGTAATGTAACATTTTGACCAAAAGGAAAATCCTATTTGTGACTAACAAGCGAGTAACATAACACATGGAGAAATGCTTTCCGAGTAACACCATACATGGTTCAAGGAAGTTATTTAACTGTAGTAGATGACAGATATGAGATACGAGGGACAAAGGGCCGCTTGCCTGCTTTGTAAGTGTTAGACCAGCTAGACTAGGGATGGCGAAACCTTTTTTGCACTTGCGCGTAAAAAAACCTGTGTCAAGAGTGTGAGTGTGTGGCGGAGTGGGAGGGAGAGTCAGATTTTTACTGACTAAAACCCATCCATGTTCCTCCTTTGCCCTTTGTGTTCCAGGGCCGCGGTATCTCTTTCGAACAATCGCGCAGCCCCGGCAGGCATCGGCCCTTGCGGACCCCTTCCTGGTTGCTGACATCTCTTTGAGGCGCGCGTGGAACACGAATGCGCCGTGGACCCGGCCTGTCGTCACAAGACGGACGGACGGCGAGCTAACATGCTTATGACATTCTTAAGGATGAATATATTTTATAGGATGAATTCTATCCCAAATATGTTACATACAAATACACTCAAATATTAACGAGTTATAAACAAGCCAAGACGAAGAAAATAGTAATCCAATACTTGTTACTACTTAGTAACAAATTGTTCTGTCTAGTGTCATACGCCTGCTTGTCAGGTATCATTTGTGTGTCAAAATCTAAAATGTTCGGTATCAAAATTTTTGTATGCAAATATTCCCAATGTCCGCTCTATAAGTCTTTTAAATTTCTTTGGTTACATAGAGGAAACCTTCATCGCGTCGCTTGCACGAAAATTTCGTCGTCGATAGAGGAAATGAAAATCTTACTGTTTTTCAATTTTATACTGAAACCGTGCCCAGAATTTTCTTTCGCGTGTCATCCATGACACTCAAACCAAAAGTTTGACATCCCTGAGCTGGCTAGACTATAAGTCTTAGAATATATTGATGAAAATGCTAAGAGTAAGCGAGAGATAATCTTTGACCATGATAAATGGTTATCGTGCAACAATAATAATGTCAACACATTTCTGAGTGTCGAGTTGACTTGAATGACATTAAAGATCAAGTGAAACTTTTTGGCCTTTTGTGTTCTCATGTAATTAGATACCTATTCAAGTAGGCATATTTTGTATCGGTATCGCGTGTACGCACACGTCAAATACCGACATTGCATTGTTATCAGATGTTGCCTAATGGCTTGACTGAGTAACTTTGGCACTAATGATCAGCGTCAAAGTGTCTTGAAAATAAAGTACCCGATTAGTGACTAATCAAGAACATTACACCTTACAAAAAGTGCATTTGACTGCATCGCGTTTTTCTTTGCATAATTAAGCAGGTGCCTACTGTTGCATGTTAAAAATGGAATGTAAAAATGTATTTTTGTTTACTAATGATTTCATATCCAGAAAATATAAATCAAAATTAATTTCAGCTGTCAAAGATATCCTGCCAGTTCCCAATATCCTCGACACCTTTCCTAAAACTAAATGGATATTACTGATAAACGACCAATTGACGATTATTAATAGTAATTATTTCCTTAAAATGTATTTTACGCAAGTCTGCCACGTTAAGTTAACGAAAAACTGATCATGAATACTTCGAATGTAATTGACACCGACAGGAAAATAACTGTTATAAAAAGGAAGTAACGAAATCATTAATCGTTAAATACGTTTTCAAATGTATAATTGGTGGCGTGTCATCGGTGTACGTGTAAGATGGAAATGTGCCTGTAGGTAGTATACAAGGTGTAAACGGACCCTTCACGAATCGGGCAACCAAGCATTCTGTACATCGAACTAAGTAACTCTACGCAAAAATTATTGCTGGGGAAACAACTTTTTTTAGAGAAAATCACGTTTTACGGTAGGACTCAATGTAAAGAACTCAAAACGCAGTACTGACGGATGCATTGAACAGTCGTCGCGGTCGTTAAAAAAAAACTGGTCAAAAAGTTGGAACTTTGACCACTATTTTTTTTTTGTAACTAGTAGTTACTAGTAAAAAAAACCCGCCCCCGCCACGACTATTCAATGATGCATCCTAGGTATGGTTTAGCCCAAAAAAAATATCGCAATGACGGGGTGAACAAGTACCTTTTGGCTTCGTTAAGGGTATTTTGACATCCATTATGTATGTCCTTTGTCCTAGCTGAGGTCATGGTCTACCTACATTCTAAATTTCAGCGAAATGAGTTCAGCTATCAAGAAGTCAACAGGCTACAGACAGACAGAAAAGTAAGTTACATGGAATCTTATTTACTATTATAAATGCGAAAGTTTGTGATTATGTATGGATGGCTGGATGAATTGATATTTGTTGCTCTTTCACGCAAAAACTACAGAAACGGACTTGGATGGACACACAGATAGTTTTTGACCTGGATTAACACATAGGATGTCTTAAAATTACCGAACTCCACAAGGGCGAAGCCGCGGGCATAAGCTAGTTTATAATATTAGTACCTACGAATACCAATTACGAAGGCTCTTAAATGTACACAATGCATAATGTATGACTTTTGATACGCCGACAGTTGTATCCGTGCTTCCATAGGTGTTGCAACCAATGACTAAGGTATAATAGATGACAAGGGTCAAACGAAGTCGATACAGTGCTTTGTCGACATACTATTGTATCATTAATTACTCTTTCATTATAATTTGGATTTTAATGATTTTCACCCATAAACACAAGTACATAAGGGTTAGGCAGAATTGTAAGCCCACATTTTGCCAGGTATGTTTTAAGTGCCATGCAATAGGGGAGCCTATTGCCATCAACCGGTCACAAGTCCAGACTCCGTGGCTGCTACAATGCAACACTGTGGTGCACCAATTAGAACCCACATTTTTCCAGTTATATTTAAGCCATATATAAAAGGGGGCAACACTATTTTCATCAATGAGGAATCCAGACGTGTAAGAATCTTCTGGTAGAACAACTTAATAACACTTTACTCGACCTGAGAATCCAACCCAGGAACTTTGTAGTCGCGCTTGCGATCACTCGACCAACGAGACGGTCATCATCTACAGTAATTGCAAATATTTCATCTACGTAGGATCTTCTATACATTATACAAACAGGGTGTAACAAGACTCTTAACGAAGCTGTGAACCAAGCATTCTGTGCATCAGACTAACTATCTTTACTCAAAAATTATTGCTGGGAAACAATTTTTATTTTGGGATGAAAAATCTCGTTTTACGGTTGCACTCAATAAATTGTGCTGATGGATGCATTGAATAGTACGGGGGTCGTGGTGGTGTTTAAAGTAAAAATCTTACATTAAAAAAAAAATATTTAAAAAAAAACTTGTAAAAAATTTGGAACTTTGACCCTCATTGTCTCCGTAACTAGAAGGTTCCGAGGTATGGTCTAGAAAAAAAAAATGATCGCAATGACGGGGAGAATAAGTACTTTTCGACTTCGTTAAGGATCTTGATCCACCCATTACATTACATTGTATATTCATCAAAACGTTAAGATTAGAATTGCGGTTTAGGTCAATTGACTAACTAACTATACCTATGTTGATTTCTTAATTAGCAGGCAATCAGTTGTTGGCAACTTGCCAGTCTAACTCTAGTACGAATGAGAATATGTATGCTATACACGTAAGCATAGGGTCGTCGGTCGTTGTGAAACAGCTGCTTAGTAAATAAGCATTGGGTTTAGTGACTGATGTCTTGTGATAGGATTCTACAAACTTCTTCTTCTTCTTTGCGTGTCGATAAACTCAAATAATACCCGACCAGTATATTGCCACCTGCACAGCTCTGTCGTTTGCTTCGTTTAAATTCTGGAAGGTGCAGGTGGTTGTGCAGGATGGGCAAGAAAGGAGGTGGGACATATCCTGCAGAGGGGCTCCGCACTGACATTGTGTTTGGGACGGGTCTACAAACTAATTCTTGCACATTCCTACTCAATAAAGTCTGCGATTCTTTTTGTAACGTTAAGGTTAAGGGTACAAGCCCTGCAGAGGATCAGCAGTCAGAACTCAAGCCGGTAAGGATTGACGACGTGCCCGTAAGGGGAGGTAATGCCGATCCCATGCAGTTTTCATTCATATGTGACCTAAAGTCATCATCTACCTTTTCCCAACTATATTGGGGTCGGCTTCCAGTCTAACCGGATGCAGTTGAATACCAGTATTTTACATGGAGCGACTGCCTATCTGACCTCCACAATCCAGTTAATACTGGGTAATACGATACCCCTTGGTAAGACTGGTTGTCAGACTTTTTGGGCCACTGACTACCTAACGACTGACAAAGATCTACAAATGACAGCCGGGACCAACGGCTTAACGTGCTTTCCGAGGCACGGCGGAAACTCGGTATGTAATGGGTGGTCACCCATCCACAGACCAACCTAGGCAAGCACGGCTTAACCTAAAGATCGATCCGAGTGGCTGTTATTATTTAGCAACGAGCTCCTCCATATGTGACCTTAAGTGTTACAATTTAAATGTAGTGAAATAAATAGGTGTTACGGTCACAAAATTCAATAGATTTTGTTTTGTTATCGGGCTTGACCTTTCATTTTATTTTTATTTCTCAATGCTGTAACCGATATCAAATGGTCTATGAAAATACATCAGTTTTAAATAATAATTGCTCAAAAATCAAAAGAAATTTGATATCCCATCTTTTATTAGTCCGTTGAAAAACAAAACCTGCATAATATTGCTATTTTATGTATATTTTGAAACAAATTAGATTTAATCTTGATCTAGAATAAAAGATAGAAGGTTATCTAATAATTTGATTAAATAATCATCATTACTAATTTGTGGCCTGTTCCATAATTCAGTTACGATATATGAGAAACGTGAGAAAAAGTGGCCTGAGTTGGCTCATTGCCGACCACTCCTAAATATAGGCAAATCATCAATTAGGCAGACTGAATCAATAGCACTTAAGGCTCGCCCAAGTTGCGTCAGGAACCTGGTTCTCCACCTTCCGCAATCTTCAGGAATACCTACTTTATGGAACAATATTTACTTAAAAAGTAAGTACTGTAGAGACTTTAACCTTAGTGGTCATTTAGGAACTAACTCTGGCACGTTATAAAGAAAAAAAAATAACAATAACGTTCAAATTAGAATAAAAAAAGAAGAGACGGTTAAGGCGGGCGCAGAAGTGTGATATGTACGTATATATTATATGATTTTTTTTGAATAATTATTTCAATCAATGATATAAACGCCTTTTATTTAAAGTACCAGCTTGTGAACTGGTATCTTACAGTACCTAATTGTTATAATTGTAGTCGGTTACAACTTTGTACAAAGTACAAAAGGAAAACTAGAGTGTTGAATAAACAACTTCCAAAAGATGGTGTTGTAAATAATTAAAAATAATAAATGGCGTTAATGTCATACGAAATCATTTCCTTTTTTTTCTTCTAAAGAGTTCTTTTTCCGAAAAAAATAATCTTATTTGTTTTTTCTTGATTATTCGATCCACTATACGGGGTGTAAACAGACCCTTCACGAAGCCGTCAACCAAGCATTCTGTACATCAAACTAAGTAACTTTACGCAAAAATTATTGCTGGGAAACGCCTTTTTTTTTGGGGTGAAAAATCACGTTTTACGGTAAAACTCAATGTAACGCACTCAAAACATTGTGCTGATGGATGGATTGAATAGTACGGGGATTGTGAAGGTATTTAAACTAAAAATCTTACATTAAAACATGTATTTAAAAAAAAAACTTGCGAAAAAGTTGGAACTTTGACCCCAAATATCTCCGTAACTAGAAGGTTCCCAGGTATGGTCTAGAACAAAAAAATGATCGTAATGACGAGGACAACAAGTACCTTTCGGCTTCGTTAAGGGTCTTTTTACACCCTTTATTAATTTCATCTCGATATTCCACCCATTAAAACTCATGAGACAATGTCCAGTTTTCAATAATAGTCTGGGAAAACTAAACAATTTATATTTTCTTATTGAAAACAATGAACATAGACAATCATTCCAATTATATTAAAACAAAACACGTTCACTCAACATAATACAATAGCAGAAATATTTTGTTTGTTTCTCAATCTCATCGTAATGACCATTGATGTGGATACACCGAGTGGAATGTGGATAAATGAACAAAATGAGTTAGTCAAACTCACTATGTGCATGAGTAAGAGAGTATAACAGACTAACAGTATTATATCATCATAGCTGTTATAATCTAACATTAATAGGGTTTGTTCACAAAAAACATTTCTCGAGGAGCTCGTGGCTTAATAATAACAGCCGCTCGGGTCGATCTTTAGGTTAAGCCCTGCATGCCTAGGTTGGTCCGTGGATGGGTGACCACCCATTTCATACCGAGTTTCCTCCGAGCCTCGGAAAGCACGTTAAGCCGTTGGTCCCGGCTGTCATTTGTAGATCTTTGACAGTCGTTAGGTAGTCAGTAGCCCAAAAAAAAGTCTGACAACCAGTCTTACCAAGGGGTATCGTATTACCCAGTACTGACTGGGTTGTGGAGGTCCGATAGGCAGTCGCTCCATGTAAAATACTGGTATTCAGCTGCATCCGGTTAGACTGGAAGCCGACCCCAACATAGTTGGGAAAAGGCTAGGCAGATGATGTTCACAAAATACATTTCTATACTGTAATCTTAGATAATATTTACGATGTAGGGTTTAATTTTCGGAAGTACTGGTCCAATTCCAAAAATTCTTTCACTACTGGAAAGCTACATTATCCCCGAGTGTCATAGGCTATATTTACGACGTTCCCATGGGATAATTTTCAACCATACGGCCTGTGAAGCCGCGGGTATAGTCTAGTCTATACTAATATTATAAAGCTGCAGGGTTTGTTTGTTTGTTTGTTTGTTTGTTTGTTTGAACGCGCTAATCTCTGGAACTACTGGTCCGATTTGAATGATTCTTTCAGTGTTGGGTAGTCCATTTATCGAGGAAGGCTATAGGCTATATATCATCACTCTACGACCAATAGGAGCGTAGCAGCAATGAAAAATGTTGCAAAAACGGGGAAAATTGTATTTTTAATAACTTGACGCGGACGAAGGTCGCGGGGAACAGCTAGTATATTATAATATAATAACTAATATTATAAAGCTGCAGTGTTTGTTTGTTTGTTTGAACGCGCTAATCTCTGGAACTACTGGTCCGATTTGAATGATTCTTTCAGTGTTGGTTAGTCCATTTATCGAGGAAGGCTATAGGCTATACAACATCACGCTACGACTAAAAAGAGCGGAGCAGCAATGAAAAATGTTGCAAAAACGGGACGGGATTTTACGCGGACGAAGGTCGCGGGGAACAGCTAGTATCTAATAATTTTGCAACAGACCAGGGGGCCTAAAATGTTCGTCTTAGCAGAATCATAATAGGATAATAATATGAATTACGTTACGATTCGTAAAATGTTCATAAAGTGACAATCCATAATATTAATTATGGATTGGTTTTTTAGCTTCATTGTCTCGGCATTTTTCTGCTGGTCGCCATTGTTGATTCTGGCTTTCAGGAGTTACAGTGATTTGGGAATAGTGTGGCGGGCTTGTCTCATAAAAAAAACCTGCGTCTGTGACCTTTTTATGAATTTTAACGTGATTCATATTATTATCCTATTATGATTCTGTTAAAGCTGCCATTTTAGATCCCCAGTAGTCACTAACATTAGTCCATAGAAAAATAATAAGTTATAAAAATGACTTAATAAATAATGAAAGATAATATACAGAGAATAGCTTACAGGCTACTTTACAATCTCATACTGCACTTACTTTTCTTTAATCACAAATTAATTCAGTAATTAGCACACTACTTAAAATGCTAACCAGCCAGAAGTCTAACACATGCACTATTTAATATTTACACCAAAAATTAGTCAGACGGCGCATATTTAAAAAGTTTTAAGTTAAAATACGTACAATTTTATCCTATACGGAACCCACTGCTCAGATTTCCGCCTAAAGCAAATGTAAAATGGATATTTGAAATAAGTAAAATATCTGAATTTGTCAAAGGTATGGTGAGTATATTTATAGTAAAGATTTCTCATGCTCTAGAATTTATCATAGAATATTTATGACATAAACCCAAAGACGTACATAGGTATGTAAACCTAACTTTTAATGGATTATGTAAATAATTAGCTTTCTATTTATGTTCTGTATTTGGTGTGTTGAGCGGTAACGTGCTCGTTACGAATATCTAATGAGTTTGGTTGCACATCGACAGTAAGAAATGGATCTTATTTTTAAACCTGCTGCGGTTTTAACTGTAATAAATAATGTTTAATTGAGATTTATGTGGCTTACTTATTTTTTTATGTGACAAACATAACGTGCTTTATTAAATTTACTACTACTGATGTAAGACAAGCTATTTCGCGGTGAAAAACTGCTGAAACTATAATTTTTTTGGAAAGACTTATCAGTGCTTAGTGATTTTTGTTTTAACCTTGTCTACAGTAACCTGTAAATAAAAACCAACTTTAAATTGAAACATATAATAGTGAGTGAATGAGTTAGAGTGTTGTCATATTGTAACTAGGACAGTTCAGGATTTTTTTTTCTAGCCTGCTCTGTCTCACTCCTGGGCGAAGGCCTCACTCCACTCCTTCCACTTCAGGGATAGAGTATTATTATATTATTTTTATTAATAGTGCGCTATGACAGGATGTGTTCTACTGTACTGGCTCTTATTTCTGTTAGCAAGGAACATAAACAAAAAGTTAGATAAATATGACCTACAAATGGACTCAGTACCAGGTCAATCCTTCAATGAAAAATTATGATTTAATCAAATGTATGTTAAGAACATTTCCGCAACTGTACTGAAGCAATACTAAATGTTTCTATTCAGTGTTGAATGTTGCAAGTAAATGTCAGAGTTTTTGTATGGAATAAATGAATTAAACAGCGAACTAGAGCGATGCAAATATTACGAACTACAATGACTGCTCAATAACGCGTTCTGTGTTTAAATCGAAAAGAGTTCCGTAGCATTATTTAATTATATGTTTTTTTAATTCTTGCGATTATAATTTGATTTTATTAAAAAAGTCAGCTGCCAAGTTGCTCTTAAATCATAACTTTTATTGCCTTGTTTCTCATGAATGTGAAAAAAATAAATGCAGTTGTTTACAACAAACAACAGTTTAAAAACAAAACAAAGACAAGCACGATTCATGTTAAAATACTTCAAGATAACCATCTAAGGCTTCTAAATCATACAATAATATAATTATAAGTATGATGCGTTTAATTTATATCATGTTTATTACTCTGTTGATATTCTAGGTCACGAATAAACCAATAAAACGTTACCCGGTAGTGACTTGTGACCGCAAACGTTGGAGATGAGAAAATAAGAACAATACAAACGTTATAAACAAATACACGTAATTAATTTAATTTAGACGTCAGAAGATGAATGTCTGTGTAAACACACCTACTGGCCTAGAGTCATTAAAATTTAAGAAACATTTTTACACCAAGCACTGTGGACAGAATGATTGATTGTGATATTTTGACTGCTACAGGAAAACTATGTTAATTTGCAGTGGAAATGTGAAATAAAGTAAGACAATACGTTTATTTGGCACATGCCGTAAGTGCAAAAGGCATTAAAAAAAAGCCAAAATAAAAAAAAAACAAATTTGTATTAATTTAATAGTTTTTTTGTTTTTTTATTATTGTGTTTACAAAAAGAAAAAGATAATTATTGTGTGTCTCACGGCTGCATCAAACAGGCTCAGCAAAAAACCGTCAAACATAAATATATATATTAGAAGTGGGACAAATCGAAAATCCACGAATAAAATCAGGGCCCACTTGACTATTCCACATCTTTCTTTTCTGGACTAATCAACATAGCACTACTATTACCCAAATATAAATAAAATCAGAGAAAAATCATCCGTATACTTTTTTTTTTTTTTTACTTTACGGCTTTTATATCTATCATACTGAACCCTAAACACAAAAAAGGCAAAATTGTGTATATTAAACAGCAATTTGATGATATCATGACTGTCCGGCGGCGCTACGCGTCGACGGCCACAGGCCCGTCTTTACCACCATTGGCTACTTCATTATTAATTGAACTAGCTACTTTTTTTGTTCACTATGAAAAATGTCTGTCACGCTCAATTTATCTGATCGTCCTTCTCCGCCGCAATTGAATGGTAAGTGCCAGCCGTTTATACGTGCAAACGGTTTTGCATAAGGACGGTTACGGTTTTGGTTTTGTTTTTAGTTGTAAACCGTGAAAGCTTAAAACAAGGTTTTGCATAAGGTTTTTTACATGACAAGTAAAAAACCTCAATTTTTAAATTAATTTTCCTCAAAGTTTTGTGGTGAATTCTCGGTAGGTATGTACTCGTAAGTAGGATTTAGTGGGAACTTTTTTTTTAAATAACCTTGCATTTCCCACTGCTGGGCAAACGCCTCACCCATATCATTCCATGTTCTCTTCTCCTACACCACTTCGAACCAGTCTTGGTGATATTCAATAGATGATTGAAATAGTTATAGATTTAAAAAAAAAACTTTATTTATACGTTATCAGTAGGTAACCCTCCAAAATTATCACCGGAAACTTAATCCAGGCTACCATTGATCAAAGCTCTAATAAAACGATTAAAGAACCACTATTATCAGTATTATTCTTCATTCATCATTATCATTTATCGCTAATCTGTAAAATGGGGTCACATTATGCCATAATCTTGACCAATTTGCCTGGTTGCACTGGTTTGTAGGGAAATGTAACTGCAGCAAGTATCTTTTAAGCATTACGTATGTAAATATAAACCATAAATTAATCATAACACTGAAGTTTAATAAGGAAAGGCTGTTGAAAGATCAACGATGCTTGAACGTTTAATAAACCATACTACCTATTATGTGGCTAATCCGCATTGTTATTCCTTTGCCCATTATCGCGTGGAGGGTAAAAAACTAGCCAAGTGCGAGTCAAACTCGCACACGAAAGGGTTTTGTACCGACGAACAACTTTTAATTTTCTTTTAAGAGTTAAATAAACCACTTTTCTGGTATAGGTACCCTATTTTTCAACTTCATATTATCTGTTGTAATAGCAATAGCAGAGCTCGTGGCTAAATAATAAGAGCCGCTTGGATCAATCTTCAGGTAAAACCGCGCTTGCCAAGGTTGATCTGTGAATGGGTGACCCATTACGTACCGAGTTTCCTCTATGCCTCGGAAAGCACGTTTAGCCGTTGGTCCCGGCTGTAATTTGTTGATCTTTGAAAGTCGTTACAGGTTGTCAGTGACCCGAAAGCCTGACAACCATTCTTACCAAGGGGTATTGTATTACCCAGTACTAAATGGTTTGTGGAGATCAGACAGGCAGTCGCTTCACGTTAAGTACTGGTATTCAGCTGCATCCGTTTAGACTGGAAGCCGAAGCCAATATTGTTGGGAAAAAGCTAGACAGATGGCGATGTTGTTATAGCAGAAATAGTAATAGAAAATCTTTGAAAATTTCAAGTGTCTACCAGTTTTACTTTTCAAAAATACAGCACTCTGCCGTACGGACGGACGGAGAACCAATAGGTAATAGGGTACGAAACCTTAAAAAAACTCGTTCCATTTAAAAACAACTGAACGATTAAAATCAATTCAAATACCAATTCCAGTACATTAACGGCTGCACGATAATTTTATTATCAATCACATAATAATGATACAATGACGGATAATACACACGAGTTATATTCTTAATTATAACGTTTTATTAGTTTTGCATGTATGTAGGTGTGTTTTTAATTATTAGACCTACCTCAATTCTAATTTTTAGGTTAGTCTAGGTCTTCCGGTAACTGTGCTTAATAATTCTAGCTAAAAAAAGGTTTTTTTGTTTGTTTTAGATCATAAAAAATACAATATAAAAATGATTTTGTTTTGTCAATTTTATTTTGTCAAAATTGGCATCCTATTACCATTACACTTGCTTAAAGCGGAAGAATAAATCGTAGGTTGTGAGTCTAACTAAAAACGGAGAAAACATCAATAGAATTACAAAAATGCCTGTATTCTACTAACTGAGGCACAGAAACCAGCGTAGCTAGCAAAGAAAATAATTCATTTGTTTTCTTTAAACTCCAATCCAATTATCAATAAGCCAAACAAAATTTTGAAACAATCAATCATTCAAATCAAATCGAAACGAAAAACAAACAAAAGAGATTTCTGAATAAATAGCACAGAAAAGAACTAATCATCTGCCTTTTCCTAACTATGTTAGGGTCGGCTTCCAGTCTAACCGGATGCAGCTGAATACCAGTATTTTACAAGGAGCGACTGCATATCTGACCTCCATAACCCAGTTAGTACTAGGTAATACGATACCCCTTGGTAAGACAGGTTGTCAGACTTTTTGGGCTACTGACTACTTGTAACGACTGTCAAAGATCTACAAATGACAGCCGGGTCTAACGGCTTAATGTGTTTTCCGAGGCACGGAGGAAACTCGGTATGTAATAGGTGGTCACCCATCCACAGAAAAACTAGGAAAGCACGACTTAACCTAAAGATCGATCCGAGCGGCTGTTATTATTTAGCCACGAGCTCCTCGAGCTCCACGAGCACACAAAAGAATTGAAAGTAAAAAATAAATAAAACAAAACGGGCATTGTACGGAATTAAAACGTGAAAAAGAAATGAGGAAGCGAGAAACAACACACGAAGTTGATAAGCAACTGAACAAGTAAACACACTGTAACTGTACTTGATTACAGCTGTTGTTCATAATCATTTCTAGCTAGGTATGCCATTTTAAACATTCAACTGTTTTCGATGATAGAAAATAACAAAGATGTCATAATTATAAAAGAGTGTAAATAGACCCTTTTAGCGACGCCGAAAGGCACTTGTTCTCCCCGTCATTGCGATCATTTTTTTCTTCTGGACCATACCTGGGAACCTTCTAGTTACGGAGATATTGGAGGTCAAAGTTGCAACTTTATCACAAATATTTTTTTAAATACAATTTTTTAAGGTTGTAACTGTACTTTAAATTCCTCCATGACCCGTGTACTACTCGATGCATCCACCAGCACAATGTTTTGAGTGCGTTACATTGAGTGTTACTGTGAATTTCCACCTAAAAAATAAAGTCGTTTCCCAGCAATAATTTTTGCTTACAGTTACTTAGTTTGACGTACAGAATGTTTGGAAATCACCCGACTATTATCATGAAGTTGGTTTTTATTCTGCAAAATCGAGAAACATGCAAACGGCAACTTTTCACATTGCGAAAAGCTTGCTATCATGAAAATTTGCTTAAGAAACAGATGAATTCCGAGTTAATCTATGTAAGTATTTCTATCTATCTTTTTTTATTTCATAATGCTGATTTTAGATCTTCAGGTGAAGCTGCGCTTGCCTAGGTTGGTCCGTGGATGGGTGACCACACGTTACATACTGAGCTTCCTCCGTGCCTCGGAAAACGGTTAAGCCGTTGGTCCCAGCTGTCATTTGTAGATCTTTGACAGTCGTTACTAGTAAGCAGTGGCCCCAAAAGTCTGTCAACAATCTTACCAAGGGGTATCGTATCACCCAGTACTAACAGGGTTGTGGAGGTCAGATAGGCAGTCGCTCCATGTAAAATACTGGTATTCAGCTGCATCCGGTCAGACTGGATGCTGACCCCAATGTAGTTGGGAGAAAGCTAGACAGATGATGAATGCTGATTTCTAACCTACCAAATACGAGTAGGCTGATTCTTGTTCAAAAGTTAAAGAAAATATTTAACAGAGCTGTGTTATTATAATTGTATAGTCGTGTAAATAGTATAAGGACCTACACTTAAATGAATGGGTTATTGTTCTAAGACAATATAATTGTAAACTGCCCGTCATAGCAAAGAGTTTTTTTTTTAATTGTGATTAAATCAATCGACATACAGTAGAAAACCTTAGTGTTGATTTGTTGAACTAGTGGTTGGTGCTGAGCACGAGGTCTAAGGTTCGATCGTTCGAAAGTGTTGAGGGAATTTCTCAGTCGTAGCCTGTAAATTTGTATTTTTGGGCCGATTGAAGGCGAAAGGCTCATGGGTCATCTTCACTTCCTATTACATGGGACGTAAATATTAGGTGCTGGCGAAATTTGGGTGTACTATGAGGCTACAGCTGTACCTAACTCACCAGGGATGATGAACATGATAGAAACGTAATATAGTGAGAAAATACCGTTCTTCTTATAAGTAGGTATGAAGAAAACGAAGGAAAATGCAAGAAAATACAAAAACATAGGCGTATGTGTGAGAGACGACGTTATCAATTTTCCTATCATGTAATTGCTCGACAACCGTAAACCGCTTTGACAATGACATTGTATGAAACTCATTTTGTTGTAAATCAACTCGAAATATTCATTTGCACTGTTTATCAATATGGAACGATATTTATCCGTTAGTAGCAATAACAAAGAATTAATTTACATTGAATTTTAATCCTTTGAATAAAAAACTAGTAACCTGTAATCAGATATAGTCAATAACTCTACCCACATATTTTTTTGTTGGAAACCATGCAAAAAGTTGCACCAGGCTAAATAGGTGATCGTGAAAAAGCACGTAAGTGCATTTTTTATAAGACAGCTAAAGAAAAAACATCGTCTTTAAAATGTCAGGCTAAACAGAGGTAACCATAAACGTGAAAAACGTTCATATTGTTCTTGACGCTGAAAATGACTTTTAAGAATGAGAGAAAATGGTTAATTCTTTACTCGTTGTAAAGCTCTGTAGTGGTGAGATGGAATTTAAATTTTAAGTTCCGAGATGTCTCCTTGTTTCTTGTTTATACAATTAGCGCTTCCAATCTCCGATCTTATCAGAAAGCCGAGCCCTTATTAGACTAGTTACAGGCACTTTTGAATTGTCAAAAATAAAAAAGATGAAGCTATAGCCTTGCGACCAGTGCCTTTACCATGAGTTTGTAAAAAACTGTCCTCGATATCGAAAACTATCGGATATACTTCTCGTGTCGTAAAGCAGTCGATGAATATGAAAGAGACAGGGCGATAGTATTCGATAACGAATAATACATTTCAAACTCATGGTAAGCCCACAGGTATCACAATTGTGAAAAGACTTTTGTTACCCTTTCCAAAGCGTTTATAAGATCGATTCTCAATGCGAAGGTTTCAAATCAATCTAAATAATTCGTGTTCCTTATTTTGCAATGCTCATGAAACAGACATCTGTATAATATCACAGTCATTATAGGCAAGTAGTGGATTCAAACTTAATATCTTCGTGATCTGTCAAAAGCAGATGGCAATGTCTGCCGAGGTCATGACCTTTGCAAGTCTGCGATAAACTGAAAGCTCACCAATAAAATGTTATATATGCAAAATCGGTTCTTAATTATATTTTTTTTTTCTATTGCAATGTTTTAAATTATGATTTACGATCCATTTTGGTATTTTTTCTTCAATTGGGAAATACTTTGTTTCGGAATCATTACAACTTTGCTGTCAAAACTTTTGATAAAGTTATGTTATTAAAAGAGATCTTTTTTTTTGGATGGGAAATCATCAAATAACTCCTCCCGCTCTGGGTGGAGTGGGAGGGAGTGTCAGACTTTTACTGACTAAAACCCATCCATGTTCCTTCTTTGCCCTTTGTGTTCCAGGGCCGCGGTATCTCTTTCGAACAGTCCCGCAGCCCCATTATAAGAGATCTTGAAGTATGGAACGTTATTATTCTGGTTGTAAACAAAATAACTGAACAAGACATAAATAGCTTCGTTTATCTTCTGACCTCCTTGCAATGACAATATTCAAGGACAATACTTTTGAGTATCATACTATCAAGACTGTCCATCAAGATGCACCATGTGGGTTCTGTTCAAAGCCACTGGTGAATGTAGCACAATTCTGGAAGCTCATCTACATATCATATATAAAGGAATCATCGACATGACGAAGAAAAAATACTATCCCGATAATCTACACACTAAGATTGCAGATTGCAATGAAGGTCATCATATCCTCGAAAAATAATCATTAAAACAATGGAAATTGAAAATGAGTGTGCTACAATATATTGTTTGGCATACATAGACAAGCATTTAATTATATATCTAATAAGGTCTTAAATATGTATGAGTTGAATGGTTTCTTCATTTAACTTATATTATAATCTGTAGGTACGTATATTACATTGTCCAGTACCCCGCTAATAGCATTACCACGTATGTAGATGGAAGTATTACAGTATTGTGATGTCTCGCATAAAATATTCGTCACGGGCCACGATTTTGCATTCGTTTTTATGTCTTTATACTTATACAGAGAAAGCTTATTATACCTTCTCGTAATGTAAGTTATGTAATTTTTTGAACGAAATTTTAGTTAAATATAGGTAGTACAGCTAAAATTTTCAGCAAAAATACACGGTAGTGCTGAAAACAGTCATTTCCATTTTGAAACGCGTGCAGTATGTCTGCTATTTGTAAAACACAAATGAACAGAGCTTTAGCACGAACTTATTCATACTTACGATACATGATCTGTCTCACAGCTAAAAACAGAAACACATTTATCATTTGCGTCCTTATGAATAACCGTCGATGCAGCGCGTGCTAAAAATGGTAATACGCGCTGCAGATATTCGTGCTCCAGCTTTAAAATGGCATGCATTATACTAAGTATACCTACTCCAAGGACTCTACCATACAAGATAGTATACCACCATTATGGAAAAAATAACAATTCACACGCACCCTTTCAATTAATTTCACCGGCTTTCACGTTAGAGTTTACAGTATTCACCACGCGATATATCGATCACAGTTCACACAGGGGCGCTAGGCGGCTAGCGGATGTGTCTTCCTTTCGACGCGCGAACATCAACTGTTGGTTTGCGCGCGCGCACGTCGGTGCCTCGTCTGATAACCGATAGCTACCTCGGATAAACTCAGTATATATGTACGACAAAAAATTGCCGCTAAATGCCTTTTCACAGACAAAAGTTTACATCATTTGTATAAACACATTGTTTTTTTCGAAACAGTCATCGATTCATCCCTGTTGCTTTGAATGCATATAAAATTTGTTATGCATAACAAATTTTTTACGCTCAATATCCGTGCAGTTTTATTGAAATTTCAGTGACGAAACTCGAATTTTGTAATAAATACGTTTTACGACTGTTTGTGCCAATAAATGTGTTGTAAATGCTTATTGTTTTAGAAATACATAAAATTCTGGTGAGAATTTAGGACGAGTAAAAAAATTATAACATTTTTTTATTATATTATAACATTATCTCGTTTAAATTATCGTATTTCGTGAAGACACTACGTTTAATCCATCTTCCACAATCATAAAATTAACACAACGTGGTTTGAGTACAAATTTCAGGAAATGGTCATGATTCTTACCTATTAAGCTAGGATATTAACAACCACAATGACCATTTTTCGAAAACCTTTATATATAAATTAAATTAAGACGTTTAAAAAATAAACGTTTGTTGCCACCAATGATAAAACGAAGCCACCGATATCAAATTTTGGATTGACATAATAACTGCATCTAATTAACTTTTCACGGCTGTACGCATGACTGGCTAAACCATTTCTCAACAAAATAAAGCCTTTAATAGTCGATTAGTTCATTATTAGAACATTAATAAGTCGATTATTTATTGGTACTATTTTCTTTACGAGATGGACAATTAATGTCTTACTGATTTCAGAGTAAAGTGAATCTGAAGACTAAAGGCAATCTCTAGATTTATTCCAGGGTTCCTTTTACTTGAAGAAACCGGTCATACAGTCGTTATCTTGGATCACGACCAGTTTTTCAAAAATAGTGCATTTTTTGGATTTATAAGTCAGGGCTGTTGATAGTTATATTCTACATTAAATAACATACATGACATCACATCACACGCCTGTAATCCCCGCAGGGTCCCGCGGGGTGAGGCAGAGGTGTACAACCTAATATCACACTCACATTTCGCCAATTATGTTCAGTTATACAGAGTGGAAGGGACACCGACGTACAAATGCTTACCACGTATTCAGTACACCATTCTGAATCCCTCATAGAAATTTGACATCGGTATTTTTTTTAATCGTATATAATCGATATTGCAGTTTTGTAGGAAACAGATGCTTTTTTTTTTAAATCCCGATGAAAAAAAATTTCTTTAAAAAATAAATACGTGGTCTGGTAACCATTTTATAATAATAATACATTCATTTATTTCAGGTACCATAACCCATTTTAGGAAATAACTTAACTTATACAATAATAAATACAAAATCACACAAAAATGAATACAAAGGAATTAATACAATATAAATAAAACACAAACAATCAAATTTAAAAATTAAAATCAAATAAAATAAATTAAAATCAAATGAAATAACTTAGCGTCGTCGTCGGTCGGTATCCCTTCCACCTATATATGTTATGGTCAATTATCTTCTTCGTCAAAACTTTACATCGAGATCTCGTCTTCATCTACAGTGGAAACATCGACAAGTGACAGTTCTAATATAGAAAGAACTGCCGGGCAAAATGACCAGAAAATAGTATCTTAAGCAATGACACCGAATAATCAGTATTTCGAAATATCTAATCACATTAAAAGCTATAAATGTCAAACTTAATTAGCGCTATCCAGTTGTCAATACAAAGCTTGACTTTAACGATTGACAGTGTCACTCAAACATTCAATTCATTATGTCCTACCTTAGCAGACAGATAATATTGAGGGATTTACTCTAAAAACCAACATTATGGAACTATTGTCAGAAAGACGAGAAAATCATCATTATAACCCTGATTCATAACTTTTGTGTTATTCTTCCTCTTAGGGCCGGACTCTACCGAAGCGACGACGAGACGAGAGGGGATGTGTTGTAAGCCACTAATAGAATTTTGTTATTTATACTTCTCGTCTCAGCTTAGCACATCTTCGCACAGCTTTGGTGGATATACCCTAGCTCTTACGCATCTCCTCTTCTCTCCGATTTGCACATTTTCGCTCATCTCCGCTTTCGTGGAGCCTGGGCCTTAATCTGTGCGAGTCTCAAGAAACCCGCGATCTTTACAATTTCATTCACCCATCTGACTGTTGGCCAGCTAACGCTTCTTCAACCATCTCTCGGTAACAAATTCTGATTTATCTTCTTAAAATAAAGACTTTATATTTTATGCTAATTCGTTCCGTAACTGCATATCAATAGAGAGTCAATTCGTGTGGCTCCGATTTCATTTTCCGACCGCCCTTTTACTTATGCCCCAGACGCATATTGCAGACTATGCTGATAACCATCTTGATCAAAATCTGTCAAATTTCTTTAATAGATTTTCAACATTATCGCTAAAGCATTAGGTTCAAGGTTGATTGGGAAAATTTGACAGTTTTGGGTAGCTTGATGTGCTTGGCATCTGCACGTACTAAATGAAAAATATCGTGTGTATTATGCATCATAGCATGACAGTTCACTCAAAATATTTATTCGCTAACTTTCGCACTTGATAAAAAATAACAGCGGTCTCTTTACTCAAGAAATATAATACCTACACTTTCACACTCACTTAGCTGTCAAACTGAATAAATTCACTGACTAAACTTAAGTTATGAATTAATTAGGCCTGTTATAAAATGTTTATAACTACTTACGATACGTCTAGATAGTTTTTATTATTACAAAGGTGTTAAACGTTCTGTTTATAGTTTACAACTGTGCGAATTGGTTCTTGATAAGAATCATGATATGTTTTTGATAAAAAAACGTGTTTCGAGTTCAATGTACCTAGTAGAGTGTAGCACATTAGGACCACCATGTAAAGACCGTGTATACCTGAAAGCAAATCAAGGATAAACGGATAACCTGGAGATTCCATCGCTTGCAAGAAGGTCATGGCTTTTTTTGGCTGATTGATGATCATTGCGAATTAATACTCGAAAGTACCTTTTTATTTATTTATTTAAACTTCATGTACGAAAGTGGTACATAGGTGAACTTAATGCCACAAGGCATTCTCTACCAGTCAACCTTTGGGTCAAATAGGACAGCATTGTGAGAGAGAGTAGAGAGAGAGAGAGATGTGTTTTATGTATTCAATTTTCTCTTCTTCTTTTACACACTATGTCTACATCTCTTTTTTTATTATCTCCTTTCGCAGGTATGCTGGAAGAGATTTCTTTAGAAATAAGCATCACCTTTGTACTATTTTCTGTTCCTTTCTTCTTTTCTGTATTTAGTGTGTACATAAATTGTTAAATAAATAAATAAATAAATAAATAGATAATCTTCCTGAAATCGTCTCTATAGATTAATACCTGAGGTCTGAGGTACATAAATTCATGTATTCATTAGATTATAGGACAGCTGACAGTTGTCACGGTGAATTACCGACTGTCATAATAAAAACATTCACTTTATAACGGAAAATAATTGCTAGAAATTCTTCGGCAGTGTGGTCCGTTTACGCGAAGTTTATTTCGTAACATGAATCTATTTGAACACGGAATCAGTGATGTTACCTTTCACTACTTTTGCCCTATTGTGGCTTTTGACCTGCCACGTAGTGCGTGGTAATAACGCACTCCTTATTGGACGTTCCAAATCTAGTTTATGAACGCACCTTAGGGATGTGCTAATAGGTCAGTGTTGCCTTATAGGTGTGAGCTAATTGGAAGCTTTAAAATGTTACATAAAGAATAAGGGATTTGATTTCGGACCTCAAATGCACGGGACTTTGGTGCTCTGGTTTAAGATACCGTGAACAACAAACCATTAATCTTACTAATATTATAAATGCGAAAATTTGTGAGGATGGATGGATGTTTGTTACTCTTTCACGCGAAAACTACTGAACGGATTTGGATGAAATTTGAAACATATATAGTTTATAACCTGGATTAACCTAGAAAATATTTTTTATCCCGGTAGTATGATCCCGTGGAAAAATTGCGAGAACTTCACGCAGTCGAAGCCGCGGGCATTAGCAAATTTTTTTAATAAATCTTTTAAGTGGATATGAAAGATCTAGAGGATCTTCCGACCAAAGAATTTGAACAATTTGTCTTTATGGAGAAATGGTATCTAAAGAATTACAAGGTTACCCAATTTTATTCTTTCGGATGAAATTAGACAGCGATCCCCATTTACTTTGGAAATGCCTTCCTTGCAGTAGCGAAGAAGTAAGAGGTAAGCCAGAGTACATATCTTTAATGTAATTATATTATTTGTCAATAAAATTCTGACTGTGCCATTTTTCAAAGGGAAGCCAGTGGGAATCGAGTTGTATGGAAACTTCGCCACTGCTTCCTTGCTTTCATTCCACTGAGCACGATATTGCGCAGTGTCACTATTGAGTAGAGACTGTAGCAAAAAACAAAACACCATCGGTCATTGGACCAAAATAAAACAATACCATATCGAGTGGCTTCGATGATAAAAATAGTTTCTTAGCCTTTCTTGTTTCAATAACTTACGTCTGTTTTTTTCGTATAAAACTGGATCCTTGTTTACGGAAATCGGTCTTGCGCAGTGACGTTTTGCATGAAAATAAGAAGACAAAGTAAATAAATAAAAATAGTTTATTCTGTCAGAGATAAATATGAAAACACAGTCTCTTGAAGTGAACGGCCAATGTTTTCATTTTAGCTTGATCAGTAATGTACATACAGAATGCTATGGAGAGACAGTGTCAGGATAGAATATTTCTATGAAACACCTCACCTCAGCTTAGTCGATTATAATGTTGATCTACAAGGTGACGACTCCCTCGTTGGTCTAGTGTTTGCAAGCGTGACTGCTCAGTATAAGGTCCTGGGTCCGATTCCCAAGTCGGGAAAAGTGTTACTGGGAATTTGTCAGTAGCAGCCACGGAGTCTGAATATGTGTCCGGTTCATGGCAATTCCTCCCCTTTTACATGGGACTTAAAACATAAATGGCGAAACGTGGGTTTACTATTAGGTACATCTCTGCCTAACCCTCCGGATATCTTTGTAGATAATGCGTAATGTTATGTTATCTACAAAGTTAAGCAGCGCTTGCTGAGGTTTGTCCGTGGTGACCATCCATTACGAACCCAGACACATCTACACTTTAAGCAGTTGAATCCTGGCTGTCATTTCTAGATCTATTACAGTCGTTACGAGTAGTCAGACATTCGGGCCAAGTAACTTGGTTGTGGAGGTCAGATGGAAGTCGCTTAATAAAAAAAAATGTATGTAACACGCGTACCACGAGGGCTGGTTCGAGGCGGCACGGGAAAAGAGCACATGGGAGGAATTGGGGGCGGCCTTTGTCCAGCAGTGGGTCAATGCAGCCTAATAAAAAAATATGTATATAACACGGAGCTGCATCCGATGAAATTGCAAGCTGAACCCAAAATACTTGGGAAAAGCCTAAAGTAAATGAAAAAATCTAAGGAAGTGCACTTCATATTTACAGGCACGTTACCCAAGTTTGGTGCCTAAAAAGAATATTGGAAAGCGTGTTTTAATTACTCACACTAATCATTATATCATCGATCAATTAAATTCCAAAAAAAAAAATATTCGTGCATAAACCTGCGCGTGAGTTTACAAGCCGCTTAATAACAGTTTACACCGCAAAACTATAAATCGTAGTTAACACAGATTAAATAATGATTACGTGTAACCGCAACCTTACCGGAAAACGACCGGTGTATTCTAGCCCTGTACGTTGTTATGTAAATCGTTTATAATTAATTATTGATAATGTTATCTGTATGACTTGGTTGATGTACGGGTTGGTTGGGAAAGATTGAGCGGTACTGGACTCCCTCCGGCTAAGGCGTAAGCGCACAGTTAAAAGCAAGTCTGAAATAAAATATTTGAATTTGAATTTGAAAAGCACAACAGCAGTGATAGCCCAGTGGTGTGACCGTCGTACTGCCAAATCATAGATCTTAAGTTTGAACCCAAGACCTCTGATTTTTCGGATTAGCGTATAATTATCACTTGTTTTGGTGAAGGAACAAATCGTGAGGAAACCAGCATGCCAGAGAGACATTTCTCGACACCATATAAAGTCAAATCAAAGGCCCATGGACGGCATAAAAACTCGGACACCACGTTAGGTACTAACCATACGATAAAGGAGAACGAAAGTAAGAAGCGCTGCATGGGAACAGCATTTCAACTAGAGCCGTTTGGGACACTGTGAAACTCCCTACTGCAACGCATGAATGTCGGGATCCACTAGTAAAAATGAGGCGACAGATATATCCAATTTATTCGCATTAAGGTAAAAAGTAGATGATGAGACAATCTGGAGGACTGGTTCGAGATCACGCGTCGAAAGAGTTTCTGGAAAGACTTGGGGTAGCATTTTCTCAGTTGTGGGATAATCATCATCATCACCATCCCATCTTCCTGCCCTTCATTCTGCTCGGGGTCAGCGCAACACGTTTTCTTCTTCCATTCTCCCCTATCAGACCTCACGACAATATGGTGCGATAAATTTAATCGTTCAGCATCTCGATTCGACTTTGCATTGCTCTGTTTTGCGAGTTATAGAAGTAGGCTGGTCATTTGCAATAAATCAGGTGATCTTTGGTTACGAAGAATATTTACAAAGTGTCAGAATGTCAAAAGATAATCTTCATCAATGAAAAGTTACGAAAGGTTAATTTTATCATGGTTTTGACCATCTTCTTTAAATCATATCGAAAATTGTGACATCGTAGAACATAAAAAACATATTTCAACCACGGCCGATTGTTGGCCTTCATTTTATCTTCAGTACATACCTACTAAGTTATATGCATATACATTCGAGTAACATCTACATACATACTTTATTATATAGGCCATACAATTTAATGTTCTTATATACAAATACCTCTGACGGTTCACTACAAAAACTAAACTGATTACATTATCATAAATTTCAAAGCAACAAAAATATTAAATAAGTTTTTGTACATAGTCAAGCGAAACCAATTATATATTCACTCACTCTTCCGCCAAACAAAATATACGTTTATGTACTAATATAGACTGTGTACCTACGTAACTATCTTATGCGATTGCAACGCCCTATATCGTCTCTTATAAGGCACTGAGCATATGGACCAGATAATCACTTCCACATTACATAAAACTGCTTTCCGTTATCGGTTATAGATTCTGAAAGTTCATGTTACGTACGTTCTTTTTAATAATTATAACAGAAGTATTAAAAAGGCTGATAAATTGAGCTCAATTAGAGCCTTGGCTAACCTGGAAATCTTTAAACAGAGTCGGTACACTGGTTGGTCAAAGCAAGTAAAACTTGGGCAAGAGGAGATTTATCTAAGAGTGAAAATAATTCGCTTTGTCATAAAGATCGTACACCTAATAATTATTTTGTTATACTCATTTTTTTTAAACCCTGCCCCCTAGGAGTCTAGGAATTTCTCCTGTGTCGTAGATTACTAGCATTTAATCCACACAAACAGCCGGAACCGACCAGATTGCCATCGAACGCTAAGAAGACTGATGATGACTCATCATCTACATGAAGCGGTCGACTGCTAGTCATAAGCCTTACCATTCGCGTGCCATTCACAGATCATGTATACCTACCCCAACGGTCATAAGCTTCCGACATTATATGAATGGCCTATTGCCACTTGCATTTCTTACTAATGTATTGCTCAGCCAAAGCTAACTATTGAAAATCTATTGAATTCACCTGCCATATCTAAAATTTTCTTTAGCTCGTGGCTAAATAATAACAGCCGTTCGGGTCGATCTTTAGGTTAAACCGTGCTTGCCTAGGTTGATATGTGGATGGGTGACCACCCATTACATACCGAGTTTCCTCCGTGCCTCGGAAAGCACGTTAAGCCGTTAGTCCCGGGTGCCATTTGTAGATCTTTGACAGTCGTTAGGTAGTTAGTGGCCTAAAAAGTCTGACAACTAGTCTTACCAAGGGGTATCGTATTACCCAGTTCTAACTGGGTTGTGGAGGTAAGATAGACAGTCGCTCCATGTAAAATACTTGTATTCTGGTTCCGGATTCTTGTAATACTTGTATTCCGGTTAGACTAGAAGCCGACCCGAAAAGGCTAGGCAGATGATGACGATCTAAAATTTTCTTTAAAAAAAAAATCTTCCAGCTGTGTGTCTGTACTGTTTTTCATTAGTTTTAGACAGACATTATTTTGTGAGTTAAAATGAATATCCATTGGACTACATTTTATTTCTAGTTTATATCTCTTTCTTCTTGTGTCTTAAGGTGAGTATAGACTACAACATTTACTTGTAACAGAACAACGAGCCGCTCTATGATATGTTCTAGTGTATCAGCCTTTTACGAACTAAACGTCGAGCACGCTCGCCTCTTTGTTACAAACCAACGAGCGTATTTGTGTAACATTTCGTCGAGCCACGAGTGCGGGCGATGCGCGGTTGCGGGGTGACGCGGAAGGAGACGCGAGGGAGGATTTACCCGTAACATAACGCCGAGCATTCGCAGGAACGTTACATTACATGGAAATGCTTTGGAAACTGAGCTTTTGCTTGTATTGTACCATTCGTAAGAACGTTACATTACACAGAAATGCTCCAGAAAATGTTGTAGTCTATACTCACCTTTAAAGGAACTTATTTTATTTATTTTCACCTGGATGAGGGACGCACAGAACCGGGAAGTGTGGCGGAAAAAAGGGGAGGCCTATACCCAGCAATGGGTGATTCCGGGCTGATATGATGATGATGATGATGATTTTATTTATTACCCTTAATAACTTAGACCCTATTAAGACATAACAACAATTCTTTCTTGATCGGATTATGATAATGGTCGATTGGCCATTTATGGATTGGTCAACAAGATATGCGACATTGAAAGATGTCTCACTGGCCTTAGTCCTAATACGTAGCCATTATCTCAGTATCCATAAATCATAAAATATATTAATATTTATGAACTGAACTCAAGTCAATCAAAACATACCGTGAAATTAAGTACTTGGGTTAATTATTATGGGTATATTTTAAAATCAAGGTTCACTTTTCATTTAATTATCATGTAGCGGCTTAACAAAAAGTACTAGGTACAGCAACACAGCACAAAAAGTACTAGGTACAGCAATACAGCACAAAAGTACTAAGTACAGCAACATAGCATAAAAAGTACTAGGTACAGCAACACAGCACAAAAAGTACTACAGCTCCATCTAAGATACAAATAAAGAACTAACATCGAAATTCTGAATTCTATTGAAGTTATCCGCGACTTAAGAGCATATGGAAAAACCGGACACTAGCCGTCTGGTTGGAAGGTGCTCCCTTTTCTATGGGGGATAAAGGACTTTACACCCTATTAACACGATCACACACACGATCTATTATATTTATCAATTCGTAGGTGTATTGCCGTACATACACAGCAGGATATATTCCTATCCCAACCCGCATATACATAACATCACACCTGTAATCCCCAAAGGGTTAGGCACTGGTGTACCCTAATAGTACACCCACTCTTCGTCAGTTATGTTTTAAGTCCCATGTAATAGGGGGCAACCATATTGCCATCAACCGTGGCGGCTACTGGGAAATTCCTGATGAAAAAACCCAATAACACTTTGCCCGACCTGGGAATCGAACCCAGGACCTCAAGCTCAGCAATATTGCTCACATCATCAACTATTTAGATCAACGAGGCAACCAGAATTACAACTACACTTCTTTGAATCGATCGGAAACATTTACCTACTTGATCTTTAATATTATATTAGAATGTAACTCAGGTACATACTCCTAAGATAAGGGAAAGTAATTTGCAATAAACCTCTCTCTGACAGCCAATAACAGTCAAAGGTTTAACAAAATAAAATATTACACTTTCCTTCAGTTATATTATTCGGGCTAATAAACATTTGGATCCCTTCACTTGGGTAATGTGAACCATGACTGTACACTTCAACCAAGTTATCTGTGCAGACCGGAAAACATAGAACTAAAATAAATGTAACAAGTTTGACATATCGATACATTTTTTCTTGACAAGTAGAGCCACGTTGAACTGCACACTTAAAGTGGTCATACTGTTACTGGGTATTTGAAAACAGTGACATTCATTCAGCTACAATGGAAAAGTTAAACCTGTATTGTTCGCGTCGCTTAAAGCTTTTCAGTAGCTTTTGTCAGGCCCGGACACCACCAAAGCGGAGACGTGTGGCGATATGAAAAGCGGAGAGGAGCGGAGATGCTTAGGAGCAAGGGTATACCCACAGAGGCTGTGCGGAGATGCGTTCTGGCTAGACCGGAGCAGAGATGTGTGTACAAGCTACGCATTACGCGCTGCTTGTCGCTCACCGCACGCCACTCACGTCTCTCACGTCTCCGCTGTGCGCCGTTGCCTGCTTGGCCTAAACAAATATGAGGCATCTTCTCTCCTCTCTGCTCAACCGTTTCCACTAAAGCTAAGCGGAGACGACAAATGTAAATAACGAAATACTATTTGTGGTTTACAACACATCTCCGCTCGTCTCGTCTCGTCTCCAGCCTACTCAACTGTGGATTGTTGATGATGAAAACGACGACTTATAAGTAATTGCTCATGATGATCTAAAATTAACATAAGCACTGTGCGAAATGACGTAACCTAATTAAAATTAACCTGAATTACTCACGTAACTAAATACCAATATCTAAAATCAAACTGTTGTTACCTACTGCATAGGAAATAATGAAATCTAAAGGCTATTCAGAATAAAACAAAATAGTTTTTATTTAATTTTAAATGGCAACGATGCAAATTATATGCTTGCATACAATTGAATTGGCATCAGGAAATAGTCTGAAGAACTCTTCTGAAGACATCATTAGAACCACTTCCGATGGGTTCAGCATTTATTCAATTATTGCTAAATAAATTATTATAGACGGTCAGATTCGTCTTCATCATAATCTACAAAATGATTTGGTTTAACACAGTTATCTAACTTCAACCAATAATTATTAGTTACGATTATCAAGTACTTACGTAGTTGAAAAAATTACTGATTGAAAATATTGGTTGTTATTACCCTATACTATTCCTGTTGCTAGGAAACCAATTAAAACCATTTTGTTTTAAATAAATCTTTCCTACAAATTTTTTTTTTTAATTACGGCGAAATATTTCAAGTTGGGTGTTCAGAATGATGTACTGAATACGTGGTAACCGTTTTAGCATCGGTATCCCTTCTATCTTGTATATTCACGATTGAAATATAGATTTATTTGTTTAATTCAAGGATATCTTGTCTGTTAACATCAACACATCTTCAATGCGGAAATCAATAATATTCTTCACAAAAAATGTGATTTCGTCATATTCAGACCAAAGCATACCCAATTTGTTAAGAAATTACCTCAGTAACGCACATTTCAATTTATCATTACACCTATTAACTGACATAACCAATTGATTGAATACATGTTACCTACTCTATTGAAATCTTTAGTTACCTAACATAGGTGAAATTTCATCAAATTACTTGTTTCCTTTCAAAATCTGTATCCAATCAATATTTATTTAATCGTAAAAATTTATGCGCGTTATTCCAAATCTTTCATGGTATGTAACCGCCTGATTAAAAATACTCAATAGATGTTATTACGAAATTAACGTCGTCCTTAATTCGATTTCTTGAGAGGGCAAACTGTTATTGGGTAAAATTCCACCAGGAATTTCTCAGTAGTATTTCGGAGTTTGTATTTGTTCGCAAGACGGCCAATCAAAAACAGTTTATGCGGATCTCTCATTGTATGGGAAATGTATACAAAGAGAGGCCAAGTTGCGCTGGAAATGTACAGCTTCATGTGCCGCCGTGTGTGCAACTTCGCCTAACTGTCCGAAGGTTAGAGGCATAATATTATAATGTGTAATTTTAAGTTAAAATCATTGGGCTAGTAAGAAAATAGTCTTCAGAAATGGATTTAATTAACTACATTCATAAAGTATATGGGATATGGGCTGTTATCTACCTAATCTTACCTGTCTGCCAGTGCGGGTTGGTAGATGTCGTATGCTTGAAAATTTTGGTTCTCGTATACGCCGCTTTCTTTACGATGTTTTCCTTCACCGTTTTGAGAGCAGTGGTGATGAAATCAATTATAAAAAGAAATGGGGAGTCTGTCTAGGTTCGAACCCGCAACCTAATAACCCGAAGGTCGGATCGTTACCACGCTCCTACCCCTCCCTCTTATAGAGCGGAGTCCAGTGTCCCAGCAGTTGGAACATAACAGGCTGATTATGTATCTGGGATAAGTGGAAGAGGGGAAGACCTCAGCCTTACGGCCTGTGGGAAAAAAATGGCTGATAATAATATTAATATGTTTAAGGATTTCCTAAGATTTCCGGGCAGTTTAAATACAAAGTGGGCAGACAATCCCACAACGATAACAGTAACTAAACCACCTACTTAACGTGACACTAATGTAGCCGTCTAACAAGGAAGATGAAATTCATCGACGGGCATTTACGTCAGCAGAACAGCTTGCCACCAACACTATTTTTTCTGGCTCTTTCTGAACTGGATTCAAAAGCCTACGGAAAATCCACTTGAGAACCTTCTCGTCTTTTCGTCTCCCAATGATTTATTTTTTCATCAAAAGAACTCCTCCCGCTCTGGGTGGAGTGGGAGGGAGTGTCAGACTTTTACTGACTAAAACCCATCCATGAATCTTCTTTGCCCTTTGTGTTCCAGGGTCGCGGTATCTCAATATAAGTCACCTTGAAGTCATAATTTGATGGGATGTCCAATCAAATTTTCTTCGGTCTTCGCGATGCATGTAGCAAACTTTTTATTACTTTTTCGATAGTGCGTAATATTAGTAATTAACCTATACTTAACTAATTATTAAATTTGCATTTTAATCACCTCTTCGTTTTAGTTGTTACTTAAGTCAGGCCTGTTAAACTTAGGCCTACAGGCCTAGGCCGAGCGAACCGAGTCGAAGCTGTTCACTTACATATTACATAATTACTTAGTAACGATAAGTAGCTTACATGACAAGCCTGACAAGTTTTCACATCGGACAAAATAACGATCTTCCATACAAACCCGCTTAGGCCTATTTCAGAGCACGTTTCGATATCTATATATTTGTATTGCAGTCAAAGTTCAGTGTTGACCGGCGCACGTTGAACACTAGATGCTTTCATGCCAACCTATCGATATGAAACGAGCAACCGGCGCACGCAACCGGCGCCGGTCGCACTCTGTAATAGGCCTTAGGGGATGAATTTTCCACAATCCTTCATTACTTACCTTCATTATAACTTACCATGCTTCTAGATATCGGTTTAGGCTGTGATTTGTGTATCATTGAGCGAGGTAAGGTTTTCATTTTGCATAGGAGATTACAAAATTTAGAAAATCTTTGGTTTGAATAGTTCGTTTTGGAACTCATTTCGGATGGTGGTGATAGATTTATCTTATCTTGAGCTTGCAGTCACTACAGCACGCGTAGCATGACCACCGTAGAAACGGGTTTTGTCGACGGAAGAATCGACAAAATGACAGGACAACAAAAGAAATCTGTTATTTTGTCGATTCTTCCGTCGACAAAACCCTTTTCTACGGTGGTGGTCATGTTACGCGTGCAGGTATAATGAGTAGGTTAGTATTGTACTTTAAAAAAATAACTCACTACTGTGATCTTTAAAATCAACAATCACTGCTACAGGTGACTTTACTATGTAAATTGACAGTTCGGAATGTCTCGCGTCGGGCAGGTTTGAGTAGGTAGCACATTTTTCTTAAATGTCAAATAAGTTAATAATTAACCGAACCGTTGTATCAGCTATTATATATACGAACTCCTTTACTGATATATATGGTGTTTTTAATAAGAAGATTTTTGAGAAGGCTTTATTTTTTAGACATCGATTTGCATTTGTTTTTTTGAGCAACTTCTAACCGTTTTATTGGTGATGAGGATAGAAAAACAACGTAATCTTCATTTTAAAAGTTTTGAACGTCTCTTTGGTGGAAGTACTAGGCATCAAAAAGATACTGAGGCATCAAAAAGACACTAATCTTACTTAAAAGTTCAACAACCTGTATAATAATCCATTGTTGCTGCCATTTTTTATGAATTTTTTGTACATAACAAGCGCGTTACATATAAAATGTCGTCGTATTTAACATTTATGTTCGATATATCTCAAACCAGTTAGTGCGGTCGGTCTACTTCCTGGTTTATCTTTGTTAACTACTCGTCGTATGTATTATGTAGTTATGGCGTCCACCATAAACGACTACATAGGCAGCGTTTATAGGCGATGGTTTTCTTTGGCTAGAATTTTTCGATAAATAAGAAATTTTGTCAGTTTCACCATCAGCCTGACTTGCCACTGCTGAGTATATACCTCTCTTTGCTTGAGGGTTATTGTAAACTGGCAATGTAATAACATTTAGTTGGTCACATTAAATTTAGTTTTTTGTATGTTTGCAACACTGCTTTATATATTGTCTACGTTTCCAAGCGTGGACGGAGTAATTAGAAATGAACTTGATCAAATATTATCAGCATCTTTTATTTAATCGCTACAAGTGTAATCTCCACGTGTTTCGTACTTGACTACTCTGAGAAGAAACAGCCGAAACAAACTCAGAGGTCATAGTCTCTTTTAAGGTCCAGACATAATCTTGGTCAACTGACATGAGGAGTATGCAGATAAGTTTCTGAGATGGTCTTTTGAAGAAAGAACCACAAGGATTAGAGTGGACCTGTCCAGCCAGTTCAAGCATTTGTCAGCTATCGTGTAGCTTGACTCATAACTCAAGGAGCTCGTGTTATTGAGCTCCTTGAGTCAGAAGTTCGTTTACCTTCCAGGTATTTCCCAGCGTTGGCATCAATAACATCTACCGGAAACATCGTCAAGTTTTAGTAGTTTAGGACCAATTAATAAAGAAATATACATCTATGATAAACCATTTAGGAAGTGGAGTTCGAGTAAATTATTCTAGTGCAAATACAATCAAATCGGTTTAATTCTGATTATTAAAACGACCTGGGTAATTGTGGCTCCATTATTGGTTATAGTTAGGTAACTTATTACTGAATGAAATGTATTTACGATTACTTTTTTTTTTTACGGATGGGAAATCATCAAATAACTCCTCCCGCTCTGGGTGGGAGGGAGTGTCAGACTTTTACTGACTAAAACCCATCCATGTTCCTTCTTTGCCCTTTGTGTTCCAGGGCCGCGGTATCTCTTTCGAACAGTCCCGCAGCATTTACGATTACTTCAAACGCAATTTTTTTCTTTTGTGATATGACCGTAGTAGCGTAAGAAATTCGTTTCTACGATCATGCGTTTCGCTTTGAAATAAAAAACAGTTTCAAAATGAACCGATTAGGTACAACAATCGACACCTATACGATGTAAACATCGAATTAAATTTATAAATTTCTTGATCAGCACGCGTAGCATGACTATAGTTGTAAATAAACCGTTTTAAACCAAAATCCATGGTTTAAAACCGGTTTTAAATTGGTTTAAAACGGTCTAAAACCACGACCACGTGGGCCGTCATATAATAATATCATACTTATACTACTTTTAGGATTAGACCGACTGAAAACAATCATGAAATGCGTGTTTATTAAAATATAACGGCAATGCCGTATTTTTATTTTGCAATTTGCTACCAAATTCGTAACGTAGGGTATGAGGAGAGAGAAGAAAAAAGAAGAAGAAGAAAATACATTTATTTGGCACATGCCACAAGTGCACACAATAAAAACAAAACAAAAACATTTTAAACCATATTAAACCGCTAATTGTGGTTTTAAATCGTTTTAAACCAAAAAGACGGTTTAAAACCAAATGGTTTAAAACGTTTAAAACCCGTTTTGCATCTATAAGCTTGACCATCATAGTTATAACAGTAGTAGTGTCAGTTGACATAACAATATAATTCTGAAACAAGAAAAGGCTTTAGAATAACATAACATCACGCTGGTAATTCCCGAAGGGATAGGCAGAAGTATGTAATAGAACATACACATTGCGCCAGTTATGTTTTAAATCCCATGTTTGTCCCGTGTTCATGACTATGTGTTTTAAGTCTCAGTGGCTGCAACTAAGAAATTCCTAATGGAAAAACCCAACAACACTTTGCTCGACCTGGGAATCGAACTCAGGACCTGATGCTTAGCAGTCATGATTGCGATCACTAGACCGACGAGGCAGTCTGAATAATACGATTATATCAATAAAATTGATTCATCACGGCATGACCGGGCTCTACACACGCCCTAACATTCAAGAAACCAGTTACCTCATAACATCGATGAACTAAAATCGAGCAAGAAGAACGGCAGCTAATTCAAGGTGAATGTCAAATAATAAATTACATTCAGAAGCGAAACACTTCCTAGATTACCGTACATTGTTGATTAGTACTGAGGACGATGGTCATTTGTTTTATACTTATCGTATCGAAAGGGTTAATGACCGTGCCTTTCCTTTGTTCTTGAGGTCTGAGCTGTTTGTTATTGAGCTGTGTAAACAATATTTTACGAGTATGTCGAGGAGTAAGTGTAAACGTGGAAAAAAATAACATGTTTTTGAATTAAACCTCGGTAACCATTACCCGGAGAGGTGGGCACGGATCGTCAGGAGGTAGACCGCGGCGAAGGTGATGTAACGATCTGATCTTTTTTGCGAGGTGAACATGGCCAGAGATCGTACAAGAGAGAGAGAGTTTTGGAAGGAGAAGGGGTAGGCGTTTGCCTAGCAGAGGGGAGCTTGACAGGCTAACAAAAAAAGAAAACACTACGTCAGGAATTTATCAGTCCGCAGTCTGGATTTGTGGCTAGCTCGCCTCTGTTGAGGTTGATGACATGAGATCTAGTGGCGAAATGTCTGTGTATTTACACCTCCATCTAATTCTTCGGAGAAATATTCCCCAATATTTCTTCAGCAAATTTGAATGCTTTGGAGATCTGCTATGAGATAAGTAACTGGATGTGATATTAGGCAATCTCGTTGCATCAACACATAAAAGGGCCAGTGGTCTAGACAACATAAATTAAGGGAAAGAGCAACAGCGGCGCGACGGGGCAGTTTTAAATGACCATTGTTAGTCTCGCTTTATAAATACCTTTGAATACAATGCTGTATCGCTGGTGCCGATAAGATATACATTAATATAAAACAGCAAATGATCGCGATCGAGCTAATGAGTCCTAGGGACCGTGAATCGGCAAGAATATCATGGGACTCAGCCAGATGGATCGTCGACGGACATGAAAAGGTGATTGGGGTAGACTAAATGCAGAAGCAGCAGGACAGGGTGATGTGGCTAGACTTGAAGGAGACCTATCTCGAGCAGTGGACTGCGATAGGCGGAGTTTAGATAAAATAGTAACAGTCCGAGGGAGGCCTAAAAAACGCTGGCGTGACGACCTAGACGCGTATTTGAGAGATTGGCCAGAAAAAATCGTATGGAGAGAAGAATGGAAGGCTATGGGGGAGGCCTTTGGCCAGCAGTGGGATAATAGTGGCAAAGAAAAAAAAAGCAACAGTCCCAGGAAATGGGCCTGTTTTCTTGAAACACCTTACCAAAAAGACACAAAATCCTGTATCAAACAAAAACCTTCCACTTATTCCTTTCACCGCTTTGGAACTCAGAAATGCACATCACTTAAAGTTCAATGAGCCTCATATTACTCTTAATAGTCCATACGCCTACAACCCGACAGCTTCATTCTTTCTCACAATTGTCACAAATTGTTGCCATCAAACAAGTAATGTACGTCGAAATGCTTTTGGCGCCCTCCCACAGGGCCGTCAATCACTTTGACACCTACCGGATTTGTGGAGCAACCAGCCTAATGAGACCTGTCAATCTTGGTTTATATTCCTCTTTGATGTTCAATTGTAGAACCTTGGTTAGGGGTGCGACCGTACAAACTTACTCCTAATTTCTATCGAAGTAGGTGGTCAAGGTCTTTCAGTAGTTCCTGGCTACAGGATGACCTTGACCACCTGCTTCGATCTTTACTAGACTCGTTTTGCTTTGTCTACGTTTTACATCTGGTCATAAAGATAAGACGTGTAAAAATGGTAGGAACGATTACTCTGTTAAATGCCTTCGCCCAGCGATAGCGGAATCCCAATTGAAACGTATTCCTTGCAGGAATAGAGATCCTTCTGTAGTAATAGGTCAGTTTTATATATATACACTGTGACTTTTTAGTCGTCTTACAAAGGTCCATTCAATGTGCCTGACATAAAATAGCTCTAGACGCGTTTTTTTTTTTACCTACCATAATAGGTACAAAGAAAAAAAAATATGAAACATCCTGTTAATGATGTTTACATGTCAAACGGGAGAACATACCTACCAAGCGCTAGAGTCCAGTAGATCATCGCTAACAACAGGGTGATTTAACTAAGTCATGCGTCATAAGACTGAATAATATGTTTATTTTTAAATTAAAATCGCATAAATACCTTTTTTTATGAATGTCAGTAGACATTGGATACATGAAGTGGGCTGCCGTTGTAAGACGACTAAAAAGTCACGGTGTATATATGTTGGAAACGGGCAAAAAAATACTGGTATTCAGCTGCATCCAGTTAGACTGGACGCCGACCCCAATATAGTTAGGAAAAGGCTACGCAGATGATAAAAACGGACAAAAAAAAATTACAGCGTGTATGTATAATACATAATTATATATATACCCACATGTAATCGTTTATGTACTAGTTGACCTGCGGTTGACAGTAGTGATTTATTACACGAAAGAGGCCGTACTTGATAATTCAATTATCGATAATAGGCTTGGACGAATGTTGTGATATTATAATTATTTGATAATAATGTAGATTCTAAAAGTGATTTATATTTATGTCGACTCAAATAACCGCCACAGGTGAGATTTTAATTGACTTAGTTAGGATATATTAAAGAAGCATGTATTTGCATACATTTATTTTTATTATAAGTGGTACTTTTGTAATTGCTTATTTAATTGAAACTATTTTGCAAGTTAATTAACTTAAGATAACTTTGTATAACCTCTAATGGAGTAAAAAGCTACATAAAAATATAAAACGAAACAGCATAAAACGAATGAAACGTTATACGAAATCCTGAATTCGATCTAAGGGCTGGTAAATAGTAATCAGTGGACTAAAGTCGCATTTGACTACACAACAAAACAATATTATTCATTTCTTAATATTATTATTTGTTAACTTTTATCTATTTTAAACAAATAGGTAAACAAAATGTCGACAAAAACTCAGTCTTTATATCAACTTTAGAACAATCAGAAACTTCCGTAAATAAGGCAATTACTTCAAAATCCATGAATTATTCACGGTATATTTCAAATCAGCATTCATTATAAATAAGTAAACACATTAACATTCAAATTTATAAATAAATGAAATTAAAAAAAATCTACTTTTCAAAGACAATTATTTTGTGGAATGAAGAAAAACAGAGAAAAAAAAACATAAATAATTTAGATATTTGGTAGACACGTTGGTAAAACTAAATTCTTTTAATAAGCTTTCAAAAAATAAACCTTTTGATTATTATTAATAACCTGGAAACAATATTGCTCAACCTGTTAACATTATTTTTACATTCCTTTTGACATCACTGACAAGTTGAGAGAGTTTCTTTTCATGTAGGGATCCACGCGGTCTATCCATACAATAAAAGCAATAAAGCAAAGACTGCTTGACATTTCACCACAAAACATCAACATCATAATTAATTAAGTATGGATTACCTTGGATTTTTATCACTTAGAACAATTACTGGTAACGTGATGTCACGTCCGCCTGTGAAATAGGATTAGCTATAGCCGGAAGACGCCTACGGACGTTCGTTCACACACTGGCATATTTCTTCATTGTGTCATCCTGTTTCGAAACGTATGGTAAACGATTATTTGCATTTAAAGACAATATGAAGAACTGGTAACTAGCAAGACACAAAGGTAATGAAAATCCTGTAGTGCTGGCAATGGATTTGTAGCAACAGCGAAAAAAAAAACTTTCCTAGGATGTAGAAAATAAACGCCACAACCAAAAATTTGCATACCTATAGTTTCGATTCAGTGTATATTTTTGTTGCTCTACAAAAGCATCAATCAACTGAGCTCCTGGACCATAATTATTATAAAAGGCAAGTTAAATTATAATCTTGTAAAAACGACTTGTGATTCACTGACTCAGAACAAGATTTATTCGAAAATATGACTTATGTACGAATCTTTATATGCCATTAACACATCATAACTCATACATCTGATCTTCGGCCATGTCGTAACGACGCCAAACACAGAAAAGCCATGGCCAAATGCCATCAAGATAGCTTTCAATATTATTATCGAAGACACAGAACTTTTTAATCGAATTGTTACGTGCGTCGGATCACGAGATGTCGTTACAACCTTCGGGTTAACAATGTAGGCTAGGAGTTTGTATTCTGATATTTTACAAAATGTAAATTATTAATGTAGGCATAAGTAACTTGGATAAGCCGAAAACCAAGAATTTTAAAATGGGCATTGTATTGTAACATGTTTACGAAGCATTTAGTTTGGTTATCATCACTGAGAGTGAACATATCCAATCCTCCAGATCACATAGATCCCAGAATGCCCTCGTAGCAGCAAAAGCAGTAATCGAATGCCTTTAGTAAATAAAAGAAAATTTTGGAACTTGGTCAAATAATAAGGATAAGTGCAGCATTTGTATGGAAACGATAATATGCCACAGCATCTCAAAGCAAATCGACATTTTTCGTTAGAGTGGTACTTAAGAAACTTTTTCTAGGAGTTTGTGTTCTGATATTTTATTAAATGTAAATAATTAATTTATGCATAACTTGGATAAGCCGAAAACCAAGAATTTTAAAAAGGGCATTATATTGTAACATGTTTACGAAGCATTTAGTTTGGTTGTCATCACTGAGAGTGAACATGTCCAATCCTCCAAAAAACATAGATCCTAGGATGCCCTCGTAGTAGCAAAAGCAGTAATCGAGTGCCTTTAGTAAATAAAATATTAGTAAATAAAATAAAACTTTGGAACTTGGTCAAATAATAAGGATAAGTGCAGCATTTGTATGGAAATGGTTCGATTTCGAGAAAAAAACGATAATATGCCACAGCATATTATCCTTTTTTAGTAGAGATTTTCATTTTTCCGTAGAGTGGTACTTAAGAAAGCTCAAAGAAAAGAAAACTTGGTTCTCTATTTGTTAGGTTTGTATGCTTTTAAAGACCTTCCACAAGTAGGTATACTTTAGTACCTGCGTTTGTCTCACATTGGGCGCTATGTGTATTCTTTGCTCCGTTTCTAATTCTATGCTAATAAAAGGCCGTATCAGACTTCATAAAAAAAGTCTATCTCCCCGCCTAAACCATGTACCTCATTCAATTCCCCAGAACGGCGGCTCATTGTCATTGTATGATAATTTGACAGCTTGTAATGACAGACGAATTTGAGGCCTCCCATTTAATGCTCGCCAGTTTACTTGGCACTTGTCACTGGCAGTGATCCGCCCACCTGCAGGTAACAATGATAGGGTGTCAATCGATATAGATAGAGATGTAGTCTTTATATGATGTGTTGAATTGGCTGAATTGAAATGACCCAGTTATACACTACAGTTCTCAGGGAACTGAACATCTGAATGTCTGAACTGAATAGTAGGTATGCAGGTATATAAATTATAATTATCATTATTTATTATGCCTTTTCAAGGCGAATCACTATGGTTTGATAAAGTGCGCCACTCAATTTAAGATTAATAGGCTCTTTATTAGAATGAATTTGTCTTTAATAAAGGTCTCTTCATCAAGCAACTTAACGTAGAAAATTAAAATTAAAACAACAAGCACCTACTATCATAGTATTTGTTTCAGTCATCTCACGTAATTTGTTAAAGTTGGATACTAAAACTAAGTACTTAAACATAGATTAATCAACTACTACCATACAACATAAAGCACTTACTGTGAACAGTAGTTTTATAGCTTTAAAAGTCCAACAGATAAAAACATGCTTATCTGAAATCTGAAACAAATGAGCCACTGAAATGGCCCCATTTAGTCAAAGGTTGAATTGCAAAACCTCGTTTCTTCACACCTCATTACTCGACAATGCAAGGCGAAGCCCAGAACAAATGTTATAGCGGCTCTTATAAGGAATAAAGATACATTTTGGTCAAAAAGCGTGTGATAGACTGATTACAAACGTCTTTATTAAGGCGAGACACGTGTTATCTTGAATATGGATCGAATACGAATTGATTGTGTCATTCTAGTGTTTTATGTTCACAGTCGGTAGTAAAAAGAATTATGACCGTTTTTAGACTACACTTAAATGAATGCTTAAATAAAAGCACACTTAAGATTTTCGGAGTTCGACTCTACGCTGAAAGTGGAAAATCTAGGAGTGCGCTTTTGTTTAAGAATTAATTTTAGGTGATAGAAATATTAAAAGTCTTTATTGACAAGTTATTACTCGCAAACAACAGTGTAGTCTTGGCTCTTATGCTAGGAGTTCCTGTATCACAAGAGCCAGTGTTATCAAGTAGGTATTACTGCAAACGGCCGCTAGACAATTAATGAATTTAAACAGCTTCATCTCTGTGATGACTCTGGTTTTATACTTAGATGACAATAGGCGGTGCGGACCACTTACCATCAGGTAAGTCGCCTGGTCAATTTACCACTCAATCAAATAAAACCTCACCTCACGTCACACAAATTGTTATTTTTGTTGTTTGTTTTCTCGGCCTTAAGGCTTAGGCCGAACTGCCAGATGATCTCCTATAGATGGTGTTTAATCAACTGGTAAAATAGGTGTTAATTTAAAAGCCATATTTTATTGCTTTAATTTTTCACTTGCAACACCTCGAGGTAGGTATGCCTCAAGGCATGCCTCAAGTTTAGTGTTGCTTTTGGATTTGTTTCCTAACATCAAATTCTGAAGCTGTACTACATATTTAACTCTTGAACAACTCTCGATCACGCCTCGACGAGGCACAAGGCACATTTATCTATCTATTATGAACCTATTTCGAGGACCACCGAACGTTCTTTGTCTATTATTATTCAATCTCGTCGAACGTCAAATTCCAGATGTCTTGGGTCGATAAATTGTTGATTATTAGAATCAAGTAAGTTGGTGCGACTAAAAATTGGTAGTTGCTATTGTGCGCAACGTTAATAAACGTACTTTCGGACTAAGTATAGATATTAATTTGCATTGATATTGCGACACTGTTTCTGAGTAGGCAGGTACGATTTTTGTGTTACGACAGGGTTGGCATACCAGAGAGATAATTGAACAAAACGTTGGTGTCGTTTCTGTTAAACGTAGTTATTCATTTACACCAGATCGGTCTCAGTCCACTTCTTGCTGAATGGGGTTCGCAGATGATAGTGATGACATATATATTATGTCAAAGAGCTTTTTTTATAATTTAGGCGAATAAAATGGTGCCCGCAAGGGCCGATGCCTGCCGGGGCTGCGGGACTGTTCGAAAGAGATACCACGGCCCTGGAACACAAAGGGCAAAAAAGGAACATGGATGGGTTTAAGTCAGTAAAAGTCTGACAATCCCTCCCACTCTGCCTACAGCGGGGGGAAGGGGGGTTATTTGATGATTTCCCATCCAAAAAAAAAGGCCAATAAAATGGTTACACTATTAACCAAACGCTTTGAATAAATATCATATAACAACTGAAAGCTTATTATTTTAATAGACAAACTTAGGCCTGTTCATTACCTTCTCTAATATTTCAGTTTGGTAAGAATTTCCTTCGTATCTTAGTTGGAAATACCGAGATCTCGTTACCTGTTCATTATTGTGTACATATCTGTTCAACCTGTTCGCATGCGCAACAATTGGAGGCATATTACCTTATTACGGCATGTTGGTAATAGTAAAGTAAGTTACATGTTACCTTTCTGTGGATTTTATGTGAAATTACAGAGTTAGAACAATCGTATGACTAATCAAGAACCCTTAAGTTCCCTGAGTTGTTCGATTGTGCGTTCAACTGTTACAGAACAACTGATATAAATTAACAAAACAATTGTCTTTCAGTAATAATATAAGTGATTGTACCTTGTATGACCGCCACCAAAAACTAACGAAAAACTGGATAATACCTACGACAGCTTGCGACCTCCTCCAACATAATGCAATCATCACTGAACCACTTTTATTTATTTATGGTCTCGGTATGTAATGGACGGTCACCCATCCACAGATCGACTGCAGCAAGCATTGCTTAAACTTCGATCGACGCTTGCGAGTGAAATATAAAACAATAGGAATTATAATTACTGCTGTGGTACTTATGAAAATTAAAACCATGTACCTAAATATGGTGACGTCAAAGCCATACAAAATAAAAAGTAAACCATAAAGGGCAAATAGGTAACTCCTCTTTTTATTCTGTTTTCATTTTAACATTCCTCTTCATACATTATTATCGTTTTAAATGTCAAAGCTGTTTTTTCCTCATCAAGTGTTTTGCGTTAACATGCATAAAACTAATTGGATTCGATACCGTAATTACTTTTTTATTGAGGGAGTCGTGACTTGGAATAGATAGTTTTATATAATTATTTTACTTTTTATTTATTTGTAGACCAGCTACCTATTTTCACTGTTTTGCTTATTGAAAGGTCACAAAATGGACGTCACACTTGATTGGAATTTGTTCAGTAAGCTGAACCATACGGTAAGCTTTATTATACTTCTAGACTTAATACGATTTACTTTAGATATCAGTTATAAATATGGTAATACACTTCCCTTCACGAAGCCGTCAGCCAAGGATTCTTTAAATCAAACTAAGTAACACTGCGCAAAAATTACTTCTGAGAAACAATGGTTTTTTGGCGAGAAAAGTCACGGTGCTCAACGTAGCGCACTCAAAACATTGCATAGAGGGGTAACGGAGGTATTTAAAGTAAAGTTAAAACTATTAAAACTTTTATTTAAAAATGTGTGATAAAGTTTTAACTTTGATCTTCAATATCTCCGTAACTAAAACGTTCCCATCAATGATCCAGTACAAAAAAATTATCGCCTGACGGGAAGAACACATACTATTTTCGGCTTCAGTAAGGGATATTTTCACCCTTTATACTAGGGCTATGGCAAGCTAGATAGGTACTCATTGGTCATTTGAATTTGTATCTGATTACTTTTGAGAAGTAGTGTCGTGAACGAATAGGCCTAGTTTTACGCGATCAGAAAAGATAATCACTAACACGCCGATTTTTTATGACAATCTAAACCATACTAATATTATAAATGCGAAAGTAACTCTATTTGTTTGCTACCTTTTCACGACTAAACAGCTGATTGGATTGTAATGAAATTTGGCGAGCTGATAGATTATATCCTGGGGAAGGACATAGGCTATCTTTTTTTTTCATCACTCATACTCATCAAAATTACCACGCGAACAAAGTCGTGGGCAACAGTTAGTTATCTATAATTGGGGGCCTAAAATGGCGACTATAGCAGAATCAATTCTTAAAATGGTCACAGACGCCATTAATATTATGATTTGTCAATCAGTGATCATTTTAGGAATTGTAAAGTTATTCATATTATGATTCTTCTAAAGCAGCCATTTTGGACCCCCTGAATAGAATCGAATGTCATGATAGGATTGAATAACACACATTGAGGTTTTAACTGAACCTTTACTTAAGTATACATCTAAACAAATATTACAGTAACATACTCTAATGACTTGAATAGCATGCGCGAAGGGAGAAAGGAAAGAAAATGCGCAAGTAAGGCCAGGAAGTAATTGTTTCATTACGGTTAGTGTTTTACTAGCATTTCCAGGTGAATGCTGGACTGACATAACTGGGACAGTGGGCGAAGACTAGCACGAGTTACGTGACACGTGGAGAATTGATAATTGAGAGAATAACAAATAGCTTCTAAGAAAAAAACAAACCGCCTATTCGCCAGATAGAGAAATTATAGACCCATGCTAAGTTTCCTTTGGTGGTGTATAGGTGATTAAACCCATAATCGGTAGTTCAGAGGGCAATAAATTCACTACTTACAAAACAACAGAAAATAAAAATAGCCTTTATTTCCCTAAAATTTTTAAACTTAACATATTAAGGGGTCATCCATATCTGGATGAAGGTTTCCTTCGTCTATTGCCTTTATCATTATCTATATCTATCATGGGCCATTCTGGTCCATTCTATCCCTGCCAATGCAAACAAAAACCAGTAATTTTCACAAAATTATATCAATATGAGTTAGGCGGGGACAGACACTTCCACAATTAACCTTGAGGAAAGCAGCCTGGCCAATTTTGTCGCCTATCTCGTGCCAAAAGAAGAATTAATTTCAATAAAAATACATATTTTATGCATCTACACGTTAGCACAGATTTAAGGTCATAATTTTATTGTGCATCGAATTTCTTCATCACCATCATTCTTGTGCTCTTAATCCAGTTTATTTTTGATCGGCGTAGCATATCTTCTTCCATACTTTTCTGTTGCTTCTCATCTCAGCAGTCACCTCCTTATCCAGAAATACAGTTGTGCATTGAATAATTAAATGAAATTATCGCTATTTCTGTAAAAGGGTCATAGTGTTACTTTCGCAACCGATGCAGCCAAGGTAGCGTTTCGCCATCAGCTAGGGCTTCATTCGCCAACAGTTCGGATGCGCCCGCACAGTGTCGAAACTTGCGAGCAAAATCGTGACTTATTACACAAATACTCTGGCTTCTATGATGGCCATTAAAAGTACACGATTTAATTATGACCATTTGTTTGGTATTAATTATTATAATAATGGCTTCACGCATGATCGACCGGGCAGGTATCTTCCCTCGTACCCATCATTAACATAATCGTAATCTACAGCTCAATTTCACCCACGCCTGTCTCATCTCTAGGGCCGGTTCCGGTTCTGCATGCCCTACTCATCTCACTTCGCACCATAGACACTTCTTTGCTCATAGTTATACACTTGTACAGTACTTCTAACAAACGCCAAAACAAACCTCACGTTTTGAACCTTCTTAACCTTCCTTCTAATCCTTTTTTGTTAATTAAGTTTTGGTTAGTCTTGAAAGGATATTATTTGCTTCACAGATCAGAAATTCATATAGCATTAAATCTATCTGTATAGATCTACCAATTATGTATGCCTTATAATTTATTAGTTGCCCTTAATAGTAATACATTATTATCAATTTCTTAGAGAATTAGGATAGTACCTAATATCAGGGTTTAATTTATGAATGAAGGGGTCATAACATTAGTTAAGATGGATAAAACATTCATACCTAGCTTCATTTCATAATAAGGCAAAGTGGTTCAATTATAAACAGCAGAAAACAGTACAATCAATTCTCAATATTCTGTTATCATGAGTCCTAATCACTAGGGTACCCCTCGTTTAAACAAGTGAAACAAAAAAAAACAATGATCAAGTAATCCATACTAGCATTGTTCTTATGGAATCAAATTAAATAATTATAGCATACTGCGCTACTACTACTACTGTTGAAAACACGCAATTAATTCAGCTTCCGTACATAATACTAAAACAGTTTATCTTAACAATAGGAGAGGTTTAAGTAGGTAATTTATTACCAACACTATATTATTATAGTTTGTAGATACGGAACCTTTTGTTCCAAAGGCTATCGATTTAGCAAAGGTTTTGAGTAACAGAAGCAGCATGAAACTTTTGTAATAAATCGAATAGAAGGCGAATAAATCAAATACGGACGTTTGGTATTCAATCTGTAAAAAAAATTGTGTGAATTAATTTAATCATCATCATCTGCCTAGCCTTTTCCCAACTATGTGGGGGTCGGCATCCAGTCTTACTGGATGAAGCTGAATACCAGTATTTTACATGGAGCGAGTGCCTATCTCACCTCCACAACCCAATTAGTACTGGGTAATACGATACCCCTTGGTAAGACTGGGTGTCAGACTTTTTGGGCCACTGACAACCTGTAACGACTGTCAAATATCTACAAATGACAGCCGGGATCAACGTCTTAACGTGCTTTCCGAGGCACGGAGGAAACACGGTATGTAATGGGTGATCACCCATCCACAGACCATCCTAGGCAAGCACGGCATAACCTAAAGATCGACCCGAGTGACTGTGATTATTTAGCCGCGAGACGCAAATAAAAACAAATATCCACACTTCTATTCAGGTTACATCATCATCCAATATATCATAAAAACAATGTTTGTAACTCTATTCATGCTTACTTTATTCTGTTGTGAAAATTGTAGTAACCGACACATAAAAACCGTTAATAGACCACAGACTTGCATGTATTAATAAATTGTGGGTAACTGTTTATAAAAAGCACATGCTCAGCATGGTTTACTAACCTTAGGTCGCATATTCGCACCTAATTAATCACCCTCGACTCAGCTGGAATGCTTAGAATCCTTGTATTCCTCAATATTTATCCAAACATGAAGTAAAACGTTACCTCCTGTACATAGTTTAGGCCCTTATATAAACAACGCTAATTAAGCGACACATATTTTACCACCCTCAGAGTTATTCTGTAATCACCATTTTGTAAGAATTTAATTAAAATAGCGATTCTGTGTTACTTTTTCCGCGTCCGATGTTAACACAGATAACCTTATGCTGTGAATAGCTTGATCAAAGATTTTTTTGTTTTTTATACCGGCCATGTTATAGTTTCACCAGTAGTGCTGCAGTGGTGCCAGTCCCATGAGACCTGCTGTAACAAAACTGGTCAATATTAGCTTCTAATTGTACTGAAATTCCGTACCACGCTAGGTCAGCCACGGTCAAAGTAATACCTAAAAATACTTCAACTGTTTGTAAATATCAGCAGTGGATATCTCTATAAAAGCCTTCAGAAACCAGCTTCGATTAATACAGAAAAATTAAATTGTTACAAAGCGAAAGACTGTGATTGTTCAGCGAAACTCAAAGCTTTCAATTTTGTTACCTAGGTTTGCATCTGCAGTCAGAGCTTGCAGCTCTGACTGCAAATTCGAAGTAATTTAAAACCATGTACAATGTCGTAACAAGTTATAGAGTTCATCCACGATCGAGCCTCATCTCTCCCTGTCTTAGGTGTAAACGTGTTTCATACAAGCAACACCGCACCGATTCGTGAGGAAGCAATCTGAGCCAGCACGTCCCTACAACTGCTCACGACACGAACGCAGTAAAAACTTCGCCAAGAAATAAATTGAAAATCAATCCAATGCGTTGCCATCTTGAATTGCGTTACACATAACTAGCAAGAAATGGGTACATATTTTACCAACTTCGATATATTTTGTCGATGAGGCAAGACGTCTGGCAATTCAAAGTTATTGAATATTACATATCAAAGTAATGTACAGGCAGTTCTCATTTTGTGGCATTTCAATTTAGAAACATTTTGTGCCTTTTCTCATATTTACGCCTCTGGTTTGTTTGTGTCAGTTAAATTCGTGACGTTTTGATAGCATTCTTTAGGTTAATGCATATTTGAGCTTAAATCATGACAAATTGGACAAACATAACGCCTGAGGAAATACAAATGAGAACTAGGTAATTATTATTACCTGCAAAATCTCAAATCGAAACAGAAATCACATTGATTTACTTAGTGTGAACATTATTTGTGCTTTAATTCCTCACTCTGTTCACTTTGTTTCATTCATGATTTGTCCGTTTAACTTTATAAATCCATCTTTAACCAATCGGTTTTCAACCTTAAATAGTCATTTTATCCAAACACATTTAGATTACATTAACTTATATTCATTTTATGGTCGACGCGTGCCAAATATAACGCGTAACGAAATAGATGAGGTCGTAACTTAAAGTGAGCTTCAATTCAATGACAGAATTTATCGATAGAGCCTTGGACGCACTCGATCAATCTTCTTAGAACAGCTGTGTTAGGACTGGTTTACAAGTCTTTAGTATTTTGCATAAAGTAAGATGAGAAAATAGTGTCTCCTATTCTTTAAAGATTTAATTTAAGGAGTCACACGATGAATTAACTCGTAAACTGAGAGACTTTTTTGAATGGGTACTCATTTAATACTTATTATTTACTAGCGTCCCGCCCCGGCTTCGCACGGCTGCAATATACATATAAACCTTCCTCTTGAATCACTCTATCTATTAAAAAAACCGCATCAAAATCCGTTGTGTAGTTTTAAAGATCTAAGCATACATAGGGACAGACAGACAGCGGGAAGCGACTTTGCTTTATACTATGTAGTGATGTAGTGATTTACGCACATGCTATTTTTTACTATAACTTGAACTACGATACTATCATACATTATCACTATGTACTTAACTGGGCCGACTCATTTACCTTGAAACACAAAACTTTACCTGATAAAGTAAGATTAACTATAGACTTGGTGCGTAAATAAGTCCTTACATCAAATAACGTCTTACACAACATAGCTACTAGCGATACCAAATCTAGTAATTATCGACATTGCCACGCCCAAAATGTAAATTAATGGAGCAGGATAATATAAAATAAAGTTAATGTACCTAGTCTAATGTCACGGTCCGAGAAAATGCTACACTTTGACGAGAGCTTAGTAATTAATCAAGAACAATTTATTTGACGTGTCCTCAAGTTGCACTTGTAAGTAATTTTAATGGAAGCTTATCCAGTTTGATATTATAAACTTTGTTGCCCGCAAGAGCTAGCAATGACCCACTCAGGAGTAAAGATAAAACCTGGGGGTTTTATCATTTATCTTTGAAGATGTAGTGTAGTTCTAGGGAACTACTAACACTACATCTTCTAATAACTGTATACTAATAAAGTGTGTAAATAAGAAAGTTAGAGGGATGCCCATTACTTCTTTTAGTGTTACCCGAATGGTTTTGAAAGAGTGTGAACAGGTAATTGATTTTCATGGGCCTGTGAATAGCTGAAAGTTATGGGGAACATTTTGACAGTTAGGTTTTGAGTTTGAATATTATTGAATAAGAAAATTAAATACCTCCAAATAAATTGGGAGGAAAGGAATATCATAATGTTTATTGGTTTTATTTGTTCATTTATTCGCGGAAGTGTTTTAATTTATTTTTCATGTTTTATGTATTCATGCAACATTGTATTGATAAAGTAGTTTGACGTGGAATTATTAATACCAATGTATTGTATGTGATTGATAAAAGGAAAAAAATGTGGACAAAGAACCCGCTCACGAAGTGGACACCAGACTTAATAACCCTTCACTATATGTTATAAAAGTAGCATAATTTTATACTCGTATTACCTCTTATAATATGTGTATTTATTTCGTGATTTATGTAGGTATCAATTGAACCAGTAGTACTTATGAAAGTAGGCGGTAAATTACTACTCCATTTTGGCTGCCTCGTTGGTGGTCGCAAGTGCTACAGTAGCGATCTCAAGATCATCAGATCTCGGAGATCTTGGAATATTTCTCCGGGTCCCATCATCATCGGCCTAGCCTTTTCCCAACTATGTTGGGGTCGGCTTCGTATATATCGTAACGCTGTTGGACGCTAGGGCAATTTCGCCCTTTCTCCTTTATATTTTTGACTCCCAATTTCTTCTTATTTTGGAATATAGAGGCATTTTGTTTAAATTTCGGCCTACATTCCTAGTACGGTAGGCAAATAGATAATATCCAGAAACTCCGAAGTAAAGTGCTATTCAAGTCTTAGACCAAAACTTTATTTATTCAGTTTTACGGAAGCTCTTTCTATAATGATACGTACATAACTATTATCTTTACAGGTAGCAAAACTCATTATTCTTTATTTCAAGTCAGTGGTAGTTGGTTTAGCTAACAGATCAATCATTGTATTAATATTTATTATAATTCGTATGTTACAATTATTGCGAATCGTGATCGATTGATATTACTATACCGTTCACCATTTAGTCTACCAATAACTTTTTGTATCCTATGATTAATAATAGTTAGAACATGTCACCAAATTAATCAATATGACAATATAACTTGGAATACTTGTATATCTATATAAGTATGCATAGCATGACACCCCGGAATGTGCCTCTTTCAGCTGTCATTTGTAGAATTTTGGCAATCGTTTTAAAGAGTTAGTGCTTCGAAAGTCTGGTAACCAGTCTTATCAAGGGGTATCGTATTACCCAGTGACTTGGCTGAAGAGGTTAGATAGGCTGTAGCTCCATGTTAAATACAGGTGTTCATGTGCATCCCGTGAGAATGGAACCCGAACCCAAAATAGTTGGCAAAAGACTAGGCAGATGTAAGTAAGAAACAAAGTTGCTTCTTTAGTCGGACAATATGACCGCGAACCGCGTTTGTATTTGTTGTCTTTAACTGTCCCACTCCTGGGCAAAGACCTCCCCCAATTCCTTCCACTTTTCTCGACGCTGTGCCTCTTCTCGCCAATTAACGAGAAAGCCATCCAAGGCGTCCCGCCATCTTCTCCTCGGTCTGCCGCGACTCCGTCTAGCTGTCTCAGGGCTCTAGCTTTGCGATATGCGGGCCCACAGCTTTGCCGGTATCCGGCAGACATGGTCTGCCCAGTCCCATTTCAGTTTGGCAGCTTTATGAGCTACGTCAGCAATTTGTGTTCTGGAGCGGAGTGTAGTGTGTGTTGCTGCGCTCCATTGCCCGTTGGCAAAGTCATTGGCAAAATAACTTTGTAAATAACACAGTAAAATACGGTTTATTTGACATGTGGCCATTGCACCCGCGCGATGCAGGGGCGGGGTCACTAGTAATTAATTTATAATTTTATTTATCTTTTGAAACACATTAGTCTTATTGCATTAATAACATAATTATGCGTATTGAAAGAGCCGTGAAAAATGGCGATGTCAATTTATTTGTAATTGGATTTAGTTTTATGACAGCAAGCGGTGCCTCTAAAAGTAACAAGAAATAGAAGTGGATTTATTATAAGATTATTTATTACTTATGTGATAAAGTTTGATCAAGTTCGAGACGACAAATATTCATTTTTTTGTCGCAAGCAAGCAGTCTTATTCCAATATAGTTTATAAAAACCAAGGCAGAGTATATTATATACTTCATCTATTTTGTTCTTCATTCATTGCCTTTGACATAGTGGAATCCCCGGCTGCCTTTGTGCAGTCGTACCCTATGAAACTCTACCCCTTTTAATTGCTTGGCCAATGGATTTTCATAGGATACTTTTCAAGTGACTCTAAGGGGTCTACCGCGGTGGCGGCGCATTCGTGTTCCATGAGCGTCTCAAAGAGATGTCAGCAAACAAGAAGGAGTCCGCAAGGGCCGATGCCTGCCGAGGCTGCGGGACTGTTCGAAAGAGATACCGCGGCCCTGGAAGCTGCAAAGAAGGAACATGGATGGGTTTTAGTCAGTACAAGTCTGACACTCCCTTCCACTCCACCCAGAGCGGGACCTCATTTGATGATTTCACATCCGAAAAAAAAGGTGTCTACCGCGGTTATTTTTTTCCTCCAGTTTTCATAACCTTATCGAGAAACATAACATAATGTCATATTGATTTGAGCCTTGAGTCCAACGTGATTTACAAATGTCCTCACACTAGTACGACAAATCTAACCACAGTATAGCGATGTGCTTACAAAAACTCGTATCGTTAGAAGGTCGAGCAGCACAATGCCGTTGTTATCTGTTATATAGCTTCATCAACGTGTTCTAATGAGTTAATGTCATGGCATTGTAATTATGAGTATTATCATGTAACAACTACCTACCGGTATTTACAGGCACGCCATAACCTACCTGTAAAATACAGGCACGCCATTATTTTATGTAGTTGTTTTCTTTATGGAGAATCTAATATCACGGTTTGGAACTATCATCGTTCTTCTTTTTGCTCGTATTTCTTACTAGTTCATCATCTGCCAAGACTTCTCCCAATTTTATTCGGGTCGGCTTTCAGTATTACCGGATGCAATAGAATTATACTTGGGCTTGGACCGATTGCCTATTGGACATGCACAACTCAGTTTCCGAGTAATACAATACCACTTGGTAAAACTCTCCCTCTTATTTATTACCATGTAATTGATACTTATTTCCCAGACAGCGTTCCTGAACTTTCTTCAGTACATCTCCAGCCTTTGAACATAAGTATTTATGTTTCGACAACGTTGTGTGTGATTTCAAAACGGAAACTCAAAAAAAGAAACGTACGCACTTACGCAGCCGTACCTATCTAGTTAGAACCGAAGCCCAACCCAGGACCAAAAGTTCAATCCTGTGTGCATAATTCATACTTTGTAGAAAAGGTAAAGGCTGTGGAGTGTCCGAAGTGTCCCGACACCTGCACTTTAGAGGACCTAAAAGACACCAAAGACGCCGCGATTAAAATGGTCATATACTGGGCCCAAGAAATTTAAACAAGTCGTATCATCGACACGAAAGAAGAAGAAGAGGTAAAGGTATTTAACAAAATTACAGATATTTAAGTCATTGATACTTAGTTACGACTACAATCAAAGTTATAAGGACATCTAAGAGGAGCGGCTCACTTAAGTGCATAACGATGAGTTATCGACGTGCACATACCTATTACGTCCGTTTGCAGTGTCATGGTTTTCAATGAAGTATCCATTTTACTAACAGTGATTCCGTGATACCTTTATTCTCCGTAGGGTACAATACCTAACCTAGACTTCACCAGTAATGTTAATTTACCACTGCAGTGGTAAATTAACATTACTGGTAAACATGTGACTAAGAGAGTGATGTACATAAATGTGATGGATGGAGAGGGAGAGGAAGGCCATAGAGAAGATGGATGGATTGTGAGGGGAATGACTAGAAAGAGAAGGGAGTAAATGATGCCGTGACGTCTGACAGGGGAGAATGGAAGAAGAAAACGTGTTGCACCGACTCCAAATGGAATGGGAAAAGGGCAGAAAGATTATGAGTGGTAAATGGCGTTATAAATCATCTGGGCTCAAATCCGGAATTTGGGCGGTACTGAAAAATTCGTAAAATATAACGACTTGGGAATCAAACCTTAGGAAACGCAGCAGTCCATTTGCTGCTGACCATGCAGAGCACCTGTGTGTTTTATAGTATTTGAGCAAAAACTCTACCTTTTTTGACTTGAACAAATTTTTCACGATATTTTTCTCGATCGAGGACAAAACAATTAAGCCTGCCATATACGAAATAACGTTATTGCAAATTATTTACATAATTGTAGAAATATAACAGTTATGATACTTGTTTAACATTATATTTTTATTTACTGTGGTTAAAGTGTGTACGAATATTTATATTGCAATTACCTTATTTTTTAAATGTCATGGCAGTTTTTCATTTACACACCCGAATTTATATATGTATAAAGATTTATACAGCCAGACTGGCGACAAATCTAAGTAGGTAGTTAAACTGAATATGCATCAATTTTAAGGTCAACAGCTTTTAATTTCTGTTTCCTTATTAAATAAAAACAAATTAAAATTCATTTATTTCGGTCAACACTGATCCATATTTACTTAGTATTACAAACACCTTATATTCTAGTGTTAGAAAAATTATATAAAAATAATATTATTAAAACAAAGAACGACCAGGCGGAAGACATGTTTCCTACCTAATCAACCTCCGCACAAAATGCCTGATATTTGGAGTATAGCTCTCCGCCACAGCTCTCAAGTTCGCTCAAGATGCCGTTTTTTTGGGTAGTATGGCATGAAAGCCATCTGTGTGGGTATTAGCAAACATTTTTGAAGCGCTACAGAAACGGGGCAGTCGCAACGACAGCCTGAAAGCATTATTATATTAAATGCGCAGGACATCCAGCGATCTCTTAGTGTAGCTGACCCATAGATTGCTCGTGTAAAAGCTCTGACAGTAGACCTTTAAAAGAGTAATTTTTACTAGGTCAGAGCACCGAGCAAATACGGGCCAGCATGTTACCTCTGACCGCTGGTTATTTATTTATTCACTTAAAATTACGTAAATAACACCTTAACAGCTATGACAACACTTGGGAGGATACCTCCAACTTATATTAGATAACAAAAATACAATTAAAAACATAATTTAGAATACATTTAAAAATACCTATAATTAAAAACACTTACTTACTTAGTTCCCTATGCTTTTTAAACAGTGTTAATTATATAAAATCAGACCCTAATCAAGCAGATCTCGACGGTACGATAAGTCGTTATGTGACGTAACGGAGACGTGACTATAAAACCTAGACCTTTGATATCATGATAGGCGGGACTTGATGTACCCATTGATTTATGAAGTACCTATACTTTTTGTGATCTTGAAGAACGTCTTTTTATATTCCTTGTATAATAATCATTATGTTGTCACGACGACCAATCAAGCTACACAAAACCAGTTAATGCGGATCTCTCATTGTACGGGAAATCTATGCAAAGCGAGGCCATGTTCTATAGGAAATGTATAGCTTGGTGTGTTGCCGTGTGTACTTTGAATACACTATGGTGCAAAGTACTCACTTCGCACTATAATTCTTAAACTTGTATGAGTTAAGTGTGTTTATGATTGGTTACTTGTGAAAGAGGTTCGATAATTTAAAGAGTACTTACTTAGGTGTTCATTTCAAAGCTGTAAAATCAAACGAAATATTACTAAAATTATGGCTACCTATATAAACAAAAAATAAAATCATCAATTTAATACTGTTTCGTTACAATATTTTTAAATCCTTGGATAAACAGAACAAACATAAACGGTTCAATAAACTATTAATTCTGGAAGATAACTAACAATATTTCAAAAGATGCTCAACTTGTGAACTTTTGTAAAAGATGAACATTTCCGATAAAATCGTGAGGTCGCATTCCGATGCAGTTAGGCGTTTGCCGAACTATTATTCCAAAACTTAATAATAATGAGCATAACAGATGTTTCCATAAATAATATTATATTAATAGCTAGCGATCCGCCTCTACTTCACACGGATTTTACGATAAAAAAGTATCAAGATTATTTTTTTATGTATTTTTAATATTAATGTCGTAGTCACAACACTTAAAGCGACTTAAATTTTTAATAATGTATACTATACGTTTCAGATATAATGGCAAAATGACATACGTTTGCTGAGAAAATAAGTCGAAATATAGATGCTGTTATGTCTACCTTTGTCCACCTCTTTTATAGCATCTTGTTTAGACGGTTGTCCACCTCCTCAAGAACAAAATGAGTCTGTGACATATCATACTAATATTATAAATGAGAAAGTAAGTTTGTTTGTTACCTTTTCACACCTAAACCACGGAACCGATCATCCTGAAATTTTGCAAATAGGTTGTCAGGTGCACAGAGACGGATATAGGATACCTTTAATAATAAAAAAAAGTACTTTTCCCAAGGAAAACAAGAATAACGTTCTTATGATAAAATAGATGGCGCCACGTGCCTTTCGAATCATGATTGAATCGTATTATTACCAACAGAGTATAACCCGTATTGATTTTCAAATCGATATCCAACTCCAGTCCCAGTTCGATTGCTCTGATAGTTCACAACGAACACAACAATAGACATCCTACCATCAATCCTAACATTATTTACATACACCAATTAATTCTGAAGCATTAAAGTACCATGATTTAATATGCACGCAGCCTTCATGGCATCACATAAATGCAATTATTAAATGATTTATGTGCGGTAGCCCTGCTCACGCGCACGCGGCGCGGGCGCAGGATAACAGTCTAATTGAAGACTCGTCTGCCGTCGATCACGGCTCACGGCCAATCTGTACACGACTGGTTGTGAAGCTCCGATGATCTAGTTCTTGCTTGGTAAAATGTTGCTTTTTTCTTTGGGTTATTTTTAATCTGTAGCAAAAAAATATTAAAATTTTCATAAACATATTAAAAAGCATATGGCAACTTCGAAAAGGGGTATCGCCGACTACAATATAAGAATATATTGGGTTGAGGCTACGATGATGTTGATGAACTTTCTTTTGATTTGAAAAGCAGTAATCTCCAGCAGTGGAGTTACTGACACTTGAATTCGTTCAAGCAAACTGAATTGCGTGTTATTTCGCGTAGACTTTGCTTTATTCAACGGCTATATAGCCATCCTTCATTATTTAATGACTTTATGCAACACACACTTAAAATATATTTAGAGCATAATATACTTAGTTTATTAAAAGTAACGATTAGTCTATTAATAATCTCAATCCCCGAAAAGCAACATTTTAGCCGCCAGTCGCTTTAAAATTCGCCTCGTATCTGGCGCTCGTGATAGGATTTTTATTGATGCACACCTGCATGTTTGGCAACCAACACGCTTATTGGAACCCACTTGACACATTTGTCTAGCCAATTCGGATTTTTAGCACCACTTACATGCAAAATCAGTCTAAAATGTCTTATGTATTATTGAAATATACGAGGTTTCGAAATAATAATCCACTGTTGCTTTTAAACGGAACGATTTTAAAGGTTGTTAAATACTAGTTCCAGATCAACTTTATTAATCGAATGATATCTATACCTAATTGAAGTAGAGGTAGTAAAGTTCTATAAAATGTTAGGTCATGGAGCAGACGGCGTAGAACCTAACCTGTGTTTAAATGTATTAAAGGAGAATAGGCCTTTAAGTGTGGGCATCTGCCCCAAGGACCAATAGCCGTAAGATATACATAATTCAAAAGAGCTTTTTAAGGAGCCTTTGCTACTAACACGACTTTTGGCAATTCGCAGACCGTTCAGATTTATTGAGCTAAATAGGTAACTATATAGTTGGACAACGAAGTTAAGATTTTATTGGCAACCAATTAAAGTGTTCTGCGTAACCAAAAGTAATAACCTATAATCTATTGAATAGAGCTTTTTTAGGAGAACCTTTGCTTGTAGCACGACTTTCGCCAATTCGTTATCCGTTCGGAATCATTGATCTAAATACATGTGTCTAATTGGACACCGAAGTTAAAATTTTCTAGGTAATCAATAGCAATAACACATACACCATTCGAAAGAGCTTTTAATGAGATAATTTGCTACTATAAAACTTTTACTTATTTGTAGACTGTTCCGTTTTATTGATCTTAATAGGTATTTAATTGAGCACCGTCCTGTTGCTCCTTTCTGACTCTGAATCGAGAAAAGTTGTCAAAGCAAGAAATATTCTTCTTGAGGAATCCATTAAGTACTACATATCTTAACGCTATTGAGCGTTGAGGTAGAATTAACGATTTGTCCTACCTACTGTTACTTGAAGGATTTGTTCCTAAAACGGCATTTAAGATGTCAATGTTTAGAAAAGGAAGTTTGTTAGACTTATAATATGATGTTTGAAACGTACAGTATCAATGAAAGTTAAAAAAAATACAAAATAATAGTATTTAATTTAACTTAATTTCTCATATTTAGAGCTATGTAGCTCTTCTCTTACTTTGAATCGAGAGAAGTCGTCATAATACGAAATGTCCTTCTTAAAGAGATCTATCCACTGGATCTTAACGCTATTGGACGCTAGGGCAATTTTGCCCAATCTCCTTTGTATTAATGTTTAAATGTGTTTAATTTGATAAACCTACTTACAAAATATAAATCAATATTACTGAAATGTTGAGAACAAAAATCATTCGTAGGATTTAATATTTCATTAAGTGGAAGGTGATCTACCTCTCAGTAATATGAAATTAATTATTTAGATTAGATTTTTTATTTGTGTCGACTTTTCAAACAAAACAATCTTATTGCTACCAGGAAAAATTCAAAGCTTTTAGCTTAGGTACTACCCAGTTCACTGGCGGTCAACCATTTTTCAACCTTATAGCTTAGGGTATAAGGGTGAAAAGTAACAGACCCTCAGTGGACTCGGTAGTACTAACAGGCGTTACCACATTTGCGTGTGATTCATTGATTTGTCACAGCCTAAATATTTTAATTCACCCGGTGAAACCTGACCCGGACCTAGGCTCATATCTTTATTAATAAAATTCAACAATAGGTACCCACAAACAATAGGTATCTATTGATAAAATTATAATATTAAACTTTAAATGGCAACTCAAACTACTCATAGGTACTGTATGTAAGAGATATCCTTCTCCACATCCTATTATTGTGTTTAAAAACCCTATTCATGAATATATCGTTAATAAATAGGTACAATCGTGTAAATTAATACCGAGAACGCGAGTTATTCAGTTTTTTTATTTTATTGTACCTTTAGGTTTAATATGAGGGAAATCCGTATATTTGTCATTCATATTTTTTCTTATTCTTTATTGCACACAAAATAAAAATATACAAACAAATTGGAATAATAAAGCTTATATACGATGGCGTGTTTAACCCAGAATTGGGTTTTCTTACAGCAAACCAAATTTCGATGCAGAAGAGAATATACTTACCTATGTGCATTAACAGTTACTACTAGTATATTATGTCTATCTTGGATGTAAATATCAGATAGATAGTAGTTGATAGACAGTAGGACTAAAGGGCTAATGTTTTCTGAAATTTTTGGATTGCCGTACTTGTAACCCAAATATTTATTATGCACAAGACTTAAACAATTTTCATTGCCTTACGCTCTGAAAAAACTACGTTCTTGCTGCACTTTTCTCTTTGGTTTTGTAGAGACATATTATTATGGCCGGAAATAAAGTAGCTCAGCAAAGGGGACTTTGAGAGACCTAAATAGTTTACCCACGACTGTGAAATAACATCATCATCATCATTCTCCTGCCCTTCTCCCAATTTATTTGGGATTGGCGCAGCATGTCCTTCTTCCATACTTCTCTATTACTCGTCATCTCATAACCTCCTTTCTTGCCATATCATCCTTCACACAGTCCATCCATCGTTTCTTTGGTCTTCCTCTACTCTTATCCACATTCACACACTCTCGTCACGCTATACTCAACACTTTCCTCACGACATTTTCTCATTCCTCCGCATCACATACCCGTACCAAGCCAACCGATTACCAAACAACTTTTCAGTCACCTATTTAGTGTCACTTCAAATAACAAATATTTAATTTTTACTCTAATTTACAACTATCCAAAATATAGGCCATCTCTTTAATAAATATTTGTGATGATCATTTTTTAAATAAGTCAGAGTAATAGTTACAGTTTAGATTACTGTATAAATGAGTTGTGCAACTTTATGTATCTCTAACGTTTTATGAACTATGTTAATCTAATAACTTGCAAAACTAGAAGCATTTGAATCAACGACGAATCCTTTAAAGACCGAAATAGCAAATTGAAATGAATCCAGTTTGACAAATATGGCAGTACCTGACAAGTAAATCATCTTGCAAATAGTTAGGTACGGACTACGGAGCTACACGTAATTTATGAAAATTGAGGAGATACCTAAAGAAGGGAGGCCGGTGGATTAGTAAGAGAGAGAGAACTGGTGATAACTTAATGTATTTTTAATAGCTGAACAAACTGTCAACATACAACTTTATGGAGCATACACATTAAGGCCGCAGGGCATGTCGGCAACTTTCGTGCGTTCAATTGACATGCTACAGATATGCCCGGCCGCCTTTAATGTTTTAGGCTCCATTAAGTCTTAAAAATATCTAACCCGAAAAAATTTATTCTAAAAAAAAATATCAAAATACTACATAATCTCAAAGATAAACAATATTAAACACCATACAACAAGAAGTAACCAAAGTTGCTCCAAATAATTTCAACACATCAAAATACTGCATTTCCAAACAGCTACTAGTTCTTGTTGAGTTATTAACACAGCGATCAGCCGGACCGTCATATGTCATAAGTCTATTATACTCATTCCTCGGAAGCGTTGGGAAGCAGTCTTTAAAAGTCAAGGCCAGCCCAGCTTATATCGGACCAATGTTAACTTGTGTTATTTAAATATCAGCTGAGCAATAAGTATGTAGCGACGAATGTGTCTGTCCCCTTTCGAAACTTCATATTTTTCCGTGAAGGACAGTTGCTCGTAATAGGGAAGTTTATGAGTTTGTTGGTCCTTTGAATTTATAGCTTATTTAGTATCAGAGGAAAATGTTGTGAGGCAATTTCTAGTAAGAACGAGGAAGGCTATATCCCCTGTCGACGGCGCGTTCGTATTCCACGCGCGCCTCAAAGAGATGTCAACAACCAGGAAGGGGTCTGCAAGGGCCGATGCCATGACTGTTCGAAAGAGATACCGCGGCCCTGAAACACAAAGGGCAAAGAAGGAACATGGATGGGTTTTAGTCAGTACAAGTCTGACACTTCCTTCCACTGCGCCCAGAAAGGGAGGCGTCATTTGATGATTTCATCCCATCCTAAAAAAAAAGTTATAACAGTGCAAGACCAAATAAACGATGGTATGATGTTGAAAGATGATATTATAGTTAGACAGGGGGTGACTCGTTAAATGACGACTAATAGAGAAGTATGGAAGAAAACACTCCAAATAAATTGGGTTAAGGGAAGTAAAAGGATGATATAATATCAAGTTTATATTATGCTACTGGAACATGATCTTTACTACAGAAAATTACGCTTTCTCCTTTTATCGACATGGAATATCTTTATCGGATCCAGTACATCCTATTCGTGTTATGTAAAACCATGGGAACTAATTTAATTATCCCCATTACAACGGTAGCTTTCATGCCCTAATAGGGATTGAGATGTTAAACTTATATGGTCACTTACGGGATATCTTCCATGATTGTTCATTATTTTGAGCTCCCTATATTTCGATGCTGTTGCAAGCGCCATGATCGCGGGTTGATATCCCGTAAGTGACAGTATAAGTTTAGCTGTAAACCGTGTTCGAAATGTTAATTTTACATCGTATACTAGTATTTTCCACGGTCACTATACCCTGCAACCTTGATGGTTGCCATAGTCCTGAAACAAGTAATAACTTGCAGCATATACCTTGTACATTTACTCATTACAAAGTATTTAACATGATTGTAGGTATTAGTGCTTAGCTACTAGGATACTGGTCTAATTTATATTGCTCTGTGAAATTGCATGTTTACACATCGTGATACTAAAGTTCAAATTCAATCTAGGTACACCCAGACAACCGCCGCCATTATTGGCGAAATTATGAGTTTCGAAATTCTGAAATATGATTTCAAAAGCGTATCTAATGTCGCATTTAAACCACTACCTGGGTATTAAAGCTGGGATTATAGTTTTTAATCTTATTAGATGCAATGATACACTGATCTACCGCAGTGTGGGCAACTTTGTCTACCAATATCGGTCAGGTTAATTAAACACCAAACCACGTCAGTATAAAGGGTGTAACAAGACTTAACGACGCCGCAAGGCACTTGTTCTCCCCATCATTGCGATCAGTTTTTTGTTCCAGACCATACCTGGAAACTTTCTAGTTACGGAGATATTGGGGGTCAAAGTTCCAACTTTTTCACAAGTTTTTTTAAATACATATTTTTAAACGTGATTTTTCACCCAAAAAAAAAGTCGTTTCCCAGGAATGTTTTTTGCGTAAAGTTACTTAGTTTGATGTACACAATGCTTGGTGTGCGGCTTCGTTAAGGGTCTTGTTACACCCTGTATGCGAAGGCTTTTGGCAGAGGTACCTTTAGTACATCCACCAGCCAGCTCGCCAGTAATGTTTAAGTCCCATGTAATAAGGGGCGAGCTTATTGCCAACAATCTGACAGAGATCCAGTCTTCGGGCTTCTACTGAGAAATTAGTCCTGACAGACAAAGCCCTGCCTGCACTTTGCTAAACATGATAATCGAATCCAGGAGTTCACGCTGAGCAGTAGTGCTTACGACTACTAGACCAACCAAGCAGTCAGGTTAGTTCTTCCCAGCAATTGACATATAGATGCTAAAGTATCAAAAAACAGGAGCTATTAATATCGCATTGCGAACGAAAGTCACCTGACATTGAGCTTGCACCCATGTTGGAAGCTTCACGTCTGTCACACTTAATGCGCTCAAATAAATTATTTACGTATACAGATAAAAACTCCATATTATATAAATTCAATTTCAATTTCAATCTGCAATCATACACATTACAGGTATCGGTTTTTTTATTTCAATTGGTTCAATGATATTCTTGATGTGTTTTTTGGTTTTATTTATAGAAATAGTGGATCGCCTTTGCTTTAGGAAGTAAGAGTATATACCTGCAGTTTCCGACTTGTAAAGTAAAAATAGATGTTTTATTTTCGTATCGTCTCGCCCCTTCTTTCTGGGCCGGCCTGGATGGCGGCCGTCGACGATCTGGAAGCTTACCTCGAGGGCTGGTCCGAGGAGCCACGGGAAAAGAGCACATGGAAGGAATTGGGGGAGGCCTTTTCCCAGCAGTAGGACAGTACAGGTTAATTAAAAAATTCTATTAACTCACGTCTAGTTTTTGAAGGTTTAGGCAAAAGTTACCTGTATCGTTACTATAAAATTTAACATGAAGCCAATTAAAAACTTCCTAGCACGATGTACAACTGAAGCCGATTCAGACCTTACACTTATCGATTCCAACAAATCAGTTCATCTTAAGCCGCACCAAAATTGGAACAAAGTATCTAGCTAACATCCGTTCGAACAATGAATCATTTTCTTAAAAACAAGGGCCTCAATACCTTCACCGGGGAATAATACCTTCAGATCTCCAACGAACAATAATTGGTCGAAGGAACGTTTGATCGATCCGTATCATCGTAATTGGTTCGGTAAACTTGGGCTGTACAATAATTACTATCTGGATTATCTAAAGGAGTATATACAGTGGATGCTGCACGATAGATGATAAATCAATGTTGCACCCGGAGGCGTTTTGATGAATACAGTTGCTGAGATTAAAGGCTACATGCTTACTGTGTTATTGTGTTAAATGTATAATATATTTCCGTTAAAAATAGAAAAGGTTTTCGCCTTTAATGATACTATTACTGTTAGTCTGCATCATCCTACTGCTGAAAAAGACTTCCAGTGGGCCTTAAAATGGCCGCTTAAGGAGAATTGATATGAATCACGTTACCATTCTTAAAATGGTCACAGGCGCAGTTAATATTATGAATTGTCAATTTGTGACCATTTTGCGAATTGTAAAGTAATTCATATTTTTTATTATCCTATTATGATTCTGCTAAAGCGGTCATTTTAGACCCCCAGTTCTTTCGATCCAGGACTAAAATGTAGACCAGTATTCGTTAGCTTTTTCGTTACGTTGATGATCCAACAATGCTGAGTGGTGCATAGTTGTAAATATTGGTAACGAATTTGATGATGAACCTTCCATTAATTAATAAGATTACATCTTTTACGTTCATAGAGTGCAAGCGAACCAACACCAGCCACCTACTCTGATGTTAAGAGATAGGCATTGCAAAGCACGTAGCAGACAACGTTGAAATGTCGCACTTCTCACCTCATTTGGTAAAGCAGCTGATGACTTTGTTAGTTCTTGCATTAAATTTATAAAGTAAGAGTAGGAAAATTCTAAAAAAAAATGGGTTTGTAGAACATAAAAAGAACTTGCGACAAAAATTGGTTTGAATAAGATTTGATACTTAACTTTTGGGAAATGAGATTTTTTCGAGAAACAGCAGAAATGACTTTGTTTTTCATTTTTCTTTCTTTTTTCTTATTAACAAACTCAATGGAAAACAAAAGTTTTGCTTTTGAGTGTTTTGTGTGTTTTGTGTGTTTTGTGTTTGTGTGTTTTGTGTGTGGTGTGTGGATCTATCAGTGAGCGTTAAAAATCTTGTTTGGTGGTGAGGAACTCTTTATGTACGAGTCCGACTCGCGCTTGGCCAGTTTTTTTTTTGTTATTTGAGTGATTTTTTGCTGCAACTATAGTCTGTATTCGCAACATAGCGTCGACTACACAAAGCACCTTATAGGAATGTCCGACAAGGAAGTGAGAGAGAGGAAGCGTCTTCAAGTTACGTATGTCTGATTAACTTATAATGTTACCTTTGGGACGCCGACGGAGGATGATGGAGACAAATAACAGGTAATCAGTACTCTGACAAGTATCATTCTGGTATTTTGAAAGTAAGCGAAATGATGATCTTAATTTGATAACGTAACACAATATGCCTAATGTTATTTTCCTTGTTTCGTACTTTTATAAAATTTTATGAAAACTTCAATTTCCTTAATGCTATCTAATCAAACAGTTTTTGCTGTATTTTTCTCCACAGAACATGACTGCAAAGGAGTACATACTGACTTAGACAGAAGAAATTCTTGAAGACTACTAACTATTGGCATTTTTATTGTTGCAGTACTTAAAACAGTCAAACAATAAATCATTGACCGCAATCTATGCTCGTAATTAATCAATCCTTTCAACATTATAATTAGCCTTTTGGCTAAGTCCACTAACAACACTTTCCAGTTCGAATCAAGCTCGCAAATTCCCACGAAAAGTTCTCGATCACGCAAGCAAACATCTCGATAATTTTGCAACAAACAAATTAAAAACTCTCGCAACATCCAAATATAAGTCGGTAGCGGTCCATCGATGGAATTCAATCGAAACGCAATCGGACAATCGAGTTGCATCGATATAGATAAATTGTTATGACTAATCGATTAGGCGCCGATATTGCACTCGAATCAATGGATGTCATAGCAATACTTTTAAAAGGTCTAACTGTTCTCATACTTTTTAAGTGACTCACAAAATAATGCGAGCTAGAGAGGTTGTCGAATGTAATCCGTCTAACTACGTGTATGATGTAATTTTTTGACTGACTGTTAGAGGAGAAGGTACTTACACATATTACCACAATGAGGAACGCATGCTAGTGTTATTATTTTTATAACCTTTCGTGAGAATATTATGAGGTAAGGTGAAATGTTAAAGTACGATCTCTTTCGTCATTTATTTCAACTTCCTATTCATTTTAATTAAACTATCCATTCTCATCGCAAGTCGATAATACTTATAACAAAAGGAACTAGTCTTCTTAATATTATATTCTGATCTGTTAAAGTAGTTTGAAGAGTACATAATAGTGCCTTTCTTGTTTTGTAATGGAACTCCTTTTGCGGAATGATTGCTGATTTAGGTACCCACCTTTTAAGGGTTCCGTGGTTAATCAGGAACTAATAGTTTCACCAAGTCCGTCCGGCTTTTTAGGTACTATAAAGCTGTAATTTGGAATCGTTGTACAATTTATAAATCTCGCTCACAAAATTGTGAAATAAAAACTCGATCAAAACTTTTTTGGGTTCCTCACGTAAAGTGGGGATGATTTTTTTAACCCGAGCGACAAAAGATTTATTTGGATCCCTGGAAGAATGTTGGTTCTAGGTCATGCTGATTGTCTCACAATATCTAAAAATCGGCACTTAGTGCTTTCCCTCCGGAAGAGAAGAAGCCTATGTCCCAGCAGTTGGTACGCTCTAGGCTGATTATGCTATGTTACGACTTGCAAGAATCATCACCTGCCTTTCCACTTCCCAACTATGTTGGGGTCGGCTTCCAGTCTAACCTAATGTAGCTGAATACCAGTATTTTACATAGAGCGACTACCTATCTGACCTCCACAACCCGGTTAGTAGCCACATTTAGAATACCAGTCTTTTCATGGAACGACTCCCTATCTGACCTCCACAACCCAGTTAGTAGGTACTGGGTATTACGATACCCCTTGGTAAGACTGGTTGTCAGACTTTCGGGCCACCGACTGTAACGACTGTCAAAGTTCTACAAATGACAGTCGAGACCAGGAAACTCGATACGTAAAGGGTGGTCACCCATCTACGGACCAACCTAGGCAAGCACGGCATAACCTAAAGATCGACCCGAGCAGCTGTTACTATTTAGCCACGAGCTCCTCCGCCTAAGCCTTGCAAGAATGTAGACAACAATTTTCGATGTCATATCGTTGCGTAGCGTTTGCAGGTGCGCTCAAGAGTTATCGCATTATTGAAATTATGACCGGTAATCAGTTGATATGATACCTTTCATTAATAAAATAATCATACTGGTAACCAATTATTAAAGGTAATAAGTTAATACAGATCTACAGTAGATCTAATAATTATGATTCAAAGCTAAGTGATGTTTATCGCAATTCATTCTCGCTTCATTGAGCTTAAACAGTCGTGAGCTTATATTATATTGATACGATTTTATGTACACTTACTTGCACGTTTAACTGGCTAGAATATAAATAATATTAGTGTAAGTGTACTTTTAGCTATGAAAATGCTTACGAAGCCACACATTAAAGCTATACTTATTAGTCAAATCGTCACGATAATTATACTGTCTCGTTGGTCGAGCATGAGGCCCTGGGTTCTCGAGTCAGGCAAAGTGTTATTGGGTTTTTCCATCACGGATTTCTCAGAAGCAGCCATAGAGTCTGGACTTGCGACCGGTTGATAGGTTGCATATGCTGGGACTTAAATATACCTGGTAGCTGAATGTGAGCGTACCATAAGTTACGCTATTTTTTCCAGGATTACAGGCGTGATGTTGGGTTAAATCAATTAGTGGTAGTTTTGAAATGTTTTTTGTGTTAATGGTCATTTAGTTCTTCGCTCCTAAACGTAGGTGGGGAAGAAGGGGAAAGATTGCAAGATTGATTGATTGAAGCTTGTGACGTGTAACTTGTTGTAATCTACCGTATTCATCAATCTGATTATTTAAGGAAACTAACTAACGCTTTGTCGAAGCCACTTAGCCATAATGAAAACTGTGTGCTCGTAATGTTTTGTAATGTCTGTTGTTGGGTGTTCTGTTATTATATGTAGAAGTTGTAGGAAATTCCCACAAAATTAAAATTGACTCCTCGAAGCTTACGACGTATGTATACAAACATTCACGAGAAATTTGCATAGTTCAGTAGTATGCCATTTCATTAAATAAATTACACGGAAGCACGCGTTTGACACCATAATACACACATAGTGGGTCTCCATTCCAGCATAAAACCAGTTGGAGGAATATTAAAAGATTAATTAATAAGGAAGGCCTGTCCAAAAGCCGGCTGGCAAAATTCAATGTAGGTATATTTTACCACCCGACTGTGCCGAAACTTTTCGAATTCGGCCAACCCGACATGTGTGTTCCATTGCCGACACCCCGGTTCTACATTAGCTCCTGAATTAAATGAAAAAGTGTCTTAAGCGATAAATAGCTAAAAGGAACGAAGACAAAAGGCAGGTGAGACAGACTAGATGAGGAAGGAGAGGATCCAGGTGCTGTTTCGAAACTTAGCTGCTGGACATAGGCATATTTTCTCCAGCTGTTGACAACAAACGGCTGAGTTGATTCACTGAAGAGATAGATACCCGAAACTCTAGATGGAGAAAGACTGCAAACATAGTTACCAAATAATATTACAGATAATTTAACATTTCATTGCACTGCACTGTACAACTATAAAACTGAAGATGACTTTGTGATCGTATACCGGATCTAATGCCGACAGTCACGACGTGATCTTGAACATTGAATTCTTAAAATTACACGTGTTTATCTCTTCCTATTAGATTAAATTATAATAATGCACTATTAATTTAATGAATAGGCATGTTACATATTTATTTGGTAGATTCCAGAATGCATAATATGTATATTTTGAATGCATAATAGGTCTATTTTGAATTTAAAAAGTCATTCTCTTTGTCAATATTGTTGATGATGATTTAGTTTAAATTTATAATATAGTTTATATGAATATTAGATTATTTTTGTTTTCCTAATGTTTCTCATACTTAGAGATAAAAATGTAAATGACCAATGTGACATTTCTCACAAAGACAATTATTATTCTAATACACATGCAATTTATTTATATAAATATTTTGTTTGCTAGATTTTTGAATGCATTGGTACCTAATAGTTCTATTCTAAATGCAAACTAGGTATACGCTATAGTCTTACAATTGAGGTTATTAAGTTAGTAAGCTGAATAAATGAGATTGTGAGACATAAAATATAAATGTATTTGACCAAAAAACGTTACTTACACGTGGCTGTATTTCTTCAAACGTAAGGACGACTAAAACATTATTCACTTGTTTGTCACCGTTTTCCACAGTCCCCTACAAGTGCCCTTTGCTTGCTGGATGAAGTTAGCATAAGTACACAAGTAAACGCCTAACCATTACCGACTTGCAAGTCGTCCACTAAAACATTCACCAGCAAAATATTAAAGGAAATCTTGGTTCTTGCTGTACAAGTCGTAGCGCCTGTTAGTAAAATCTGGACTAACAGTCGCGTAACAATACAATTGTCTCACTGTTAGTATGTAGGTACAAAGTAAAAAAAAGAAAAGAAGGAGAAAATAAACCTTATACGGTAAAAAGTTAATATCCATATTCCTATAAGCGACTTTGATCAAGCGTATCATACGATTAAGAACATTAACTTTATGCATATAAGGTTAATTTTCGGATAGAGCGCAACTGAGCTAAGTCTAGTTCGCTCTATAGATCTGGGCCTTAGCCTGCGTCATCCCACAGCTGGGCAAATGCATCTACCCAACATGGATCCCATCTCTCCTGCAGGGCTAAGTAGAACAAGGGTCGTTGATTTTTCTCAGCTCGTCCCGCCAACTTCTACAAGGTTTACCGTGGCGCCTTCTAGCTGTGGCAGAGTTTCAGTAGTGGCTATTTTGACCCACAGTTTATTGAACATGTACGGCAGACGTACCCGGCCCAGATCAAAGCTGCAGAGAAAGCTTAATACAGCACCAGATAGGCGCTTTATCCTAAAACTTGTGCTTTCTTAAGTTGCAGACCCTTCACGAAGCCATCAACGAAGCATTCTGCAGATCAAACTAAGTAACTCTATGCAAAAATTATTGCTGGGAAATAACTTTTTTTTGGGGAGAAAAATTACTTTCTACGGTAAGACTCAATGTACCGCATGCAAAATATTGTGCTGATGGATGCATTGAATAGTACGGAGTTCTTGGAGGTATTTTAAGTAAAGTTATAACATCAAAAGTTTGTATTAAAAAAAAAACTTGTGAAAAAGTTGGAACTTAGACCCCCAATATCTCTGCAACTAGAAGGATCTAAGAAAGGTATGGTCCTGAACAAAAAAATGGTTGCCATGACGAGGAGAACAAGTGCCTTTCGGCTTCGTTAAGGGTATTGTTACACCCATTTTATACCTACTTATCTTCATTATCGTTATTCAACATACCAAAAAATAACGTAGGTCAGACAGAGGTACATCCACATTTCGACAGTTTTAAGCCCCATGTAAGAGGAGGCGAGTCTTTTGCCATCAACCGAACATAAATTCAGACTATTTCTAAAGGAAAAACCCACGTTTCCCGAGCTTTTTTTTTCGGGTCTGAAATCATCAAATTACCTCTCCCGCTCTGGGCGGAGTGGACTCGTACTGACTAAAATCCATCCATGTCGGGAAGCGAACCACCCAGGACCCCTTACTCACCATACGCGCTTGTCACCACTACCACGACCAGCGGGGCAGTCGGGTACACAGATTGTTATTGAAATAAAATTAAATCGAAATGAATACAGTTATAATAGTGTTTTTATTTACATTACTTATCTCATACGTTATATATTTACAAACTTAAATAGCATATTATCATAATTCCTAATTATTTTTGCACAATTTAACTATGTCATTCACAAATCATTGTACTCGTATTTTGCCATCAATGACAATAAATTTATTTGTAAATATCACTTCCACATAAATAATGAGGTTTGAATTTGTTTAATATAAATATTCATTGAAATTATGCGTGTGTTGTGATGATGATATCATTTCTAAATAAAAACTAAGGAACGATCTTGTATCATGGAGGACAGTGCATCATTTCCTACAAAATAAATGTGTTTTTGTCCGTTTAAATGTCTTTCTCTGTCCCTGCCTGATTCTGTTGTAGGTATTAGGTATCCCTGTAAGGACTAAACCCGCAACAGGATCTGCGAACAGCTATTAGATATACAAGGCGCATTTTGCCATTTCTATTTTTACGTATGTAAATGGGGCACATACAAAGGTGGGGCAATCACAACATAATTATAGAGGCCCTCCGTGAGAGAGCACAACAAGCCATTGGTCCCGACTGTCCTTTGTAATTCTTTGAAGTAGTTACTAGTGGTCAGAACCCCGAAAGTCTGTCAACCAGTCTTACCAAGGGGTAACGCACCCATCATCATCTGCCTAGCCTTTTCCCAACTATTTTGGGGTTGGCTTCCAGTCTAACTGGATGCAGCTGACCTCCACAACCCAGTTAGTTCTGGGTAATACGATACCCTTTGGTAAGACTGGTTGCCAGACTTTCAAGCAAAGGGTAAGGGGTAACCCACCCAGTTAGTAGTAATAGATGAAATTTAGATAGGCAGTCGCTCCATGAAAATACTGCTATTCAGCTTCATACGGATAGAAAGGAAGTCGATAAAAAGGCTAGGCAGTTAATGGTGATGCTGAACAAACAATATAGTTATACTGCACTGTCCTCTACAATATCTACTAATACTGGCCATTTACTAACCCAAGTTCACAAATAAAACTGTGGCATTATTCTTAAAACTAATATTATTTCTAAATAAACAGCGTCATTGCTCTAAATTATCAAATTATTAGGTTGGTATGGTGGTTCGAACTCAAATCCACCGTAGTCAAATTGGGGATCGCCTTTGGGGAAATCTGAAACAGAAAAATATCGTAATCATTGTGACTATTCAAAACAATCTTCTCTAATCTTGGTTCTAAAGCTTTTAGTTCTTTTGACCCTAAAATCACCTGTATATAAGGTGTCTTCAACACCAAAATACCTGGCCAAGCCAACGACAGAGCTGTGCAGGTGGCTAAATACTGGTGGGGTATTATTTGAGACCATCGACTCGCAAAAAAGAAGAAGCATCAAAATCCCAGATTTCACAGTGATCGTCTGATATTAGGCAGTAGGTATACAACTCGATCTTCCCTAGACTTCTTAGCGTTTAGATGGAAAAAAGTCAAATTATGATTAGCCCATAATTACAGCAAATCACATCAAAATAATAGGTTCATTGTGATGTTAAAAACTCTTGACTCAAAATGTTAAATTACCACTGCAAGCAATTTCATTTTCAATATAACTGTAGAAACTCTACCTAACACTGTAGTTCTCCTCAATAACCATATAAACCTAAACTTACGTTTACTCTTTTTACTGGAGTTACCTAATTAGCAAAGAGTAAGAGACTGAGCACGAACAAAACGTCTTTTTTCTACCATTCCAGACAATAGACCAGCGCACAATGCGATTACTAATCGTACACTGGCACTAATTAGACATAATAGCGTTTGCACGTATCCGGTACTTAGTCCAACACTGATATTTTTTATAGAATATGTTAATACTATGGTTATGTCAAAGACAAACGCAAAGAATAAAATCTAAGTGATCTATGATTGTTATCGATGACAATGACCCATTGGAATACCATTAATTTACATTTGAATGTTTAATGAGTTCCACCTAATTAATAGTTACGTATGAAGGTTGAATATGTATCACATCCTGCACTTGACTATCAAACTTTTTATCGCGAAGTTGTCAGACTACGACGAACCGCCTTGAGTCTTTGAAAGGACACATATCCATTTTCACATCAATCACACATTGTAAGATAATTAGCCTCTCAAAAACGATTGAATTGTATCCTTATTCTCCTTGTATCCAAAAGGGGCAAGTAAATAAATCAGCCAGATAGATTACTAGGTTAGGTTCACCGAGTGGCTCACATATTTTTTGTCGTCATATTCGCAATAAACCAACATTACATTTTACCACACAGTGACATTATTTCGCACTAAATCTATTGTACTCATCTGAAGCAAAGATACATAACGCCAGGCGAAATTGCGGCAAACCAAGACGAAGATGGCAGGACGAGCTGGATTCCTACCGGTAAGACTGGCCCGACTTAGCGGACTGTAGTGGGGCAATAATAGCTAGTTAGTTAAGTATACTTACAAAACGGCGCTGCCGAAGGATAAAACGGCTGAGGATAATATTCAGGTACTTCCACAGGCACAGGTATTGGTTTTGGGTAGTAAGCCGGCCGTATTTGCTGGGGAGGTGGCGCCGGCCCTGCGTGCAGGTTTGGCGCCGTCTTGGAGACCACCGCGTTGAACCCGTGGACGGAATCCGCTGTGTAGTCAACTGTGCGGATGGAACCGTCTGGCTCTACGAGGGAGTATTGTCCTGGAAAATTACATTAAAACGTGTTATATTTCAGATTTTTTTTGGATGGAGAGGGAGAGGAAGACCAAAGAAACGATGGATGGATTATGTGAGGAATGATATGAAAGATAAAGGAGTAGATGATAGCGTGACGGTAGAGGAGAATGGAAGAAAAAAACGTGTTGCGCCGACCCCAAGTAACATGGGATAAGGGCAGGAAGATGATGATGATTTCAGATTTTAATATCATAACAACAGGTCTATTTTGTTCCGAAGGTTTAGGTAGTGTGGTTTAATTATACACTCTTCGCCAGTTACAATTGACTCCCATGTTGTATGGTGCGAGTCTATTGGTTCAAATTCAGTTATCGGCCTGCTACAGAAAAAATCCTAATGGAAAAGAAAGCATTGCCAGATTTTGGAACCAAACCCTAGACCTCATGCTGAGCACTAGCGCTTCCAACAACTAGACCAACTAGGCAGTCTTTTAAGATCTTATTGCAGTCTAATATGAAAGATCTGTGTGTGAATCGGTGATATTTAAAAAAATATATATATTTATAATATTTAAATAAATGTGCGAACAATACAAGCCAGGTTTTCTAAGACTAATCACTTATATTAGTAATGCCTATTTATCCTTTAGCGCTAAAAAATAACTGCGATGATCATCTGCTGTAGAAAAGAAAAATGTAATAAAAAACCCCTCTAAACATAAGTTAAGATGAGATCAAGTCCCTAACTAAACACACTAGAGTTGCTCATTAAAAACCACCGCGTTAAGTGGCACCAAAGAGCTATTCTAAAGTCAGTAACCATAAACAAAACATCTCATTATAGTCTTTAACGAAAGCGTAAGCTACACGACAATTATATCAATTACAGTATAATACATGGACTCATATCAACGTCAGGTCAGCGACCTCAAACAAAGATGCGAATTTGGAAATCGCTTGAGAAACGCCCGTTTTTCACCCGTTTTTACATACTTCACATGCGTTTGAATGTGCCAACGTATCGTTAGTAGCGGCATAGATTTGAGAACAATGCATCAGGGAGATAATAATGTCTATCAGCTGTTATTTGTTGGTGCATTGTATGGACACGGAGTAGATAGGGTACAGAAGGTCCGCACGATAATACAAGTGAAAACGCACACACACCTTCACGGAAAGCGAGTGCCAGTGTACTCGTGAATCGGTTGGGATAAATTGAGATCTCCGTCCATAAAAAAAATAAAATAAAGACTCATTAAATCCTCCTTTAAAATTTTGTTATTTTCACTTAAACGAGTACAGATTTTATGCAATGCACATTCATTTGATGTAAGTATTGAATGACTAGGAAAATCTATAGAAAAAGTCATTAAAAAATGTCGAAAATCTCAGCACGAGCTGAACTTCACATGCTTGGCTTTTTATCAAAACACATTTGTTTTCGTTTGGAAATAATATAACATAACATCACGCTTGTAAACCACGAGGGGTTAGGCAAAGGATTACCTGATAGTACATCCACATTTCGCCAGTTATGTTTTAAGTCCCATGTAATAGGGGGCGACCCTATTGCCATCAACCGGACACAAATCCAGACTCCGTGGCTGCTACTAATATATTCCTGATGGGAAAACCCAACAACACTCGGAAACTAAATCATAAATGCAGTATAATACATTTGTCTAACTATCTGTGCGTACGCCTATTTTTACTCGTTGTTTGGAGCTAACCTATTGAACTATACTGTGCTCATACGAACAAGTTTAATATACTACGATACCGGTAGAGTACCAAAAAAGAATTCGCACAATGGATAATTATAGAGATACCGTTTGATGAATATTAATTTTTATTTGCAATGTTCGTAATAACGGTGACAATGATTTAAAGTTATGTCTTCCGGAATGATAGATACATGTGATACGGTATTGTTTATTTTTATTAGTAATCAATTAATTCATGTTTGGCAACACACAGCAAGGTTACGAGGTACACTACTTACTATTGTTGCACTAGGGTGCTGTTATTGATTAAGATGACATTTAATTTTAGGACAATAATCACCACGAAGAAAGAAAGATAGGATTATGGTGTTTTGTGTGTGCATCGTAATAATCTGCTTAGTGTTTTTAAAATTATGTTGGGATCGACTTCCAGTCTAATCGGATTCATTTGAATGCCCCTACTTTTCAAGGAGCATCTGTCTGTCTGATCTCTGCAACCCAGTTACACTCGGCAACCCGAAACCTTATGGTAAGACTGGTTCCCAGCCCTCTGGATTCAAACTACCCGTTACGCCTGTCAAAGATCTTCAAATGACAGCCGGGACCAACGGTTTAAAGGGTCAAACGGTATGGCTGATGCTATTATTATTTAGCCACAACTCCCTCTAGTATTTTGTGTGTGTACATAAATAAATAGAGAGAACAATTGGTCACACGAGGGATTTATTTATCTTCGAGGAATTTATTGTAGAGTAGGTAATGCTGCGGCCGACCGCTGTCCCTGAGTCTAAGATACCGCACTACAGCTTTCTAGGCATATCATCTTTCACGCGGTCCATTCATCTCTCGGCGGTCTGTCTCCATCCATATTCTTACTAAAAACTTTCCTCACGGAATCTTCATCACACTACATCGTTCCGACTACGTAATCCTAATCCCAACTAATATTATAAATGCAAAAGTAAGTTAGTTTGTTTGTTTGTTACCTTTTCACGCCTATACCACTGAACCGATCATCCTGAAATTTTGCATATACGTTGTCAGGTGTACAAAAACGGACATAGGGTACCTTACATCCCGAAAAAAGTACTGTTCCTGAGGGAAATTACAATAACGTTGGTATGATAATAGATGGCGCCACGTGTCTTTGAATTCGAATCATGATTGAATTATATTATTACAAGCAGAGAACAACCCGAATTGATTGTCAAATTCTAAATTAAAGCGAGCGAAGCCGCGGGCAAAAGCTAGTTTGTTGTATTACAATCTCAAGACTTACCTTTGACCACATCTCCGTCTCTAGTTTCATGTTGCGATTTCACATCTCCGGTAGTGTGGTCTGCTACACCGTAATTGAAAGCGTATTTTGGTGTATCCTGAAAAATAAAAATAATACACCCAGTCATATTTTGGCCTATTGCTTGGGAGTTGTGAGAAAATTCTTCAAAAATTGTGAGGGGGTGTTTTTTTGAATAAAACATTAAACATGAAATTTAATTTTCACAATAGAAGTGTCTTTATAGGCTTTTTTTTTTAGGCTTTTTTAATGCAACTTTTGCTAGAGAAAGCATAACTTTTCAATTCAGGCTTAATTTTCCTTTTTTTTAATAGAAAATAAAAAAAGAAACTTACATAATATCCATAACCAGGCGCACGATAAACCTCACCCGGCAACGCAATTCTAGGCGCGGCTAAACTCCCGGAAAAACAGACGACCAAAACGAAGCACAGAAAACGACACATACTGCTTAACACTTAGCACACACTAAAGTAATACAACCTTCTTGATCAACGGCTACTCCTTGAATACCACAACAGTGGGTTCACAGGCATTTATATCTGGCCTTATTTGATGCCAGCCTTGGTTCGGCTATCTACCGAAGCCTTCCGAAAATGAAGTTTCCTATAGCGTTTCGTCGCAGCTAATTGAGAAAATTTTCGCACGCTACAATAGGTCGCATGTTGATTAGATTGCTTAACTGATCCAGATGATGTCTTATTAGGTTTTGTTTATTTATTTTACTATTTATGTATACATAGTAGACAACACAGGAAAATAACATTATAATATATGAGTACATAGGTACTGCTTATTTCATAAGAAATTTCTGCCAGCAGACCTGCAAAACGAGAAATGAAAAAGAAATGTAGACAATAGTGTGTGAGAAAAGGAAGAGAATAATGAGTTTATGTGCCTTACCTATCTTAACCTAAAATAAACTTACATAATTTGTTTGTTTAATTAAGATGTGTATTTATTGGGTTAGCCATGAAATCCATGAATAATGAATAATGTGAGTTTCTAACTGACATTCTTTCAGCGATAGCGATTTTTGAAAATTCAAAAAAGAATAGGCTTTTTAAAAGTTACCAAAAGTTTGTTTCGTAACATAATATCACGCCTGTAATCCCCGAAGCGTTAGGCAGAGGTGTAACTAATAATACACCCTAATTTCGACAGTTACCTATGTTTAAGTTCCATGTAATAGGTGGCAAGCCTATTGCCATCAACTGGGCACAAATCCAGACTCCGTGGTTGCTACTGAGAAATTCCTGATGGAAAACCCAATAACAATTTGCCCGACGTAGGAATCAAATCCAGGACCTCGTGCTCAGCAGTCGCGATTGCGACCACTAGACCAACGAGGCAGCTTATTGCAAGCTGTTGAAAGTGGTTTTAGAAAAATAGGGAATGCTTTTAAAGCGATTGTCACTAAACTTGTCTAGGCCCACTGAGAGGGAAATGCCCCACTGATCTGTACATGTTATATTGTGTGTGCTATTCACTACAGAAGGTTACGAAATCTCCAATTTAATGGTTTTCTGAAATTAAAATAAGTTGTATTCAATGAACTTCATTGGATGCAACTTCACGTGTGTAAACTGAGTCTATGCACGAACACGTAATACTTTGAGAAATGAGTTTGTCAATAGTTTTACGTGTACACACGGGTACAAACTAGAAAATCGTCTCTGGCAGAAGCTATTTGAGTGCCTGACCTGAACCCTAACTTGGACAAGTCGTAAACTTGTAACAAAATTCACTGTTTTAAGCTTTGACGGTTCACAACTAAACTTATACTGTCACTTACGGGATATCTTCCGTGATTGTTCATTATTGCTTGCAACAGCGTCGAAATATCGGGAGCTCAAAATTATGAACAATCACGGAAGATATCCCGAAAGTGACAGTATAAGTTTAGTTGTAACAATTTTCTTTGAGAGGCTGCTTTTTTTGTGAACTAGAAGATTTTAAATAAGATGTATTGAGAATTTAATTCAAGTGCTTCAAAAGTCCTGTATTTTCTAATACTGTTACGTACAATATTATTGTTTCTCAATGTCTGTATGCCAATAAAACAATACAGTAGCTTCTTTAGCCTCAAAGATAAACATAACCGTCGAAATTATCCTATTATGTATTTTCAACACGTCAAAGAAAGAAGCGACTCAATTAATAATGCACTCTGGCATCGAAGGTAGTTTTCATTGCAAAGTAATTTTCAGTAATTAACCGATAGAGTCAAGGCCCTCGTCAATCAATCAATTTAAACGGCAAATGGAAGCACAACCTAGCAGTAGCGAAGGGTCAATTTTGTAAGAGGTAAGCCGGAATACATATCTTTAATGGGGTTATATTATTTGTCTATAGAATACTGACTGTACCATTTTTGCCGGTAGGAATCGAGTTGTATGGATCCTTCGCCTATGCAACCTAGTTTGTACCAACTAGTAATATAATACCGAACTTGTCCCTGAATTAAATCAGTGCTTATAGACAACCCAAAACCAAAACAGAGGCTCCGTGTATGGCAACAAACTTAACATGGAAGTTGAAACAACCTGCAAGGTTATGCGACAATAGCTTGAATAAATAGATTCTTTGGGTTTCCTATGAAGATACAAGCGGAAACGAAGTGATAAAAATTAACGTTGGTGAGACCTGGATCAAAACGTGAACGGAAGATAGTCGCACATAGGTAGCAGGGATTCATGACACAAAAGAGAGGAGGCTGTTCATTGCAGTGGGTGGAATAAGGCTATCAAGACTTGGATGAGACTCGCAAATGAATGCACACTGCGCATGCAATGCGCACTGCTGAGTCTATACTCAGCAGTGGAACAATCATCATCATATCAGCCCGGAATCACCGACTGCTGGGTATAGGACTCTCCTCCTTTTCTTCTGCCAACCTTCCCGATTCTGTGCGTCCTTCATCCAGGTGTTTCCCGCGATTTAGAGACTTCGACGAGCTCTCCGACGGCCCTGGTTTCTTTGGTTTAACCTTGGCTACCACTCGGTCAAAGTCTAACTCCATTAAGCAAATCCGCGTCTAGACAGATTTCCTGCCGAACTCCACTTGAGGCGTACCGACCTATTCCCGACGTCGTAGACTTAGTGGAACAATACCGGGACAATAATAATGATAAGGCGGTCTAGAATAATGATATCCTGGAAAAAGAAGGGAAGGTGAAAAAAGAAGGGCAATGAACCTTTCATTGCCTTTCATTTCAGGAGCAGCAGGTACAGTTGAATGTTAACTAAACTCTCAAAGTAGCCTAAACCTTCTGATAAGAAGTGTGGGAACTGCGGCTATGTCATAACGTTCATTACCTACCGGTTATAGGCGTGTAGATAAGAACCTAGCTGTGTACACGCACCTCGTACAATACACGCCTGTAACTAAATCTTGGTTATCGATCTCGTGTGAAACTTATGTCTTCAGAATTTATGTTGACTAATTAGTTAATTTTATGGTTGTATTTTGTATTGCGTAGTGTCTCGTAGGACAAATACGTGTAGTCTTTCGTAAGCAAAACTTGCAATTGAAAATGAAAGCTATGCATTCGAACAGAAGTCTCTTTTCAATTTCATTCAATTATCATAGTTCACTGCTGGACATACTCCTGTCCCAAGCTGCGCCACTACACCCTGTCCTCAGACTTACGCATCCAGTCTGTACGCACGACGGCCAATCATGCTATACAAAAACAGTTTATACGGATATCTCATTGTGTAGGAAATCGGTACAAAGCGAGGCCAAGTTATACTGGAAATATTCAGCTTCACCTTTTAAAAATCGTCGGTCCATCCTTTTCTACTTCTCGTTGCACCAGTTATTCAATAGCTTAAATCCAATATCCTAAAATGATCATCATCTGCCTAGTGTTTGCCCAACTATGTTGGAGTCGGCTTCCAACCTTACCGGATGCAACTGCTTACCAATATTTTACATGGAGCGACTTCCTATCTGACCTCCACAGGCCTGAAACTGAGTAATACGATACCCCTTGGTTAGGTACCGATAACAAATAAGTTAAAGACATCTTACAACATAACATCGCATCACACCTCTAATCCCCAAAAGGTTAGGTAAAGGTGTACCTAATAGTACATCCCACAGATATAGAGTCTATCTATATCTATGGTACACCCACATTTCGCCAGTTATGTTTAAGTTCCATGTAATAAGCGTCATCAACTGGGCAGACATCCAGACTCTAACTCACTCTCAACGACTCTAATGCCTGATGGAAAAACCCAAAAATTCCCGACCCGGGAATCAAACCCAGGACCACATGCTCAGCAGTCGTGATTACGAGGCAGTCCTCCTCTTACAATACACGACAAATATTTTCCTAAATACCTACTGTTATTACAAACACTCCTAGCACACCGTAACAAATTGCTTAAACCCAAACAAAGAATGCCAAACTATGACCAATCTCCGTCGTCGTTAGTGCTCGGTCTACGTTCACCGTCGACTCTCCAAAGGTTGACGCTTCCTCATCGGAACAATGCAAGAGTCCTCTCATCAAACTCGAACCTTCAAATAACGAATTTGATGCGCTGCTCGATCAATGACACTTAACAAACAAGGTTGGTCACCCCTGTCTATGCATCTTTCACGCTTGTAACCGACGAAAATAAAAGGAGGTTCTTTCTCTGCTGCGAAAGTAATTGTATTCAAAAGCTTTTGAGTTTAGCTAATAGTGAGTAATAAAGGCATGCATATAAATAAATAAAAAGGCATTGATTTAGGATTGGGCACGAACATGGGGCGTGTCTCAGAGTGCACGTTAAGCTGTTGGTCACGGGTGTCGTTTGTAGATTTTTGACAGAAGGTCTGACTATAACTAGTTTCTGTGGGACAGATAGGCAGACGCTCAATATAATATAACGGTAAGACTGGAAGCCAACGCTTACCTAGCTGGGAAAAGGCTAGGTAGATGATGATGACTGTTGGGAATCTGGAACTGACACGAAAATTACCCACAATAAAACAAAAATTTTCTTTGCAACCAAAGTAATAACAAAATGTCTATCCAAAAACCACAGCCTGTAAGGAAAAAAACCAGGAAAATACAATTAGTTTAACTAAACGTCTCAGCTAATAGATGAGCCATTGAACGTTTGATTATCTTCACGATAACAAAATGGTGGATTAACATAATGTCCGTTTGTTTCGTGTTCACAAGTGACTAACAACAAAGGGCTAATGAAGTAATTACAAACACCTGTATTTCGAAAAAGAATTAGACAAAAAGTTGTATAAAACAAGCATTAAAGTTTAATAGTTGTCTTAGGGAAAAGCCAGCACTGGCTCGCTCTTGGGTTCCATAATGCTCTCCATCCATACTCCTTCCATCTTTCATAAGCACGTCAGTCTTTCATTCCAGTTTTGACGGAATCTATGCAGTCCATGCCGCCATCTCTTCAGTGTCCTATTGTAAACCTACTTTTGGTCTTAGGACACTAGTTCTGTGCTATTTTGGTTCACCATCTTAAACCACATAAATCAATGTGGTTCAAAATACTGTTTATTATTATTCAATCACTGCTTACAATAATGGATCCGCTGAATGCGAGACGCAAGGGACCGGTCAATGTGGCGACTCTTGGGGGAGGCCTATGTCCTGCAGTGGAAGGTTTTCGGTTGAAATGATGGTGATGATGAATGCTTATAACCTCAGGATGCTACATGATGCCTTAAGTACCTAAGTATTAATGCGACATTACCTACAATATGCCCATGGCCTAGATACAAAGTTGATACACCTGAGGAGCATGAACTTCAATGGCATGGCAACCATATCCAAGAAGCCAGCTCACAACCAAAACATATTTTCTTGAAGACCCACTTCTAGTTTGACTAAATCACACTGCTAACAGCTTCCCACAAAGAGGAGAAGGAAATGTGTTATGGAACTAATAAGAATACTACACCACAAATCTACGTGCTAAGAATAGATAAGACGCCTATTATTCCTTTAGAAGCACATTAAAAACTTATGGTGCGCGAGAACCCAACGCCCATGGGGATAGAACCACGGGCGCCATTGTTATCACAAACGTCTTGATACCCCATTGTTTCTATTCACACAGAACCACGGTACACACAAACGATTTATCCTTACATATTCTGCATATGTATCATAGCATTGTGTTACAGTCCTTCAAATTTTTCTCACACTAGTGGTATGGTATTTATTACAATCTTGAATTGAAACGAATTATTTAATTTAAGGTACCTAATTATTAGGTTGGGTATGCTGGTAACTGGGTACTTATTTAGAAGTGGGTTTCACATGTTATTATTAGATGCAAGTTGGTCTCTGTCCTTGTTGTCTTTTTTCTCATTACGAATGGGTAGTTCATGGTGGAACAATTGCGTACCATACATATGATATTTTTCCATTTGGACCAACATCATTAATTACTTTGCATATGAAGCAATGAATTACGAATTTCTTTAAAAATCCACGGTACCGATTTTCAGTATTTTTGCCAGTTTTATTTCTGGATTAATCGATGAAACGAGTGCATACAGGGCCTAATAATTTGTGTTTTCGATATCACACATTGAACATTACAAGTTTAGTAGACTAAAATTCAAATATAAATAAATAAGAAACAGTATAAAATATTCTTCGATTTATTTAACAATATTGCTAGGTACTCATAAAAAACAATAACGTTACAAATAAAACAGATAATAATATAACCAACAAAGAACTTCCTATAATATAAAATTAACCTATAATAATTATTCAGGTACTTCTTGTGGAAACGTTTAACAATAACAATAAATAAATGAATGAACAATCAAATAACTTGGAGATCGATAGCTTTGACTTGTTCCTTCCATATAACAACAAATTTTGCAAGTATTTCATGCTAGTAATACTCATAGTAAGCACTTAATTCTAATACAGTGATAAAAACATCAAAAATTGGCCTTAATTGAACACGCGATCAATTTTTGTATCCGATTTTTTTTACTCCAACGTGAACTTCAAATAATTATCTTTCTGCCCAAAGTAACAATGAAACAAAAAAATTCATGCTGGTCGCAATCATGAATTTATCCATTTTTTCATTACTTATTTTAATCTTTTAGATTCAATAATTCTTCTTTCTCAAAATTTCATTCTACTTTTAGACCCCCGACAGTGACCAAACATTTTGCAAATTTTATTTTGGGCTATAGAGAGTTTCAATTGTAACTCCAGTTGGTTCTCCTACGTCATCAATGGCTTAATGATGAAGATGAGCAGCCTCGTGGGGTGACAAGGGAGCAGTCTTGTGGACCACTGCGTTGAAGCCGTTGTGCTTGTCGGCAGTATAGTCCACGGTACGGATGGAGCCGTCGGGTTCTACAACGGTGTATTGACCTGGAAAGAAAGTTGGTTATGGTTAGTCTTCGTCGTATTTATGGATATTCTGAATATAATCTTGAGTGTTTCTGGAATTTGGAATTTCTTCTTGTGTTCATCAATAAATCTGTAGCTTTAATCATTTCATCGTCGCGCACTTGCGTAGTTGTAGATGTAGAAGTAGATGAGTGAAAGGTGGTTTCCTCAAAAGTTCAGTGCACAGAGAAACAGTATCTATGATACAAGCTTGTAGAAGTTATGTTATAAAAACAAAATTACCCCTGGTCTACAACAACGGATTCTAAAATTCATAATTTAGTTATGGTATACGAAATATGTAGAGAGCGCGAGCTCGTGAAAGATGGAACAGGTGGAGGGCGGCCTTTGACCAGTTACTCACAGACAGTATGACAGTAGGCTTTATTTGCCTCGCTTCTAAATAGGAAATTTCAAACTATACCTTTGACAACGTCGCCATCCCGACTCTCATGGTGAGTCTTGATGTCACCACTGTGGAAGTCATTCACGCCGTATTTGAAGACATATTTCGGATACGCCTGAAAATTTAAAGTGTAAAAGTTAAATACGTAATATTTTAACAAGCCGAAGAGAAGATGGTGAGACGCCTTGGATGGTTTCCTCATTAATTAGCCCAACTGCGAGAGAAGTGGAAAAAATGGGGGGCCTTTGCCAAGAGCGGGACAACAACTTTAAACTAATTACGCTTACTTAAAAATAATTACGTGGGGAAAATTACTCATATGGACCTTTTATTTTGTCTCTAGAGAGAAGAAAATATGCGCAGCAGATGTCAATAATACAAAGAGAGTTTAACCAACAAACCATAACGCAAAAGAAAACGATCAAAACAAATCAATAAAATGTGACGCGTAATCAAAACAGAAAGATGCAGGTCAAAGCAATTTCCCCTAAAAGCAGGTTAACTACACTACAATATTACATAACTCCAATGTCAAATGTAACCCGCATGCAAATAGTAAACTCGGAAAACCTCGAAAGTGTCGTTCATACGAGTTGCATGCAGTGAAACCGTTTGAACCACGTGCCATTGCGCAACTTTTCTATACTATAACGTGTAGTTAATTTATAAGCGAAAAACGATTTGATGGCGGGTTTTCTTGTTTTTAGATTGCGTTTTAACATAAACTTCTCTAATGCATTGTTTAACGATGACAGGTAATTAATACTAAACGCAAACGTTGGCGACAGAATATGTGGTCACAAAATGTGTGAGAGAGATGATATGGGTCATAATTTCACCACACTCTCATGTCACACACTCATATGTTAAGCATAAAGTTTTCCTGTACTATTTTGAAGCATTTTTTTATTGAGAGTAGTTCTGCGAAAATATACCAACCCACATAAAAAAGGTCTCCCATTTGTTTGTGCCCTACCATGAGTCAGATTTTACTGAATAGTATACTTTATGTTGGATTCTTTTTACTAACTGAATTAATAAAGAGATTGTGGATTCGTTCATTATGATGGTACCACGTCCTTTGTCTTTATTTCCGCCCTAACTTATCGAATATTGACTTTGAAAAATTAAAGCACTTCTTCACTTTTTAATTCTTACAACGTCTTTCTTTTCTGCCTTGGACCACGCACTGTTAACTTGCCCACGCGCACACAGTTCATCAACAAGCGGAACGTCGCACAGGAAACGCGATCTTGTCGCAATTCCTGCTCATTCACAAATGGAGACGTAAATACAAATAATTATGTGACGTTTTTACGTATACTTAGCTCCAAGTAGCTTTCAAACAAGCCATTGTTACTGAACTAAAATTAGTTAGGAAGTAGCGAATTATGAGGTTTTCTAGTTGCTTTATGGTGTACGGTAAAGACTTCATAATTTTAGTGACGAATTATTAGTTTAACGGTTTTGATGAATGTTCTAAGCTTAATTTGAATACGTAACGTCCTTAGCAATGAGTAACCCAATAGTCTAATCAATAAAATTAAATAAATTTTTACATAACATAATATCACGCCTGTAATCCCCGAAGGGTTAGGCAGAGGTGTATCTAATAGTACACCCACATTTTGCCTGTTATTTTTAAGTCCCATTTGTAGTAGCGGGTGAGCCTGTTGCCATCAACCGGGCGCAAATCCAGACTCCGTGGCTGCTACTCAGAAATTCTTGCTGGAAAAACCCAATAACACTTTGCCCGACCCGCGAATCGAACCCAGCACCTCATGCTCAGCAGTCGTGCTGGCGACCACTTGACCAATGAAGCAGTCTTTTTAATAATAGTGGCAGTTATTAATAATATAGTTCTTAATAATATGGAAATGAAGTTTTATGGTTTGTGCGGATTTACATTTCCCGTATTATAGGTAACGACCGGTTACGCAAGGGATTTTCTTCTGCTATAAACATTGATGATTCAACTGGGATTACGATTACACCTCGTAAAATTATGCAAGCTTAATTAATTTCATATAAATTACTATTGCATGATTTAATGCGTAGTAAATTAGTCTGTATTAATTAGTCGGTGTACAGACCCTTCACGAAGTCGTTAACCAAGCATTCTGAACATCAAACTAAGTAACCCTACACGCTTTTTACGCTAAAACTCAATGAAACGGATTCAAAACATTGCGCTTATGGATGCAATGAATAGTAAACAGGTCCTGGAGGTATTTAAAGTAAAGTTATAACATTGAGTGAGAGAGGTAAGGTCAAGAACAAAAAAAATATCGCAATAGCGGGGAGAACAAGTGCCTTTCGGCCTCGTTAAGGGTCTATTTACACCCATTATAGATTCTTATATGCTTTAAAAGTAGCACCATAATCTTATCGCATAATTTAAAAAAAAATCTGATTCTTGTTTTTTGTCATTTTTTTTCAGTACTCAGTACACAAGAAAACAGCAAAACATAAAAATAACTGGTACATAACGGTTCTGTGAATGGAAAACAAGCTCGTGTGGAAGAAAGTGTGTTGAACGTAACACAAACCATTGGGTTTAGTATCACATTACGTTGTAGAACATTCAAGAGCTACATAGTATATGCAAAGTTCACAGATGTGAAATCGATATTCAGAAATTGAACCCATCTGGGAGTTTTTAGTAAGGCAATCCAACTTGATATATAAATTAAAGTACACAACATTATTTTTATAGAAATATTTGATACCCGTAAAGGTCGGCTAAGACCAAAATTATCAATGCATATTTTATCCCTACACTGCCAATTTTTTTTTTTTAAACAAAGAAAAATATTTTTTTCTTAAAAAACAAGAAAATAAAAAGAATTTAAAAAAAAAAAAATTGTAGCTCTGGTTGTGGTTCTATGCTCATTTAGTCTCAAAGTTTCAATACATCTTAAAAAAATATCAATATGCTGATTTTTTTGTACCTTACTATCTCTAAACTACATACATTACAAACTCGAATTCTTTCACAAAAGTCATAAACACTGTGTAGTTTCTACTTCCGAAGACATTAAATCAAAATCGATTACGATTGCTATCTTCCTATCATAAATCGATAAAGTTTTACACAACACTGAACAATAATGTGTTATAACGTATAACAACGTTACTTCACTCATTTTTTTTCTTATTTACTTTTACGTGTATTTGAAGTGGCGAAGTAATTAAACGGTTATACACTTAGACGTAACGTTATTGCATTATGCACTTCGTAATACTAGGTTAAATACTGACTAACAAAAACACTACATGACCTTCTAAGGAAATTACAACGCGTTAATAGAGTGTTACTAATACAGGAATGATAAGCGGTTTTGTAACCAAATATTTTTTTTGCTAAAAAAACGACATTTTTACGTACGGCATCAATATTCATGATTCAGTCAAATCGTGTTTTGACGGCATGCCCTGAAACTAGCACGTTAAATGATTTTATGGAAGGTACTGGAAATTCAATAAAAGTAGTCTTAACTTAGTTCCCAGCTGGGTGGGTAATTTATAGAGATGGTGTCATCTCTATAAATTACCCATCAACGAGCTAAGATGGAGAATCATACATTCCCATGAAAGTTACTTTTTCTACACTCAAAGCCATCGAGCACAATCTCTTAAAGCGGAATTTGCACGTGAAACCGAATGCAACCAACATACACTTATACCTAAACGGCGTTGAATAGCTGTCAGAATCAATATAATATAAAGGGTGTAACAAGACCCTTAACGAAGCCGCAAGGCACTTGTTCTCCCAGTCATTGCAATCATTTTTTGTTCTAGACCATACCTGGGAACCTTCTAGTTACGGAGATATTGGGGGTCAAAGTTCCAACTTTTTCACAAGTTTTTTTTAAATACCTACATGTTTTAATGTAAGATTTTTACTTTAAACTCCACGATCCCCGTACTATTCAATCCATCCATCTGCATAATGTTTTGAGTGCGTTACATTGGGTCCTACGTTAAAACCTGATTTTTCACCCCATCATTTTTGCGTAAAGTTACTTATTTTGGTGTGAAGAATGATCGGTTGACGGCTTCGTGAAGGGTCCGTTTACACCCTTTCCGTTTCACTTTCAATGGTGAACATTCACCCTTAGCCTACGATATGGAATCTTCTATCTGGTCTTGTTCGTAGACTTTTTCAAATAAAAGGTCCCAAATCACTCAGCATACTTACATAATAATCAACGTGTTCATCTTCCGAGATGTGATGGTGTTCGTAGTGCTGCGGCTCTGGGTGCACGATCGTGGCGGCCGGTTGCAGGTCTTGATGGACCACCCTGATTGGTCGCAGGTTGTAGAACACCCGGCCGTGTGTGCACGCGACTAGCGTCAGGGCTATGATCACCACCTGGAAATGATTGGGTTAGGTATTTTAGAATGGAGTGAATATAGAAAATAGAATTCGCCTCTTTTTTATGCATATATGTATTAAGAATGAACATCACTGTGATGGCTATGTTTAAAATGACAGCCTCTTTAGTCTAGTGGTCACAAGCGCTGCTGTCGAGCATGAGGTCCTGAGTTGGGTTCCGAGGTCAAAGTGTTAATGGGATTTTTCCATCAGGAATTCCTCAGTACCAGACATAGACTTAAGTCCCCGTTAGATGGCAATAGGCGGCAAACCCCTACCCTATTACATTATGGCCTTAAGATAACTGGCGAAACGTGGGTGTCATATTACCTAGGTACACATGCAATCTCTGAATTACCATTGTGATATATAAAACATTAGTATTGTTCTAAACAGACCACGTCACGAATTTGCTTAAAAGCAAAAAATAAACCCTCTTTTTATAATCCTATCGTCGTTTTACTGTTGGTAGTGACTTTAAAACTACCGTTTTATTATTATTATAGTCTCTTTGTTTCCATAATGAATGACTAATGAATGACATAATCTTAACTTGATTATAAAGCTACAATCTCATAACAAATAATTTCTAAATTAATTAATTCATTTCTTTCTTTTCCCGTTATTAAACTTTTATATCTAATAATTTAATAACCTCATGAAAATGTTTTACCTAACAGAATATTTTTCTTTCAATCGTCATATCCGCTCATAAACACCTGTTGAACTATCCAAGCTCACTAGCTTCCTTCCTCTTGGATATAAATCTAAGTTACGATTATGCCAGTAATTAAATTATCTTAATTATACACTAGTGTAAACATAATAATAGATCTTTATAGGCATTCATGAGATTTTATCGTTTTATAGTCTTGCGTAAAATGGTAGTTCGTCAATCTTGGAATCTCTTGATTAATTTGTTTTAAATTCTTGTAGAGATTATAGTATGGCTGTACATTCTTATTTTCACTTTGAAAACTGCTCCAGAAGGACAACAGACTCTCGTAAGCATAACCTTAAAAAATCAAGTTACAATTCCATTTCATCAAAAACCTGTCAAAAATTGACTGACGTTTATTACTCGTAGAAGTATTTCTGACAAAATGGCATTGAGATTAGAATACCAAGGTTTTTAAAAGTACAGGGTGAGCACTCATTGTAACTCTTTAATCGAACCAAAATAAAAGCTATGCATCCTTACCAAAATAACAAGTGCAAAAGTTACCTTTTCACGACTTGACGGGTGAATGAATAACGAATGATGAAAAAATAATTATTTTAATCAAACAAACTTTTATTAAAATAAAAGCATATATTTTAATGAAAAGAAGAAAATTTGATTTAACCGTGCTATTAACCGTTGAGGAGTTCTCTCCTGAGGAGACGATTCTAGCTGCAGGTTTAAGTCATGTCTGTCATAAAAAATGTACTGTCTCCAGAACCAACGGTGTGTAAAATAGCTTAATCGGTTGGGGGAAACTGGCTTGAAATTCAGTTGCATTCAGTTGCAAGCTTTGATCAATACATACTCAGTAACTAACAAGGCAAGTTAAATAAAAGCTTGTAAAAATACGGGTAACCATTGACCTAAGAATACTTCGGTTATCAGTTGTAATTTCCAGTGAGATAATTTCCGGCCTCCAAGCAAGCGAAGCCGCATGAATACGAAAGCTAGTACCTTATAAAACCTCTCACCCACCCACCTCATTACAAATTCCTCTATCACCATTACATAAGAACAAAACATAAACAACAACAAAGCAAGAATCGAATAGTTTTTCATAGTCAGCGATGATTATTCTGAACTCGAGCACAATGTAATCACAACAGATGTTTTAAGCTATCTTCTATGAAACAATGGTGTGTTTTTACACTTTTTGCCAATTTTCTCACACGCGCTTTCAAGACTCCATTGATGGTTATCTAGAATAAGTTTTTGCTTACGCCTATGTAATGTTAACTACGTATCACTTTTGTTTTCTCTTGAAGTTTTAATGAACTCTTGTACTACATAGGTACTGTGGCACAAGGACCTTTTGATTGGCGTTGACAAGGGGGCGCTCTTGTAAACATTTTTGAAATATATGTATTGAAAAAATATCGGCATCAGTTTATATTTTGGCCACGCATCTCTTGTGAGATTCTGGGTTTAGTTTCGATGTCTTGTTTGACCTCAAAACTGTTGGGTTTTTCGGGTCTTTCTTTAGAGACGTTCTCAGTTTTAGTAAAAAGATCACACCTGGCTGGAGAAAGATTTAGATTAACGAGCCTATTACATCACGCCTGTAATCCCCGAAGGGTTTGGCAGACGTGTAGCTTATTTACAAAAGTACATTCAAATTTCACCAGTAATATGGAGCGCGCCTATTGCTAGCCACAAACCAAGACTCTGGGCTGGCACTGAGATAATCCTGATGAATGAAGAACACAATGTCACTTTGCCCGAAGTGGGAATCGAACCCAAGACTCATACCCAGCACTAGCGCTTTACTACCCCTTGAATAAACGAGGTGGTTGATTTTTATTATTTGATCGTTTATTCCTCCTCATCTTTTTATACCTAATTATACATACATGTGAACAATTAAGGAACAAAACACAATATGATAACAAATGATTCAAATAGGAATATTTTATAATTTTCGGCTGAAGTTTTCAGGGAAATCTAATTAAGTGTATTAGATAAATACTTAGGTCATACTTCAGAGTGGTTTATCCTTAAACTTTTAGCCATATTTTGGTACCAGCTCTTCTAACAACTTAAGATGCATTTGAGATTCGGGTTCACGATAGCTTCCGAACAAGTAAGATAAAACGAGGAGCTAAAGCGAATTTTATGGGAAGTTGCAGAATAACGAGCTTATGTTATTAAGTAAGAAAGCTTTCAATTATCTATTTACTTCGAAGTATTTTTTTTTAAACTTGTAATACTTAACTAACTTCTTCTTATATAAAAGCTTACCTTGAAGGCCATTTTCGATGTACTTGTAATTAACACCACTGCGTCTAATTAAGGCACCAGCACACGATCACTCGATTCCTAATCGATTTAAAACAAAAAAATCGAATGATACACTCGTTTCGAAGGCTGAGTATCGAATGTGGCGAGTGAAACTACACGCTAGACTTATATGTGGGTAGCTAGGGTGGTGGGTATGCCGCATGCCGGGGAAATAATATCAAAACAAGCTACCGATTTTTATATTATATAACATAACATCACGCTTGTAATGACCGAAGGGTTAGGCAGAGGTGTACCTAATAGTACGCAAACATTTCGCCAGCTATGTTTAAATCCCATGTCATAGGGGACGAGCATATTGCCATCAACTGGACACAAATCCAAACTCCGTGACTGAAACTGAAAATAATCCTGATGGAAAAACCCTATAACACTTTGCCCGACCCGGGAATCGAACCCAAGTCCTCAAACTCATCAGTCGCGTATTAATATTGTTTTACTTCAGCTATAAAGTAGTACTGTGTTATTTCTAATTTCAGTTAACGAAAATATTAATAGTTGTCTTTCTCAACGGAAGGGTTTCCCTAAGCAACTATTAAAATTAAAATCAAAGCATATAAACAATCGGCCTGTAATGTTGTCACAGCTGGGACACAGGATTCCTTTCTGTGGGATTATGGCTCACTCCCTAGTGAGCCATAATCCATCACGTACCTCCAGTCTGGCTTAGTAGGTCATATATTTAAAGCAAAGAAACACGAAAGTATTCAGATATATGAAAATACTACAGTTCCTTCCTATCATATAAGTAATCAATTAACGATAAACAATATAAAACCTAATAAGGCACTATCGTGCTCACTAATACAAGTTATATCATGCTTGCACGCCTATCACTTAGTAAATATTCTCATTACATTCAGCTGCGTCCAGCGGTTATCAACACTGCATGCAATAAATAGGCGCTGCGCTGTTTACTGAGCCACAAAAGTATTAATTCCCATTCCAAAGAAACAATTACGAATCGACATAGAACTGACCTCTCTGCCATCACCCACTGTGGTAACAGAGACAGCAATATAAACGTCGATGTCGACAAAGTAAGTACTAAACACATAGGTATTGAATAACGTTAGATGCCTGATACACTTACGTCAGTTTGCGAACAAAAATACAACCGCAGACGATAGATAGCATTATAAGAAAGCTTCCTGATGTGAAGAAATTGTGCTCGAAGTAGGTTATACAAGAACAATATGTGTCAACAATGCTGATAATATTGTTTTCTCTTCAGATCTAAGAGTATTTTTCAATAATTATTATTGGTGATTCCTCAGAGATAACTTTTCTAGGTACTTCTAGAAAGAACTAATGCAACATACCACTAACCATAAACTTCTATACCAAGAAGAGTATAGTAGGATATATTTTTCCTACATTATAGGCAGAAGAAGTAAGACTGATTAAAATGGACAGCAAGACTCACACCATGGGCTGCGGGACTGTTCGAAAGAGATACCGCGGCCCTGGAACAAAGGGCAAAGAAGGAACATGGATGGGTTTTAGTCAGTAAAAGTCTGACACTCCCTCCCACTCCACCCAGAACGAGAGGAGTTATTTGATGATTTCCCATCCTTAAAAAAAAAAAGAAAGACTCACACCATTATCAAGCCTAATCATCAATGATAAAGCTCCATTTCGATCAACATCAGCTGATATCGCTTAGACAGGAGCAAAGGTGAATTAATATTAAAAATATTCGTCATCTTCCTGCCCTCATGCCTTGTTACTTAAGGCCGGTGCGAACTGTTCTCTTATTCCATTCTCATCATTCACTCACTTTTCTATCATATCATTCCTCAAACACACAATATATCCATTCATTCTTTTGACTTTCTCCTCTTCCTCTCTAACCACCAACTTTTATATATATTTCTCGCTCTTTTGGTCACATGCGTTTTAACCCTTCCCATCACATACACGTACCAAGTCAAACGATTCGCTTTCACCTTTTTGTCAGCTGCGCCACTGAAAATTCATCAGTCCATTCGAAATCATTGTTAAACAATAACATGACTAATTACTGTGATGACACAGATGTTCTTCTTGAAGTACGCAGATTCCTTTTACGTCCAAAACAATTCACTAAGTTCACGGTCCGTTACTCAAGAAAATTCTTCGTAAAACAATGTTTTTCGATTACAATATGTCACTAATACGCGCGAAGGTTTTCTTACATAAGCCGTGCGTGATTGCCAGCCCACTTTCCTTGTACCACCTAATTATGTGACAATGGAGTAATGTAAGTTATGTGTCCAGAAAATAATAACGTATGACGTAAATCAATGATGTTGATATTGTGCGCAAGATTGGTGGAGGTATCAATTTGTTACGGTCGGATTAATACTGTGGGGTAGGAAGCCAATTGATGATTAGATACTGATATAAGATTATGATGCACTGGTTGTTAAAGGACCATTAGCATTAACGGTTGATGAAGTAAAGCTAGAGCTTGTTAAACTGTGAACTCAATTGCAACCATTTGTAGTTCCACTAGTGTTGTTATAAATTGCAAATATGATAGAAATGCCTTGTTCACTCATTCTTAAGATAAAAGACAAAATTAAAAAGCCATTTGAAACGATCATCATCATCATATAAGTCCGGAATAACCCATTGCTGGGTATAGGCCTCCCCTTTTTTCTGCCACACTTCCCGGGTCTGTGCGTCCTGTTTCCAGATGTTTCCCGCGACTTTGACGATATCGTCGACCCAACGAACATACTGATTGTACAAATTTTGTCTCCATCACGAAAGCTCTACAACAGAAGTCATTTTAAGAACTTTATTACAAAACTTAATCAAATAAAACAAATTGCAGCACTCATTGTGTATTACGACTCGGCATTACCAAAAAACCTGCCTCACCTATTATGATTAAATTTATTGCATTACGATATCTATTGGTTATGCGGCCCTGTTATACAACTATAGTCTTTGGGGCCTAGCACACTTCACTATACTTTGTTTTGTAATGAAAAATATTTTCAATATTCTATACATTTTTAACCAAAGCTCATCTAAGCCTTTTCATTAAAATGTTATAACTCACTAGCTTTTGCTCGCGCATTCGCTCCCGTTATGAACGGAAATTAATCCACAGAAAAAAAAATGGGATATTTTTAAATGCACATCTTTATAATTTTTCAGCACACTAGGTAACTCCACTAATTAACTGAATGCATACCAGAAAAATAAATGCTGTACAAATAAACCAATTGATTAACAAAAAGTGTCCTACAAAAAAAACAAAAAAATCACACAAAACGAGTTGACCTTTTTTATCGAATTCACACCAGAAATACGAATTGATTATCAAAAATACTAACTTGCACTCTAAATTGTACAATCTTACTACGGAATTTCTAAAACTGATATCTAAATGTCACAATAAAGTAAGTTTCCATTATCAATAAAAACGCTTTTGAGTTAGTTTTACGTATTTGTTTTGAAATTTCAGGAAATAAAAATATTCTCCTAAAAAGTCAATATGTTGTGCTACAAAAGTTAGTGACAGAAACGAATCGCTGCAAAACCGACTCCACGTAGTCTTGTCTGCCCTACCCCTAGATTGTAATTTAAGCCCGCGTGGGCGCAGAGGGGCGAGGCGGCCCGTGAGCTGAAGAGCAGGTGGTTTTAACGTAAAACCCATCTGCGACGATAAGCTCGCGTGGGACCGTCGGAGCCCCGCAGCACCGGAGCCGTGACAGAAACCAAACGTGTTTTGTGTACTTAATTACTGATTAAATTGGGTTTTATTTAGAATAAACGATGTTCCTAAAAGTAAATTAGGTGATGGTTTTCCTTAAAACAAGTTTTAATATGTTTGTTGAACTAAGGAATTGTTAGATATACTATTTTGATAATGGTTATTTGTTCAGTAAAACAGTTCTGCAAATACCATTAAACAATATATTTAATTTGATTTATTTAGTGTGCATAATTTGTGTGCAAGTCAGTATTTTTGGTTTAACTTTGAAATATTTTGTTCGAAAAAAGGGAATATTCAGATATCGATTTAAATACATGCCGTAAAAAATGTTGCCTATGACACTCGCGGGTAATGTAGCTTCCAGATAGTGAAATAATTTTCTGAATCGGTTCAGTAGTTCCGTAGATTATCCACTACATACAAACTTACAAACAAATACCTCTTTATAATATTAGTACTTATAGATTTCAATAAATAATCAACCTGGCCCATTTCCACTACCTTTACAAAATACTGCCCTTGGTATAATAAAAACAAAATGCAGGCAAGCATGTGCGTAATCACACTTCTTTATTCGCTTAATTAGATCCAATAATGATATTGGCCTATTGCCAGAGTCTATAAAAAAGCTTGAACAGCCCAGTAAAACACGGTGATTATACCAATTATACCGAATTACTGACACGAACGAGACACACTTCAATTTTGACAGGTTTATCGGCACTCATGCCCATTATGTAGCTTGTTTTGCCGTTAGATTTTAATGAATGTTTTTTGCTGACAAAAACACAGTCGCAAAATGTGGTGTATGTATGGCTGGACCGTGTGCTCGTCTACCCGTGCGGTGTCGGAGTCCACGCCGAGTCCGCCGCACGCCAGGGTCTTTTAACACCCTGTATAATCCCGTATTACTTGTCATCAGACCAGCGTTTTCCTCAGCGTGGCTGCATCTCTACCTAGCCCTTCGAAAAGACAGGCGTGGTGTGATATTATGATGCAAAAATGTTTGCTGAAATATGGTACACTTGGGCAAAGGCCTTACCAAGGGTCTTCTCATCATCTCTTCTGCTGCATGGTGCTTTCTGAGGCATGGAGGAAACTCGGTATGTAATGGGTGGTCACCCATCCACAGACCAACCTAGTCAAGCACAGCTTAACCTGAAGGTCGACCCGAACGGCTGTTATTATTAAGCCACGAGCTCCTCTGGACTCCTCACCAAGGGTCTTTTCAGAATGATAATTAGATTCTAATGTGCTCAAACAGTAACTGACAAACAGGAAAGTACGACGCTGTAAAATTCCAATACGCGTGTACGCAAATACTTGAATGGCATCCGCAATAATGTCTCCCATGCACTGGTAGTAACCACAATGCTTGATTGAGTACCGGTTATGAATCATTTACTGTTCTAACTTTGTCATGCAACTTCGGTATCATCATTGTCTGGTATCGTTTCACCCACTACTGAGTGTGACTCCTCCTTCTCATTGCTAGTCTGCGTACTTGTCTACAGCTTCTTTACAACTCCACTAATACTGTCAGTTGTCAGTGGACATGAGTTGCCATGGCTGACCTGGAACCCGGACCCAGGTTGGTCGCAGCAAAGAAAATCTGCTCAGGTGGAGATTCATTCATGACTCTGCCCTGGAGTGTAAATGTGGTGATGTCCTACAAACGACGGGGCACTTAATATCGTGTCCTGCGTGTCCTGTTGTTTGTTCACTACAGGAACTGATGGACGCTACCGAAAGCGCCAAACTAGTTGCTCAGTTCTGGGCTAACACTATTTAGATTGCCATGGACACGCTAAGAAGAAGAAGACTGTCAGTTACGGGATATCTACCGTGATAGTCCATTATTGTGAGATTCCTATCGAAAGTCCACCTGCTTTTTCATAATTCATTAAATATTTTGTAAAGGATATTCTCCAAATGGAATTTGAACAGGTACAGATATCCAAGTTAGAGTGTAATTTAGCAATATTATGATCATAACCCACGGCCTCTTATCGGTCGTCATCCCCTGATTGTACCTCTACACCGCCCATGATTTAGAGGTTCTATTACAAAGCTTTAAAATCTTTTATTCTTCCATCATGACATCTGGCATTTAAATTTTCAGTGTTTTTTTCAAGTCACAATTTGTCAGTGTTTTTGATAGTTTTTGAACGCTTTATTCGAAATATATTTCTTTGAGATATGTTAAAGAAGGTAACGTAATCATTCATTAATCACTACTAGACTAATCAGATCGCTTTTTTATTATATTGGTATTCGCTTTGCACAAGTTGTTTCGTCATAGCGTCCGGATGCAAAGGCGATACATGGCCGTACTGCTAAGAGGAATAGTAAGTACACTTTCGCTACATATCAATAAATTCCAATGTTCAAAACATAAAGAGTGGTGACGAAGAATTGTATTAGCATTAGTAAGCAAATGGAGTAACAAGGTAGCTCGCTAGACTTGCACAGTTTACAATAGGCGACATAAGGGGCAGTACTCTACACACACATTTTCATTAATTCGTAAAGAAGTTTTGGGAATTTAACTCAGTAACCTAGATTAAGTGATTTACGCATAATAATATTGTTTATTAACTCGCGTGAACGCCAACGGTCTTAATGGATAGTTTGTGTTTATTTCAACTAATATATTTTGTGCATGATTATATCTTATTTTAAGAAAGTAGGCAAATTAAACGTTACTGTCGCTAGCAAACACATAAAGCAGTTGTTTCATTTCTTTGATAATTATGCAGAGTATTGCTATACTAATGTTAACGTATTTTTAAGAGACAAAGCAATATTATGAAGTTTCATAGTCTCTGCTAAGCCTTATATCTACTATACATAAGGCATATAATACATGTTAAATAACATATAGGTTTTCCCAGCGTCGCCTCATCTGTAGTTCTAAGCCGTCGCATCTGGATCAAATGGGCCTCAAGACAGAACGGCATGCAAACTACAGTTCGATTATATAAAATAAAGCTACTACTGTGTTACTGTAGCTATACGGCAGTTGAATGCCATGTTATCTGAATAGAATGACACAAAACAAATGTTTGGTTCGTATTACGAGCGCTAACATATTTTTTCTACCGTGTTGATACTGGAATAAAAACACTACTTGAAGAAAACATAATCATTCTCTTACTCAATTCGTTTGGGGTCGGTGCAGCATGTCTTCTTGTTCCGTACTTCTCTATTACTCGTCATTTCATCAGACACCTCCTTGCGTGCCATATCATCCTTCACACAGTCTATCCATCGTTTCTTTGGTCTTCCTCTACTCTCATACCCATCCACATACTCAAAACTTTCCTCACGACATTACACGACACGACACGACAAAACAACATATTGACACTTGAACTACACGCCACATGCAATAATAAAATTATATTAGACCTTGTCCAGAAGAAGCGAATTCGTCGCGAAACGATTGGCGCGAATTCATTCGCGCGCTAGTGAGATACTAGGCACGAATACATCGCGTCCACAAGCATCGCGCGAATTCAAAATACGCGCGTAATTCGCATGCACAACGCCAGACCCTCGACTCGCGCGTTTCGCGACGAATTCGCTTCTTCTGGACAAGGTCTTAGTTAAAGCTGCCAACCGAATTGTCGTGCTATTCTAATTACATATAGTTGGTAGTTGCTGAAAGTTTGCAGCTGACGCGTTGTTCATGTTATGCAGTCTGTCTTTTTAGACTCCCAAGCTATTTAAAAAGTAAGAAGACATATTCCATTGTCTTTCCATTTTAAGGTAAAGAATGCCTTCATGCCTTCCAACACAACAAGCATGGAGAAGAAACAGATTCAATGCTCAGTTTGCACGATAAAGTTGAATTCGGAACGTAGTCTCTGCAAAAATTGTCGTCATCACGGTTAGTAAAATATACAGTTTGTACAGTAAAATTAATACCAGAATGAATTGGGCTATTCTGATTTTGCTTTTTTTATTTGTTCTGCTTGAACCACGAATAAAAAAATATGACGATAATGAATCATAGTTTTTTGTTTCACTCAACCTTTTGAAGATGACAGAGATGAATATAGCCCTAAACGCGTTTATTGTTGTGTGATACAAGTGGATCATAATTTTCATAACAGCCATTTAATAAGGGGTGCTGCGAAGATGATGCTGTAATTTAGTATGCTCTAGCTTTTGCTCCTCGCGGCTTCGCTCCCGTTATAGACAGAAATTATACCACGAGAACGTATGACACACGGGGATACTGTAGCTTCCCACTAGTGACAGAATTTTTGGAATCAGATAATTGTTCTGAAGACTACCCTCAACATCCAAGCTTTCAAACTTTACCTGTTTATAATATTAGTATTGATATTCATTTTTTGCAATAGATATTGTAAGAAAAGGCAGTATTGAAAGTGGTGACTACGAACCTGAAAAGGAATTCGATCCTGATACAGACATCCCAAACCTAAAATTAAAGACCATCAACGGAAATGCAGATTTAGCATGTGGAGATCGTGAAAATAGACTAAATGCACAAGGTAAAAAAAAAAATTGAATCAAGTTTCATTCTTCTTTTCAGCTTTCAAACTAGCACTCTCATTTCCAACACACAGCCATTCTTTGAACTTCTTATTTTTATCCTTCAGCATATTCTGTCTATCTGTCAACCACCACTTTGTATCCCTGTCTACCTTGCCTCTTCCTTTCATCTCTTCCAAAATATATTTTGCTGCGCTCCTAATACACCGAGCCATCTCATTCCAACACTCAGTGTCAGCACAAAGTGTAAATACACTTTGATCATTCATATCACCCATTTCTTTAGTTTTATCCTCTACTCGTTCTATTAATTTCTTCGTATAATCATACTTCTCTAGCATATGCCATTTTATTATAGGGGGAGGTCGCTCTTTTTGTTTAAAAAGCCTTTTTTGTACAACTACTTCCATAGCCAGGAGTCTATGTTGTGAGACCAAGTCTTCTCCCGGTAGCACTTTGCAGTCTTTGATGTGCTTTAGGTTGTTGCGTCTGACGAGGAAGTAGTCGATTTGCGTGTTATGCAAACCACTTTTATATGTAATAAGGTGTCCATCGGCTTTTTGGCACCAGAAGTTGGCTACTGCCAGATTAAATACATTAGCCGATTGCAATAGAGTTTCCCCCTCATTGTTGAGATTACCAAATCCCCATCCCCCGTGTACTCTTTCATAACTTCCTCTCATTCTTCCCACATGTCCATTAAAATAACCTAAAACCATCAATTCTTCATGCACAGGGATGGTCATCAACACAGTATCAAAATCCTCCCAAAACTTCTCTTTCACCCTTTTTTCGCATCCTACCTGTGGGGCATACACACTAATCACATTCAAGACGACATTTTCCAACATAATTTTCACAACCATTAATCTATCATTCCTTTTGCTTTTTATCATTCATTTCTTTTAATCCTTTTTGCACCCAATGTGCTTGGTAGTCTGCACTGGGTCGTAAGTTCCCTTAGTCGCCTTTTACGACACCTACGAGATGGGGTAGCCGTATTCTTTAGTTCCGGGACCATACAGAACAGTGTCATTTTATTAATAAAAACTTTTAAAAATACAGAAATAAATATCGATGGCAAGAAATTCTGCAATGAAGAAGATACATTCAGTCATAAGGTACTTTTTACCATACAGTTTTTACAGTTTTTTAATAACTAATGCAGAACACCTTAATATTTGTTGAAAATTTCCAGGAACTTTATAAAAAGAAGAGCACTGAAATACTCGTGGAATATAAAAATCCACACTTTCAGGAAAGCAAATCAAGTATAACCATAAATAATGCTGCTGATTGCTCAAAAAACACTGAGAGCAAAGAAAAAGATGAAGTGGAAAACTGCGACAAAGATCCTAGGTAAAATTATTTTTTATTAATTGGTGAGGTAACAGATGTGAGACTAATTTTATCGAACTCGGTTAGTTATTTAAAGACTGTTTTATGCAGAAACAAAATGGTAAATATTTAATTGTTTAGCAGTTTGAATGATACCTATATTCGTCATGCTGTGCTGTACTCCTCACATGGTTGACGTCATTCACATCAACAACCAACGTCAACTAATGACATTTTGTAAATTACTAATGAACTTCGTGTAATAATGTTTAGTGGTGATAATGTGAACCTAGTCCAAAAATATAAATTTTTCATTTCAGGCCAGTGGTGTGCCCTGTAACTATCTGCTCAAAGATTGTGACGATTGACTCAATCATGTTACATTTTCTTTTCGATCACTCCAAAGTCCCAAGAACAACTTTAGATGACATGGTGCCCCAAGAAGTTAGCTTAAAACCTGCACATTTTTCAACAGAAATACAATGTGTCGCTTCATTTATCATGGAAACCCGAAAAAGGTACTTAAAAGTATTAGGTACATTAATAAACATCGTCTTTTAATCATGGAATGTTATAAAATAACTCATGATTTATGATTTCAGTCCAAGTCTCACAATTAAGAAGAGAATGGAATCAACGATTTCCGCTCGGAATTCCAAGAAAGACAACAAATTATTATTATTGTTGGCTGTGAGATTGCCGACATGTTCCGTAAAGTTGCCAAGTGTCAAATGTGATCCATCGGCAATTTTCACCAGGAGTATTCACACGCAGACCGATAAAACCAACGAACATTGTTCAGGGGTATTTGATGCTATAATAATCATTGAAGTCATAAACATAACATCATGCCTGCAATCCACGAAGGCTAAGGCAGAACCTAAAGTACATCCACTGCCACTCACATTTCGCCAGTTATGCTAAGTCGCATGTAATAGGGGGCGATGCTGTTGTTATCAACCGGGCACATGTCATGGCTGCTACTGAGAAAATTGTTATGGAAAAAGCCAATATTACTGCCCGACTTGGAAGTTGAACCCAAGCCCTCATGCACGCGAAGGATGACCACCGTAGAAACAGGTTTCTTTGCCGGCAGAATCTAAAAAATGACAGATTGTGTCGACAAAATGACAGATTGTGTCGACAAAATGACAGATTTCTTTTCACAATCTGTCATTCTTCCCGTCAAAGAAACCCGTTTCTACGGTGGTCATGCTACGCGTGCTGTTCAGCATTAGCGCTTGCAGCGCTGAATTCAGTAGTGGACAAATTTTAATGTCACACGAAATGTGACACTTGTCGCTTGAGGCGTAGGTCTAGTGACCACGATGTCGGGTAACGTCGCTCGACTAATTATGTCCGTCGGTTATGTTTTCTTCCAGATTTGTACAGAAAACCTCGGCAAGACTGCTGGCGACTACAAACCTTGTACCAGTAAATCTGTGCTTGATGAGAATGAAGTTTTTATATTATGGCTTTGCAAATTGGATGAGGCAGAAAGGGTGTTTAGTGTAAGTAAACATATCCCTCGTTTTGAGCTTCGCCGCAGTCGGGTAAAAAACCCACAGAGTCTATCAAGTTTTACACGATTTAAATATTTGGTTTTTATGCTATAAAATGCAGAAATGTAAAACAATACGTGTACGTCTTACTACATATCGTGCTGACGTTGCAAGTTTCTGTAATAATATTCTGATTTAAATGAGTGTCCATGGAGTTTCTTGCCCGTTCCTCTCCGGAATGGGCAACTACATAATATGGCCTTATTATCCCTTGTGGCTAGGGACTGTATCTCTTTTTGTTTCAAAAGTGCCTGAAACTGGCCTACTTGAAATAAATGCTTTAATTTTGACACGAAATGTCGTACCGCAGAAAAACTTGGGATATTTAAATGTTGAAACTTTCTAATTTTCCATTTTTTCAGGTCACTCTTTTAGGGGAGGACAAAAGACGAGGCTATTGTTACATTGGTGATGCAGTCCATGTAAGGGACAAGCAAGATCCATCTTTACTCTACGACAAATCAGAGTGCCTAATTGTCAAGGGATCCGCTGTCAACCGCCTCTTCGATCCCAAGAGTCAGATTACCGCGATAGTTAGTCACATAGGATGATGTTTTAATAAAATACATTATAACCAAAACCATCTTTTATTGTAACCAAAACCATCTTTTATTTCTAACTATAACCTAATTCTTTAGAACTGTTCGCAAAACTTGTCAGCGTCAGCCAGGTCATTAGCTACACTTCGCATCTTCCGATTTTCTTTAGCACCGTAATACACATGAACTTTTTCTTTGCCACATTTCTGAGGTCCCTTCAGTTCATTTTGGTAAAAAATCTCATAATCGGGATTAGCTTTGAAAAGGTTGCTTTTACTTGCCTCTTTGTTAAAAACTTTGTATGAATTTGTGAGTTCGTTGCTCTTGAATTTAAAGTCAGTTTGTAGATCAGGATAAGTATTGACGTTCAGTAGATCTACAGCTGACTGCGCATCAGGTTCTGCTTCAAATTTATTATTTGGAGAGTCAGATGAATCTACCACTTTGATGCTCTTCAACTCAACCCTGAAATTAACAAACTTTATAAAGATGTGGCTAATTTTAAACTTTAAACATATCTAAATTTCTTCGTAGTAGCTAAAAATGAAAAATAGAAAGTCAAATATGAAAGCCGCATCAAATAAGTAAAAACGTTTACTTATTTGATGCGGTTTTCATACTTGATTTTGCGTTTTAAACATGCAAAAAAACAGGTATTGTTTATTTTTTTATAGCTGCCAAACTATTTTATTCATCTTTCATCATTAAATTAACTAAGCCTATCTTCTCTGTGCACTGCCGGGCTTAGGAATCCTTCAAGTTCATAACAACAAATACTATTTCACCCATACTCAATCTAGAGAACGATAAAACCAGTAACAACATTTACTCGAGTAATTGTCATAATTATTGTCTTGATGTCGATAGCAATACAAAGAGTACATTTTGATACAAGTGGCCAAAGTTTGTCATTACGGCCGAGACGCAATTCACACCCGAGCCGAAGGCGAGAGCGTGAATGTGCATCAAACGCCGTTTTTCAAAACACCTACACGAAACTATGATTTAATTTGCTTTTTTCCGAGCTTTGCGTTTGCAGGTTGAAGGACAAGCAAATATTAATATATTTGCTTTGCCCGTTAAACAGCTTAATTTAAAAAAAAGGAAAATTCTAATACTTTTTAATTTAGTACACGAATAAATGTTAATTTGTTGATAAAACCAAATTATTTTATAAATAATAATGTTTATTTATGATATTCTATAAAAATTATTTCAATATTCGTAAAATATATACACCTTTAATGGCATTCTCCTCTTTGATGAGATTAAAAAAAAACAATCAGCGCCGACTACAGAAATTGCACCACATTGGACTTAGTTTATAGTTATGTGTTAAAATCAAAACACTCTTGAAGCACGAGTACCAGTATTAAATACACTGCATACAGAACCTAATAGCAGTGCTATAAGAGCCAATATTGTAATAATAACTTTAAATTTTGTTGACCCAAAACTTCGGCACTGCCACCACAGCGTCGTCGGTGGCAGCGCAGAAGTCACTTTGACTTAAATTTTAGAGGAGGAAAATAGTTTAAAAATAAATGCTGTATTTTACCCATAGCTTGCATCGTCTGCATAATACTTCACTTGGATGGGGTTCCCTTCGTTGTCCGTGTAAGTGTATTTACCTATTGTTGTTCCATTGGCGAAGTGCTTTTCATCCCTTGTTTCGGACGGCTGGTCTAAATCATTCTTTTGAATAGGGTGGCCTGTAAAGCATTATGTAGGTATGAATGTAGGCAGGTTTCAGTCGCTCCATGTAATTGACTGGTTTTTAGGTCCGACCGGTTTACAAACCGCATAGGTTTGACGAAGGCAACCCCAACGACCTCGACAGACAGATGATAATACGGATATTTTTTCTTAACCGGAGATTTATTATGTACTGCACTGTAGTACTGAGATGATTTTAATCAAACATTAACAGTGTTGTAGAAAGTCGTTAAAATTGTAAAGCTTGTATACCTTTATACGTATAAGCAAAATCAAACGCATACCTATTTTTCATATTAAATGTTTTTTTATTACTTACATGCCACAGCTATAATTATTACTAGTGGAAAAACAAAGATGTTCAACAAATAACTTTTATTTCGTTGGCTACGCTTCATTTCAGTAAAATAAAATAAAAACAATTCCTTGAATCAGTTTTCTACAAATTTCAGTTTGTCAACATGACATCTGATTTAATTTTTTTTTTGTGGGTTTTAAAAAGTTTTCAATTGAGTGCAATCTAAGATGATATTTTTTTACTTTTCTGAACAGCGAACAAATAGCGATGCTTTTTTTTTTGGGATGAGAAATCATCAAATAACTCCTCCCGCTTAGTGTCAGACTTTTACTGACTAAAACCCATCCATGTTCCTTCTTTGCCCTTTGTGTTCCAGGGCCGCGGTATCTCTTTCGAACAGTCCCGCATCAAATAGCGATGCTTTACTCTAGATCACAGGCTTGGCTCATATACGTTGATGATCATACAACGAAGCCTTTGACCACAACAAGGCTAGTAAGCAAAGTATTCTAAAAACGAAGACTTGTAATCTTCCAAGTCTCTTAGAAAAATAATGGAACAAAGGCGACAGTCGGTAAAGTAAAAAAGAAACAATTTACTTTCAATAGTTTTATTAGAAGCTTAATAAATAAATACTTATCATCTAAGACTATATTAACAAATGCTATACGGTTTTAATTTTACACTGAAGGTACGATTCTGAGGAAAAGGTGAATGGATTGTGAAATGATATGAAATAAAAAGTACTAAATTGACAGAGTGACCGCAGACAGGAGACATAAGGATAGTTACTTTTAGCCTGTACTCGATCGGTTAGTTTGACGCCTAGTATGCTGCGCTCTATACGGGGTGTAAACAGACCCTTCACCAAGCCGTCAACCAAGCATTATATACATCAAACTAAGTAACTTTACGCAAAAATTTTTGCTGGGAAATGAAATTTTTTTTTGGGGTCAAAAATCACATTTTACGGTAAAACTCAATATAATGCGCTCAAAACTTATTGCTGATGGATGCTTTGAATAGTAAACGGACCATGGAGGTAATTGGAGTAAAGTTAGAACCTTAAAAAGTAGTATTTAAAAAAAAACTTGTGAAAAAACTGGAACTTTGACCCCCAATATCTCCGTAACTAGATGGTTCCCAGGTATGGTCCAGAACAAAAAAATGATCACAATGACGAGGAGAACAAGTGCCTTTCGGCTTCGTTAAGGGTCTTTTTACACCCTTTATAATGGACTTTTGAATGTTTGCCAAAGACCAAGTCTGGGATCCATAGGTCCTAATGGGAAGAATGCACATGTCGATGATTTTTCGCTTTAAAAGGAACAAGGATGATGATTTTATGATCTTGAAGGCGATGGCAACTGCAAAACCATTATGTTACCCCAAACGCTATGAGGGACCACAGTGACACGACTGGTTATATATATACAATATTTATAAATGGCGCTTGTCATTTGACGCTGCGCTCCAGGGATGATCGCAGATATAAAATATAAAAGGAGAAATCCTTCCTTGGAAGTTGTGTTGCGTTCGAAATTACAACCGCAGCGGCACTGTCGCTTGCGGTTATTTTCAACGGCAACGGCGCCAACGTTTGCAGTCTGCCGTCGCCTTTAAAAGTGTAACTTTACCACCTTTTTATGCGAAGTTTGTTTTAGAGAATAATGTTCCTAGTTGGTTGACAATATCGTGGATGATTTTCTTCTTGTTCGGTTTAGGAGGACGGGTCCAAGTGACGGATGACTCGGTCGGTTCCTGTGCTAGTGGCATTGGGATGGGTCGAGGAGTCATCTCGTCGGAGTATACCCTGAAATGAAATATATTTGATTGTATAAAATTTGACAACGTTCCCCTACTGCAATATTAAACTTTAAAAACTTATAAGTCTAACTAAAGCAATAACTCAGCCAAAGAGCAAACCATTTGGAATTCAGCAACGAAAGAAATTTAGATCAAAATAGTCTCAAAATAATTGGTTCGTGTGATCCACATGTGTGTGATTTCATAGGCGCGGAGGCGATACCAATTATCTCAATATTATCACAGGCGCTATTTTCGTTTCATGTTATTTCCCTTTCAGGTACAAAGTTGGCACCATCCGATAATCTTATTTCAATAAAGTTTACCAATTTTCAAGGTTCGTATAAACTGAAGTCAGTAGGTATCGTGGGAGTACATCCACTACCAGTTAACATTCATGTACTGTGCCCAGTTAGGAAACGAAATAGCAACTTCCAGTATAGCGTTAGGTTAATATTGTAGAATGCAATGGCTGTAATACTGAGAATTTGGAAATCAGAAATGATTTACAGCAGGAAAAGATTGAAGAAGCAAGGAGCAAATTCCTAACATGTGTGAAATTGTACACATACGATAAATTCTCAGAGAAGAAAAAGAATCATTTAACTAGGTATAGGTTTGTGATGAGGAAGGATGAGTAACTGAAACATTGATGATTATAAATAATGCTGAAGAACGGAGAGAAAGAGGAAGGCAAACAAAAGATGAATGGATTAGTAAACGATGATATGAAAGAAAAAGGAGTAATGATAGAGTTTCAGCTCACACGTGAACAGAATAGAAGAAAAAAATCGGGATATACCGACTCCAAATAACATGGAAAAAGACAGGACGGGGATGAAATGACGATACATTCTAAAATCCTACTAACATTACAAATGCGAAGGTTTGTGAGAATGGATTGACGGATGGATTGATGTTTGTTACTCTTTCACGCAAAAACTACTGACCAGATTTGGAAGAAATTCGGCATACGGATAGTTTATAACCTGGATTAACACATAGAATACTTTTTATCCCGGTAGTACGATCCCATGGGACAATTACGGAAGTACACGCCAGCGAAGCCGCGGACATAAGCTAGAGTTACCATAAAAAGAAATCATTTTTACCTGTAACCAAACTTATCAGCGATGTACTTGTACTTCACCGGTCTGCCGTAGGGGTCTACGTAACCGTAACGTCCTATAACTGTTCCATTGGGATGCCTCTCTTCAGATCGGTATTGGTTGTTGCCAGTTGCCGGATCTGATACATCGTAACCGAATGATAATGGGTTTTGTGGGTTTCCTGCAATGTAAAAGTAATATTTTAAAAGTACGTTTAAATTGTTCTGTATATTATCTTCCAATCTTGAATATGGCCACGCAAAAAAAGACACCACATTATTTCCACAAAGACCATGCATAGCACTTAAGAATCAGAAACTGATTATCAAATGTTACATTCCTCATAGGCTCATACACACATGAGAAAGCTAGGTTATAGACATTTATTTGCGTTTCGTTATACATATACAGGGTGTAAACAGACCCTTCACGAAGCCGTTAACCAAGTATTCTGTACATCAAACTAAGTAACTCTACGCAAAAATTATTGCTGGGAAACGACTCTTTTTTTTGGAGTCAAACATCACGTTTTGCGGTAAAACTCAATGTAACACACTCAAAACTTAGTGTTGATGGATGCTTGGAATAGTAAACGGGTCTTGGAGTTAATTAAAGTGAAGTTAAAACCCCAAAAAGTGGTTTTAAAAAAAAAAATATAATAAATATCTTATATATCCAATATCTCCGTAACTAGAAGGTTCCCAGGTATGGTCCGGAACAAAAAAATGATCACAACGACGGGGAGAACAAGTGCCTTTCGGCTTCGTGAAGGGTCTTTTTACACCCTTTATTTTATTACGAAAGATTCTGTTGTTTAGGGATTTTTTTGACTTATGTTGTATTGTTGTTACTAATGTTCTATATAAATGCATAAATTCAGCTTAACTAACTAACTAGCTAACTTTTATTCACCTACCATCAAAATTGTTGTATATGTAATTGGATCCATGTTCTGCTAGAGTAAGCCTTGGACTCCTTGGAGCCGCGTTTACCTGCGCCAGAACCGAGATAATCAGAAATACCTATTAACAAAAAGAATTATTTAAATCTTGTCGTTAACAAAAGGTGAGCTGATACTTTGGGGGGGGGGGGGGTGAATAAATGCGTTAAATGAAGCTTTCCACATCGAGTTCGTTGCGACGGTGAAACTAAGGAGATTTTTCACCAGACGGGCGCTGTGGTGCGTGAGGTAATGTCCGGTGGTTTATGATCACCTGAAAAAGTGGTGACACTACGTATTTCAAATAATTTATCAAGGATCACAGCAGCTACTCATACGTATAATAAGGGAGGGAGACACCCCACTTATCGGCGCTAAAATTACTTGGGCCGTCAGTAAGAGCTTTATGTCCGTGGAATAAAATTTCTTGACTCTGATTCATTGGTCGGTTGCAAGCATTACTGTTGAGCATCAGGTCTTTTGCCCGGCTCAAAGCGGTTTGGTGATGTGGTCTCTCAGTAGTGTGTTTTCACAAAGACCAAAAAAATATGCAATTATAGAGAGCAACAGCATTGCTGTGCGGAGGGCGATCGTTGATACATTTTGCTTCAATCATTGACAACTTGTAAAGAACCGGATTCGAACTCGTGTCTCATGCATGCCATTGAATAGTTGTGCAATTTGCTTTTATATGTGATAGGGATGCATAATTTTAAATCCTATTTGTATGGGTATCAAAGGATCTTCTGCATTTTGGGGTTCCGTTTCGAAATCGCAAAATATTGTACTTTCGTCCTGTCCGTCTGTCTGTCCGTCCGTCCGTATGTCACAGCCATTGTTGATACCACACAGTTGAAATTTGGGGGGGCAGTTATCTTCTATTAACCGCTACATAAAACTGAAGTGAAATTACGAATGAAAAAAAAGGGGTAGCCATCCATACATGTAAATGAAGATTAATATAAAAATCTACTTATACTATAACTGTGTTTTGCAGGATCTTGCTGCAACATAAAATATTTTTAATCCCAATAGTCAGTTCCCATAATTTTCTTATCCAAGCAGGTGAACACGGGAGAAAAAGCTAGTTATCAATAAATCACAAGATATAATCAAAGTTTAAGCTGCGCGTGCGTTTATTTTCCGACAAAAAAGCTAAATCGCGCTCATTTGTCTACATTAAAGTCAGTTTGAGTAATGTTGACCATTAGTTAACTGTCCGTTAATATGATACGCATGAAAACAAAAAAGTAAGTATTAGTTTTAATTGTAGTTTTTGTAAAGGTAAAGTTAAATAATTAATCTTTGTTTATGGGTAGTTATGTTTTTTATTTTAGTCCGTTTACTAGGTACCTACGTCAATATTTGCATGTGTTTTCCTCGCACGTGGGTTTAAAAACGTAAAGTTTGTCATTTCACACTTGCAATAAAATGTAAGTACTACATTTTACACATGTACTATTATTACTGATCCCTAGGTAAGTCATATAACCTACTGATCACGCAGCTATGAAATAAACCACTTAGTAAGCCCATGCACAACTGCGCATATTGTAATATTTTATTCGAAAAACATCATCTAGGTTTTAAGTTTTTATCGCGTTTTATGTCAAACAATCTTAGCCTAAATACTAAATTATCTTCCACACAAAATATTTAAAACAGCAATTGGTTTTCGTTATAAAAAAAAATGGAATGAAACTGTCAACCACAGTGAAATTTTCCCGTTGGAACATACCTTAAAAACACCGTCCATTATCCTTTAAATTTTCCACAAATTTCACACATAAACTTGAGCAGTCTGCACAGTGTTGCGAGCTTCGTCCACATGAATGAACTTATTTATCCACATCTCCTTTTAGTAGTTTTTTCTTCGTAAAAAACAACGGCCACGCACGGTCCTCGTAAAGACAGTGGGTGAAGGCAATTTCGCCCGTATTCACTTCTCTGATGTCATACTAGGTATGACAAGATACGCTCATTTTGCCTTTTACGCGATAAAAGTTAGATATATGACAGCCTATGATGGGGAATGACTTCGGAAATCAATTATAAAGAAGTTGTCATAAAGAATGACATATATTCAATTATTTTAATAGAAATGCTCTTATATGTATATCCTATTTCGCAGATTCATTATGATAAACGAAAAAGATGATTTTTGATGTTGTTAAGTGACAGAAGTCAAGTTATGGCTTGGCTCATTAGAAAAGGTCGATGCACTTAAACTCGTCACTGTTTTTTATTTTAATTTTATCACTTTATTTAATCACAGGCATTATTCTTAATTCAATTTACTTTTTATGTCACACAGTTAATGACAGTGTAAATTAATTTTAACGACATTTTTAGCACCACTTTATTTAACTTAACTGATAAATTTTTTGCCAAATCTAAGTTATCTCAGTTTAGCGGCATTTTTATTGTTCTCCGGTTAAAAATAACAATGTTAAGGGGTCAATAAAAAGACAATTTTGCGTAAAAGGTGCGATACCGTAAACTCTCTGTTTTGGAAGGCTCCTTCAATGGTAATTTACCCACGCAAAACAACATAAGATACTGGGGCGAGTTGGCGACTGTTCTCTTCAAACAATATTTTATGTTTTTGAAAAAACTACATCATCGGCAGCCATGTTAAGTTTTGTTTTATGACTTTCACACGTGTAAAGTAAAAACAAATGCAAAAGCAGTATTGCATATTTATTTTTGTACCCTCCATGAATGGTGTGAACCTGAGACTTTTTATCTGGACCATACAATATCACGATGATCAAAGTAGGTACGAACCGAGTTCACCGACGGTCAACCACTTTTCAACCTTATTACTTAAGGTATAAAAATAGGGTGAAAAGTAGTAGACTGTCAGTGAACTAGTACCTAGTACTTATTTACGGACTTACGTACGGTCACTACCGAGTGCGTATGTACACTACATATGTATGTCGGATCCAGCCATGAATATGGACATAAAATGAATTGGAAAGCGCGCTTGTGTGCAGTGCCGACACCACAGCGTGCTTCTACAGAGCCCTGATGTTCAGCTCGAGGCGAGGGCGACAGTCAATGTCTGGTGGTGTTGAGACGTCTTGGAACTGTATTGTGTTAAGTTGTAGTATCAAGTAATTCGTTAGTTTTGCTAGAAACAGTGTATCGCACCCAGTGTGTAGCATAGCACGAAACCCATCGTCTGCCCACATGACGTACAACCCTAACGGAATAAATCGTGACATATGAACATATCCGACATGCTTTTAAGACTTAGGTCTTAAAAATAATACATAGTATACACAGGCTATTATAAATCTGACTTTAGCCCATATCTTCAAAATCCAATAAAATAAGAATTCTCTCCAATACAAAAATTAAAAGAAAATAATGCTCACTGAATAATTAAGCCATAAAATGCCAAAAAGAATCGACGATGAAATGATTAACTATCCACTCCACATTAGGATGTAACATTAAGGAAACAAGCCATGTGTCAATTTAACAGCTTTTCTATTAAAAACTGGTTTTGCGGTAAACGTCCAAATGAACTTACTTAATTAAATATAAGTCTTAATAAAGTCAACAAAGGTTACCGACCTTTAATCTTGTTTGGGCGAATATTATTCTACTATTAAAAACTATTTTGATAATTGGAAAAGACAGAAGATTGAACAACACTCTGATGATATTACCTAAGAACAGCGCCTTGCCCAAGGGGTCACCTTCTTCCCCTTGATCGCCATTTTTTTCCTGGGTTCAAAATATCCTCATAATTAATATACAAATATCTAGAAAGAACGAAGGGTTATGTCGGGCTCCCAGTGAGTGTTTTCACGCATCCCTGACTGGTTCTTGACCGCCTTACCAAACTGTGTAGGTAACTTCTTCGTGCATACAAGGTGTAAACGGACCCTTCAGGAAGCCGTCAACCAAGCATTCTGTCCATTAAACTAAGTGACTCTACGCAAAAATTATTGCTGGGAAAAGACTTTTTTTGGGATGTAAAATTACGTTTTACGGTAGGACTCAATGTTAAACACTCAAAACATTGAGGTGATGGACGCATTGAATAGTATAGGGGTCGTGGAGGTATTTAAAGTAAAGTTTTAAAACATTAAAAACTTGTGAAAAAGTTGTAACCCCAACATCTCCGTAACTAGCGGGTTCCAAGGTGGTCTAGCTAGAACAAAAAAATGATCGCAATGACGGGGAGAACAAAAGTGCCCTTCGGCTTCGTTACGGGTACTTTTACACTCATTAGGTACAGTTTCTATTACACTTGTTTTAAAATTGATTTCTTAACATACTTTTACGTGTTAGCAAATCTTTGAGTGTGATTGATAATGAACCACTTATTCACCTGGCTATTAAAATGTATGATTAATGTACGTATGTACCTACCACCTCTACTAAGCTCTGGCCACACTGAAGCGACTCTCGCGTGGAACACGAAACGCGAAAACGCGCGTTGATTGTTATGAAATGATAAGGAAGTCACACAATAAGTTGGCTGGCACAATTGGCGCGAGCGAATTTGTTTCCGTATCCCACGCGAAATTCGCTTGGGTATGGCCAGGGCTTTAATTATTATGTGGCAACGTAATTATTCTGTGCCGAATAAATCAATTTACATTATATTGCCTCTTTCCTGAGATAATGAGATAACGAGTAGAATGTAGTAGAAATAGTAGAATAGAGAAGCATGGAAGAAGAAGACATGCTGCGCCGACCCCAAATAAATAGGGATAACGGCAGGAGAATCATGCTGATTATATTGCTCCTTTTGATGAATAAGTATCATTCAATAAAACCATACAGCATACAACCAAATAGTATAAGTAAGATTTTTCCTAATGGAAAAAGTAAGAAAAAATATTGAGGAATCGCATTCCTCAATATTTTTTCTTTTTCGGGGACCAGCGGGGTTTTTATCTAACGCTTTATGCGTTATGTATGAAAACTACAGTTTTTTTATATAAAGTGATTCTATTTAATAGTTACAAAAATTACACATTTTATTAGTCTGAAAACACAATTGACAGGATTTTTAGTAAAAACAAAATACAATGTCAAAATATTGAGATCATGGCAAATGAAACTGAATAGTTTTAGAAACACGATCTACTTCTAATAAAAACTTAAACACAATATTATGAACGGTACAATAGACCCATTTATTTATTTATAAATAAATTATAAATGATCTCTAAACACTATTATGTAAGCATTTAAAGCGATTTAAATATATAAATATCGATAATTGTACTTCAGATGCTTCATATACAATGGCAAGTTATTCACTTATGTGAATAAATATCCACAAACTCTTATTAATCAAAATAATCCTTTCACACAAATATTTATAATTTTCATAATCATATCCATTTTTATTGCGTTTGATATTAGCTTCCATCTATCTACAAACAAGCCATGTTGCCTAAAGAGTCGTTATTAGTTACAGTTTCATACAAAGTCACCATTTCAAAAGGCCTTAGTCCTAAACAACATGCATCGAATCTTTTTTCGGAATTCTTTACCATCAAAACGCTCCATCCGAACCCTGCGCGTGCACATACCATAGACCCACCCTTAACACTAACATACAGTATAAACGTAACATCTAAGGAGTACTTGAGTCGTTAACATTAGGTAGTAACAAAGTGGTTAGTGTAGACCGTAGCCGTGGCCGTAGGATGCCACTGCGATGGGTGCAGCTGCGTAGTGGACTGGTGCCGCGTGCGCAACCGCTACTTGTTGCTGGAAAAAGATAAAATTAATGAATAAACAGGCATGGCATGGAACAGCGTTGGCAGATCAACAGCCAGAAGGGTAGCCGACCTACATAACAAGTTGGGAAGGGTAGCACAAGAGGGGAGAGGGTGGAGAGGGAGGGTACTCAGCATTGGGTGGAACTAGGCTGCCTTTGATGATGATGTCTCAAAAAATTGAAGCAGAGAAGAATATTGGCTGGCTAGCTCCTGGCATCATTGTTCCTGAGTATCGGTTTACAGAATTCGGGAGGGTTTTGTCATGCAGTGGGATCTTCAACTAAAAAATACTAATGGGCGCTCGCAAAAATATGGGTTGAGACCAGTATGTTTTTAGAAGAAAATCGAATCTTGCTTATTATCCCAATACCTTATTATTCTTTTGAATGAAACATTTCATAAACATTTCGCACAAGAAAAAAAAGTGTTGAACCTATTTTGAAACGGTGAATTCTGAAGCCGTGGACCATAGATCAAATAATTTCTCTGCGCGTGAGTTGTGTCGCCGGTTCAAGGTTGTGCCTACTCAACCGTTGCATTTCGGTGGTAATCGATTTTATGGCTGTTTTAACTTTTTTACTACTTTCATTATTTATTTACTCTATTCTTCTTTTCTATTCACAATTTTGAAGTATCATAATAGATTCATTGAAGTTTCACTTGATACTTAGCATTTAAACTATAAAAACATCACCAGTTTTCTTACAAAATTGTTATATTATTTTGATAATGTCGTAGCTTTATTTGGACTAGAAGTATTTTGATTCCTGATGGAGTTCGTTAAGAGTGAAGGGAATCATTGATTATAGAGTTTAAATTAAACATTCTGGACGTTGGGCTAATCCAAATCATTTTAGCAAACCCTACATAAACGATTGCAAAGAGGTTGTGTGGCTTGGTGAAGATATCTAGTCAACGATTCTCCTTCTTATAGGTACATCGTTAGAAAATATTCCACATATGTAAATAGTTAATAAGGTACGATGGGGTTGGTATATCCATATGGATAAAAACCCCCTTTTTGTTAACAAAGAATAAAAATGTAAAAAAGTATGTTGATACCGTAGTTTACCGTCCCTTTAAACCCCATAGTTGCCAAAGTGAAGTTACAAACAAGATTTTCACAATAACCCACGCGTTAATCACGAATTTTTACCACGTAAAGGGCGTTAAGATTCGAATACAAAATTCCCATTTATTCCTAACCCGTTAGACACCATTTAATTCTTACACCACATTTCCCGTTAAGGGCGTATCCAAAAGCTAAAGCAAAAAATGTCCCACCACGCAAATAATCAGAGTAGCAACTGGAAGAAATATCTAACTAGTTAAACTCGGAATAACCATGTGTGGCAATGGTAATAAGATATTCCAGACCGCAGTTAGTTTTATCAATGAGCTAAACGTACTTAAATAGCTATCAAGCATTTTTCTCGGAACGCCCAAGTGCTGTTATCTAGGAAATTCGGAGTAGTTTGACCAAGATCCACAAGTTGTAGCGTTTCCTTATAAGCGCACGAGCCATTACTGTTTGCGCAAGAGTCGCCGTCGGCTCGCAATCGCAGAGAAATCGGGTTTGTGTAATGTTGGCCCATGGCAAGTTATCAGCGAAAATCATACTTTTTTAAAAGAGATAAATCAGAGACAGTCTTGAGTCTTAAGTATAAACCATAAAAGGATCCGAAAGCTGCCTAAAATCCTAAAATTCTTCAACAGCAATTCTTATATGGCCATCCAAATACATGTTGAATGACTCACCTTCAGTTTATTGGTATAGTTAGATGTTTGTGGGTAACGTAAAAGGTAGAGCTGCCAAGTAACTGTCCAAAATAATCCTGCTTTATTTTTTATTTTTTTTCACAATAGGGATTCCATCGGTTTTTCAGCCCCCCAATGGAATGCTATCGTATGTTTCGCGATATCAAAGTCTATCTATAGTCAAAATTGTTTTATTGTCCCAATGTAATGGAAAATAATTGTTCAGAGGTTGAATTCATCTGAATCATTGGTTCAATAAACACTGCAAAGTATTTATTCACTTTCCTTCAGAAAGATCATGATGATGCCCATTTCCGCGAAGAGTAAACAATAGCCATAGTAAACCCACATTTCGTCAGTTATGTTTGAGTGCCATGTAATACTGTGATTCATGACTGTCTCTTTTGTGATCATAAGTCCTACTGCAGAGTATGAGGTCCTGTGGATTCGATACCTAAGTCGGGCAGGAGTCTGGATTTGCGCGCGGTTGATGGCATTGGGCTCACTTTCGTGAAAAATATCAAAATGAAAACGAAACCTACCGGATGGACGGCATGCCCGGACTTGTGTACGACGGCGTTGAAACCGGTGTGGTCATCCGCGGAGTACGCGACTGTCCGAGTGGAACCGTCCGGCTCCACGAGTGAGTAGCTTCCTGAAGAAATTAACAAAGCGAAAGTGTTAAGATTTTTAATAAATAACATGTCTAGTTACGGGTTAATGAGGGGCTAAAATCACACATATTTAAACAATTAAACAAAAAATCAATAAATCGAAATTCATTAGAAAATAAAAGATGACTTCAGACTTATCCAATGCGGTGAAAGTCTCTAAAGTCGAGAACATTACAATTTCCTTTTTCGAATGCATTCCAAATTAGGCACTAACATAAACTGGGTTCAGACATAGGTTCAGCCGTTCGTTAATGGTAACACTTTGACCTAAGCTAATCTAGCTTAGAGCAGAGTTCCAGTTCTTCGCCAATACTGGTTTTGTTACCACTGACTTGCGGCACAAAACAGAAGTAGCCGTGATAGATAACCTGAGTTCAATTAAAGATTAAGATTCTATAATTCGCCAGTTCACTACCATTTAGATCGTAATTACAAACGAAAGGTTAAAGGCCCTTCTACACTAACCTTTAACGACGTCGCCATCACGCTCCTCTTGCTGCGACTTGATGTCGCCGGTGTGCGGGTCCTTCACTCCGTAGTTGAACGCGTACTTCGGATACGACTGGGAAGATCAACGTTGTGAATTTGTTATTTTTCAGAAACAGTCATTATAAAACGAATAAGTCCACACACACGGATTTGAATTTTTTGGCCGGCCTAACTTCCGCCATATTAATTTTTTTTCAAAGTTGCGGCCATGCATAAAACCTATATTAATCTAATCAATTTGAAAAAGTTATCATCCTGTTTATGTCATCTTCATCTTATTAGTAGATATACACCGATTTTTATTCTGATCGCAGTGAAGAATTCTAGGACTCCCGAGTGGAGCGAGGGAGTTTTGATTTAACTCCCAAGCAAAGCGAAGGAGTTCTACTAGAACTAGGACTAGAATCCTGAGAGGAGTGACCCAAGACGTGACTCGGGAATAAATGTGTCCCAAGACGAAGACATATTTATTCCCGAGGAGCATTCTCTACTTTTCACACCTACTGCGAGGAAATAAAAAAAAATGCGATTATCGATGTATGGCGTCGCGCACCAACATTTTCTGTCTGTCTGGACAGTATTGAAATTAAATTCTCAAATTTCAACTCTCAGTGCTGAGCCGACCAGTGGCGTGCTCGGCATGAAATCGAGTCAAAGCCTTGAATAAACAACTGAAAATATTTAGGGGGGGGGGGGGGGAATTGACCGAGAAAATCTGTTCCGATTTCTGACATTGGTATTTAATAACGCCGGTTTTATTTTCCTATTATTTAAATATGCCTAAATATAAAATACAAATAGTGGTTATTAACTTTTCATATTTTATATACCGTCACAAAATTACAACAACTAATTCAATTAAGTTGTCAGTATCAAGTAAATGATATAAGAGCCATCTATTGACTTAAATGTAGCAACTCAACTCTTCGAGTCAATTCGTAATTGTTTCCCTCGCTTTGTTAGAGATGGCGCACGAACTATAAATTGGTTTCTAACTACACATTATTGTAAATGTTTGTAATTACTCACAATGTAAACAGCCACAACTCAACTCTTCATTATTCGCTTCTTTACCCCGGACAGATGACAAACAACAAAGTACACAGAAGTCACCACGTATCTATTACTAGATAGATTTTCAAATTGTTTGAATGAGAGCAGCCGAACAGCCATTGAACACGCTAACCTACGCTGATCGACTAAAATGCACATTATGGGTTTTAGTTTTCTGAGAATATTCAAATCAGGGGTAGGTTTATTTAGGTGAAGTAACGAGATTATATTTTTCTGTAAAACTCAAAGTATTTATCTTGCTAAGTAGGTACCGATTACAGACACTTTAATCCTTCACAAGGAAAAATTGCGTTTCCGAATTAATTTTAGTGTTCACTTCAAAACAATGTTAATTACGGCAATAACTAATCAAAAAACTTTAAATCCCAAGAAATCGAAAAAATAAAACCACAAAAAACAAATGCACCAGTTCCTAATCGCTCAAAACTAACTAAAATACGAACTATCATGAAATCGTACTTTGTACCTATCAAAATTCGCGCGAAGCGCATATAAATTGCGCGCATCCTCGGTGCGAACACACTTCTCTCTCAAACTTACACAGACTTACACGCACACATTCAAAGAAAAGCCCAGCTTTAAACTCTATACAAATTCTCAAATCAGTACTTATCAATGTTATCAATAACAGAGACATTTTGTTAGGAAAACTGAAAGGTCAGAGAAGCCAAATGCAAGCCAGTGGGTGAGAAAGAGAAAGCATTAGCGAGCGCGCGTAGGTACGATTGCGTACTAAAATTCTACGTTTAACTCTTTTTTTGTATAGTGTTAGAGCGAGCCAGAGTATCGCGGCCGGCATCGGAGAATAAGCGCGCGAATTTAAAATAATTTCTGTCATAGAGGACACAGTTATGGAGATAGCGAATTTTGTTCTTGTTTGACAAAAATTTATGTTTTTGTAAAAATGTTTTTTTTATTTCTTGAGTTTGATTTTTAGGCAAGCCCGGCTTTCCGGCTTGTAAGATAGGTTCGCCACTGGAGCCGACAGGCATATAGATTAGGTACCCAACGTATGTGTAGTTACTAGAATGTCTGTTATCTTTAAGGTACAAGCTCAAGTATACATACATAGCGAGTGTTAAGTAATCCCTGATAATACTGACAACTGGTTTTAGTACCTACCATTCCTCTAGCACGCAGCACTTTTTTACAAAATGATACCGCTATCGCGCTATTTACGCTTATTTGGAACTAAACAAGTATGGTAACTAATAAGTTTTTAAAACAGGTGGAAAGTTACTGATTTAATTTTACGGAAGCCTGTTATTTCCTTTATTAGTTGGTCCCACTGCACCACTGCTGTTGCATAAAGCGAATCACTGTGTGGTTATTTATTTGAAGCATTTTTTAGATTTTCCGATACCTACGCTTATAAATTATTCATCCTAAGTCTACCGCTATACTACTGTACTAATGATCAATCGAAATGGACTCTTTTTTTTTTACGGATGGGAAATCATCAAATGACTTCTCCCGCTCTGGGTGGAGTGAGAGGGAGTGTCAGACTCTTACTGACTAAAACCCATCCATGTTCTTTCATTGCCCTTTGTGTTCCAGGGCCACGGTATCTCGTTCGAACAGTCCCGCTAAATGGACTCTTAGAAACCGAAAGGTATCATTGCCAGCATGTATCAGATTCATTACTTTCCACAACTTTCCTGATCACATGATACACTCGTGCCATCAGGGTGGTGACTCATACGTGTCAAGTAGCGCACTGCTGGTGGCCTTTAAAGATAAGATTGCATTGCACTGAAGTACATAAATAAAATGAGGTAAGTATCTTCCTTCGGGGCCGTTTATAATATACTGCATTTTAGGTATATATTTTTAAATCTATGTGATAATCGAGAGTGGAATACTAGACCGTGCATGCAAGCCCCTTGAACATCCTAGGCCCCGATGTCGGGCCAAAAGTTTACGCGATTTTTCTGATTGTTCAAAAAATTCTACTAAGGGCAGTTTATCCAAAACGTTGTCATTGATCTTTGTCTGAATGTAACTTCCAATAAAGAAAAAAAGTACTCGCTACTGGGGCGCTTGAAGCGATTTAATATAGCGTCTAAGCAACCCTATGACCACCGGGCGAGATTTTTTTACAAAACGAACGCCGTTTTGAAATTAAATGCTCAATAATTATGATAGAAACTAAGCACAAACTGTTGTGCAGATGATGACAATAATAACAAAAATGCTGTCTGTTCCGACTAGCAACCCCTTATTTATTACTCTGACACCAGGTTAGGCACTAACCACACGAAAAACAAATACTCCTATCGATATCAAACGAGATATTTTAAAAAGGAAAAGCGATTTAAAAATCAATGCTACAATACAAGTAATTATACCAGTTACACAGTATACTCACAGCTCGAGGAGCTCGTGGCTAAATAATAACAGTCGCTCGGGTCGATTTTTAGGTTTTGCCGTGCTTGCCTAGGTTGGTCTGTGGATGGGTGACCACCCATTACCATCCTCCGTGCCACGGAAAGCACGCTAAGCCGTTGGTCCCGGGTGTCATTTGTAGACCTTTGACAGTCGTTAGGAAGTCAGTGGCCCAAAAAGTCTGACAACCAGTCTTACCAAGGGGTATCGTATTACCGAGTACTAACTGGGTTGTGGAGGTTAGATAGGCAGTCGCTCTATGTAAAATACTGGTATTCAGTTGCATCTGGTTAGAATGGTAGCCGACCCCAATATAGTTGGGAAAAGGCTAGGCAGATGATGAAACAGTATACTCACAATCGTTTCAGCTTGTACGGCGTGGACTACTGGGGCAGCATGAACCACAGGAGCTGCATGGATCACTGGGGCCGCGTGGACCACTGGTGCGTGTACCGCGACGGGCGCATGCGCGAAGTATCCGCCGTATTCCACCGGTACTGCCACCGCCACCGCTGCGCTCACGCATGCTAGTACCAAAAATGTCTAGAAGAAGAATAAAAGGTGTGATTATGGATTTCCTAACGAAAAGCTGTCACCACCCTGACTCGTTTTAGAAATTCGAAACTATGTAAAAGTAAAAAAAGACGACCATATTTAATATCGGAAAATAATGATCTCAAAATAATGAACAATCACGGAGATATCCCGTAAGTGACAGTATAAGTTTAGTTGTAAACCGTGAAAGCTTAAAACAGTGCTCTTAAATATTCGAAACAATTTGAATTTATGCTTATAACTGATAAAACTCCTGCATTTTTTTAAGTTTCATATTTTTATCCACTGGCTTTTAATCAGGATCATGATTGGCATAGACTAGAGGAAGTAAAGCACCTTATTTTTATTCTGATCTAAGGGCCTTACATAGACGTGGATACAGTAAAAAGTTGCTAGATTTAAAATTGATATAATGATTTCAAAAGAGGTTTAATGCCGAGCTAGCAACCTGTTTGTTGCCTACGGACATGATTTATATCTCCTGGCTGTTTCCGTGTTTACTTTAGAGGAGAGATTCTAAGGAATTTCTACTTATTGCATCATAAAAGCTCTCTTTTTGGAAAGTATTCAATAAACTTAGGTTAATAATATTTGCAGTTCCATTATGTTTGAAAAGGCTGATAATTTTTAATGGTTCAGCAACTTCCTTGAAATAGTTTCATTTTTTTTTTTATTTTAACGAATTTAATTTCAGTATAAAGAAAAAATATTTTTATCCAAGTGGTATATAAAAATATTTTGAGAAAATTATTTTTTCCAGCTTTCCTTCTATTCTTGGGCAAAAACGATAGAAGAAAAAAATTGTTTCAAAATGTAACACTTATCACACAAAATGATAAAAGTCGCCATAAATTCGTAAACGACGCAACTCACCCGCATATTCGTATCTTAGGTGCACAACGACACTACACACTCCCGGCGTCTCGAGGCGGCGCAGGCGTCTTATAAATATAGGACCCCACTCTATGCACCTGGCTTAGGTGCACCTTCAGGGGACACATTCATAGACACGCTTGATACTATTCGATTGTTTTGGCGGCAACGTTGACACACACAGCAAAAGTTGGTGACAAAAATTATGACTGTTTTTACCACAGTTTTTTGAAGCGGTTCGAGGTGATCGTCCTAAATAGCGTCCTTTTAACCTTTAGTCCTATCAATAAGTAAGTCTACTATTACTAATGCTATCGAGATGGTGCAGTCCTAGTGGAAGCTCGATTAATTTAAGGCATCATCGATACGACAAAATATAAGTAAGTAAAAAAAAAAATCCGCACGCAAAATACGCGCTTTGACGTGGAGTTGCGGAAATCAGCCCGTTATACAATACAATTATACAATATAAGTAAGTATTTCAAAAGGTCCTCCGAAATACCAAAGACTGTCCAAAATATTTAAATAGGTGAAACATACTTTAATGGGTACCTACTTAAATGGCTGATTAAATGACTCGATGGATTAGGTTTCCAAAAATGAGACATAATGATGACTGACTGAATATAAAATTGAATAATATGATCATCTTCCTAAAATTAGCGAGGAACAACTTTGGGTACGGTTTTAGAATCTGACTCACAGGCAATTGTAATAAAATTACCAAATGTTATCCCATCGAAGAATTGGAGTAACAAATCGGATAAAGCTTATTGATGCATCGATCGATCATGCATTTTCACGTGCAGAATAAACAGCGCTGCATCAAATCTAAATTATGTTCATACATCATACTTGAAATTCCTGAAGTAATAACTGGCATTGTTTATTATCTTTACATTCCACAAGAAACAGTAATAATAATAATGTAATCTTTGCCAACAAGGCAATAAAAACCCCCAACCTCAAATGCTCACTGATGTAATTTTCCAAACTTATATATTTGAATTCACAGGGGGGCACTAGATTCATCTATAATTAAAATATGGATATTTAATAAGCAGTTATGTTAACTCTTTGTTTTGAGTCGAAATTAAATGCAATGTTGCTTCTTATTTTAAGATAAATTATAATTAATAATATTTTTTAAATGCAAATGTTTTATTTAAACTATAATCCTTAATTTGTTATAAACTAATATATATTAACTATTTGATATAAACTAATTATTAAAATTAGAAAAATATATTTTTTAATAAAAAAAATCGATTTACAATTTTTATAATAAATCTTTACTTGTTGACTAGAAGTCTATGCTACTACGTCAGACAAACACATTATTTGATTACATTAATGAAAGGATTGGCATTCATTGCAGGTGTCTTCGAAAATATCCAATAAGGTTTGGCTTCAATCTTTTTTATTATGTCTGCTTTGCATTGTATTGTTTCGATCTACAACAATAGTTATGTTTTGACAGGGAAATCATATTTAAGCATCCATTAAGAGGTTTATTCCGATCTGTCACCACCACCGCTGGTGATTTTAATGCATGGAATCCTCCACCAGTGGTGACAGTTTCGACAAGTATCAAGTAACCACCACCACACCAAATATTTCAACCAACAAATTGGCAGAGGTTTGAAGATTTTTGTATGCCAATCTTCGCCATCAGCATTACTTTATCAGCAATGATAGACTAGTGATTGTTGCTATTGCCACCATTGGTGATAGACCGCTGACATCTGCCACCAGGCAGGTCGGAATAAACCACGTATCGATAATTGTAAATGTAAACGGTCATACAACCATTACAACCTACGAGTACATAGAAAAATGTTGATATCACACACATACACGGAGGATATTGCAGAATGCTGTCCAGCATTTGTTCTACATTTTGACCGATATATTACTGTCATTGCTTAGTGTAAATATTTCATTACGAAACAGATATAGTCCCACGCCAGTTGAACTGATTTTATATACTTTAAAGGTTTAGAAAGTGTCTTTCAGCTAATTGCTACACATTAGGCCTTATATAATGTACTTAATGGCTATATACCTACGTGTGTGAACCAACTGACATATTTTAAGCCACTGATAACGAGACCTAGAGTAATTATGAGTAGTAAATTACCCAGCTCGCCTAGATTTTCTAACTTCTTATCTACGATGGTCCAGATAGTAAAATAGGATCAATGTGTAGATTGCCTATTAGGCAGCATGTACATAATACATGTACCTAAGTATGATGGTGTGATTGATATGGTTAGCAGCGGAGTGTCTAGCCGTCAAGTCCTGGCAGGTAAAATTATAATGTTTTATTTCGCATAGGCCTACATGGGTCCTTATAAAACCTCGAGAAGTTAGTAGTTTCTTTTGGCGAAGAAACGGCAGGAAACTCCATGGTTACTCTTTCCAAATAGTTTGTTTTTACAATATTATCATGTATGTAGGTAGTTCTCGTAAGTTCTACACAGATGATACCAGTATCAAAATTCAACAACACATTACTATGGTGGCCTTACTAGAATATATTATTCGATATACCTGAGAGTATATAGTGGACTATTGGTTCTGGTTTGATAATATTTGCCTGTCCGTCTGTTACCTGGCTGAACGACACAATAATAGAACATGATACACTCCGATGGAATATTTGTGGGCGAAGCCACTCCCTAGTAAAGATTAAAGTTCAGTACAAAGCCATACAAAAAGCTGTAATGAAGACATCATAAGACTCATGTGACATAATAGATTCAAGACTCTGTTATTTATTAGTAACTACATCGCTTTTAAGTTGACAAGATCTCACGAACTCTAAAATGTCGCTTTAAGTTAGTGCCGAGACCTCCTAGTTATTTAAACATTTGAACACAAAATGGTGAAAATAAATTCAAAAGTGATCCAACGATGTTATATTTCGGCCCTCGGCATCCTTCACTAGTAAAAGTTTCTTTGATTTTTATGATTAAATAATAATAACAGCCACGAGCCGTGTCCAGGAGTACCGCTTTCTGAATCAAGCCCGTCAAGGGCTTGATTCAGCTGCCTAACGAGAGCCTCCTCAGGTATTAGTCGAGGCTTTTGGCAATTAAGCCATGGGCTGATACGACTATCGGCACAATGATCTCTGAGTCCACATCCCACATGTTGCCAACCTAAATTTATTTATTATTATAATATAAAGATTAATTAGATTCGTGTTATCTTCTTATCAAGAGTTCCACAGCAGCATCTTAGCACCCATCGCCGGAGCTGCGCTGTCTAGGACCACTTCTTATGCAAAGTGTATCTTTGTCCGCACTAACTCTGTTTTACGTCATCTCAGTACTGCATAGAATTTCTTAAAAGGAAGTTGTCTGTCACATTCCTCGCGAACATTAAAATTCTTAACTAACGGCATTTTAGCGGCGGATGCTGACAACAGAATACGTTCCCTAGTTTTATATGAAACAGGGTTTATTTATTAAGTTACTGAACGGAAATCGATCTTATACAAGTAAGACAGGCGTGTGAATTGAATTACCTGTATTCATTCAAATATTTTTAACACCATCTAGTTTTTATAGTTCCGAGGAACCAACTGTCATTGTGGATTCCCTCAAACGATGCCCCATCTACTGTCCTGCTACCTACTGCCCAAAGCCACTGACAAAGCCTTAGAAGTGGCAGAGTTCTGATCAAAATACCATCTTACGGAATCTTTGACGCGACGAATAAGAAGAAGCATTTACATAGTTTATTTGTTTAACATTCTTAACCATCTCTAGGAACCAAATTATCCTAAACACGTTCAAATGAATTACTACAAAAATCCATGTCGAAGTAATAAATCGAATACTACAGTAAATGAGACCTATATTCCTAAATAGAATTAAAGTAATAAAACATACTATTCCGGTATAGTATTTCATGTCGAAATTCGCTCTAGATTGCAGTGAGGTACGCACTCGAGATGCATAGCCGTATAGCAAGTTAAATTTCGTGGTTGCACCGTTTCATTAGGCCTGTCGCACATAATATGTAATAATAATATATATTTATTTATACTCTATATTTATATTTTTTGTTGTATATGGGTATTTTCCCTGAATTAAAACACATTTTTTTTTATATAATCAACCTGTAACGTTGCCACTACCTCACACTGGGTCTCCTCTCCGTGAGAGGAACCTCGTAGGCCCAATGCGGGTTGAAGGGTCTTTTCTTCTTTCCCGAGTAGGTATGTTTGCCTTTACCGGCTAGAGAGTAGTGAAGATGAAATAATTTACTCAAGTCAGGACACCCATGTAGAGTTAAGCTGAGACCCAGCGGCGTCCAAGCACTGTGAAAACAAATGTGGGTCGTCTGGCGGTGATATGGGCAGACAACATATCTAGTTGCTATTGGGAAAATCTGGATTTGGCTAGCACAGGAACGTTGAGCAGTTGAGTAGTTGCACAGGAAAAGAGAGGGCTATACCCCGTAGTGGGTGAATTCAGGCTGTGGGTTATGATGAAAGAACTTGTCTGGATTCGAGCCTGCGACATCTACAACTTGCAAGTCACGTACGTTTCTACTGGCTCCACCACTATCAGCTATTTATGATTTCGAATTTGACAACATATGTCAGTTCTTTCAGGGTTTATGGAGAATGTCTTCCTATCTGCTTCTTCTGTGTGGTTAGTGCTTAACCTGATGTCAGAGTTTTTATGCCGCCCATGGGGCTTTTACTTGGCTTTACATGTAGTCGAGAAATATGTCTCAGGCATGCCTTTTTCCATGCATTTTTCCTCAGGATATTTTCCTGCACCAAAGCAAGTGATAAATTTCAAACAATACGCACATGAATCCGAAAAATCAGAGGCGTGTCTTGGGTTCGAACTCGAGTCCTATGACTTGACAGTCCGACGGTCACACCACTAGGCTATCACTGCTTGTGTATGTCTTCCTATGATAAAAATGTATGCATTATAGCTGCCGTGTGTAAGAGCCTTACGACAGGTGTGGGGGAATCGGATTTAACGACTAATTGCCTGTTAAGTGTCCATACCATTTTGAGAATAAATCGACACAAGATAGAATGATCAAGTCTTTAATTAAAGTAGTGGTGATGAGTTCTAAGAGTTCAAATCCTGAGGGTCTCCACAAGTGGCAATCAGTTTTGAAAGCTTTCGAATTTCTACAATTTTCTTTCTTTTTTAAGATCAGGCAAAAAAAATAATTAAACAAACAAAAGACACCGACTTGTTAAGCTACAGTTATTTTTCACTTTTTGTTTTTTTGTTGAAGTTGGTGTTAGTTTATTCTTTGCAAAAAAGATTTTCGCATCTCTACCTCGAGCTTTAACCGTCTGAAAACAAAATGGTGTAAATAAATTCATTAGTAACCCAACGATGTCGTATTTCGGTGCTCGGCGTCCTTGACTTGCACATGGCTTTTCCATTATTGTTGTCGCTGATAGAATGACACTTTTATGGCGGGTAATGTTTTCTGCGCAAAATAATTGAAGATCAGGGTTCACACCGGTAAACCAAGCATGCTTGCAAATTCAAGTACTCGTATGTGGACTTTATTGCTCACAGGTATTGAATATTATTCTTTGTGTCTTTAGTTTTTTTTTTTTAAATAACTTCAAATTGTTGCTAAAGTCTGCAAAGACGGTCAATTTCACAATCGCTTATTTCCCCACCATCAATATTTTGCTCAATCGACTTAGAATGAAATACTCAGTTCTACATTCTTACAAATCTAGATTATGGTACCTCCTAAGTTAAAGGCATGGTTCCACCTTATAGGCCCTTTCTATTATTATACAATAACAATCGAAGCTCAGTTATCTAATGTTCGTAAGAAGTAATATCAGGTTATATCATACACTTATTTTGTACCTAACTACTGCACTTACCTAACTTAATACTGATACTCGATTCAATCGTGATGAAATTTTCTTAAAGTACTTCACAGTTGGTCCTTCAAGTGTTTTAGTTTAATTAAGGTACATTAGGTAGGTACAGCCGTCAAACTTCGCGGTTGACCACTTTTCAACCTTATTACTACAAGCATAGAGGTGAAAAGTAGTCCACCGCCAACTTTGTTGGGTGTACATTGTATTCTTCTAGTCTTCTACATTGACTAGCTTTTGCCCTTGGCTTCGTGTACGTCATCATCTGCCTAGCCTTTTCCCAACTATGTTCGGGTCGGCTTAGTGTACATGGAGGTCAGAAATTACCCTTGAGATTTCCTCATAATCTTTTAGGAAATTTCTGTCCATTGTTCAATCGTCTAAGAATCGGGTCATAATCAGAAAAGATAACTTATAAAAAAAAACTATTCTTTATATAAAATAATATACGTTAATTCAAATACCATTGTACAGACGCCAACACATCAAGCTACTACAATCTGTCAAATTTCTTTAATAGATTTTTAACTTTATCGCTGAAGCATTAGGTTCAAGGTTGGAAAAAATTTGACAGTTTCGGGAAGATTGATGTGCTGCGCCTGTACTTCTAAAAATACCTACGTAGCTTAGATAAAAGTTGGATACTAGAGCACAAACATAAAGTTTACAAATTCCACATTAGTAGAAACTTCGAAAGCTCCTCAGCAAGCTCCACCGTAATCTTTATCTTCCCACAAAATCACGCTGGTCAATAACAAGATTGCAGACCATTAAATGGACTTTGCTAAATAAATGTGTGTACTACCATTGCTACATATGGGAAAGGCTTGCACTAGTTATTTACTATTGCAATCATTCAATTTTCTATGTACAAGTATGTGAGTACCAAATATGTTACGGCCTCGGGTGATATTATTTATTCCTGTGCTGTTACCGGTTTTTCCACTACGAAGGAAAAGTATCGCGTTTAAAAGCTCAATTATTGACGATTCTCGTTTATAAATAGGACTGTTATGACGGGTTCAAACTCAGGCTAACAATAATTAACTTTGTTTAATTATTAAGGATAACCATTGCATGGAAAAAGTATTAGCCACTTGAAGAAATATTTAAAGAAAATTTCTCAATTGACCCAAATATACAGTATTTTCGACTACCGGTTACCGATGCTTTAAGGGCTTATTATGTACTCATTTCTATCGACAAATCACGTTCATAAATACTCCTAACCCGTCACCCCGCGAATGGAAGCCATCTTGTTTTTTATAATCGCTTGATCTTTGAATCTAAGAGACCTAGACCGTGGTTATCAAATTATTTAATACTAGCGGCCCGTCCCGAATTGCACGGGTGGACATTTATTTTTTAAACATTTTGGGATAAAATATAACCTATGTTACTCAGGGATAATGTAGCTTTCTAAAAAATTTTTGAAATCGGCACAGTAGTTTTTGAGTTTATTCATTACAAACATACACACACACAAAAATACAAATCTTTCCTCTTTATAATATTATAGTAAGATTTTTTCCTGAAAAATAAGCAAAAAGAGCCTAAAAAAATAAGAAATTACGAAATTTTACATTAAAAACACTCTTTTTTTGCCTTTTCTACTCTAGTACAAAATTAACCTTTGAATGTTGCGTATGTTTTTATGTTAACTCAAGTATTTGAGACAACCTACAAAATGATATCAAAATATGAACTCAACACTAATTATTTTAAGAGTTATAACCATTTAAACCTAGCCCTGACGCAGCGCATAGAGTACACCTAAAACCTGACACTGGCCGGCAAACTGCAAAAAACGTAAGTAAATCTGAATTTCGCGAGCCACCCTGGCGCTTCCACCTTAGGGCCTGGACACAACACCACGGCACGGCGTTGTGCCTGCGGTGCCGTGTACGGTGCGCCGCGCCGGCTCACGACAGCAACCATCGATTCAAAAGTGTACTCTACCTCTTTGCATTAACTGCCAAGCGGGCGCACCGTGAGCCGGCGCGGCGCACCGTCCCGCGGTACGACGCCGCGCCGTGGCGATGTGTCCGGGCCCTTAAAGGTACATTATTTGCAACTTCACACTGGTCTTTAGTGTGTGAAGCTGCAGCAACACCTGCAGGTACTTGCTGTGCGACATAATAATTCTAATAAAAAAATATAAGAGAATGCTATATTTATCTCAATACCCACTCCTCGTAAAACCTAAATATCCAACATTGCAGTCTGAAAAAAAACTTGACAAGTATTTAATGTATTTTCCAATGAAATTGATTGTATCGAATGGTTTTTATAAGAAATGTTTGTATAGAAGTTGTAATTATATCATTTGCTTTAGATATTATGGTTATGTATGAGTTTTATGTCAACTGTTAAACTTTGTGCTAAACGGGTTGATGAAAGTTGTTTGATAGTATAATAAGGGATTAAATCACCGAAAATACCTTGAGATCCTAAGCTTAGTTTTTTTTTTTTTTGTTAATGTATTACCAAAAAAAAAACAAAAATGCCAAAAAAAAGGAAAGTCTAAAATTATAATGGTTCGAGCTGTTTTAGTTATGACTACTCTTCAAATTGTATTCAAAGTAAATATAATAAATGACTATGATTAGTTTAGCTTTTCCTATTTGTTGGTAGCCACAGAGAAGTAAAAAAGGTTGCACAGAAATCCTTTTGTCTATATGTTTAGGGACAGAGGTCCACATTCGCCCCATTGCGTTATATAAGATTGAGGTACATATAGCATACCATTTATCACTATTAAGATGCACATGATAAGATGTTAATAAATCATGAGTCCAGAAACTAAGCAATCAAACAGGCTCACGCTAGCCGCCAGTGGCTAAATATCAAAATATATCCTGTAATGTATCTTGTAAACTCGTTACGCATCATGAATCATATATGTACCACGTAAAATATTGTTCCAGAAGTTCGACTTCGAATTGGTGGAGAAATAAAAAAACTACGTAGGCAAAGTTTCTGGCTCTTGCGATACAGGAAATCCTAGTACAAGAGCCAGGGCGACAATGATGTTTGAACAATCACTTGTTAATAAAGATTTTCATTATTATTTTTTTATTTATAAAGACAGAATCCAGATTAACGTCATGACGAAAAATTGCATCTACTGTTCGGTTCGCAGGGTAGCCCACGAAATTCAAATTTTCTACGTTTTTTTGCAATTCGCTGGTCAGCGTCAGGTTCTATGTTGATTAAAATATCATTCGGCAACATAACAAGTATGGCTTTACAGAGTTATAAACATTAACGTCATCAATACAACTCTCTTAGTCCATTCAATCCCATTGAAAAACTTTTTCATGAAATAATCATTCAATGGGATTCATTTGTAGTTCTTACTTGGGCTTCAAATGCTTTAGTTTCAACCACACAATTACTCCTTTGAAACCTAGGATTGAAAATAAAAATCATGAATGAAAGATATTTTGAAAACATAACTCTGTTTGTCTCCTTGCCCATAATTACAAACTAACATTTTGTTCCTTCTGACCCAGTTTTTACAATGCACAGATCAGTATGCCAGACTTGTGTACAGCAAGTAATTTAGAAACCCCAGATAGACATGCATGCAGAGTGTATGAACTGCTTATCAGCATGCATTGCAACCTGGCGACTGACGGAAATGGGTTGCTCTAGTACCTAAAGTCCTTTCACAGTTAATTTACCTGGAACTTTGCCCCACTGTGTTATTTCTATATCTATACAAATAAATCAAATTGAAGTGTCTGTTTGTGATTTTAAAATAACAGCTTTTTACTGAATACATATGAAACTGCTGAGAATCGAGTTGATTGTGCGATTGAGGAGGCCTATGTCCAGCAGTGGACTGCTATGGGCTGATGATGATGATGATGATATGAAATTGAAGAAGTTGACCATATGACATTTTTAAGCATAGTTATTGACAAAAATTGTAATTAGAAAAAATATATTGAAAATGTATGTAATAAGCTAAACAGCTACGCCTTTGCACTAAGAAATCTCAGGAAAGCTGTTGGACGTAATGCCGTGCTATTAGCTTATCATGATTCTGTCTCATCTGTAAATACGGCTTAATCCACTCCTATGCTTTACGGGGTAATTCCACTGACAGCAATAAGGCATTTATTGTGCAAAAAAAGTGTTTACGAGCTGTGTTTGGTGCAGACCCATTAGAATCGTGCAGACCTAATTAAAAAAAACATAAATTATTAACATTAACATGCTTATACATACTGGAAATGGGAATATTTGTAAAAAAAAACATCCTCACCTATTCAGCAAAGTCGATAGCGTCAATGTTTATAAGGCGCGAATTATACAGAAAAGGCGTAAGGTAAAGGCGCGGTGCAGGCATGATGCCGCTTCAAAACGTTTTCATACAAAATTTACGTAGTCGACGTGTCGTGAATTAAACTCAAGCGGCGCGGCGCAGGCACGCCGTTCTTTCGTTTCCTTATAAATTCCACGATATGTAAACCATTCTTGATTTAGTACTTTTTTTACATTGTAATTTAATTATTTTGTTTAAATTAGAATCACTGTTATTGTGATAAAATTTGCATGCCGTTTTTAGTAGGCGGAATATGAAGAACTATTGTATGTGTTATAAAATCTGTAAAAAACAACATTAAAAAAACAAAAAAAAAATGTAGAATTTTTGTCTTTCTGTCGGTTTAATCCGGCTAATCTCCGAATAGGATGGACCGATTTTGACGGATTTTTTACTGAGTTGTAGATGATGTTTTGAGGGAATTGATAAAAATGTAGAGCATAATTTAAGAATCTTTGTGATAATGTAATTGGAGCCTGTAGAGTTGGTTGATTTTAAAGAGTTTATTATTTTATATACATTAGTTGGGGTCAAATACATAGTGTTTGGATGATAAGTCATCGGTGCTGTGTAGTCAATAGATGGGTCAATGGTGTCATTCGTTATATCAATAAAAAATTGTTAAAAATGTCAGCTATGTTTTCAGGTTGAGTGTAAGTTTGATTGCCTAATTGAATTTTATTTATGACTTGAGAATTTTGTTTTTCGCTGGTATTACTTTTTATTACTTTCCTAAGCCTAACATTTGTTGCTGGTTTGAGCCAAATAACGTAATAATATTGGTATATGGTTGTCCGAGAGTCAATATCCCGTATTTATTATACCTTCTTGGAAATCATAGTATTTGTTTGATATTGTTTCCCTGATCGTACCTAACCGAACCAAATGTAAGTCATTTTCCTTGTTGCAGTCATTGCATGTGCATTACCGCAATAAATTGACTACCTTAGATAAAATTGTAACAAACAGGAAAGCTGTGCTAATAATTAAATAACTGCTAAAATATACAGTGTAATGATAAATTGTCTTTTATTTGTTTAGTTGCGTTTGGTTTTAAGTGTTGTCCCATCGTCAGTTCCGGAAGATTTGATAGTTAAAAATTATGCCAGTAGTTGGTGGTAAACGCATGACCTACTTCGTGTGCCGCGGACCGAAACACCATAATACTTTTACGTACTTTTACGTGTGCTAGAACTGATTGTGTGACAATAGGAACGTTGAAATGGATATCCAAGATGTCTTATGCTCGAGAATTATACGAAAATCTAGAGTTTTCTACCCATTACATCATGTTTGTGCTGACCCTAGCTACATTGATCTACGGACTGACATCGTGGTGCGTCCTACCGAAGTTCCGAAACTACAAAAACTATGTGTGCCTCAACGCTATTTTAGCGAATTTCTTCGTCTCTTCGATGATGCAGATTACAAATTACATCAATGAAGGTACCACAAATAGCACAAAAGAAATATGTTGGTTTGCCATTATCACTTTATATCTATTAATGTACTTAGCATCAGTTAAGCACCACTGGCTGCTAGTAATATGCCACATGTTTTACTTAGACATTGTTCAAGTTTTCAATGTGCATATTCGATGGAAATATCTCAAGAGTGTCCTCTTTGGTTGGGGATTGCCTTTAATAATAACGCTTATTCATTGCTTTGTTACTTCGGGATATTTCTTTGAATCTGATGTAAATCCTAGCGATTTAGGCTTTTTCATTTTTATCTTCACTGTGACAATAAATTGCTTGCTTTACATTCGAATCGTATTCTCACTTTATCGTACTTCGAATGCGAGCGCATGTACGGCTACGAACAAATGGCGTCGCTTGTACATCGCCACTTTGTTATTTATATTGAGTGACATTTTATTGTTGTCTTTCCATGTTGTTTCATTTACGAATCACTTAAACACAAAAAAACACGATCTGGACTATTATCCAGATGACACCGTTATCGATCCTTATGAGAAATCTCCTGATATAAAAAGAAAGGAATTAATAATGACAACTATCGATAACAAATTAATCTATTTTCTACAAATATTAATATATAACTTAAATCCATTACTATTGAACGTTTATTTGGTTGTTGTAAGAAGTAATCGAGAGTCGTGGTATGAATTTTATGTAAATAAGTTTAACCGACGACGGTCGTTACCAGTAATGGCCACGGATCACGATATCCCTATGCAAGAAAGAGATACTCGCGACCGTGGTGATGTCCAACCAGCATCCTTTGATATATAAATCATGTATTTTTGGATGAATAAATTTATAATTAATAAAAAAAAAACCATGTAACATATTTTTTGCCATTATGGCCCACTTGCACCACAAATCACTAAACACGTTTATCACTAAATTCGTTCAAAACTACGTTCTATTTATTACTGTCAGTCGTTTGAAGAAGACCGAGGCAAAATTGAATTTTATTTATCGATATGTTTACCGCTGGATATTGTATTCAGTGATATATGGTGAAAACTGGCGTAATTTATTTATTTATTTGACAAAACATGCACAATGTACAGATAAAATCTAAGCTACTGCACAGTTATATGACGTTTATAATGATGTACCTAGTTTACGATGATTAAGTTACAGAAGTATTTCGTAAAATTTGTAAGTTATAATAATACATGGTAGTATTTATTTTTAATTAATTTTAAGTTTGCATCTATTACATTATAGAAATAATATTTATGTGAAATCAGCTTACTTTTACTTTGACCTTACCGTAGTCCGTATGTCATGCAAATAAATATAATAATCTATGTATCTATAACTTAATTAAAGGACTGATGACAATAAAAGTCGCTTTCTAATAAAGTTTTTTTTTGTATGACTTATTATTACTTCTTTTATATGTATAAAATGAGATTTTATACATATGAGTATGAGATGAGAATGAGATTTAGATTCATAGGAGTTTCAATTTGCTATTTTTTTTTTGGAATTGGTATCCAAAGGGTGACAAAAGGGTATTTATTACCTACTAAGACTCCGCTGTCTGACCATCCGTCAGTCAATCGTATTTTTAGCCGTAATAGATATAATATTATAAACTTTTATTTTAGAAAACGGGATTAAGGTTCCGTGAAAAAAAAAACCTTTGAAACATACGTAGATACATAAACTCACGCCTTTTTCCCATGGGGTAGGCAGATACCATAGAACGCCACCTGCTACGATCCTTACAACGTCAACTTTTTTTCCATCTTATTGTATTCTAAATGTTTGTTATGCGTTGTATGTTTATTTTTTATTTTTGTAATTTTGTATGAACGTTATGTCCCAGCGACAAATAAATATTTTTTTCTTTCTTTTTATTTTCTTTCTTTTAAGGTTGCTGATAGATTGCAGCTGTCAAAGGTAAAATAACTGTGAAAGTAATGTACCCACCCGTACGCAGTGGAATAACTTCTTGTCAACAATTATGCAAAAAGCCTCATGGTAGTAAGTGGTAGTGGTACCTTTAGATGTGATGTTAGGACATTATATTATGTCACTGGAGTTTTATAAACAAACAGCTGGGTTTGTTTGGTGTACAATAAAGTATACAAGGTGGAAGGGACACCGGCGCACAAACGGTTACCACGTGTTTAGTACAACATTCTGAACCCCCCCCCCCTGCATAGAAAACTAGAAAAAAAAACATCTGTGAACCTTGAATATGCAGTGGTAACAAAACTAAACTAAGCTGGCCTCGTATTCCATTGAAACTCCGTACTACGCTGGGCCAGCTTTTTTGGCATAACTTACCACTCACCAAACAAATTGGTTATAAACGTAATAATAGACATTCTTACTGCTTAAAGAACGTGTGTGTCCAAAGATACAATAACTATTCGGTACAAACGACACGAACATACAATACTCGATTGATCCCCACAATTATTGATTGTATCGTCAGGTGTTGTGCAACCACGTACCTAACCTATAGGTATTATGTATGTAAAAGCACCTATTCAAGACAGGTAGCTACTTTACTATGTGTGTGTACAGATTTATGTCTGATTACATAGTAGCTGATCAAAGATGCATGGTAAATATCCAGACTTCATTTGATCTGTCGCAGAGTGAAAATATCTGTTGGTCAATCTGACAGCAATATTGAACATGTGAAGATGGCTTAGGAAATCATGTTGACAGTTCCAGGTCACGCGAATCACCAAAAGAGTGGAAAATTGGGCAAATAGAAAGAAAATAAAGAAAGAAAGAAAATATTATTTTTTGTCGCAGGGACATGACGTGCATACAAACAAAATAACTTAACAAAATCATAAGCACAACAAATATTATAAATACAACAGGATAGAAACAAAGAGCCAAATAGTTAACAGCTTGCACGTCGTGACTCTCTCTCGTCGTCGTCGTCGTCGTCTGCGACAAGCAGGTTACCACTCAGCATGATGCTGTGTGCCATAAAAAAAAAACAATAACAACAAATAGTGCCATCAAAACTCCCTCCTTAGTCTGGTAGTAGCAATTGCTACTGCTGTGTGTGTCATGGGACTTTTGGGTCATAATATGTGTATGGGTTCGATTTCCAGTACAGATACTATGTAGTTGGGTTTTTCGATTAGAAATTTCTCAGCAGCAGCCTGGAGTTTTGTTTTTATTCGCGGTTAACCTTTTGACCGCCATTGTCACATATACGTGACAAGCAAGCGCACACGCGTGCGTTGATGTTCTGGCATTCAAAAGGCTAATGGGAAAAGGCTGACCAATGTAGGACTTAAAAATAACTGGCGAAATGTAGATTTGGCAGTAGCGATGGGTCAATTTTTGTGAGAGGTAAATCGGAGTACAACTCTTTTTTTTTTTTCTTAGCCTGCGCTGTCCCAGTCCTGGGCGAAGGCCTCCCTCCACTCCTTCCACTTCTCGCGAACCCGAGCGTCCTCCTTCCAGTTCGGACGAAACTTGTCCAGTTCGACCCGCCTTCTCCTTGGGGCCTGCCGCCTCACTGTGTCAGGGCACCAGTTTCCTACTATTTTGGCCCACAGTTTGTCCGGCATGCGGCAGACATGACCTGCCCAGTCCCATTTGAGTTGGGCAGCCTTTTGAGCCACGTTTGTGAGCCACTACATATCTTTATTATATTATTTGTCTATAGAATACTAACTGTATCATTTTTCAAAGGGAATCCGGTAGGAATCGAGTTGTATGGATCCTTCGCCACTGAGATGGGGTATGCATAGGTACACCTCTACCTAACCCTTTCACCTTAATATAGGCGTGAAGATGTCATGTTAAAACCATCTGCATTGAGAACACATGACGATGCAACGATGACGCAAGTATGATTCATATTGGTGATGTGTATCTATTGTTTCCTATCGTAGTCTGATTTTAAAGAAACTGTTTGTGAAACCAAGCCGGTACTAATCATGTAGATAGTAGGTACATAGATTACTTGGCAAGTTGCCATACTACAATACGGTAGTTGACTTTTATATCGTTTCCGAGAGGGTAAACAATTGGATCAATGTTTTTTTTTACTTTCCTAAAACCATACCGATGTCTTAATTAAATTCTCTTGCCAAAAGAGGTTAACGTTAGAACCTGGTTAATAACTTGTTCAAGACAACTGGAAATAAATGAAGACCCTTCTTCTTCGTTGTATCGATGATTCCTCAGCCCCGTCGACTGCATTGGCATTGGCTTCACACACGTCTTTCATAATACAGGTATTATTGTAAAGAGAGCATGACAAGAGTTGAGGCATCATTTGAGATGCAGCGCCAGAGTCACATTGTGGTTTATTGGTATGTCCCTCTGACTTTGGTGTACGAACATCAACAGTCATCATCTGCCTAGCCTTTTCCCAACTATGTTGGGGCCGGCTTCCAGGCTAACCGGATGCAGGTGAATACAAGTATTATATATTTTATATTATGGAGCAGCTGCCTATCTGTCCTACACAACCTAGTTAGTGCTAGGTAATACGATACCCCTTGGTAAGACAGGTTGTCAGAATTTGACTGTCAGAGATCTACAAATGACAGCAGGGACCAACGGTTTAACGCCCTTTCCGAGGCACGGAGGAAACTAGGCATATAATGAGTGATCTGATCACTCATCCATGAACAAACCTAGGAAAACGCGGCTTAACCTGATAGTCGACCCGAGCCGCTGTTATTATTTAGCCACGAGCTTCTCTAGCAACTTGCATCAGTAGTGATCTCTGAGAAAGATATACCTACGACAACAACTCCAAATAAATTAGGAGGACAAGAGGATGATGAAAAGTCACTAACAAAGTGGAATCCTAAAAATTTATGAATGTCTACTAAAAATACACGGTGTAAAAAAATAACTGTAATAATCGATGAATTATAATTGTGTGTGTCATCATCAATCCATCAGCTTCTCTATCCCAATCAGGTCACTATCAACGAAATGAAAGACTGTCGATCAACTTTCTTCAAATAATTTACTTTTAACAGTATACTTGTTGTTAGCTAGTTTACGGCACGTGTAACATGTGGGGATCGAACTCACGACCTCTCCTTCGCCAGTCAAACGTCTAGGCGTTGAGCTATTGATCTCAAACATTACAACGATTTATTATTAGGAGTCGACGTCTAGTACTTGTACGCTAACCGTAATAATTAGGTCGGTAAATAAATTCTGTGCTAATGACTTGAGCTCGGTAGAATATGGGTAAAGTGTAATAATAGATCAATTTTAACTTGATTTTCGCGTGTTGGCTCAAAGATAGGAGATTAATTACCTGTTTCTTCAACAGTTATACGTTTGAGGACCCGTCTAGGAACCGTGTAGGACCCGTCCGTCTTCCTTTTTAAAATCTTTTTGGTACAAACCTCTAAAGAAAACATCGTGGATGAAGATACAATTAATGTTAGGTAGCTTCCTTTGTCTAATGTTCAATCAAGTCTGGTTATCACAGACAAAAACCTTATCCATAGTTGGCATACTAGTGATAGATGCTTACGCTTTTTGCAAGGAAAGAGAAGTGGGAAAATTACAATCATCACCATCATTAGCCTAAAACCGTCATGTGAAGACCTGTCCAGTGTACAGTCACGAGCACCAATATGTATACACTTTCCTAAATTTAAAAGAAATTTTCGCTCAAAATAACGATTGCAACTTGGAGAAAGGATCTTTTTCATAGAAATATGAGTTCCAGAATACTATGTTCGTCAACAACATGAAATTTTAATCAGAACAATAGGACAAAAACACTTTTAAAAGTTGTTAAATGTTTACATGTTGGTGCTCGTGACTGTACATGACTGAGCTCTACCGTGGGTCATGCCACGAAATTTGATGTTTTAGTTTCATTTGTGGTAGCTCGCAGAACAGATAACCGATGGGAAGGAAAGGATCTGGAGTGGTGATAGCCTATCGGAAGACATGCCTTTTGAAAACCGCAGGAATCCACTGTCTGCAAAAAAATAGGATCAATCGATGTGACTCTCAGAAATCAAATGACGATGATTTTATTCACATTGCCTTACTCATTAGATTTTTTTGTTCCATTACATTAACGAAAAACTGCAGTACCTACCTATATTTAAGAACAAAAATAGCCGTAGTATATAAACCGGGGACGTCAGACTGAGATCAAAGATAGCGTTGTGTGAGTTGGACATCGACCGACTTTGATAGATCTGTGACCTACATCAGGTTTACAACAAAAAACATATTTTCAACGTGAATGTTCTGCAACCGTAAGACAAAAAGTGGTAACTCAACAAATGCATGTCAAGAAAATAGGGAATAAGTAAGTGAAAAATGATCTCTTTTTTTAAGATAGGTGGCATATTTTTCTTGTTCTTTTTTTAAGTTTCCTGTAAAGAGACATTTATTTTGATTAAACCGTATGATGCGGGATGTCTCAAGCCGCCAGATGCAAAAAATACCGGATTTCAATTTTTTTGGGATACAGCTGTTTGGCTTACGAGGGCAGTGTTGGTCTGGTGGGTTTGTTACTAAAATATGCATCATTATAATATTATGGTGAAGTGCGTGTGCGCACGGGGATATTAAGGAAATTGAGGTTGATTATGTACCTACAGTTTTGCTCTTAAATAACCCAGATATCTAGGCTATTATTACCCTGAAATCAGTATACTATATTTTGATCGAAAATGGGCTAGGTACCTATATTTTTCCGTAGATCTTTCACGTAGTTTTTGAACCTAGTTTACTCAAAATTTTAAATTCGAGAAAGCTGTTTTTGGAAAATTAGCTTGGATATATTTTTTTAATAAAATTACTGTGACCATGACAATCGTTTTGATAAGGTAATTGGGAAAATGTATCTACCATATACCTATTTATTTCCTAGCTGTAGTTTTCTAAAAACAAAAGTACATAAACGTTCAGAATTAAATACCAATTGCAATAAATCTAAATATGTAATGAGATCAGTAAACAAATTATTATCATAACTACTATACAATATTTAGACAACGAATTGATTTGCGATGTAAATATCTTAGGTATAGTTTATACCGGCAACATTACACTAAACAGCTGTTCCGAACAAAATGAGCGTTTTGCAGATGATGAACACTGAAAATAGACATTCAACATAATTTTTCCCAAAACATAAAATAAGCTGGTACTTCTTCTAATGACTCGTCTTCAGATCCAGAGCTCTGTCGTAAAGCGATCTGATATTCGCGTACTTATTATCCAAACATCCTGTTATAATTTATGTTGTTTCAGTGCAACGGCGCATGAAACGCCCCAATATACCTAATTCTCACAATTTGGAGCACCGCGGCCCGATGTGCGCCCGCGCCGCCCATCGTTATGGCTCAAAGTGCGTTATTTATTTATTTTTATCAACAACCTGATCTTCCGCGCGTCTCACCTTAGTATCAATATAGACAGCGGTTTGAAGACACGACCACTTTACCGCGATTGACAACCCGGTCAATGCGTGTAACACTCCGCGCTCTCTCGAACCACATCAACCACATGGATTTCGGTTGCTACGACAAGGATTCGGGGGAAGTGGAGTGCTACCTCGAAATACGTAAATACATTTTCACTAAACGCTATCAACGGTGATTTATAGCTTTCTTATTGTTGTGGAACATCGCATTGTAATTGATATTTTTAGTTGGAATCAGTGTAGTTTTTGGGTCGTGTAAACAGCTGGACTCTTCTGACAGTAAGTTAGTCCGTGTGTCAGCGCAGTCCACGATTGTTAGTCGAGTAATACGCTGTTATTGCGAATTTATTGCTCCTCCCTCCGATATAACAATAACATAATAACACAGTAGGGTACGGTGAGCTCTCAAAATGCACACGGAGCTAAGAACGATAAGTACTAGGCGTGACAACGTACCCAGTCGTGAGTAAACACTGAACTTAGTGCGCTTGCCCACAATGTACCATCAATTTAATAAGCTCTAATTTTGAACATTTGAATATTTTAGATTGCGATACGGGTACTTCTTGCGCTATCACGATACAAATGCGTAAGTACCTTGACGTAAGAGTGAAGCTTGCAAGAAGGCTTAAAAAATAATTCGCGCTTTCGTCGCACTTATTAACCGATTTATTAGTCTATTGTCTTTTTGAAAATGCGTGTGTATATGTGATATTGAAGTTACGTGATAACGGAACATAGTGTTTTAGGTTTCAGTGATTTTTGTTATTTTTCGATTAATTCAGAAAATGTTTTGTGTGTGGCAGCGAATCCAGACTCGGTGGGATGTATAGAGCGATTTGCAACGTTTCTATCGTTTCTGCTCGTCGTCATCACCTTCCCGTTTTCGCTGTTCGAATGTTTCAAGGTATTTATTAATCTAATTAAAAAGCAACATCCTCTTTTTTTGATGCTTAGTGTCCAGCATCGGCTATTCTTTTAATAAATCAGTTCAAATTCATCAATCTTAACGAATGTGTAGAACTTTTTTTGGGGATTATTTACTCGACAACACCCGTTTGCGACTAAAATGTTTTGATTGATAATGTACTTAGATTTTCCTTAATATTTGAATACTTACCTACATCACTTTAATTGAAAAAATCAAAGTCAAATTGTCTTTTAACTTTTAACCGACGATTTTTTCTCTCTGACCTGAATAAATATGTGTATCAATTTATGTAACAAAATGGTATTTTTCTTATTTATTTTTTGTACTCTATCACAATGCTGTCCTATTTGACCCAAAGGTTGACAGGTAGAGAATGCCTTGTGGCATTAAGTCCGCCTATGTACCACTTTTGTACATGAAGTTTAAATAAATAAAAGCAAATCTTTTAAATGTATTTTAATTCCAACAAAACTTTTATATCTAACTTCCAGGTGGTTCAAGAGTTCGAACGAGCCGTCATATTCCGGCTCGGTCGGTTAAGAAAAGGAGGTGCAAGAGGACCCGGCCTGTTCTTCGTGCTTCCTTGCATTGATACTTATAGGAAAGTGGACTTGCGGACTGTCTCCTTTGACGTCCCTCCCCAAGAAGTAAGTAAATCATAAGCTTAATATTGTAAAAATCGGTAGTAACACTTGCCTTTGAGGTGACCTAGCGTAGTGAGGAGTTTCAATAGATTGAGAGGGTAGCTTATACCAGTTTTGTCACCACTGGCCAGAGGCCTGCTATACAGTATAGTGTGAGGGTTAGTTTAGGGCTTATTGACATTATAGTTTACATGTTGCATAAGATTGTGGCGATTGAGGCTTATTCAAAATCCCTCATCCCTTCTCCTAGCCATTTTCTGACTCCTGTGAGATATACGGAGATCTTGTTGATGAACTAAAAACGATACGAGAAAAATGTCCGCCTGCTGGTTTATTTTATGATCTTTCATAGTAATTTATCAATTGCTCTATTACCCTGGGCCTGAGCAAAGCGAATTTATGTAATAGCACTTAATTTAATCCTAGTCTATCATCAATTATGTAACTTCAATGGTCATTTTATGTTTTCCGCGTGTCTGAACGTCATAAGCAGAAGTAATGGCAACTTTACTATTGCAATTATGTTTCCATTCAAGATTAATGGCAAGTATTCTGTTTTCTACAGCGAATGTCTGGTCTTAGGATCGACATTCCATTCCTCTTAGTCTTTGAGTGGATTTATCTCTCGAAGTAGCTGTGGCTACTGTATCCTTAAAACCTCTGTAACGGGAGTTCGTGACTATGTTTTACCTTATTTTTAACCCCCGACGCAAAAAGAGGGGTGTTATAAGTTTAACCGCTATGTGTGTCTGTGTGTGTCTGTCTGTGGCACCTTGGCTCGAGTGAACTGATTTGGATGCCTTTTGTTTTATAATATACTAGCTGTGCCCCGCGGTTTCAGCCGCCGCTTCTGACTTGTTTTCTTTTTGCTCGGCTCCTGTTGGTTGTAGCGTAATGTTGTATGGCTTATAGCCTTCCTCGATAAATGCACTATCCAACACTAAAAGATTTTTTCAATTCGAACAGTAATTCCTGAGATTAGCGCGTTCAACCAAACAAACAAACTCTTCTGCTTTATAATATTATTATAGTACTAGCTGTTCCCCGCGACCTTCGCCCGCGTCAAGTTATTAAAAATACAATTTTCCCCGTTTTTGCAACATTTTTCATTGCTGCTACGCTCCTATTGGTCGTAGCGTGATGATATATAGCCTATAGCCTTCCTCGATAAATGGACTACCCAACACTGAAAGAATCATTCAAATCGGACCAGTAGTTCCAGAGATTAGCGCGTTCAAACAAACAAACAAACAAACACTGCAGCTTTATAATATTAGTATAGATATAGATTGCAACATGATTATTGTGGCTATTGGATGAGATTGTCAGGAGAGGGTTGTATTGGTAAAGATGTGTTAAATTGACTGTTGCATGAAATTGTATTGAAAAAAAACAAGTTGGCGGCGTAAGTTCTGAGTGTTCTGACTATGACCACACGCCACTAGAAATAATTATGGTCCATGCTGTACTACATTAGAATTAAAAATTCAATTCAATTCGTGGTTAAGCTCGTCATTGTTCCTATATAAGCTATTTTATTGCAATTTATATGTTTATTTATTTTTATTTTGTGTGCAATAAAGAATAAGAAAAAAATAATTTGTATTTTCTATTCTTTATTTACTGAAAGATTTCACATTTGTTCTTACAATAAAAATCTTGTTTACGTCTTCGTGTCTGAAACAATCAAATGTATTAAATCTCGGACATCTGGTCATAATATTTTGATATACATAGTCCATTACGTGTCTGGCACGCCCGATTCCTGCCACATGTTAAAAACTGCAAGTAAAATCCATAGCAAGTCCAGGAGTTACCGGTCACTGGCTTGTAGAATATAAATAAACAAGCCAATACCTACTTTAAATAAATATACCCACGCATTTATTTTGTACATACATCTTTCAGTAATATTTATGTAATTACCGCAGTTTAGTAGGAGTTTTTGTAATAAAAATGTCTTTTAACATTGATTGAGTGTTCGTGTGTGTGTGTGCTTGGAAACTACACAAGCAGTGAGGAAGTGTTTGCGAATTAGAGGTTTTAATCAGGTCTGTAAAGACGTCATTGGCATTTTACAACACCAGTCAAGTGTGCGTTCAAATCAAAATCATAATATTTTATTACACTTAGGCCTACATGGGCACTTTTAAAACGTCGAGAAAACGTGCATGGTTTGGGTTGGTCGTTTCGTATGGAGAAGAACCGGCAAGAAACTTCAAGGTTACCTGTAAAAAATCAATATCTGTAAAAAATTAGTTTCAATTTTTCTTTGCGCTATTAAAACTAATTATTTATCATTAACACTGAAAACGGAACAGAACGAAACCGGATATTTACCATGTTTACTAATCGTTTTGAACAGACAAATAGTAAACATGGTATATATCCCGTTTTCAGTTTTAATGATAGTGTTAGTGACCGTGTCAATTTAAAAAACTTTATTAGTTGTGATAAAGACATAATGCATCAACTCCTAATAATTTGGGAATAGAGCAGGATGAAATAATGAAGACGATAACCAAATTATCTCAGACAGAACATGGATGTATCCCAAAAGCAACCATGTATCACGCCCTTGTCTACAAATAGTGTCCGATCACTAGCTCGATTCCAGACAATTGGTTTACAAGAAACATTTGTTTTACATGTCGTAAAACTTTGATTGATAGTTTACAGCCACATCAATTAATCGTTAGCCAACTGAATGGCGGGAAACAACTGGGTTAACGGTTTTCAATACCAATGCCATACCAGATTCAGTTTTGTAGCAGCCACGTGGTACAATTATTTACGTTATTGTTGAAGCAAAATGTTAAACATGCGCTAGAAATATACGAGTCTGGTATTAGTTTTATATCTTGTTTTCGATGCCAATACAACTATCAATTTTGTTGATGAAATAAATTCGGAAGCACAAATGCATAGAACAGAAAAGATTAATTATGCTGAAAGCTGAAAAATCTGTCAGTTTATGACTATCGCAAAAACAAAGGTAAATGAAACACCGTGTCTACAAACATCCTGACTCGTGGTAAAAGTTATTAATCTACGATTATAGTTATAGTATTCGATCAAAGAAATGAACTTTGGCTTAGTAATCTCTTCTGACTGTTGTAACTAAAGTAGAAGCAGTTTGTTTGGACAGCCAAATAAATATCGGTTCCATTGGAACAGAACTAAGCAGTCATGAAAGCATACAGATCAGGAGCAGAACACAAACCTAACAACTCATCATGATAAATCAATAATTTCAGAATCAAACACAAGCCATCAATTGCACATCGATTCTGTAATAACTCAGGATCCTTAACTTTGTCGGTCTGGTTTATTTCAGTCGCCATCATAATTCTCACATGTTATGAAATTCTGCAATCAACATTGTTAGTTTTGCACTTAATATATCGAGTAAACTGACTTCCATGTGTAAGTTCTCATAATCATCGTTTATTTATAGCAGGCCGTTGAAGTCGCTCCAGTTATCGTTGTTCAAAAAAAATCTTGGGCCGTCCATCCATATGCATATTATAAATGCGAAAGTAACTTTGTCCGTCTGTCCGTGAACAGGCGCTGTCAGTAGGGACTGTTCATCTCTTAGCTGCCATGGTTTTTTTTTATTTTTGAACTGTATATGATCTTTTTACTCTGGACGCTCTAAGCTTGCACTTCTTTATACATCGTTCTCACATAAATGTGTAGTATCCACATGAATGATGTAACCAAGATTTTGTAACAATATTTTGATTGAAAAGAGTGTCCATGGAGTTTCTTGCCCATTCTTCTCCATAGAGATCTACGCCTTGGAATGGGCAACTACAGTACTTTCACAAGTTATTATGCCTTGTGTCTGTAACTGTAGCTTCGCTCTTTGTTTTTTTGTGACATTCAAAAGTACCTGTTATGGTCTAATTGAAATAAATGCTTTGAGTTTGAGTTTGTTATATTTTCACGCTTTAATGATTGAAAACATTTTAATGGAATTTAGTAGACCTGTGTTAGGACAAAAGATACTTTCTTATCCCACTACCGTGGGATAATTTTCGACCTCCACGCAGGCGAAGCGGCGGGCAAAAGCTAGTGTATGTTTAGTTGTATAGTTATGGTCAATATCATGAAAGATGCAAGGCAGTTTATATTAACATGTCCATTGTTCTGTCGAGAACAGACGGCCTCTTTGACCTGAATACGTTCTGTTTGCCGGACGAATTAACGACGATTAGACGATGTAATGATAGAATTAGAGCATGGAACATTCTACGTTAACGTGATAATAAGATATTGGTACATTCAGGTTTTTTCGATACTTTAGCTAAGTTTTTAAAATTAGTAGTGTGGAAATTGAGTGAACAAAATATATAATTGCTAGACCAGTTGTTGTCAAATTGACTTGAATCTTGAGTAACTAGTACCTAGTTTTTGTTACCTACACTTACTTTATCGTTCAGTAATCTACGCTTTGTCATGAAGAGTTTAAGAAGTAACATTAACCACTAGTATTTCGTCATGTCGATGATTCTTTTATTTAAGTTAAATGAACCAAATCGACCAGGAATCTGTCACATCAACAGCGTTAGCAATTGCTTTGGGCAAAAGCTTCAAAGATCGACATCGAGCAGCAGTGACGTGGGTCAGTAATCACACTTTGTGGCAATGGATTTCCGTCAGGGGACCAAGTTGGACCCGCAACGACCCACACGGTTTCGTTTTTTTTGCAGATTTCTAGGTGTTACATGACGAAGTTTTCTGTCTTTGTAGCCGGGACAAAGTCATGGAAATCTGTTGGTGTTGATCGTTTCGGACTGATCGTTGGTTAAAATATTAAATAAAATCAGTTTATTAGTATATATTATTTTGTACATAATGCTAGGTATACACGACTTCACGTTCCCATGTAATGTTCCCTGATAATGCCAAAAGAATACGCGCTCACGTGAGCGAAGCCGCGGGCACTCCTAGTATTAAATAAAATGGGAGCTATTAAACTGCCTTGAGCAGTTCTTCAAAATGCGCCATCTGCTTACTCGTATTTAACAATCGAATGCTGCAGTACAGTTACATACAAAAAATGCATAAGATTTATAACTGCCCTTACTCCGGAGAATACGCAGTATTTTATGAGAATCATTTTCAATTAACCATTTTGGATTAGTATTTATGTACACACAGCTACATTAAGTGGTTACCACCCCTCCAAAAGGCACGTGCGTTCAAATCCGTGATAGGCCCCAAGTTGGTTTTTGTATTTTGCAAAAACGTTATTATAATTTAATGCTTTGTTTTAGAGTACAAATAAGTTTAAGTTAGTTTTTTTTATAATCTGTTTTTAAAACTTATTGAGTTTTTTAATAAAACATTATTATTGCGTATAACGAGAAGCAAAATAGATTGATCATTCATCGAATTATAAAATACCTAACTGGCTTAGTTATGACGACCAATTCGAAAAATTGCACTCTTTTTGAAGTATTCTTTAGATTATTAGTAACGAATTCAATGTTGCGGCAGAGTAACGTTTTAAACCTTGAGGGGTTAGCACATACTGACGCTGTGTGTACATTCGTTTGGCTGTCTGTTTGTGGTAGTATTTAGGTATAATTAGATGTATCGTTAAATGTAGCACCCTAAAGCGATTCCAAGGCCTGCTTAGTGAATCGACTTAACTGTGTTCATAAACCAACGACTAATTAGTACGACCTTTATAATTGTTTATCTACCAAGATGTGTGTAGTAGAATCGGCTACTTACTCAATACCTAGGTACTTTATAATTAGAATCTGAACATCAAACTTGGCCAAGATTTTGTTTATTTCAAAAGCAATATCGGCAACTTTCAGTTGTCAATATAAATGACCCATTCTTGCCCCTAGGGCTTGTTTTATGTTTTTTTTTTTCAAACAAGTATTTGTTAATAAGAAAGCGTGATGGCTGAACTAAACAATATGTGTCCTTGTCGTATTATTAAAATTAATGTAATTCAATTCAATTCAATTATGTATTTTTTTTTAAATTGGCTTTCGTATGGGCGCATCTTGCCTGAAAAAAATGTAATATTTTTTATTTATTTTATTAAGCTTATCCGAATTTTTCTGTTTTACGTCTTATGTCACAGTATTTCCTTCGTTGTAATGTTTTAATAAAATTAATCAGCTGTGGCGTCGTGATGTCGCTTGGAGAGCGGTGTCTTCCCACGACATTTGAACTTGGCAAATGTCATCCCACAAGCTGCCTCATGCCTCACAGCTCTCAGTTACAATTACATCCTCTGAATCGAGTTGAACACGCTCATTTACATTTACTAATTTACCACAAGGTGCGTGTATGAGTTGTTGTCGATTTGCTTCTTGTTCATGAGTGAGAAATATTTATAACGTACTAAATACTGCAACAACTGGATTGAAGCGGTTTTCTGAAAAGAAAAATAATTTTAATCGCTTGAATTATTTTGTACTTGCAAATTATGTCACTTTGAAGCTTAGAGAAGTCCGGATATCCAAAAAAATGCCAAGTTCTTTGGCGTGGTGGTAAAATTTTCGAGCTCGCTACGCTCGCTCTAGCATCCTACTTACTGTCAAATCTAAAGCTTTAATGCATAATTCGATAAAATAGCTTATTTATCTATATGAATAGTTAAAATAAAACGTAATTTATCAGATGTGCTAAAAAAAATTGAGCTCGCTGTTTTTGTTAATTTCCCGAACGGCAAACCTTATACACTAGGTATTAGCTATATTAGCAATTGAACATGACAAACCCACATACATACGAACAAATTATCATCATCATCATCATCATTCTCTTGCCCTTCTTATCCCAATTCATCAGGGATCAGCGCAGAATGTCTTCGTCTTCCATACCTCTGTAACTCTTAATTACTCGTCATCTCATCAGAAACCTCCTTTCTTGTATGAAATTTTATTGTGTATAAAAAAGATTTTACTTTGAAAAATAAACTTATAGAATTTTTTTAAATAATTAAATAAAATGCTTTGTATTTTGACTCTTTCCTACGTTTCTTGACTAATTATGAAATTAGAGGGGGCGGCCAAAATTACATTCGGCCTCGGGCGGCAAAATCCCACGCTACGCCACTGGTCACCAGATGTCACTTACTAACCATGCATTGTCATCAAAACAAAACATGAATGCAAAGCTCAAATGGAAACCGGGAAGTGGGTCAAATTTAACTTCTCAGATTTCTTTAGTACAGGTGAAGTTATTAAGAGCGTGTTACAAATTAACCCACGAACTTAAATAAACATTTTAACACAATGTTTCAGGTTTTGACGAGGGATTCGGTAACAGTTGCTGTGGACGCTGTGGTCTACTACCGGATCAAGGAACCCCTGAATGCCGTTGTTCGAGTGGCTGATTATAGGTATCATATTTTTTTAGTCTTTAAAGGAATCTGCGGGCTCCGAGCATACCAAAGGCAGTTGAATCAGAACCAAGAATGTATCAAAAGTAACAAACATGTCGTAATACGCTATTCATTTGTCTCCTAAGAAATAGAGAGGGCATCTTAATAACCTATGGCTCACTTCAAAAGGCAAATTTATTTTCCAGCGCATCAACGCGTCTTCTGGCTGCAACAACCCTCCGGAATGTCCTCGGCATGCGAGACTTGGCACAACTACTGTCAGACAGAGAAGCAATAAGCCACATGATGCAAGCCAGCCTTGACGAAGCCACGGATCCTTGGGGAGTTGAAGTGGAGAGGGTCGAAATGTAAGCCAGTATTTGAATACCTTACAAACGAATCAAGAAAAGTCATATGTATTTCTCCTTTAAAAGAGAATGTGAATATACCTGTAGCTCATACACGTTTCCCATTAATTTAATTACTCGATTTCCATCTGTCAGTCCTGAATACTATCCCGACTCCTCAAATTCAATAATTCTCTTTTCAAGAAGGATTACATATGTCTCAAATACTGACTTCTATTTCCAGTCTCTCCATTTTATCTTCCCAAGGAGCTATTCTCAGTAAAAGCCCGAGGGCGAAATTTGTTTTTGCCTTTTAATAGAACTAAAGTTACTGAGAAATTATACGACTATCGAGTTAAGGTTTGCCTTTCCAAAGTCACGGACTGAACGGTAATGTATTGTACCTTATATCTAGAAGTAGACTAGGTCGGACCCCTAAAGCTAATGAGAAGTTGAAGGCTTGTATCTTTTAAACATTTATACCATTTGAATGCTTCCAGGAAGGACGTGAGACTGCCAGTGCAGTTGCAAAGAGCTATGGCTGCAGAAGCTGAGGCTGATCGTGAAGCTCGAGCCAAGATCATTGCAGCAGAAGGAGAAATAAAAGCGTCTAAAGCATTGAAGGAGGCTTCGCTTGTTATGATTGATAACCCTATGGCACTACAGGTAAAAAATAATAAGTGTGTCATGGTTGTCTTAGCGCTAGAATGACACAGTCAGGAGAAAGGAGGATGCTCTTGGTAAACATTTATGAAATTGTCTGTGAAAAATGAAATGAAACAATCAGATGGCGTTCTTTCAGAGTCTGGCCACGTGCCAGAACCATGACGTATTCTGATAGTTAGACCATGGTCTTTTCCAATCAAAGACCAAAAGACGCAACATTAACCGGTCCTATACTCTCGAAATTTAATGAATTTTAGCTTTCTCCTGTACCCATAACGCCTTCTCATGCATTTCCCTATGAACCGTCAAAGTCCTCGGTTTTATCAGTAGTTCTTTAAGAAACCATTTCTATCTGTTTCAGTTGCGATACCTCCAGTCACTCAGTTCAATATCAGCAGAAAAGAACTCTACAATAATTTTTCCGTTTCCTATGGATTTCCTGAAATCTTTCATGGGAGGACCAGGACCAAGCTCACACCACCAAGTCAATTTATAAATGTATTTACCGACACTGAACAAATAATCTCTAGTCAAATAAAAATTATAATGAAATTAATTTTTTTTTTCTTTCATTCCTTTCCTAAATTGAACGCATCTTTTCAAGAAGTAAACAGAATTTGATTGACGTTACTTGTCATTATTCCGTTGATTGTTCGTGTTTATTTTCGAGTGAAATTTTAGTGTATTTAATTCATTTGCTTTTCATTTGGTTTTTAGAATATACGGCCTAGTATGTCTATAAAGGAAGGAAAGACAAAAATAGATATTACAAGTACATAACATTAAATAGTTGTAATTATTTTAATACCTTGTGATTCTTAAAGGTTCGCGCACATTATGTCGGGCCGCAGCGGGGCAGAGCGGGCCGCAGCACAACCCAATATGCTTACTTAGAAGATTAGTGACAGGCTGCGCCCCGGCATAGTGTGCGATAGTTCATATTAAATACATATGACGCGATTTGAGCGGATTTTTGCGCTGCGACCCGAGCCGCTGCGACCCGACCCGCTGCGACCCGACATAATGTGCGCGAAACTTAAACCTACATGATAAAAATACATGATAGTCACTCTGGTTTTAACAGATGCGGGCCAATTACCTACATGGTTCTGCAATACGGGCATCCCTAACTGTAGTTTGTGTAGATATAGCTAATACAATCTAACACCCCGCTTCTAAATTGGGAGTTAGAAGTCGGATAAGTTCTCAACTCCGAATTGCCAATTTCAGAAGCCGGGCTTTATTCATAATATAGCTTCAAATTATTATTTCAGAATACTCCGAAGAATCAAAAAAAGAAAAGTTATTTCGGATTATAGCTTTAATAGTTATAATCTTGTTTCCACTAGTGCTAGTAGTGTGCTTTCGGGTAAGACTTGTTGTTTATTACTTCCAAATACTGTCTCGTTGGTCTAGAAGTGGCAAGCGCTACTGCTGAGCATGAGGTCCTGGGTTCGATTGCCAGGTCCGGCGCAATGTTACTGGGTTTTTCCTTCCGAAATTTCTCAGTAGCAGCCACACAGTCTGGATTTGTGCCCGGTTACTCTGGCAATAGGCTCGCCCCCTAATTATATGGGTCTTGAACTTATCTAGCAAAAATGGTTGTGTGTGTAATGTTAGGTACACATCTATGTAACCCTTCGGGCTTTTTATGCGTGATTTTATGTGTTACATATTATTTTAGGTGGTAAAACAATACAAACGAGCAGTTGTTTTGCGCTTCGGCAGAGTTCGGAAAGATTCGCCGGCTGGACCGGGAATAATATGGGTGATACCATGCACCGATGACGTTCAAATGATTGACCTTCGAACTCAATCCTTTAATCTGTCACCCCAAGAAGTAAAATCTTGTTTATATTGTAAATTAAGAAAAGAATTGCCTGGTGCCTTAGTTTTGATTAGCGTTTTAGCGTTTGTATGTTTAGTTCAGGGCCTGTACAATCACCTTGCAAATCTTTCTCTCTCTCTCTTACACACGCTGTAGTAAGATTAAAATAATACTGCCTTATGATGTGGCACCCAGTTGTTTTGTAGAACAGTAATACAAAGGGTGTAAAAAGACCCTTAACGAAGCCAAAAGGTGCTTGTTTACCCCGTCATTGCGATATTTTTTTTATTCTGGACCATACCTGGGAATCTTCTATTTACGGAGATATTGGAGTCAAAGTCCCAACTTTTTCCCAAGTATTTTTTTTAGTACTAGTTCCATCAGCACAATGTTTTGTGTGCGTTACATTGAGATTTACCGTAAAATGTGATTTTTCATTCCAAGAAAAAAGTCGTTTCCCAGCAATAATTTTTCCGTAGGGTTACTTAGTTTGATGTACAGAATGCTTGGTTGACGGCTTCGTGAAGGGTCCGCTTACACCCTGTATTATTCATAAGAGTGTTTAACGGTACACTCGAAAAAAAAGCAAATACCCTTCGTTTCAGATTATAACAAAAGATTCAGTAACCGTGACGGTGGATGCAGTTGTCTACTTCCATATAGAGAAACCACTTGCATGTCTATTGAACATTCAGAACAACAAGTAAACTATTAAAAAAAATACTTCAATCAGAAATCTGAACGATATGAAACCAATATTTAGTCATTTTATTCCTACGTTTCCTACGAACATGTCTGCCGCATGTCGAACGGATCGTGGACCAAATGAACCACAATGTGGCCCGGAAAACTTACAGCACTATTGCGGCAGCGGCCAAGTGAAGATGGCAGGACGAACTTGTCTCCTACAGACAACATTGGTCCATACTAGCTCAAAGCAGAGACAGGATCGGAAAGAAAAAAGAAGAGGCCTTCGCCCTAACAGTGAAAGTGGGACGACATATGCTTTAAATAAAAAATTACACCGTTTCTCATTTGCAGATTCGGTACAGAATTAATAACGATAGCTACGATAAGGAATCTTCTCGGAGGACACACGCTGTTTACACTGTTAACAAGCCGGGAATCAATCAGTTTTAGTTGCAGGACGGAAATAGACAAGACCACAGTTAAATGGGGAGTTGTCATAGAACGAGTTGAAATGTATCTTTCTTCTTCCTACACAGATTTATCACCGTTTACTGTAGTCACATTTTTTTTAATACAGCATGTACCAGATGTGTGATCTTATTAAGGGTGTGGTGCAGACTATCAAACTGAACAACTTTCTTCATGGGACCAAAATCGTAATCGCGTCAAAATTATCAGTTGACCGTTAAGTATGTCATCATGACCGTGACCACACATTTCTTGTGCATGCTTTGTATTTTTGTAGCTGAAATTGCTTTACCACTAGCTTTTACGATAGTTTCCTCGATCCTGCATATGTATTGAAATCATTTATTTTGATGCATTTTAAATATACTTATAAGATCAGTTTCTATGATATCATTCCAGAAAAGATGTATTTTTACCTTTTGAGCTCCAAAAAGCTATGGCAGCTGAAGCTGAGGGTACCCGTATCGCTAAAGCTATAGTGATTGAAGCAGAAAGTGAAATTCAAGCCGCTGAAAACCTTAAAGTAGCTTCTCAAATAATGATGGAAGATCCAAATATTATGCGCGTAAATAATATTTATGTTCAAGAATTATTGACGTTATATTTTAGCTGGAAGAAGCCATACCTGACGCAAGGTGTAACAGTTCGCTGTTGCCTATTTTTAAAAACAAGGGTGATGTGCTGGAGTGCAACAATTATAGAGGAATAAAGCTAATGTCACATAGTATGAAAGTTTGGAAGAAAGTTATTGAAAGGCGACTGTGAGAAGAGAGCAAAATTTCACAGAACTAATAGACGGATGCCCTTTTCGCTATACGCTAGCTGTGCGAGAAGTATAGTGGTGCACATAAAAACTTGCACATGGTGTTCGTCGGCCTCGAAAAGGCATATGACCGGGTACTCCGTGAGGTTCCGTGGCCCACCACGAAAGGAGAAAGGTGCCTCTTAAGGAGAAAGGTGTGCCTATGAAGTATGTGCCCTTGATCCGTGAAATGTACAGTCAGTGCAGTACGCAAGTACGGTCTACAGCAGGCACGGTTAACAGCTGCAATGTGGCTGTTGGCTTGCATCAAGGGTCGACTCCGAGCCTTTACCTCTTCCTGGGAATAATGGACGCTCACATGTCGGAGATCCAGGAAGAGGCGTCCGTATGCTGTTTACCGATGACATTGTACTGAGTGGCTAAGAGGTCCAGAGGAGATTGGAGGTGTGCTGGCAAAGACTGGAGAATGTTGGCCTGAAATTGAGTAGAACCAAAACTGAATACTTATTTTGCAATTTCGGCGGTCTCTACAGTCCAGTGACTATAACGCTTGCTGGAACACCCATACCGATCTGCTCCGACTTCCGGTACCTCGGGTCGCTTGTCCAAGGAGATGGCGAAGTAGACCAGACCGTAACGCACCGCATCAACTCACGATGGATGAAATGGCGACAGGTCACTGGAACAACTTGCGACCCACGGTTGCCCTTCAAGTTAAAGGGGAAAATATACAAGTCCGTGATTAGACCTGTCATATTATATGGATCAGAATGCTGGGCTGTGAAGAAGATGGATGTTACAGAAAAATTTAAAGGAATTCGTTTGTCTTGGTATAGACATGTAATGAAGAGGGATGAAACGTATGTGACTAAAAGAGTGATGGACATGTATGTTGATGGATAGAGAGGGAGAGGAAGGCCAAAGAAAAGATGCATGGGTTGTGTGAAGACTGATATGAAAGAGAAAGTAGTAAATGATGCCGTGACGTGTGACAGGGGAGAATGGAAGAAGAAAACGTGTTGCGCCGACCCCAAATAGAATGGGGCAAGGGCAGGAAGATGATTATTTATAGAAGTTATTTTTAAAGGTATTATATTTATGACGTGAAAGGACGCAATAACTTAAGATTATTATTTAGTAGTAAAGCAAAATTTGCTTGAAATATCCCCTAAGCAGTAAGGGTAATAAAGTTCGTTGGGTCGACGTAATATATATTTTACCTACGTACTTCATTATTTTCGTGCCAATAATACAACAATTCTGTTTGATCAGTATATCGCGACCCAGATAGCTCACTCTAGAAGATTCTCCAGGGTGATATGCTTGACAGGCAGGAAAAAAATTGCCATATAATACTAATTATAATATAATATTTTCATATAGTATATCGTGGGGGGCTCTTTTTTTCTTTTTTTTTCGGATGGGAAGTCATCAAACTACCCCTCCCGCTCTGGACGGAGTGGAAGGGAATGTCAGACTCGTACTGACCTAAAACCCATCCATGTTCCTTCTTTGCCCTTTGTGTTCCAGGGCCGCGTTATCTCTTTCGAACAGTCTTGCATCGGCTCCCCGGCAGGCATCGGCTTTTGCGGACCCCTTTCTGTTTGCAGATATCTCTTTGAGGCGCGCGAGGAACACGAATGCGCCGCGGCGGCTGGGACGTGAGATCCTTTCCCTCTCACGTCCCGTCACCTCCTTCGCTAGCGTGACTGCTTCGCTGAAGGAGGTGACGGCTTCCCATTCCGACTCGCTCCGGACCGTGGCTTGAACCAGGGCCGAACGCGAGACGTCGCCGCCAATGGGGGGCACACTCAAAGCGAGATCCAAGTCGATGTTATCCGATTTGGTCAGATTGGATAAGCAGCAGTAAATTTAAGACCAATATAGTTTACAGATACATATATTGACAGTATTCATTAAATGTCCTTGAATTTCAGCTCAGATATCTGCAAACAATGACACATATAGCTGCGAATCGGCCTACGACAATACTTTTTCCACTCCCAATTGAAGTTCCCGGATCAAAAATAGTAAGTGGGCAGACACGAGTCAGTACAGTAGGCAGACACGAATCAGTCCAATAGGCAGCTCAGAAGATGTACTAGACTAGGTTTCATTTGAGGTTTTAATGGATTCTCTATGAACGTAAAGCATTTTTTTTAATAAGACATTTCTCTTTCTATATCCGTGGTGTGGTGTTTGCATGTTTTTTTTTGGCGCTAGAATGTTTTGTCAGTAGACCACTGTTGTTGTTTTTTTTGTGAAATTTTCTGTGGAAATTTATTGTCAAAACAAAAATGTTCTCGCGTCAAAGTTTTGGTATGAGTACTCTTTGACTTAAACCCTGAGTTTCATCCTATTCGGCTAAACTAATACAAATTAATTTCAGATAATGTAACATGTCTGTTCCAACTAATATTTCGAAATCAAACATCTCGGTCTCAAAAAATCAAGAACCTGAAAATAAAGACAGAGATAGAAAAGATGATTCTATCATGTCCCAGTACATACCACCTTCTAGAATATACCAGGGCTTCAATTTAGATCAAACTGATCAAACCATAGGTATGTACAACACAAACCGTGGAATAGTATTTATTTTAGCACGAGTTTAAATGGCTTTACGAGTAGGGGAAGACCGAAGAAACGATATATGGATGGATAGTGATGGCTAGATTAGCGTTTCGAGGTAAGGTGCAAAGTACTTCACTCTCCACGGAAAAAGAAGGATCCTCCGAGTCACCGGATGTTATGTCTGGAGGGTGGTGACCTACTGCCCGGTTGTTGGTCGGGTTTTCCCATACATATAATGTTAATCGCACGAATAACCGTAATATAGCGATGTAGGAGGTGCTACTTTAGTCCGTATGTGGCGGTATAGGTTTCGCCACAAGGATTTGAAAGCAAATTTTATGACACCCATGGAGATTGCTCATTCTTGTCCGGGCATCATAATGACGGCTATACACATCATATCTAAGGCTGCTTGCGTAAAGATGTAGGTTCCCAGAATGGACAAGTCGGAGCGGACTAGTACTGACTGTTATGTTGGGAGACCGGGACACAGCATTCAAAAACGGTGGCTGAGCAAAGACTGGTTTAATGTGCTTCGTTCACATCTATTTCTCCTGGCTACCTTCATCATCACCTAGCCTTTTCCCAACTATACTGGGGTTGGCTTCCAGTCTTAACCGGATGCAGCTGAATACCAGTATTTTACATGGAGCGACTGCCTATCAGACCTCCACAAACCAGTTAGTACTGGGTAATACGATATCCCTTGGTAAGACTGGTTGTCAGACTTTTTGGGGCACTGACTACCTAACGACCGTCAAAGATCTACAAATGCCACCCGGGACCAACGGCCTACCTTCACATGCGTTATTATAATATTGAGCAACCATTCATAGTAATTTACTTATACCTACACCGACTGGTGCGCTAGGGTCCCAGACCTCCTGCATCAGCATAGCATTATCAGCCTATAATGTTCCTACGGCTAGGACACTGGCCGCCTACTTATGAGAGGGAATGGACTGTAATCCACCACAAGGGCCAAGTGCTAGTTGGTAAATCAAATGTGACATGCCTTCGAATTTTTGGTTCTAGGACATACCGATGATTTCCTGCACCGTTTTGAGAGCAGTGGATATTAAATAAAAAAATACACAAAGTAATGCGCCTGCCTGGGTCCGAGCCTTGTAAGTTGGAGCTGTCACCACTGAGCCACCTCTGCTCTGTTTCACTTTTTGTTTGCACTCGCACATAAAAAAAGTCTCCAGATCATTCACGACCCGTAAAAGTATGCAACCAATATTTTCGCTTGCCTAATATTTTTTCTTTACAGATATTGATACGTTTATAGAAAAATGCCTAGTGTACCTGTCGTACCTTATTGTTATTGTGACGTTTCCGCTTTCTTTGTTCGTAATCTTCGTGGTAACTATAAAATTAAGATTATTGTACTTTTGCTCTTCTTTACAGGGTGGGTAAAAAATCGTGGATCAAATAAAACAGGACGATAGTTGGGGTTATTTTCAGTAAAAAATATCTCTGTGGCAGAGCGCTAACTTGGTCTCCTTAAAAGTTATGATTATTTCAGTGTTTTTAAGAAAATACCGAAATTATCATTAACACTGGAACCGGGATATTTGCCATGTTTACTGTTTGTTTTGAGTTCAACATTACTGTAAAAAAAATGTACTATCAAAAATTACCCCCAACTATCGCCCTGTTTCGTTTCATCCACGATTTTTTACCCACCCTGTATAGATACTCTCTTTCATTGCACCAAGCAACAAAAAACAATGGTGAACGATGTAACAAATTTACATAATAAGAATCACATGTTTTAAAGACATAGGTACCCCATTCATCCCCATCTGTGGACCCTACCTAACCTACAGTGCTCTAAACTTGGTCCATGGTGGAGTCACGGTCAGCAATAAATCTGCTAGATTGAATTTGAAACAGTACACGTCTATAAATTTAATCAGGATTTGGGACAACTGTCCCGTAGTGAGTGCCAGAAGACGGGCGTGGTCGCCGAGGAAGGCCCAGGAAATGTTGGCGATCACATGGCGATGGTGATCACTTGGAGGCGGTTGTGAAAGATTTACAGGAGAAAACCTCACAAAAGCAATAGTGGAAGGTTATAGGGGAGACCTTTGCCCAACAGAGGGGCAACATAAGTTGAATTTTATCACGGCGCAAATAATTATATTCCCTGCATCAGTAGTTGCCGCCTTTGTAGACTTGTATCTACCAACGATCAAGACATTAACAAATCGAAAATACTTTAGTTTACGATTGATATTTGTATCTAACTAAACAGGTCGTGAGACAGTTTGAACGAGCTGTAATTTTAAGGAATGGGAAATTACGGAGATCCAAACCCTATGGACCAGGCCTCGTCCAATGCTTGCCATGCGTTGATACCTTAAAGTTCACTGACCTAAGGATCATTTGTTATGAAGTACCAGCACAAGAGGTAACGAATATCACATAACATCATGCCCATAATCCCCTAAGAGATTAAGCAGAGGGTGATTAGAAACGGAGGGGTGAATCGAGACAAAACTCTGAGAGGGATTTTATGGTTGAATTAATATGACTAACAATAAGTAATCTATTTTGTTTGCTTAATTTTACTTTATTATTTAGAGACCTTTTTGGCAACACACCATATTAATTCAACGTTAAAAATCCCTCTCAAAGTTTTGTTTCGATTTATCCCTGCGTTTCTAATCACCCCGTTTTACCGGTATTTACATTAAACATATTATATAACTCAACAGGCTTTAACAAAAGATGCTTTGACTGTGGCCGTGGATGCAGTTGTGTTCTACAAAATTTACGATCCACTTTGGGCGATTGTCAATATTGCTGATTATAAGTAAGAAAAAAGACTTTTAAAGTATTGATTTATTGTAGATCAACAGCTGGTTGCTGCATTTTCTAAGCGTATCAAATCTCTCTCCCGTTGACCGTAAAGTTTCTAAAAAAATCTTACTAACTGCATCTCTAGTCGTGGTAGTAGTAGTGGTAGCTAGTTCTTCGGAACTTTTTACTAGCCTATATAGACCTTGTTCTTCAAAATAAAAGCTATTATGATTACTAATAAAATTTTCTGTTCTCACAGAGTTGCCACGCAATACTTAGCAGCTACAACACTCCGGAATGCTCTAGGAACGCGAAAACTATCAGATATCCTCTGTAACCGACCCGGAGTAAGCAATCAGGTCTTTGAAAATATGAGAAAATTGACCTTGAACTGGGGAGTGAAAATCGTGGGATTTGAGGTGTAAGTAGACTGACTGACTGATCATGTTACAGAATCTTGCAATGACAGCGTGGGATTTATTCAGAAATTATTTCGTCAAAATGTAAGAGTGCCAAAAAAAAAACTCGAATACCAGAACAATCACATAATGGGTTCTATGGATGGAAACGACGATGTAAACCCGTAATCTAAAGAAAAGCGTATCGGACCTTCAACCAAACAGTCTGTTTACTAAGTTTTCTTATTTACAGTAAGAACATAGCTCTGCCAATTCAACTGCAAAAAGCAATGGCTACAGAAGCTGAGTCATGTCGAATGGCGAATGCTAAAATAATTGTAGCCAAAGCGGAAATAGAATCTACTAGAAATCTCCAGAAAGCTACTAAAATACTTATGGAAAACCCATATTGCATGCAGGTTGGTAACATTGTATTTACTATACATCCATAGGGACTTCTATATTCAAGGTTGACTGGTAGAGAATGCCTTGTGGCATTAAGTCCGCCTATGTACCACTTTTGTACATGAAGTTTAAATAAATAAATAAATATATTCGAACTCCTTCTTTTTTCGGTGAGGGCGCCGTGCCACTCCTCAAAGAGGGAACGTAACGCCAATATTGTGGCGTGCCCTATAATCGAACCCTTTAATTAAGTCTACTGCATAAGGAGACTGCTTTTCTGACATATTGCCATCGCAAGCGACAAGTCACTTATCGAACTCTGTTTGGATGTATTTTGAAATTGCCACCAGTCGCCGAAGACTGAAGTAGCAGCGCACCTAGCCTTACAAAGGTCTTCGGACATTACAGTCTCGACGCCGAATCCACTTCGACTCGACTCACAGTAGGTGTACCTTAGGGCAGCATTTTCAACATGGCCACAAGTGTACAACGCGTGGGCACTTCTTTCGAGCAAGTGTGGAAAGGTCGGAGGGAAATCGTCGTCGGGGTCTGTGTAATGCGCGAAGACCATAAAATGTTAACCAAATTTTTTACGTTTAAACATCTCATAACATTACACTTCTTTAATAAATATTATCTGTAAATCCTAATCGATGTATGAAACTCTTCAGCTAAGATACTTGCAAGCACTACAAATGATCGCAGGAAGCCGGACCCACACCGTCATAACGCCATTCTCAACGGAAACATTGCAAAAATTTATCAAGTGAATATGTAACCGAAAACTTTCACAAAAGTCGGACCTGTGATTAGTTACTGTTAACATAAAATGTGTATGGATGTGTAAATTATATGACAAGTAATTGTATCATTCCTTTTTATTTAACAAAAAGAACTAATAAATAATTAACAAAAAGTTCAACATCACTAAACTAAAACAACGTAACAGGACTAGTATTCTCTAGAGTCGTCTTCTTGCTTTGCATGACCGTAATGTACTGGTTTCTGTTGCTGACCGCCCGCTTTTTTATGAACTGTAGCCTGAAAGTGTGGAAAAAAAATTACGTAATACCATTTCTTTTACATCAGTGCAACTACAGCATTATGTATCAGAAAAGTGTGGTCATATTTAAGGGTGTGATTCAGAGCAACAACTTTGCCCTTGGAACTAATATCGTAATCGCGAAAAAAATATCAGCTGTCATTACTGTCACCTTCCTGATACTTGCTGTATAACTATTATTAACACACATGAAATAAAATTACCTGGAAACCATTCTTGGGGTCGGCAGTGTATCTCACAAGACGGATGGAGCCATCAGGTTCGACCAACGAGTATTCACCCTGGACTACGTCACCATCGCGGTGTTCTTTATGGTTCTGAAGATTACCGGTGTGAGGGTCTTCTACGCCGTATGAGTAAGAGTAGTCAGGTTTGGCCTAGAATAATATAGCAGCAGTTTAAGTGTTGTGATCCTATCAATAAAGAGGTAGGCCACGCATAACACTCAGCTGTAATTAAAAATAGATAAAACCTTATTAGCCTTACCACATAGTCAACAGTCTTTAAATGCGCGTATTTAGCGGTGTCCGGGTGAATTTGGCCTGTTTTGTGATCGTAGCCGTAATCTGCGTGTTGCTGGGCCGGGAGCCCTTCGGCTGCTGGCACCTGGACTTCCACAATCTGACCACTTACAGGTCCACTGAAGCGGCTATATGAGTACCCTCCAGGTTTTCCTGACAACACCACTGTTGCTAACGCTACCGGTATGAGGAACTGGAACAAGAAAAAATTGTATCAACCTACCTACATGCATCGGGAATCCACTCAAGAGATATGCAGCACAACTATATATTAAAGCATGGAAAAGGCAGCTACTTTCGGCCTAAGGGTCTCATGGTTCGATTTGGCTTGGCACTTTCAGAAAATTTGCAGTGTAATCGCATCTTATTGTTCGTGTGAAAATATTTCCGCGGTGCGTCACATCATCGTTTTTTTTTTAATTTGGTATTTTGCTCTTAATTTTATTCGACCTGCTGTATTGATATTTTTGCTTTTGTAAAAATATTAACCATAACCGTGAACAAAGCTACGTCGCAAAGCTAATCTATAAATTACCCTTTGAATTTTGCATACTGTGATAAATGCTGGATCGTGGGAGCTAATTTCCTTTTATTTATATTATTGACAACACTAACAGTCTGTTGGTGACAAAAAACCGCGGCCTTCACGGTCAGTTGCTGTTAACTCCTTACTCAATAGCGACAATGAAAAATAATCGACCACGAAGAAAGTGAGACCACGGTTTTTTTCCGCTAACTCAACGAGACTAATTTGTTTGTTGTTTGATTGTTACTTTAATAAAAAATAGGATCCGGTGATTTGTGTTAGAAATAAAAGTAGGTGGGTGTCACATGGACCTACATATTTAAGAATGATTTTGGCCAATTTAATCAACGGTTTTTTGTAGGTAAATACATACTTAAATACTTCTCATGAACTACTAGAATTTCACTTCGACTTTGACATGAAACCTTGTGCTAAGCTCTGTAGGAATGTCAGCGCTGTTGATTCTACTACCCTCGCAGACATCCTCGTATAGAAACCATTGATCTTTATAATGCGAATCTATATTCTTCACCAGGAACTATTTGTTAATTTCATTATTAAAATTACAATTTGATTTCGGTGTTTGGAAAAACCTGGAACTCGTTCAGTTTAAGGCACTCCACGTTACCAGGACTCATGGAACCGAATTGCAGAAATTATCTCCGTAGGAAACATTTGTTTTTAGTATCATTATAATGACTGTTTTGTTATAAAAGATTTCTTAAACTTCATTGTGAAGTTTTGTTTTGTGGAAATAATTTTCATGGGTTCAATTACTAACTAACAGGTCACTCTCAATAACAATCATACCTACTTTAATGATCAATTAAGTTAATTTTATAGATAACTTTATATGACTGATAATTGAATGTTAATGAATAAAAAAAATGTACCTTGTATATGAAAGCCATTATTCTGGATGTGATGTCGTGGTGGTCTCCCAATGATCCCAGCTGAACTGATGGCTGTACCACAAGTGTTGTGGTTTTATACCAGCTGTCACCTCGGCACGAATGAAGTGCAATCGTGAACTTGTACACTTCGGTTGCAGCAAACTATGAATCAATAATTTTCAATATTCGGCACTGGGTACGCAGCCAAACGTTACAATGAAGTTGCGTAGATTTGTTTCAACGACCAATTGTTTGTTTATAATGACGACCTTGGGTGTTTTTTTTTGTTATTTACTATAATATGGTCATTGGTACTATGACCCCTACTTAGCTGGGCCAACCTATTACTTGCTTTGCTGAATAGACATGATATTGGTATAAAAGGTGTAAATAGACCCTTAACGAAACTGAAAAGCAACATACCTGGGAACCTCACTACTTTCTTCTGGACCATACCTGGGAACCTTTTAGTTACGGAGATATTGGTGTTCAGAGTTCCAACACTTTTTTCACAAGTTTTTTTTAATACTATTTTTAAGGTTATAACTTTAAATACCTCCACGAACCCCGATGCACTATTCAATGCATCCATCAGCACTATGTTTTGAGTGTTTTACGTTTCACCGTAAAACGTGATTTTTCACCCCAAAAAAAAAGTCGTTTCCCAGCAATAACTTTTGCGTAGGGTTACTTAGTTTGATGTGCAGAATGCTTGGTTGAAGGCTTCGTGAAGGGTCCGTTTACACCCTGTAGTATATCGCTTAGGAGTGCCAGGATCACAGAGAGGGATTTTAAGCCAGGAATAAAAAATAAGTAGGCTCAGGTCATGTCCGCGCCGTACTGGTGAACTGGTCCACACATAAGTAGATGATAGGTACAGCGCGCATTATGCTATGTTCACAGCTGTAACCAAATCTTCTTACCTAGCGAGGATTTTCCTAATCTATTCATAGGCGGAGTTAGTCTAGCATTTATGTCCGTAAGGATTGAGGAGCCACTTTTCGTATCTTAATGAAATTAATATACTTATTTAGTAGTAAGTTTAAAAATATTGTAGGATCAATCCTCGAATTTGTAGTATAATAGTTCAATAGTTACATGAACATAAAGGTGGCTCCTCAATCCAAATGTTTGGATTGAGGAGCCACGTGGAACACGGAACTTCATGGATTAACACTTATCATAATTTGGTATCATTTTGTAGCATTTGAGATTAGTTAATGGACAAAATCTGAGTTCTGTAGTACTAAAATTTAAAAAGTTACCGTACATTATATGTGGCTCCTCAGACCATACATATGACTCGTCATTTTTCCAAGAAGCAGTTGTTCAATTAAAGCGCAATTTCATCATCATTAAGTAGTAAGTTTATTAGTTTTGTAGGACAAGAAACAGCCATTAAAAATGAGGGAATTGGGAGATATGAAACATTTTAACTGGCTCCTCAATCCTGACGTTACTGTATTGAGAAGATACTCGAGTTACCTCAGATCACAACGGAATAAAAGAAACAAAGACACTAACACATAGTATAAATGTCTACTAAATATTTATGCACAGATCAACATTGTATGTATTCGATATCTGAAAAACAAATAACTTTTCGATATTGCTTAAGACTTCGCTGTTAAGGGTGACCATGTTATATGAATGAAACCAGGATAACTAGATTTTGCTTTTTTTTTACAAATCTACAATATACCTCCGGCAGGGGGGGGGAAGTGGGGGTGCAACTTCCCCTCCACCCCCTCCCACTTCCCACACCTCCCAATTCGGAGGACGCGATTCTAAACCTTACCCCTTGTTTGCGCACATATTTACTTAAATTTTTTTTTTTCAATACACTACCTCGAAAACTGGAACTTACATTTTCAACTTTATACCCTAGAGCATAAAGTTGAAAATCTATTAAAGACAACTAAGCGTTAGTGACCGGAACGAACGAAAACGCAACGTAATGTTCAATAGATTATCAAGTTTATACTTTAGAGCATAAAGTTTAAAATTGAATTTCATAGATAAACATGATTGTTAATAAAAAGAAATATATTTTTATATGAACAAATTAACATTATTTGTGTTTTTTTTTTCATTATTTGCCGCTGAATCAATATTTTCTGATCGTCCTTCCTTCGTCGAAAATTGGAGGGGTGAAGCCGACACTAATGTAACGTCCACCAAAATAAAAATAAAATTTGTTAAAAATGGCAATCTATGCGATTGCGATATGCGAAAGTATTAAAGTGGATTTGACAAATACGTGTTGCTTTGATTCAGTCATGCATTTCTTCAGTAAAGCATATATTCAAAGAAGAAATTTTCAAGAAACATTAAACACATACTCTGATGATTTAATTCCTCAATATATTAAACTCATATCAGATTCTGTTGCTAATGACTGTGATTTATACAAAATGAGAGCCGAAATCGGCGTTTCGTATTTTGATATAAGAGAAAGCCACTGTGAATTTGCTTGTAATGTGTCCTTCATTTTTGAACATATAGCTTTGAAGTATTGAATTGTATTTATTTTGAAGTATCTCAAATGCTACAAAATGATACCAAATTATGATAAGTGTTAATCCATGAAGTTCCGTGTTCCACGTGGCTCCTCAATCCAAACATTTGGATTGAGGAGCCACCTTTATGTTCATGTAACTATTGAACTATTATACTACAAATTCGAGGATTGATCCTACAATATTTTTAAACTTACTACAAAATAAGTATATTAATTTCATTAAGATACGAAAAGTGGCTCCTCAATCCTTACGGACATTAGCATTTTGCCAGGTAACATCTCACTAAGCTGACTGAACGATGGGGTTCCTCAACTCAGCCCAGTAAGCCCCAGTCTAACGAGCACGGTTTCGTGATGAGCAAGTGAAGCAGGCTATGCACCTACAGGCAAGTGTAAATACTAGAAGCATGTTTGAAAAGATATCGTCTTTTTATTCTAGGTAGGTAGGCTTTTCATCTTAGATCTAGAATGAAAGTTCTTCTGTGGCTTTTTAACAAGGTTCGGAATTATCAAGATATTTACTATTTTCTTTGATAATTATCCATGGTGATTTATAACTTGATTTCTTATGTTTTTTTTTCAATTCGTTACTGAAATCCCTACTTATTACGTACTAGCAAGCCGCCCTTGTTTCGCACAGCGCCACCTATCGGGTCCAAAACTATATCTAATGAAGCCTTTATTTTAATATAGCAGAAGAGCGGTGAAAACTACGTTCAAATCCATGCAGTAGTTTTTGCGTGATGCGCGTACAAACATACAGACAGACAAAAATTCTAAAAACTATTGTTTTGGCTTCTGTTGCTGTAATAAAGGCCCCCATATATATATATATATATTTAAACTATTAAACTAGCTATCTTTAATAAATCAAGCAATTTAATTTGTAACTGTACAAGGATCTTTGGCGCGTGACTAAAATCAGAACTAACGACACCATTCCAACATTTCAGATTTTATTCACATAAAATAATCAATAAAAAAACTAATATTAATAAAAGAAAATAAACATTTTAGAACATCACAAGCTATGTATAAGGGTGTAAGCAGACCCTTCACGAAGCCGTCAACCAAGCATTCTGGACATCAAACTAAGTAACTTTTTTTTTTTTTTTTTTACGGATGGGAAATTATCAAATGACTTCTCCCGCTCTGGGTGGAGTGGGAGGGAGTGTCAGACTCTTACTGACTAAAACCCAACCATGTTCCTTCATTGCCCTTTGTGTTCCAGGGCCACGGTATCTCTTTCGAACAGTCCCGCAGCCCCGGCAGAAACTATGTAACTTTACGCAAATTTTTTTGGTGGGAATTGACATTTTTTTTTGGGGTGAAAAATCACGTTTTACGGTAGAATTTAATGTAACGCACTCAGAACATTGTGCTGATGAATGGATTGAATAGTACGTGGAGGTGTTTAAACTAAAAATCTTACTTTAAAAACATGTATTTAAAAAAAAAAACTTGTGAAAAAGTAGGAACTTTGACCCCCAATATCTCCGTAACTAGAAGGTTCCCAGGTATGGTCTAGAACAAAAAAATGATCGCATTGACGTTAAGGGTCTTTTTACACCTTTTATAAACACACAATAGAATATTAGAAATTATCTTAGCATTCCATAATCGTGTAGGCGCGCGGCATCTCTAAATTCGCAGAAAACTTCGTTTCCGCTCTTCTTCAGCAAATCCCAGCATTATTATACGTGCCATAGGTACTTCACCACGAACACAAAAATATCAATAAAACAACAAAAGACGTTACGTTTACATTTGATACCGGCTTCGGTGTTCATCACTGAACTTGAAAAACACTACGCATGAGTAGTGTCTTTCACGAAAGTCACTTCAAACTAAGTGATCATCAATTTGATGTCCTCTGTGCTTACACAATCGCAATAATATTAGTATCGATACAAAATCATCTGTTAAAATGTGTTACAGTGACCATCAGCGACGATGGGCACCAATGACTTCTTACTTGATGGTCACTGGTCATAGCCAATACGAAACGATCGTCAATTCTTATCTTAATATTTATGTGTTATTTCTTATATTCACTATCGTGTAAGGCAACAAGGGCAATATTGCCGGTAAAATACCGGGAATATTGCCAAAAATGCTGGCATTATTGTCAATTTTACCCAAAACAATATTTTATTGTATATAATGCAGATTATGGCCTTTAAATGCTAATTCTAAGTGTTGTACATAGTTTTCGCACTTAATTTGACTTATAATTAAGCAATATTCCCAAATATTTCCACTCCCGGCAATATTGCTGGCAATATTGCCACCAATATTCGCACTTTGAGCAATATTGCCGGCAACGGCACATCTCTAGTTTTGACTAATTAACAGCAGTCAAAAGTATATTTGACTGATTAACAGTTTTGACTGTGACATATCGACACCTGCAAGGAATTACATCGTAACTCAGTTTTAGGCAATTTTGAGTTAAAATTCAAAATTGTCTAAAACCGAGTTACGATGTTATTCCTTACAGGTGTCGATATAAAACCATGCATGTTATAACGTACACCCCTAGTGTCAAAATTATGTCAGTTTGAAGCATGTTTGAAGGGACTCTTTGGTTAGAAGTGTTGCTTGCTGTCATATACTTTGTTGATTGAGTCAAAATAACTGACGATTTGCGCGATAAAAATATACGAATTTCACTAGATATTTCCTGTATTACGTACTATTTCAACTTACTTCTTATCAGAGAATAAGAGCCCATCAATAATGAGCCCTAGAAAGAAAAAAGCTAAACATTCTCCACGAAAGAACAATTTAAAGCGGGAAAGTAATGCTGAAGAGTTACCTAGCAAACGTGCAAAATCTGTTAAAAGCGAAGAAGATGAGTTGAAAGCTAGAAAGAAGAAGAACTTCATCGAAGCTTGCAGACAAATCTCATGTAGAGCTTATTCCGACCACCGTGCGAGATTGTTAATGTTGTATTATCAACCGTCTTGCATGAAGAACCGGGAATGTAAACATAACGATAAGAATGGAGTGAGTAGATCTATCCTTATAAAATTTGAAGTCGGATCAATGATTCCGATAATTATGTAATTATATTAGTTTCGACCAGAACTGCAACAGCAACGGCGTTGGTAGTGGCTTCGGCCAGATACCTTAACCCTTTCGGTGCCCAGCACCCAGCATATGGGTCCAACAGTCATTCGTGTGCCCACAACCCGTATCCGAGTCTTCGTTATAATTAGCTATAAATTTTGTGTATTTTAAAATTACCATTTTTATAACCAAGATTGTGAAGAGTGCAAGTCTGCCGTCCGCAAGCTATAATGCCGTTATCTCGCATCTGGTCGATATTCGTTTTTTGATACCACAATAATCAAAAAAAGCGAAAGCTCAATATTATATCTATTTTTTGATACCAATAAGTCTCGCATACGAGTTATAGTTAAGAAACAGCATCAAATATTTATTTTTTCGCCCTCTTTTTATCCTTAACTCGAAAGATGATTTTGTTGGATAACGGCATTATAGCTTGCGGACGGCAGAAGTACAGTTGCACAAATAGCAGCCAGGACAGTAGGTACATTGGCCATGCTTTGGGATATGGCTCCACAGTCGCAACCTAGTATACTTATAAAGTAAAATCCAATTAGAACTTAAGACTTATTTCCTTGTCATTGAAATGCTAGAGGATTTTAGTAAAGACATTCAGCATGGCCATGATGATTTACTTAAATTTAATCTTGAATGACTACTGTACTTGAAGCAAAGATATATAAGATAGTAGTGCTAGTAGTGCTTCAATAAATTGTATTTTGACGGCAATACACATATATTTTTGATGCCTTATATTTTGTTTGTTTTGATACTTGTACATATTATTAACTTAACTGTTTGCCGCTGTAGAAATAATCTGGCCAAATGGGGTATCATCAAACTGTCCCAAACAAAATGTCAGTGTGGAGTCCCTTTGCAGGATATGCCCCACCTCCTTTCTTGCCCATCCTGCACAGCCATCTGCACCTTCCAGGATTTAAACCAAGCAAATGGCAGAGCTGTGCAGGTGGCAATATACTGGTGAGGTATTATTTGAGTCTATCGACACGCAAAGAAGAAGAAGAAGCACTTGTAAACATCAAACCAGCAGTCATCATGCTCCTGCCTTTATCCAAATTCATTGGTGTAGCGTGCCTTCTTTCTTACTTCTCTATCTAGCCAATAGTCATTCTCTCAAATTCTAAGTACTTCAAAATATTCAAAAATTATAATAGTGGATTGTCGTGTTTCAGATAGACATCAAGGAAATGCCACATTATGCTAAAGAGTCATTCATTATAGAAATGAAGAATAACATATGGTATGAAGCTTTAGAAGTTTGCCAAATGTGCATCACTCATGACCAATATATATCTGCAAATGTACTAAAAGAAGTTGTGGAGATCATGTTGGTAAATATAATTATTTTTACTTAATTGTATTTACCCCAATAATATTTTCATTTAGAATCATATACTAAGTACTTACATTAAAATAATAAAACCACTTGGTCTTGAATTTACCAATACTGTTACATTTAAAAATGCACGAGTTCCTGGGTTTAATCCCCAGGTCAGGCAGTGTTATTGGGTTTTCCATCAGGAACTTCTCAATAGCAGCCACAGATTCTGGATTTGTGCCCCGTTGATGGCAATAGGCTGGCCCGTACTACATGGGAATTAAACATATCTTACGAAATGGGGTTCTGCTATTAGATAAACCTTGTTCCCGAATATATTTTATGTTTATTACATTTCAGAATGTCCATGAGGATGAGTTGTCTGATTACACAGCACCTCACATCATAGATAAGTGTCAACAGATATTATCTCTGAACTTTAGCACTCACCCGCCATGTGTTTCCAAAAGTTCTTTAAGGAAATGTTACTCATCTTTCCTAATGTCACCGATGGATCTTAAAGAGAAGACACTTACCAACAGAGTACAGTATGATTGCAGAAGTGGCATTGTACAGTATTGTTTGAATAGATTGGAGCATGAAATCAGTATAGACAGCCAAGATGGCCCTTTAATTAATAAGTCTGAGAATATTCCAGAAGAAATGAAACAAAGCCTCAAAGGTCTACATTGGCAAAGAGAGAAATTTGAAATTTTTGAACTTCTAAACAGGCCAGACAGGATTGAAAGATTAATGGCTGTTCTAGAAAGTATTGTAGAATTATTACAGTTTGATTTGGGCATTTGGCATGCAAGGTATGAATTACTTACTTACTATCTATTTTTCAATTTTAAAAACATACTTTTTTAGGTTAAGCCGTTCTTGCCTAGGTTGGCCTGTGGATGGGTGACCACCCATTACATACCGAGTTTCCTACGTGCCTCGGAAAGTACGTAAATTGCCATTGGTCCCGGGTGTCATTTGTAGATCTTTGACAGTCGTTAGGTAGTCACTGGCCCAAAAAGTCTGACAACCAGTCTTACCAAGGGGTATGGTATTACCCAGTACTAACTGTGTTGTGGAGGTCAGATAGGCAGTCACTCCATGTAAAATACTGGTATTCAGCTGCATCCGGTTAGACTGGAAGCCAACCCCAATATAGTTGGGAAAAGGCTAGGCAGATGATGACTTTTGAGGACACGGTTGGTGCAGTGGCTGAGCAATTGACTGCTGCGCTGCGTGTCTCAGTTTCTATCCCCGCATGGAACATATATTTGTATGGCCTACAGATAGTTGTTTCTGTTCTGGCTGTTAGTGTATGTGAGTTAAAACATTTGTAAACATACCCACAATAGAGGAAAAAGCCCTAGTGTGGGGCAAGGTTTAAAAAAAACAGCTAGTTAACTAAAAGCTTGTATTGTCATTTTTGCAAGCTATTTAACTTTTTATGTGTAGGTAAAAAAAGGACACAGTATTAGAAAATTAGGGCTTTGTAAGTTATGTTCAATTCTTTTAGTTTTGACTTCTTAAGGCGCTCTGTAATTGGAGCATTCTCCTGGAATTGTAATAAACCAAGATTCGATTTTGAACATACAATACAAATAGACACTCCCTTGGGGAAGCATTCACCTGTAATGTAACATTTCAAGATTCATTGCACACTGTATTGTTACAGGACTTTCAGGTTGCACGTTGTAATGCTCAGTTACTGTTACTTAACAGGCGAATGCACCCGGTGAGGGATCTCATTATGTGTATTGATGGCAATCTAAGAGTTGGCCCAGAACAGCAGTTTCAACTATTGATAAATTATTTTTACAATAACATAATTTTGTCCCATGCTTCAATATATTTTCTCAAATTGTGAGACTGTATTGAGCGATACCATTCAAGCATGACGGCCAATCAAGCTTTACAAAACCAGTTTATGCAGATCTCTCATTTTATAGGAAATCTATATAAAGAGAGGCCAAGTTATACTGAAAATGTACAGCTTCATGTGCCGCCTTGTGTACTCAGCTCAATTAAGTCACTGAATTACTACTCATATTATCAAAAATGTTTATTGAATTGGTACAATATTATTTTTCAGATACACCAATAATTTAACAAGACATATTATGAGGTCCAATAAACCACTAATGGCATTTCTCTTATGGTCAGACAATGTGCTGTACACAGGTGCGGTTACTACCAACTGCAGGCAAATAATGAGACTATTTGTGCATCTAATACATCTACAGTACCCAGATAACATGATAAAAATTATTTCTGTAAGTATTAATGAAGATATTTATGATACTATTTTGAATTTAAGTATAGACGCGAGACAAAGACATTGACTGCGCTATTATATATGATCTATGAGAATTATAATTAAGGAGTTGGAAGATCTTTTTCTTAAAGCTCGTTGGGTTGACGATATTGTCAAAGTCGTGGGAAACACCTGGATAAGGGACTAACAGAACTGGGAAGTGTGGCAGGAAAAAGGGTTGGCCTATACCCAGCAGTGGGTGATTCCGGGCTGATATGATGATGATGAAGATTTTTTATGAAGTGTGGCCTGCCTAACTTCTACCATTTTATTTTAATTTCAAAGTAGCGGCCACGCATAATACCTGTGTGAATCAACAGGTGGTATCAATACAAACAAGTTTTGTATGAGACAATACCTAAAGCGTCATATTTGCAAGATATGAGCTGTAAAAGGCAGGCCAAATAATGTACTATTTTTATATACTGTTTTTTTTTGTTTCAGACTTGGCTAAATTTAATGATTCAAACATTTTATGTCTGTGAGCAAAATTCAAACATTGACTATCCAAACATACAAAAATTTTGCACAACATTTGCACATGAATTCTACAAAATTATCTCAGGTTTGTACCTGCTTAATTTGCCCTACTGTTTTGTAACGAACATTCATTCATTCAGGCAACCATGGTCCACCCTCTGTTAAGAGCCCATACACAATAATTATGTTTAAAAAAACCTGTCATATTATGTTTAAACAAGCATGGTTTAAAATCTCTTGACTCTTGACATGACATACAAAATACAATACCCTAAAAACAAGGAACTTCTATACAATTTTTTTTCTGGTGTGGCACATGTTGCAATCATGATAGCCTAGCATGAAATAGTATGATCAAATCCAAACCCAGACTGGGCAAAGAAATTAATAGATTATGGAATGTGTGTGCAGTGTTCTCAAATAATTTGAATAAAATTCATTTTCAGAAATGCCGCAACAATCTATCAACAGGATTTTGAGTAGGATTGAACCAGCATTTCTGAGACATCTCATTGGCATGCAGCACATCCAAAAATTAACCGAAAAAAATAATGACTGCATTATAACTATTTTAACCAACTTTTTCAAAGAATCGGAGTGGAGATTATATCCACCGGAAGATACTCAAATAGAAATCCTTGATAAGTTATTCTTTAAACCCAAGAAGGTAAAGAGAATAATTAATTACGTGATCAAAAAATGCATGAATGAGGCTGAGGAAAGAATACAATATGCAAAATTTGATAAAAAAGAATTAAAATATGTGAAACCAGTTACAGATTTCAGCCTTAATCACCTTGTCCACACTCTATACATAACATTAGAAGCCCACTTAGATACATATGATGTACAAAGTGTGGAGGAAACATGGAATAAGTTAAACAAACAAATATCAGATGAAAGTCAAATATATTCTGAAGCTTTACCTGAAAATAGCTCATATTTTGTAACAGAAGAATCAATCAAAAAGTACAAACATATAATGCAGGCAACTAAAGAATTACAGAGAGTATTTCGTGATTTAAAGAACAGTGAAGATTTGCCAGACATGTTGGAAATTTTTACAAACATTGACCTGTTAGAACAGTAAGTGAAACTGTGATGGATATAATATAAGCTAAGAATATTGGTACGGCAGCATAACTTGAGGCTATGATCAGGCTAGGTGGCTCATATGATATGAACCATGTTCAGGTACACTACTGTACTGCTGTAATAGAGGCTGGTTGCTTTGCTTAAAAAAAGAAAACGCTGAACACTTGATTTGATTAAACAGAAAGATGTTATACAAAATCAGATATCAGGTTGCAACTTGATGAAATTCTCTTTCAGTGATCCTGCTGGATCTCATGATAAGTTCAGATCGCCTAAACGTGTATTTTGTAACTATTTATAAACTGCGTAAGAAAACGCTATTACGAGAAAGCTATTTATTAAGATACTTATCCTACTCTAATAAGGACAAAATAAAAATATTTTATTTCTCATAGGCCTAATTGGGCACTTATAAAATATCGACAAAAAGGTGCACGGTTTGGGTTGGTCGTTTCCTGTGGAGAAGAACCGGCAAGAAACTCGCATCGACACTATTCCATTGGGGGTCTATTTTTGATGTTTTGCAAAATACACACGTAGAGTCACGGCTGTTAACTTCCCTAGGCCCGATTTACATTGGTGAAGTGGCTAAAACCTAGACAGTGACTGGTGACTCGCTACTGTCCGATCGGTTAACACCACCATCCTTACCTACTTCTGGCTTTAGCTATCTGGTGATCACGAGAACAGGGCACAGGCGCCAACGTTTGCACTTCCACTAAAAATAGGATCTATCTAGCCCATAGATTTGATCTAACCAATTGACACTTGTATGGAATGGTTCGAAATGCCTGATCAAATTACCAATAATAATTGCTTATTTTCGCCTTTGTTTCAAGTAAAATGGGTTCAATATCAATAATAGAGTTTGACGAAATTATGCCTTTGAGTCACTTTGAGTTGTGTTGTTGTACATAATATAAAAGCTTGTTAGTTTGGGACCACATGTATTATAATAATTTGTCAATAAGAAATTTTGGCAGTGCCAAAAATTGTTGTAGATGGAGAACTAGTCTCCTTTGGTTGACAAAATCAATCAGCCTCTTAGTTTGTAATGTATTTCTATTTTTATTATGTAACTCATGATGTGTACTTACATCACATTTGTAACTTACTGTAATTTTCAAAAAGTATTGATTATATTGTAAAACAACATTATGTTCCTACTTCTAAACCCACCAATGCTGTAAAAAATGGGCAACTAAGTATTACACTGTATCTGTAACATAATTTTAATTATGTCTGTATTTGAGTCATATCTTAATTATTATGTTGTGTTATTCTTTCTTTTACTGCCATTGTGTAACATATAAGAATTAAAATAAAACTAAAAGTTACTACACTATTATTGTTTAATTAGTATTTTGGCATATAATGTCCTCTGGCTTTCTTTGATCGCTTAGCTTTTTCAATATCTACATTGGGGTATTCTGCTTTCAATGCATCCATACTCATGTTGGGGAAGCGTTTCAGTAAATGCTGCACATGGCTGAAGTCCCTGTTGCGTGCTTTCCTTTCAACATTATACTCCTTTTCTTTATACAGTCGAAGAAACTTCTTGACTGCTGCACTGCTTATAAAGCCATTTTCAATGTATGGTCTCACCCAACGTCTATTCATAAACTTGGGGATGTAGTATTCCTTCTTCTCGTACTTCTCTTTTAAACCAAAGAGGTTGACTACATCCTCTACAGGTCGTTCTCCAGTCTCTCCTGTCTCAAGCTTATAATAAGCGATGTTGCGTTCTCTTACAACAGTTTCTATATTATTCATAGATTCTTGAACTTTGTCGATTCTCTCAGGATTAGGAAACAATCTCATTTTATCGTTACATTCATGTTCCATTGTGTACAACATATTCCGTTCTTTTAACAGTACATACCACAGTTTGTGTAGATCTGTATTAGACTTTATTCTCAATTCATCCAACCTCCAGGATCTACCAACTCTAATGTTCGTTTCTCCGAAATTTTTCTTAGCGTCGAAAAACTCCATCAGGTCGTTAACAGGACTTGTGGTGTGTACATCTCGTTTGATGATTGTAGCAGCTGCAACTTGGATAGCATTCTGAGAGCGCATACATCGGGTTATTGTACTTCTTAGCAAATTACTTATCATCGTAGTATTCATTTTCCGTCAATAAGATAAATTATGACAACCACAGAACATTAGTACTCTAGCGAACAAACAACAGCAATACAGCAAAGACTATTATAATTTATATAATTGGACAACAGTTTTTAAGGTTAGAATATGGTTTTAATAGTTTGATTAGCCTCGAAATCTGTTAGTTTGACATTGACATTAACTAATTCGTTTTGAAATGATGTATCATTCGAAACTTTAGTAAGTTTTAAATTAACAGTGAATAATTCATAGTTTCCTATTCTAAGTTCCTTTTTGTGTTTTTCTTTTACCATTGAAACACACACATGAGTTGCAAATGAAATAGTAACGTTAAGGCAACTTACGTAACATATTTTTGAACGACATCATTTTGACAGCGCTAAGCACGTTTAGTTTAATAAAACCCGTGGGAATCATTATGAGACTATAGAACCGTGACAGTTTTATTAAATAAAATAAATATTTCTTAAGAAAGTGAGTCCAAGGAGCTATATAAAATATAATTTCATGGTTAATAAAATTAACATAATACATAAAAGAAAAGATCTTGGCCACAGATTATTAAGAACTATGTATTCTAATCTTGACAGTCGAAAGGAATAACTAAACGTAAGAGTTGAATAATGTCGTGGATGGAGTGAGTGGTTGAAAGGAAGGGACGCATTTTCTTTGGTTCTATGGGAAACCACAACGAAAACAAATTAAAGTAATCGATTTATTTGTGTGCATTTTGATGTGCTGCTAGTGTTCATATGACTAAAGTACTGGACAGTTTGTGTTGTGAATGTTATTTTTGAAGATTCCATCATCGTAGAGGAAGCTTTTTGAAAGGTACAAACATCATTCACCTCTTTTATTTTTATGAAACTTTTGTTTAGTTGATCATAGTTTTACCTGTCTTAGTTTATTCTTATGGAATTTAAGTTATTTAGGAATAGATCTAATGTTGTTTAAAATCTAATTCTGTGTGTTTTAGTTTTTGTTCCTAACCAACTCAATACAAACAATGTAAATAAAATCATTCGTATGACCTTTAACTTCGTAGGTAGAGCGTATCAGGAATCTTTTAGGGAGAAAAACTCTTCTACTTGTAGGTTTTAGATACTGTGTGTTGCTAGTGTCACACAACACAACAATTATCTTAATTTTCCAATTCATAATTGAAAATTTTATTTTACAAAACAATCCTTTACTATCCTATAGCCACTAAAAAGCCAAAAATTGACGTTTTTTTTAAATGTAATATTGGCTTTGGTATTTTAGGTGCTTTTAAAAATAGATGATGACTTAACAATTATCTATCCATATCCCAAAAGCTCCAAAAGAAACATTTTAATGAGACTTGTAACAAGTCTTGGTAGTTATTTATATTCACCTAGCATCACCATTACTTTTAGTATTCAGTTTTTTTTTATGCTTGTACTGTCCCACTGCTGGGCTATTTGACATGGACAGAAAATCTGTAAACAAATCAATTGTCTTATTAAATAACAGTACTTCTTATCAATACAAAAGGAGAAGAACATTACTTACTTAAATTTTTCTATGGCTTGGTAAGTTAGTTAATTCAAGTTCGGGTTAGCTGTGCACTACAATTGGCTGAGTTCATTGACTGATAACGGATAGCTTAATTTTTGATTACTTGTAAAATGTTTTCATTTACAACAAACGAATTTGTTATCTTTGTGAAAGGTGCTTTGTTTTTATTTTTTGATGATTGATTGAATATGAAATATAATAATCTTTTAGTTTGTAGGTAAATATGTAAGTTCTTAGTCTCTTACTATTTGAGTTCCTGAATTGAAGTAAAATATAAAGAAAAACTAATATGTAGCTAAAAACAAGAATAATGGTTGTATAAGTAACATATTTCTTACACAAGTCAATGTAGCCGAGAAGTTTTGAGTGAAGAGACAATCAACCTAATGTTATGTTTAATAACCAAGGGGCCGGATTTATAAATATTATATAAAAAATAAATCAATTGTTTTGTTTCTCTATAAAAGTAAGGTCCTTTGTTACAATGTACTGGACTTTGTAAATAAAAAGTCTGTTTCAAAGTTACCTACATAAATTAAGTAAGTAGGTACTTAGGTAGGTATATACGAAATTATGTATTTAATTCATTTTACGTGTTTTAAATGGTATATTGCTACTGCATCTTATTTTTATAGGGATTAGGTAAATACAAAGATAATTAATTTTTACAAAAACATACAAATTATCATTTATTATTTTGGTTAACACTGGTAGATTCTAATCATAACAGAAAGATAAATTTCCTGGAATAAGTGGGTAAGTAATAGCAGGTAAATACGAAAGTAAGTACGTAATTCAACCCAACATCCTGCATTAATGTAGGGCACCAAATTCTCAGAAGGCACGCCGCCACTACTTACCGTCTGTTTGTGAACTAACTAGGTGTGCCACAATTCCGCTTGCGTTACAATTTATAAGGTGACAAAATACGTTAATTAAGAAGGGGCCCATCCTCTCGTCGTGTGTTCCGGAGGGTAATTTGTCGCGTGCATTAAGCAAGTTGTGCGCGCTCGTTACGGGCCCCACAGAACCGCACGCTAAACAACGTAACGTCTCAATTGCGCGCCTCTACTGCCATACCGCCTCTCCGCCTGCCGACGACGTCATAAACATTTTACATGATGGCACGCTTATGACGCCAACTGACGCTGCGACGCCAGTTAAAAGAAATCACCCAACTTCCAGCACCGTAAGACCCACGTAATGTCTTTCAGGGCTTTCATCTAAATACGATTTCAATCAAAATCAAATTATCTTCGTAAAATGAGCTTGAAATAACGACTGACGCTTTTCCGCAATACATAACAAGAATAATATGTACCCAGTACGCAATAATAAAAAACTGAAGCGATCGTACCCGAATTGATATTGACGTAATTGCATAACTTTACGATTTTTTTATCATAAAAATGTTAAAAGAAATGTGGAATCGAATTAGGATTCGAAACTCAAGCCATGTACGATTTATTACTCGTATAGATATTTATTACGTCGGAATTGTATTAGGAATGACCGTCACGTCCCACTTACTATATCTGTCACCGGCCGAATAGGTGCTTACTAAACATAGGATCTTCGTATAGAATCGTTGATTAAATCAGGCGCCGTCGCTTTGTTTAGGCAGCGATCGCATTATCTCGCATGGTTGTCAGTCACACTCGACCCGCTTGTGACGTCGGACATCTCACAGCTCTAGACTAGAGCCCGGAACGGACAGGGATGATTGTATTGCATAACACAATAGGACATCGAAATTAATGCAACATTCGCAAAGATGTCGCATACATCCGGCGTCAATGAACACAGTATTGCAGTACTTGAATGAAATTGTGTACCATCTTCTCCGAATAATGTAAAAAGTTTTTGCTGAAGTTATCTTATTACGGTGTTGGTTATTCTGGGGACGGGTCGATGATCAAATCAGGCGAGGCTTTGTTACTCCGAGAACACGTTTCATCTTGCACGGCTGTCGCACATATTCGACGTAGATGCGGCTTTCATTTTTCGATCAATCTTACTCTTCTGGAACTTATTCGGTTAATTTCGTCGAATTTTCTAAAATGCCCATTCTAAAATCTACCTGTAATTCGGGCGAATAATTTTGCCAACCATTCTTGAATAGCATAATTGCTCACCTCTCCTCGTGTTTTCAATTTGGAAAATGCTTTCCAAGGCAAGTTCATTCCGCGCTTTAGGAATTTGTTGGACTGGGAATTAAATCTGATTGGTGTATCGCAGCAGTTGAAATAACTTCGCCATGTTAGGAATGATGTAGTTTGCCATTTTAGGAAATTGGTTAAAGTGTGGAACAGTATGCATCGGTTAACAATTTAGGAATGTATGTGAAGCAAATAACACACATAATATTTTGTTAACTGACTGAGTACCTATTACGAATACTACCTACTGCCTTTGATGAGTGGTCGACCTTGATGGGTACATGTGTAATAATGATTCATTTCTTTCGTAGTCTGTGTATGATTATGCGTATTATTAACACTAAGTTGTATTTAAAGGTCCAACTAAGAGGTATAGTAAGCTTGTTATGTTGTATTCAACCGACGCGTGAAAAATTACTTCTTTAGAAACATGGCCTACATAAATACTAAAAACAGTAAAGAGCCATTCCAATTCCAAGTCACCAAATTTTGTCTACAGGCTATATTTTTGAAACGGGTCACTTTACAGGCAGGGCAGGTACCTTATCCACATTGTAGCAAGTTAGCTACATGATAATAGTACGTAAAAGATTTAGGTCTAAGACGCCAGTATTAAGAAAAAAAAACACTATTAAATCAACTATGGCTATTTAACCTGAACCACATCCAATAAGTATTCCATTGACAACCGGTAGAAATTATCATTAAAACTGGTCAATTGAACCTTTGGCGTCGTTTCCGCCCGCATTTAATGATGGGGTCTCTAAAAACATTGGAACCTTTTTTTGGAATACCATTTGAATCAGTAAATCAGCTGTGTCATCGGCTTCTAAATTCAAAATGAATGCGGCCATTTATTCGAACTCTACCCATAGTTATTCAATGTGGTGAATACTCTAATATAAAACCATTTATTTAAAGTATTTTGTGAATCTTAAGAGCCCGAATTTCAAAGGGCCAAAGATCAAAGCTTTTCAAGCGAATAAATAAAAGGAGATAGGCACTTTTTTCTTTTTTTCCTTTCATAGGGGGCCACATTCCATTTAATTTGCGTGTAAGTATCTCAAATGGTTAAAGGTTAAAACGTTTTTGAACTGCAATGTAGCGCAACAAATGCATTAAATACGTCAAATCTGCCGCCAGGTCATAATTTGATAAAGTCATCAGTCACATCTCATCATTTGAGTAATACCTCCTACAACAGATGGGCTCCGATAATATAAGCTTTTTCTAAAGCTTCCAGCCAATAGAGACTGACTGAAAATGGCACCATCTGCATTATTATTCGAAGGTAATTCAGGTATTCTATCTGTTTATCAAATACCTGTAGTAGATTCTCAACATAGAAAACCATTATTTTGGGAATTAAATTAATGTTCATAAGGCCAAATTTTGGTGTAGCCATGGCGGACATGATCTAAGATAGCGGACAACATACGGATTCCTATATTGATGACGTTTACTAAAGAGTACCAATCTTTTAGTAAACACCCTTTATAAGGCAAAGGGAATAGTTTTCCCACCATATTTTTCAGTTCATTAATTAAATAAAGTGTTCCTGGTAGGTATTCTATTGTTGTACAAAGGTAATTGAAAGACTTATCAATCACTCATTAAAAAAACATAAAAAAAATGTAAATTTTATTTTCTACCAATAATGCCTGTGCCTATTTGGCATTACTTTGCGATTCCCGGATCGTTATGCCTGTTAAAGGGTTAAGTTAAGGTAAGAACCGGTACGGACAAATTATGGTCGCGGCTCCGGACAAAGACATCGTCAGATACTCAGCAAGTCCGGCTCTGAACAGGAACACCTCAATATAAAAGGAGGTGTTCCTGTCCAGAGCCGGCTTAACCAATCCTTAAAAGGTTTTTACCAAAGACCCAGGTGAGTCATCAATCCGCCACTCCCGTGCATGTGAAAAACCTATTACAATCTGGACACTACAGGCTATTTGAAAGTGAAATTGAATCGATCTGAAAACGGTTTTCCGTGACTCAGTCAACCAAGTGAATCAGTCTCGCAATAACATCGAAAACGAAAGCTAACAATACTATTTCAATAATCAACATGTTTTTCTTATAACACTTTGTTTAGGCGTACGATGTGCGGACGCCATCATTGTTGGTGTAATCGTTCGTGAAACGCTTTATTCTAGAGAGGTCACACGTTATCTAAAACAGCTGTCGGGCGCACACGGCCTACAATGGACTCGTTTGTATCCCTGCCGTATAATATTGTTTGTAATTTAAAATATCGGATGTGTTGGCACGGGTGGCGGACGGTTTATTTTCCGGCTCAATTGTGGAGTTATCCGAGGTGTATTGTTGCGTTGATTAGATCAGAGGAGCTTTGTTCAGGGGAGAATGGCCGGCTTCGCTTCGCTATCGTCTGTCGGCTGCACGCGCCCTGTTCATGAGTTTGCGGCTACACAGGTATAACCGTTTCAGCCTTCTGAACGACCGCAGCATACATTATTGTACAAGAATTCTGGAAATTACCTTGCTTGAATCTCTTAGTTGCTATCCTGCTACGAATTTCATCAGACATTCATTGTATCTCCTCCTTATTTTTGGCATTGTGGTATCGGCAACCTTTATTAGAAAAATAATGTTACTTACGGTTTTTATGCTTCCTTTGTATTTTGTTTACTTTCCATTATCGAGTTTCCGTTGTGACAAAATGTAATTTATTTTGATATGGATACTCGAAGATACTCAACAAAAACCCCGAAAATGGAGGGTACAGTTGAAAAGACGCTAACAATACGCTAATGGCTTATGTTTGCGATGACTGTCCCTCGCAGCCAACAGGCTCTATTATCACAGTCGGTCCCTGTGCGCTGAATTGGCTAAATGTTTTGTGCCTCTGAAAAGATTCAAGATGACGGTGAAATTGTTGAGAAAATTGATCACTTCCACTCGAGCAACTCGCCCTTGTTACAGAACTCGTTATCAGCTTTGTTTGTTTCTCAGGCCTAATGTGTTTTTTTATTGTTTTAAAATACAAACTTTTTGCTAACTTAAAGTGCTAGTTTTAAATCGATTACTCGAGTAGAATTTGGTTGTTTCTCGTTCAGACAGTGTGGCTGCTTTTCGAAACCCTCTTTTAAACCAAGGTACCTATTAAGTAAAACATGTATTCTACTCGATGTGTCTACTAGTTTCTGTTACATCTAAAACGAGTTGTAAAACCTACTTATGTGTAACGTCAAAACATTTAACATGTTACATGTTTTGTTACACGACTTCTTTTTGACGAGTCTTTCACTTAAAATGTCGAAAAAAAAAATAGAAAGGAGATAGACAAAACGTGCCCCAAAGTGAACAAAAATAAATGTAAATTAATGATAGTTAATTAATAAAAAAGTTAACAATTTTGAAAAATGAGTAACGCACTATAGCAGATTTTAAAAAGAACTCTTAATAAAAAGTTTTTTTTTTCACTCATATTCGAAAGTACTCTCATTCGTTGCCATACAATATTACCAAAGAACAGCAGGGATATTGCGTATCTCGGTTGACAGTTCATAGTTACGAGTTTTGATATACAATGACCGTTCTTGTTGGTTTCAACTGACGTTACCGTGCAGAACTGTCATTGTATATCGAAACTCGTAAATATGAACTGTCAACTGAGATACGCAATAGCCCTGCAGAACAGGGAAAAATAAACTCATACCGGGCCTAAAATATAACACCGTATCGTAACTTAAAATGTAATACATCATTATCATTTTTTTATGTTTTTTTATTCATAAATCGAATAATTTATTATTGAATTAATAGTTCAAATTAATCTTAATGCAGAGGTTAAATTAGGTTTCCTTAGGTGTGATTCAGTTTAGTCTGTTTAGTTGAGAATACTGTCAGTCAAACTTTATTAGGGGTTTCTGAACACAAAAAGTTTTTTAAATAAAACCAAAGGAAGCTTAAATACGGGTATAGATTTTTATTACGCTGGTAACCTTATTTCATAGTCAATGTCAATTTGATTGACATAAATGTTTTTGTTATAATTTGAATTAGTTTTGTTTTGTGCCAGTCATTTCAAAACTTAAATCTCTTTGTGTAAAGCAATTATATTATTGATTATTATAGCTACTTTTTCGCCGGTGATCTTATTGTTACAAACGAAAAGATTGTCGCAGTTTGAAAAATATTTATCTCCCAGTGTTTTTTTAACCAAATGCCCCGGACAAATATTATATACATACAAATATTTACTACAAAATAGAAAAAAATACTTTAGCCGTAGGGACAAAAACAACTTCTTTAAACCTTTATAACTTTTGTCCAAGATTGCTGAGTAATATGCACGTTTTTTATTTTTGTTATAAAAGATCTTTACTACTAAATTACATTGATTTTATATATTTACATTCTGGGGAACAGGCTCATACAATTTTTGGCCATCTCCTTTCTCGAAAAAATCAAGTCCTTGAAATTTAGTCTACGATGGATAAAAATACTGTCCGTCTTATCTTCAGCCAAAGTCAATAAAACTTAGCTCGAGGTGAAATACCTAATAACACTTTACCCGGTCTGGGAATTGAACTCACGACCCCGCGCGACGAACGGTACTGTCCATCGAAGACTATAGTTACTACCTCCTTGTCTAGACAAATCCAACCAGGACAAACTGGACATACCTTTTGTACTTAGGATCGGGCCATAAAGTCAATGGCAAAATGACCTATTTCATCCCGCTATAAGTAGTTAAAGCAGAAAAGTTAACTAATAAAATACAAAAGTCTTCTACTTTCCTTACTAAAATACGAGATCGCCGTCTTAATACTTCTTCAAACGTTTTCCAGATAAGTATGTACTTTTTAGAACATTTTTATTTTAAAAGTTAGCCGTTCTTTCTTCGACCTCTTTGCCATAATTTTGGCTGAAAATCGATATTTCCTGTAGATATATTCGAATCTTAATATTTTGCTTCGTGTCCAGAAGAAATAACCATAGGTAATGTAAATTCTTTTCTATGACTGCATCCGCAAACGGTATTTGACTTTTGCACTTACATTTATGGCACAAATTTGGAATTGGTGATGGATTACGCGTGATATCGTGGAGGCGATGTAAGCGATGTGTGTGCACACGTCACGGGGTGTGTCGATCAATCACGGGCGCGGATGGACGAGCGACAGGCCATTAGGGGCGCTTCGTCGCCGGCCGGACTCAGGTGCCGCTGGTCCGTCCGTCACCTCACCGCCGCGCGCCGCCCGTGCCGCCCGACAACAGCCAAGCCCTTGTCGTCTTCAATCACCCCACCAACCGACCGCATGATTCATATTACTCTACATTACGGCTTTATTATTTGTTGCTTTAACCCGTTTTGCTCGGAATGAATTTTGTAGATTTTTATGAAAAAGCTCCGTAAAAAACCTCTTGACAGCAATCGAGATAAATAACGGCAAGAATTTAAGAAGACTAGCAAGAACAACTTATTGCATTTTTATTAAAATGATAATTCCTAGAGTCCTTGTAATTTCAAGAACTCTGAATTCCGAGTTAAGACAGTAAAGCGATGGTTTTATATTCAGTATCTTCAGCATAAGATGAATAGCATAGCAATAAAATGGGTTTAACCGTAGTGCAACACATGCCATCCCTAACCATGCACAAGATGGCTCAGTAAGACAGCATGCGGAATGAACTGCACTTCTTGTGTCTTAGATATAACGTAATAGAAACTGTGTTTTATGTCCCCTCTTGCTTAGGTCCTAGAGAGAAATGTATTAATATCTAAGTCTCCAATCCGCTGTAGTTGCGGTTTCCATTTCGAATACTTGCAACGCTTTGACATTTAAACTAGACGTATTTATGGATCAAGTTAAAATTAAACATTTCAATAAAATATTATGTTTAATACTGAAAGTGTGAGTGTAACTATAAGTTACATAATAATACAATCAGTATTTTCATTTTCCTTATACGCCAAAGACAAAACTTTTTCATAGCCATACAATACGAAACACATTCAGTACCCTGCCATGGTTCCATGAATAACGAAATAAAGATATATTTATGTAAAGATAGCGATACATGAGCAAGCTCGGCACGTGGTAGGTATCCACACAATAATAGACTGTGTCCATTAATTAGACCAACATGTTTCATCGTAAATGGACATCAGTGACGCGTACTGTGCGGTACGGGCGTCCGTTAACATGAACGTAATTGATGGTCGCACCTCTAATGCTTTTTGCTTTGCTTAAACATAACTCGACCCGTTTTTGTTTAGCTTCCGATTTCATCTAAAATGTTCACGTATATTCCTATGTTTATCCATTTACTACGCCCTAATGCTAGTGTATTGTGTGTTCTCATAAAGATTAGATAACTTAATAAATCGTCATGTATCCCCGTCTGCGAGTAGCTTATCCCCCGTTCTGCGTTAGGATGGAGCTATTCACCTTTCACATGTAGGCCATTAGTAGAAAGATAGGCTCGATATTGTAGCACGTGCCTCCTCCCGCAACCCTGCCTCGGTTAAGATAAGCTTCGAGCGTTAAATATGTGCCTCTCGTGGCTTGTGGTCGGCGATAGCGCCTACTAAACATGGATACACCCGTTTGTTTATAATCTTTTTATGTTTTGATCGTAATGCTAAGGAATTGTTGCTTTCGTTACGATCCAGCCCCGCTAAACTCATGTTTTTTTTTACAGATATCTACGCTTCAGAACCACATTTTGTGGATGTATTTCTCCAAAGATGCTGTAACGTAAGTTGTTTTCATAATTTGACTGCCGTAGGAGAGTACGATACTTCGTATAGATATGTTTTGTTATTTACCTACCCAATATTTTCATATTTTCTTGTCATGGTTCAAAAACCTATCTTTATATATTTTAATTTGCCTTATCTTAAAGATGATAAAATATTTTGTTGGTGGAATTCACCCAAGAAAATTGATAAGGGATTTTTCCGATAGAGCTTTTGGATCCAACAAAAAATATTAAGGTTGTAAAAATCCCTTACTATTCCGGAATTTAGAATTTTGTATCCTTTATAAATCAATATCAAAGTGATCATATTTTGACTAAAATAAGCACGTCTGCCTTAATATCTACGCTGAACAATGCTCTGTTATTTAATCGCTCGAAGGTTAGTGACAGGTCGTCCCCCGACGACCCCTTTCGCAGTGAGCTCCGAATGTCAACTGGCTTGACACTTGGAATACCACGATACACCGAGTTTGTCGGCTCGGAATGTCGTGTGACGAGGCTGCGGAGGCGAATATCTTTGGACCAAATACCTTCAAGTCAAATACTAAACAGAATTGATTTTAGCTATACCTAGTAAACTACCCAACTGTCATTGCGATTCGCGTTGCGACTTACCTTCAGGTTTTACTACAATCGAGTATACCCACTGAATTTTTAATGGCTCCTCGACCCATGGGATTCAGCAGTGCTAATCGAATTGGCAACTTCTGCGCTATGGAAACGGAAATTCACATTTATTTCGAATATTTGTTTTCATTTTCTGTCCGGAAAATGTTTTTTATGCCATTAAATATCTATTAAATGATTTCCTCAGGCATACCAATAAGATCGAGTATTAAACAAAAGTTCGTCTTCTTTTTTTCTAATCGATGATACAACATTAGTCTAGTTGACTTAATTACTTTGTCCCAGTGACAGGTGGGCAGGTGATGGAGGTTTCAATTGTATCGTTCTTATCCCCAAACTAGCGACCCATCCCGGCTTCGCACGGGGGCAATGTAGATAATATACATATAAACCATCCTCTTGAATCACTCTATCTATTGCTGAAAACTGCATTAAAATCCGTTGCGTGGTTTAAAAGATCTAAGCGTACAGACAGCGGAAGCGACTTTGTTTTATACTATGTAAAGGTGTGCAAGAGTGAGTAGGAGAGAGGTGGGACACTTTAGGTACTCAGATACTTCCAACATGTCGGCCATCGTCTAAGTAAGATAAGGGCGGACTTAGAAAGCTCGTAGTGGATTCCCTTAGAAAAGACGTTTTTGTTGTTTGATCCTAAGAACCTTGCAGGCACCCGTAATTCCCTTCCAAAGTTCGTGAAGGCTGGCGTCAATTTCGTGAACTGCACTACGGTAGCACAGAAGAAACGGTTGTATGTGCTTGTCCCAATCCCTTTGTCTGCTTTCCACGACTTTTGTCAGATATCTCTCCAACGTAGTTGAACCGACCCACCATTCCATCAGATTGTGGGTGGTAAGAGGTGGTTCTGGTTTTGTGGGTACCCATCAATCTTCGAAGGTCCGTTAGTCGAGAGACGTTTGGGTGTATCATCGTGGTGAAAGGATTAGTCAGCTAGACTGCGTTATCAAGTTAGCTGTCCAGGCTGAGCCAGAGAGGGATAAAACACCGATAGAACAGCATTAATTTATTTATTTATCTAAATCATTTGTCGTCAGTTGCCCCAAAACGATTTTATTTGGCTGTTTGTGTATGTGAGTATAAATGTTTGTAAACGCACCCACGATACAAGAGAAAATTCCTACCTCATACAGAACGATCTCGTTCAAGTGTTCGAATTTGAATTCCAAAAATTGCGTCCCTCCTGTCGATTCGGTAATGAACTGTAATTAGGGATTCGGCAGAAATTCTTATTGTCAATTTGTATTGTTGGTATAAAGTGAGAGCTCTAATTTATATCCATATTTATTAAGGTCGGGGCTTTCATTGACCTGAAGCGGCATGCAAAAACAGCCGTTATTCGTATAGTGATTGCGGTTGAATTTCAAATTGAAAGCTCTGCTGGTATTTTATTCGGATGCTTAAAACGTAGACGTCATCTAAATAAATATTTGAAATGAATCCCCTGAGAGTTTGGATTTCAGTTAAGTTGTAGGGCAAAAAGAGGCTTACCTATTGACAAAGTTGGATAAAGGTTAATTCATCTCAGTGCTATAGCTTTATTCAGATGAAGTAGGTAATTAGTGCCTTATTATTAGTCACATGGGCAGCTCCTTAGCGTTGGATCTTCGGATCGAGTAAGTGTTATTATTGTTTTTCAGATAATTCTCAGAAGCAGCCTAGAGTCTAAACTAAGATATAGTCTCAATAATTAGTATTTTCATTTTGGCTAATTATTTCCACTGAAAATATTCTTGTCAGTTTTTATCGACTGTACCTACATTGCCAAGCTTAAACAGCCTTCCCATATATCGTGTTACGGTGTTTCTATAATGTACCACGCATAGTACAACAGGATAGTAAGTGGGTGAGGACAGTAAGGAACATGTTGCAGGTATTGTTCTCGCCGACGACGTCGGGACACCTTTGTTCCACCGGGGCACGGACGCGCGTTACTTTATCTTATTAAACACGTGTCGCCGGTCTAACGGACCCGCTTGCCACAAATTGCTACACGTCGTCAATTAATATGCCTAGCCTAGTCATCTTACGACAACCACGAAACACCAATGTGAACTAACAGTTTTAGTGAGTGACCCAAAATAATGTCGCCGAATCAATTTATCTTTATGCTTGACAAGACCTCAGCAATTAACCCCTATACCTTCCTAATTAACTTGAATTCATCTTTGAAAGCGACGTTATCACAAAACGGATAACATTATCTGTTATATCTACACAGGAAAGGTAACTGTTGATATTCGAAGAAAATTCAAGAGCTCAGAAACCGGGAAACGTGGGTACTAATTGGACACATAAAATACAATTAAGCCTTGGAATATTCAGCACCCAAATCTTGGGATAATGTCGTGTCTTGTCTATTTATCACTGACAAAGTAACAAGATAACTTATTAGGACGACAACACGTGCGAGAAAAGAATATTTGTCTTGTTTAAGATATGGAGACAGCTTTACGTTACCGTGTTAGTAGTGTCACTACCGCATACCGGTGTTCTTGGATAAACGCTTTGTACGTCTTGCTGACTGTACTTAATTTCTTACAACTTTTTTTGTTACTTTGGGCTTGTCTTCTCTCCTTCTTCGTCGTTCCGCAGGAGGTTCGCATACGACACTTCTCCAATTTTTGCGGTCTTCTGCAGTGTGGACCGCTCGATACAAGCTGCCTTCAACAGCCCTCATGATGGCGTCTGAACAGCTTGAAACAAGACAACGCGCTCTAGGCAAGACGCTGATGTCCTGCCTAGAGCGCGTTGTCTTCCACCCAGCCCGGTATCATTAGTTTTTTTAGGCGCGAATTACACAGAAACGGCGTAAGGTGAAGGCGCGGCGCAGGCATGATGCCGCTTCAAAACGTTTTCATACAAAATGTACGTAGGCGACGTGTCGTGAATTACACTCAAACGGCGCGGCGCAGGCACGCCGTTCTTTCGTTTCCTTATAAATTCCACGCCTGCGCCGCTCCGTTATCTTACGCCGTTTCTGTGTAATTTGCGCCTTAGACAGCGCATAATATGTCCGAAAAGACCGAGGGCACGCTTCTGGCATGTTCCTATTGTAGCTTACTATAAAATAGGTTTATAATTTCTGATTGTATGAAGTACGCTCTAGGGGATTTCGTCTGACTCTAACATCTATGTAGTGTAGGTAGAATAACAACCAAACACCCGATAAACACGTTTCAACGCTACCTGAATAAGCCTCAATCGGAATTAAGCATAGGCTTATTGTCGTTTTTCATATAATGTGCTCCATAAAAGCGATACAGTGGTGGTAGCCGGCCACAAATGGCAGATGGTAAATTACCTTCCGTTAAGACCTGGATTGCGGCAGTTAGCTCGGTGCGCTGCTACTGCGCGTTAATGAGTTCGTGCCATATGTGGCCATAACACAATGTCCTGGCAATTGTTACCGCGGATAATATCCATATTTTCTGCTTTGTTTTTGTGTGTACCCACATTTGTACGTTGTTTTCGCTTTACACATTTTTTAGTACAATTTTTTGATAGAAATTCGAATTTCAGGTTTAATATAGTTTCAACGTTCCGTACCCAACGTTGCCAACGGGACCCTTACTAAGGCTCCCCAGTCACACTCACAGTCTGTCACAGCACTGTATTAATTTTTTGAACCGTGACTGGTAGGCACTCAGAGAGTGTGTCTTACTAAAGGCGCCATAACAACAAATAAAGTAAAGTTAAAAATTAAAGGGCCCCGTTTATTTTTTTAAAGTGTTTGCATTGCTACAGCCCCTCCCTTTTTACTTAACTATTCAAAAATATCACCGACGCAAAAACGGTTACGACGTGTTCAGTACATCATTCTGAACGGCATAGAAATATTTCATCGCTAATTTAAAAAAAAATCAAGATGGCTGAATAATTGTGTGTGCCTGAACTATTTCTGGATGAAAAATAATTTCACACGAAAACTACATCTACGATAAAATGTAGAGATTATTTTCACACATAAACTTGTTCATCTAGCCGTTTTAATACGACATCAAAAGTGATTGCCGTGACGATAAAAAAATAATGTGGCAGAATAAATAGTTTGAGAATAGACAAGATTGCTTATAAACTTTGTTGTGGAGTGTGAACACCTGGCATGATTACTCATCAAAGTGACCCAGGCTTGTGAATAAATAAGTATGAACATGTATCTTACTCCAATATATTATTACATAATGTTAAAGTTGTAAGATGATCATAATGATGTCCACCTGTACCTAATTATGTCGTTAAAACTTAAAACATGAAGTTAAAGTTATTAATTAAACTTTATATTACCAATTCACATTTAAACCGACTTCTAAAAAATGAGGTGGTTATGTGTATTCGACCAGCATTAAAAAAATAAAATATTACACCGTTTTCTCCGTGATTACTGGCCCGATTTAAGTGATTCTTTTTTCATTTGGTAGAAAAAACTTGCGCGGTGGTGCTTTATTAATTTTATTAACTTTGCTTCGGTACTTTATGAGTTATCCTCCATAATATGCATTTTTTCTCCTTCGTGTTTGTGGATTATGTGCCAATAACTTCTTAGACCACAATTAAAAATGGTAAATTGAAACCGGAAGTCAGTGCCTTTTTTTCTGTCATTGACTTTTTGCTACCGACTTCCGAAGTACGTAAATAAATTTATTTTCCATATTTTAGTGTTTTTTTTGGAAGTCGGTAATTTTTTTTACAAAAATCTGGTGTTGCTTCACTTTCCTTCATCATGTAGGAACTATTTTCTAACTCACACAAAATAATATAATTAATTAAAAGTTTTACTAATACTATTTTTGATGCCATTAATTACTATGTTTAGTGATAAACGGTAAGTCAGGGAGCAGATCAAAATTGTCAAAATCTACTTAATCACAACAATTTAGTATGCTGACCGCACAATAAAACTAGTTTAGTTATTATATAACAGATAATGTGAAGACACCTTTAATGCACCTGCCTGCTTAATTAATCGTTTCATAGTCTTAACGTTACTACCTTCTGTGAGAAAATTAATACCATCTCGTCTTTCGTGTAGACTTCATTAAAATTTTCAAAACGTACCGTTCAATGTTTTTAATTATTAATTCGTCTTAAAGTTTCACCGTGTGATGAGCGAAGTTGTGCGTGTATCGCAGCTTCCGTCATGTATGGGAAAGTTCTTTCAGTATACTCTTTAGAACATGATACCTCATATTTATTTATTCACAGTAGATTTTAACTAACCAAAATAATCTTTGGAAAGATGTGCTTGTCAAAAGTTTTTTTTTGTAATAACTTACTGCCTGATCCCTCTTTCCATAACTTATTGCAGTAGCTACATAAGTAGAGCAGTTCGCATGGCATGACCCCGGAAGAAACTGAAAGAAAATGACAGATTGTAGGATGATTTGTGCCGTGTGATGTCAAAAATGAAGAAAGAGAGTCTATGTCATTTTGGCTTCATGGAGCGATAGAAGTGCTCATGATACGCATGCAGCGCGTCATTTACTAATTGTTTAGATGGTCTATGCAAAGATCTTCATGATTCTAGAGATTAACAACATTGTCCTATTAGGTACTAAGACATTACAATGTCGGACACTAATGAAGCAGGAACCTTCTACAGTCTATATACCAATTATTTGACTAAATGCTTGAATAAGATAATCGGATTCCCCTTTACAAGTTTGTATTAATATTCAAGTAAATACCGACCTAATTAGGTATTCATATTGAATTCAGAGTGCGAAGGCTATGTAATCTACATATATCATAGTGCTACATCTATCGTTGTTATTTTGAATATATACCTATTTTTTTAATTTTAATAACAATTTTTTTCTTAAAACACTTTGTGTTGATGTTCCTTCAAAGGGGATATCATGAACGTTACGGGTGGATGGTTTTAGCTATCTGCTTAAAGTTGTAGGCAAATCAAAGTACGTACACATAGGATTCCTTTTCCGTTCGCCATAACAGGTATTTATTTTTCCCTTCCAAATAAAGAAATAATTTGACAGTACCTATACTAGAGCATGCTTGGTTTTAAATCTCTTTTTATGCTGTTGTTTGTACCCTACATCTGTTCATCAATAAATAGTAGTTGTCCAACTCGATATATTCCGAAAATCAATTTGTATCAGTTTTCCTCTGAAGTGTCGGATTTTCTTCCTTATTTCTCTGCTTATACGTCCGTAATAATATCTTTGGGCAACAAATATCATCTCCAACAAAAAACAAAGTGATTTAAGTAAGTCAATTACTGACTCTTTTATCAGCTAGCCCACTCATCAATGATTTTCCATTAATCTTGTTTTGTAAAGCCTACATCTACAGGCTACGAACAAGTATACAGGGTGTAAACAGACCCTTCACGAAGCCGTCAACCAAGCATTCTGTACATCAAACTAAGTAACTTTACGCAAAAATTATTGCTGGGAAACGACTTTTTTTTTTGGGGTGAAAAATCACATTTTACGGTAAAACTCAATGTAACGCACTCAAAACATTGTGCTGGTGGATGGATTGAATAGTACGGGGGTCGTGAAAGTGTTTAAATTAAAAATCTTACATTAGAAAAATGCATTTAAAAAAAAACTTGTGAAAAAGTTCGAACTTTGACCCCCAATATCTCCGTAACTAGAAGGTTCCCAGGTATGGTCTAGAACAAAAAAATGATCGCACTGACGCGGAGAACAAGTACCTTTCGGCTTCGTTAAGGGTCTTTTTACACCCTTTATACAGAATTTTGTTGTACAATTGAAGAAGCCTGCAAAAAAGACATCTGAGCTAATTTCCGTAAATATTAGGTATGTCCAGATAATGTCCAGATAAAATAAGGAATGATTACATAAGAGGAAGTCAGAAAGTGGCGCCGGTGACTGAAAAGTTGTGTGGTAATCGATTATCATGGTATGGACATGTGATGAAGAGGAATGAGGTGAATGTAGTGAGGAAAATGTTGAGTATGAATGTAGATGACTATAAGAGTAGAGGAAGACCAAAGAAACGATGGATGGACAGTGTGAAGCATGATATGGCTAGAAAGGAGGTGACTGTTGAGATTACGAGTAATAGAGAAATATGCAAGAAGAAGACATGCTGCGCTTGGGGTCGCCCAAATAAGTTAAGATAAGGGCAGGAGAAAGATGATGATTAGGTATGTCCAGATAACAACTTTGTTACAAAATTAAAGCTGTAGCTGTTAGAATTAAATGAACCCTTTGTTCTCTTAGAATTAAAAAGGAACATTAAAAACGAGAAAACAATACTTTTAACTTATGTAGAGACAGCATTTTGCTGTGTTCCATTGTTTGGTTTCTGTTATAATTACGGAAGTAACTAACAACATGGCTACAACCTGTTGGAGGCGTTGCCAACAATACAAATAGAAAAGTTGAATTCTGCTAAAGTTTTACGGACCAACATAAAAGGTACAAAATAGCCACTGCTGGCGAGAAAAACAACGCTGAATATATTAAAGGTCCTTTACATTTTTATTAGAACCTCGTCATGGTAATAAAAAAAGTTTCGTGAATATAAGCTCTCGAATCATTACTACGTAAAAGCAATCAAATGAAAATCTTCAAGTTCATTTTGTCGGTTTATTTTGCGGAACGCTTTCATGGATAACGTTGAGTAAAATGCCCCGGGAAAAATTAATCTAGTGTCTGGAACCAACAAATATTGTTGTTTGGTCTGCTCCGGGGCTATAAGTAATCTCGGCACGTTATGCACTCAGGCGGGTGGTTTATTGGGAAAGTGGATGCCTCGCCACTACGCCACCACGACAGGGCCACTACCTACCACTACGCCAACTAATGCTTCACGAATGTTTGTTGTTATAACGCTCGTGTAATTGGGTTACATACCCACTAGTGGTATCAAAAACTAGTTTTTTGTTTTGAGGATACAACAAATCTTTTATCCGATTTTGTTTTTTTTTTCGCTGTGTATTGCATGATGTTTTTTTTTCATTATTTCATTCCTTTTGTCCATTGTTAGTGGATTTTGATTTGAAAATGCGGACGAAAAGGAAAACGTAAAATATATTAAAGCATTATTTACCTATTTACGAAACCATGATCTATTCTTTTTTTGTTCTTACATTGTGCTACAGTTTGTTCAATATTCAAACAGTTACGTTCGTTTTGGTTCAATTAATTTATTTAATAAATTCGTAGAGGTCCCAGCGTACCGTCTGTCTCCGGTTCGTTCCGAAGTTATGAATTTATATAGCCGGACGTGTTCAGAATTTATGCGCAGATGTGTTTTCTTAGTTTGCGCCCTTGCAACCGTAAGAAATTCATCGTTTGGTGCCATCACCAGATGTCTCCTCGCCCGATCTCTTCTCTTAACTTTTAATTTGCGCTAATTAGTTTTTAATTAACACGAGGAGGGAGTAAGGTCGTTGTTGCTTCTTTTGACGTACTTTATAGACGCAGGTAATTACTCAAATCAACGTATAGGTAGGTTATGTCGTGCTACCTTTAGCTCCATTAACTCTCAAGTGATGTTGATCTCAAACGTGATATCCGCTAAACAAACAGTGGCACCTACGATAGTGGCTTGATGGAATCTGCAAATATTTAATTCTGTACTTAGTTTACTGAAGGGTGCGGCGGGAGATACCATCTCTCTCTCAACTAACCGAGCACAATTAGAGTTAGTTCGATATTTAGACCCCTAACTGTTATCCAGGCAAGTCTGGTAGTGCTTAACTCATTGAGAAGTAATCTAAGACCGTATTTAGTGGTTGTAGCTGACAGCAGTTATGACGGCTCCCATCGCTTTGTTGTCTCTCACATCCATTGTCCCTGAGGCACGCGGTTAGTTTTAATTAACTTCGCTTTGACTGTTCATTTCCGATTGTACGATCCCAGCGAATGCACATAAAGGTTCCATTCTTTTCTCCTTATTGTAACTAGGTCTCTAGCTCATTATGAGCTAGTCATATTACGGTAATTCCCAAAGGAACGTCTCCATCGATGGTCCGCGCAGACAACTATTTCTTCGCGGTGTTCCATTTACTTTATACTACATTAAACAAATGTTTATTCAAGCGATCGTTAAATCACTACAGTGAACGAGCATTTTCTTTTAGTGCATTGTGAAAAATAGCAGCAAATAGGCCATGCTATTGCGTCTATTTTTATTGCCTATTTATGTAGATAAACAAAACGCGAAAACTAAAATGAGAGAAATGCTAACTGCGTAAATTAATTTTGAAATATTGGCGTGGAAGGTGGTAGAGACATTTAACTTGGGCTTTGAAGGAACCGAGATGTAATTAAAATAAATATTTGGCACGAAATCCGGGTCGCGGCGGTTAAGCGGAGACATTTCCACCCTTTGAACAAGTTCTTGTTTATGTTTGCTCATTAAACAAATAAAAGTGGAAATTCTGTCTTAATCTGGGAAAACTTTTACGTTACCTACTGTGCCAAGTTGAAATTATTTTGCGTAAATAATTCACAATTTCTAAAGTCGAAATTCGTTATGTATTTACTTATTTAAATGATTATAACTTGGTCGTAATTAGCAATTCGATTAGTTTGTAAAGTCTTTAGTTTGTCGATTGAAGTAGAACTAATCGCGTATCAGTGTGAATATCAAGATTTTTGTTGAAGATACGCGAAACAAGACATTGTTGTAGTAATTACACGGTCTATTTGAATTCATAGAGCGTACGCATAATGAAGTAGCCGTCAGCGGCGCTATTTGATTGCACATTAGCAAGCTAACTCGATGCCAAGTCACGACTAATGGTACAACAACACTCTCATCTAATGGAATCTGCTCTACACAGTGCACTACCATCTAAAGGAAATAACAGCCTTGCAAATATACTCGTACATTTAAATGGATGCTGCAACTAAATCACCGCATTTGGTATCTATTTTAAAAGTTTCCAGCGTTTAAAAAGTTAATTGCATTGTTGGCGACATTCCATTTTACTCGATAATGTGGAAATGCACAAAGCTCGGTATCTAACAGTTTTTATTCGATTCTCTCGCTCTGCACCTGCACTCTTTTGTCAGTTTGTTTTTATGATAATTTGGTTTTTATGTCATACAAATAACCCTACCTTAAAGATGACGGACTTTGACAGATATTTCAGTACAGTCACGAGCGCAAATATGTATACACGCAGCAACATTTAAAAGTGATTTTCATGTAATGTATTGATTAACGTTTTACGTTTTTACGAACATAGTATTTTGGATGCCATAGTGTTCCGAAATAGGTCTAATCTTAATGTAGAAATCGTTATTTCACGAGAAAAACTCTTTTGAATTTTGCTAAGTGTATACATATTGGTGCTCGTGACTGTACATTCTTCTTCCAAAGTCAAGCGTTCTTAAATCTATGGTATTCCTGTCTGTCACTCCTCTAGGTACTAATTATCTTCGTTAATTTATTATCTGCAGGTACGCTCTAGCAGTGAAAAATTACCAATTAGTCAACTGGCTTTACTTGACCATTTCAATGTGGTTTTCTGTACTAACTACTAACTCTCGCAAAATGTTCTGCTGAAGTTATTTTTATTTTTTCTGTTAGAAAACAGTCATTATTCATGTCATACATAACGTAAGTTTATAACTAACAGTGTTCATACGTACTACTTTTTATTATTTTCATCCGTCAACGTTGGTTTTCCGTCTCATCACTATTACGGGCACACATTTCTGATAAACATAAATACTGAGGAGTACCTTCCCCATGAAAATATGATTCCGTACGTCTACTCGTATTACCTCAGCGCTTTTTCCTCGAATATGTTTATAAGCCAGGAAATGTATTTCCCGAACTCAAGCCCCACATGTCTACGTTGATAGTTCATGAGCGAAAGAGAGATATCCTTAAATTCGTAGTATTCCACAATATTTGCTTTTATGATACGTTGTGCCAACTGCAAATTGCTGAGTGTTTCACTTACGAGTAGCTTCACTAACATTTCCAGAGAGTCCTTTAAATGTTTTTGGTAAACATATTAAACTGTTTTGTGGACCGGTACTTGTAAACACGTACCCAACAAAGAGGAACAAGAACACAAATAACAGAACTAACTGAAAGTGTTAAAATTTTAGTACTCCATTGGAACTGGGAGCGAGGAAGTCTGAAGTCGTGATTGGATTTTATTTCCTTCTTATTTTGATCGTCAGTCTCCTCAAAGGTCGCACTGTCATTAATCGCTTTATAAGAGAGGAAGTGCAAAGTGGAGCGTACGAGCACGCTGTAGTACCCCCTGCCCTCGCCCCGCGCCACCTCGGGCCTGAATTCATTATTGTCCTCCAAGTGAGGATGCGCTTCAAAGAAACTGCTGACTTCCACTCTATTTCGACCCGTGAGAGGGTTCAACGGTTTATTGCGCTTTCGGGAACTTCGTTTATTGATATCGAAGTTACTTAAGCCCATGGTTTATTCCATATTGATTTTCTGCATTTAATCAAGCAGTGTGTCTTAAAGATAAGGTCTAAATTCTGCACCTCGCAAATACTCTCACTTACAATCGTATTATAATCACGTTACCAAAACATTCAAAAATGTTTCTCAAGTGTCAGATTTTATCTGAAAACAAAATTTAATCATTACTCAGTTTGTCATTGTAACTACCGGGAAGCTTAAACCTCTTCTAGGAACCCTCTTATTATAAAGTATAATTCATTCAAGCATGCAGCTACATAACCACAAGATTTATTAATGCAAAACCACGCTACATTAGTTTTAAGAATCTGATATTTTATTAATAAGATGAGGCTGACTACGCCGAGACTTTAATTAAAATTCGTCCATCTTCTAGGTAGGTACACGCGACTCGGAATTTATGAGAGAGTAACACTTGACTGTGCTCAAGATGATTTAGTAAAATTATTCTGGAAGCCAGCTGTTTCTACAACGTACGTTAGTGGAGAGACAGTACACAAAAGTTCAAGTGTGGACTTTCTTTATGGAAATGAAGATGGAGTTGACTGCGCCATGTTACGGGCAGAGTTTAAACGTGTGTAATGCAGGGTGGATGTAGAAAAGTTGAGTGAAAATTATCGTTTGTTATACCGAAGACGGGTGCAAGAAGTGTACAAGGCGGGTGCATCCCCGGCGCCTGACGGTTGCCCGTCTTGGCACCGCCGCGGCACCGGACACTTGAGACGCTCTGGCTGCCGCCCAACGCGCTTTATCTTAATGCACTCGCCTGTCCTCTCCCTTCACTGTGTCCATAACTCGCTTTTCCACTCCACGATTGTTTCAGCTATACTACAACGCGTCGTTAGTGCGGAATTTGATACGACCGCTCTCCTTTAAAACGGGTCGTGCCCAGGCGCCACGCTACAGTTAAATAATGTGCCTAATTTTAGAAATCTCTCTTCAGTTTTGTTAAACTTCTAGCGAAATTTGTGCTAGGGAGCCGCAACATGCGCATTGGCGACGAGGACAGGAATTTAATTCGGGTGTTTCTTCTCTCGTGGAGTGACGGCTTGTGACATGGTGCGACGTCCGCCCAGCGATTTCCGCCACATTTTATGTAACCGAGAAAGGATTTTATTGTGTCCTAGACATTCCGAACGTAAACTATGTACTTGTGTCAGTACACAATTCTATACGAACTGAAATTTATGTTTGAGAAAATCAACCGCGTTGTAAAGGAAAACTTCTAACTTTATCAAAAGCTTGGGTGACTGATGTGAAAAGTTGAATTGTATAGTAGTTTTGCCACGTCTGACAATAACATGGAGTTTAATCAAGTAACAGTAAGAAGGACTGTGTTGACTTCCACAAAATTGACCAAAAAGCTGCATTAAATCTGTATTGAAGCGAACACTGTAATATCAGCTGTTTGTTTTTTCGTATGAATGAAGTTATTCTTTCCAAACCATGTAAACCAGTTTAATATTAATTACGAAAAAAAAAACCCAATTTTTGTACAATACCCATAGTCTTAGCTCCAATATCGTCGAACAATTTTCCATAAAATGTGAACAATGATCGATCACATCGCTGCTCCCGAAGAATTCTTTTAGCTGAAAACTTAAAACTAAAGTTTCTCGAGAGGAAACATCTGTCGTCTTTTCAACTCGGATTCATTGAGCACAACGCTTCAAATTGTTAACAATTAGATATCTTCTTTTAATGAAATCTCGTTCTTTGCTGGCATGAAAATAAATACCTTGTCCAAATGCTAAATTCTTGCCATTTAACAGATAAAACTTGTCAATGAAGCTTTCACAGACCTTTGTATTTTGTTCAATTAGACCGATTTTCAGCCTGAACAACAACGTCACTTTTATTTTGCAAAGAAGGGTATCAACGACTCGACTCGGCCCAATAGTGTTGTTTAAACAATTCTCGTATATTTTCACCATTCAGTTTATTATGTAGGTAGATACAATAAGCGATCTGTCTATCGCTTAATATCCTATAAACTATGTCGCGTTAACTGTTAATGATACCATATCTTGCATGTGTTCTAGGTCACAGCTTAGCACTAAACATGAACTCTAGTAGCGATTAGTGCGGCGTGTATCATGCGTGATGTCAGCTGGTTGCCCATTATCCGAGCACGCACGTGACACTAAACCATTGTCAACCTCAATCTATTATGTTCACGACCACAATGCATTTACACCATGAAAATATATAACATACACATCCATAGGTATAACATTCTCATGAATCAAAGCCAGTGATTAATCTTTTTCAAGAGCGTTTTCATATCATTGCTCATAAATACATTCGATATTGTTTCATCTCATGTAGTTTCAAAGGAAAATTTATGTAAATGTCCCTGAAATAAATCAAATTGTCTATTTATACCACACCCTTTGAATCTTTGTTTACCCGAACCCCGCAAAGGTGGATCCAATAAATCATAAACTTAGTTTCGCGCGATCTCATATCTTGGCTATCGATTGAAAAGACCTATCGACGTTATAATACGTTTGAAATATTTGAGAACTCTATGATTTATGCGCCGTATTCAAATGAAATTACTTATGTAATACGCAAGTAGGTACCCACAGAGAGGAATGTGCGATCGAATGGGTGATGTAATAATAGATTCCATTGTAGAGACAAACTGTTCGAATGTTTTAAGGATTGCCAATTCCCATCGCACAACACTTGCTGTGAATCTGTAGGGCTGCATCCCACTATATTGGAAGTGGAATCACGTTCCATTTCGCGGCGGATATAGGGCCCCGCGTTACGGGCCAATCCAACGACACGATGATGGTTCGTCGACGACTACGATTTCCGGCTAGAACGCGCCTGTATGCCAGTTTATTCCGTGTTCACGCCCAAAGTAAACTCGGTTTAGCTTCAAACGAGATTAAAAAACAAGCGATTGACATTTTTCGATCCTTGGTGCGATTAGATTTCTATCAGAGTTAAAGAAGGCGGACATTTGATTGCACTGTGCTGTGAGTGTATGACATGTTGGTTGGGTCAGTTAAAATTACATTTCCTTTTTCGAGACATCACGATCGCAGACTTCTCCGGTTTGGTTGGGGGATACAAAACGGAGCATTATTGACTTTGTGCCGTCCACTCAGGAAATAGTCTGTTGGAACATTAAACAACTTAGTGACGCATACATGACAACATAACTATGAGTGAAACCGTTTAGAACCGTGACCTAAAACTCGTTTGGAGTGTGTAGATAAATGCAAAGAGCCCAACAGGTTAGAGAAGCGGCAGGGCCGACAAAGCCTGTTGGGCAAACACAAAGTAACGCTGAGTAAACCTCAGGTTCCTACGCGCTAATGCACGAGGACCTCTGCGCCGCGGCCACAGCTCTCGCTCGAGTCGAGGGATCTCATTAAACATATATTTTTTAAGTACCTATGTATTTAAACTCATTCAAGGATAAAACAACGTTTTTGTTTCTATCATTTCTTCTTTTCTTGCTATTCATTTCGAATTCACGGGATACGTTTAACCTAGAAAACTTTTGAGAGATATTTTTCTTGAAGACAATCCAGTAAATAGGTCATGCGATCACTTTCGCAGACTTATCTAGATGCAAATGTTATTCACCAAAATGCCGTGGGTAACTGAATATTCAGTCGTTCACAACAATGGACTGATTTACTACTTTGTGATTCAGCGTGCGTCCACGCTTTCCGGATAAGTCGCTCTTTCGTGACCACGTGCTGGATCACCCTGGCCATGATTGAACCTGAGAAGCAAAGAATTTTTTTATATTAAAAACAGATGGTCCAAAGATTGTACAAGAAAAAATACTTCATCTTGAAATTCTTACGTCCCGAAAATGTAAGCATTTCGACTACGTAGTAGTGAGCCCGACTGAAGCATTCTGAATTTATCCAACTGACTCGTTTATCCACATCTTTAGCCAGGGCTATATTCATAGTATAATAAAAATTATAATTCAGTAGAGTAAACATCGTAAAGGTCGCTCAAGACGAGACCGTGAAATTTACATGCGGAATGAGATTTGTCATCCCGAGTTTGGTTGTGGGCGGGTAGACGGGCCGGCTTACTTGAATGTATTTTATTTACCGAGAGCACGTGACGGACTCGGCTGAGCAGCACCCGGTGTTCAACCGCTCGTTTGTCACTCAGAATTACCTAGACCCGGACGTTTACTCATTTCAAACATTTAATAAAATCGAACCTAGTGACGCTGACTCTAGAAGTAATTACAGAAATTTACTGTGGAATGTATTTTTAATAACAACTGTTGTGATCGTCTTGAGATCTGAAAATTCTGATTCGTTTCAAAAATATTATTCAAATCACTTCTGGCTTACGACTGAATGTTACAGAAAAGCACTTGCTAAATACGCCTGTTGATTAACTCGCCTATTAAAAAACTTCTCCGTCCAATCAAGAATTTTTCACTCCATTGATTCGTTCCGGGACAACTTCCACGTTTAATTTCCGGGCTTAATTAAACCGGCGGGGAAATCAGCTTTTTTTAATGAGCTACATAGAGATGTGTTGCGTTATGTGAATTTGCACCAACACCGCTTCAAGTTTAACAGAAGATCTGGAATGTATGAGTCAGCTTTAGACCCTCACTTTGTATTTATTCCCCTTTTGGCAGGAAATTCAATTTATGAACTCCATCAAGTTCGTAATCTTATTTTGTTACAATTCCGGTTTCCTCAATAAGTAATTAAATATCAACATGGTCGTGTTTTGTTAACAAGCGGCTAATAGCGTATTATGAGGTAGTTGAAATGTGTAAATAGCCTTTTTAGAACGAGGCCGAAATCCCATTACAAGAGACGTCGCGTTCGGGGCCGCAAATTGGATTCACGAGGGATGGACCGGCCGAAATAATGCGGCTTCGACGCTACAACCTTTTTAATTTGTGTGAAAATTTAGTACGTCCATACTCGAATCCCTCCTGTGCTCCAAAATCCTGAAAATTAACAAAACCCTAGGTTGGGTTCATTGTTTGGATTACGATTTTATTTTTGTCGGATTTTTTAATATTAATTTATTTGATTGCAAAAAGCAAGCCGATTAAGCTCGTGTTTGCGACTGCAACTGATTATTTATTTTCGGAATTTATAGGTTCTCACTGAAGCCCACTTTGGCTTGCATAAAACATTGACTTTATGCCATTTTGCTGCAATATTAGAACAAAACAAATTGCGAGTATCGAATTTATGGGGAAAACGTGACACATTCGACGAAAGGTAAATGTCACGCAACCTATCTAGCGAGTATTGTTCGTTGCACCGGTTCTTTGTATTTACCGTACATTTTACTACAGATCTTTTTTTATTTCATGGATCATTTAGTACTTCAAATGGTCACTATTTCATGTGTAAATGATCAACTGAATTAATAAAGCAACGCTTCAGTTCTCTATCAATTATACTGTAAAAAAGGAAAACAAGTTTTTACCAAAGGCAATACATGCCATAATGGGGGATATCGCGCATGAATTCGCCGCTAGAGGCGTTCGTGTAGATTAAGGTCTTCCGAAATGTCAAATGTCATAGTGTTCGCGCGTTGTGTGCTTTTTTATCACGTATTTTACTAATATTCATGATTGTGATCTAGATTGAGCCAATCCTGATTAATTATGACTTGAAGATTTTAATTAGCAAGTCTGGATCTTATTTGTTAGTTCTTGGAGGTAGAATGATTTTTAAATGTTTCATGCTTACTAATTTTAGGGAGAATATTGTAAATATGCATCTGAAGTTTACACTTCGTTGTTATACGTAATAAAATAAACTTTTTTTGAAGTTATTGGTATTTAAAGTATAAAATAGAATTATTTACAGGACCTTACGCGACAGTAGCGCCATCTGGTGAGCTCAAAAACGATAGCCCTCATTGCTGAGTAATACTGAAATTCGTGCATATTTCGAACCTTGTACAAATGTGCTTTAGTCCTTATGGGAGCAACACTATTTATGATGTATTCCCAGCGCTCATAGCTAGTACTCAAATTTCCCAAATTCCGAAAAAATAAACTCAAAGCGTCAGATGAAAATGTAAGTACTGTGTAACCACTCTAATATAAACAAAACGTTACGTAAATCAAAAGTCACAGTGCTCGTACTAAGTAGCTAAAGCGCGTACAAGCCTGAAGTACGTACGAAAAGCAAAACGTATTGCTACGAGTCAATTGGCTGTTCAAACAGGCAGACGTAGGCGGAATAGCAAATATATGAGCGCCTATTTGCTAGCATTATATGGAGGAAAAGTCGCGAGAGACATCTAGCAGTACCCCCAATAGATTTAGTTTATGTGGTGCTATTGATAAACCATGATATTTTCGTACGAGTCTTTCTTCGCAAGTTGTTATTAATAGTTTTGTTTACAGAAAGATTGGCTAGCGATCTATAAAGCTTTTAAAGCTTAGTGTAAAAATACTGGCTCAAACCTGACCGCCATTAAGCTGGGTGGGCATCGGGTTGATCCCGTAAATATTTGAGCGCTTGCTTTGGAGACCCTTCTGGGTCTTACCTTCGCAGGTAATCTGCTTATTTATGCTAGTCATTCTTTTCTATGCCTTGCGAATTAACAGGGTGATCTGTTAATTTAAGAACCTGACCTGTTGCTTCTCAATTAGCTAGTTAGGCAATTTAGTCATATTTATAAAGCAGTAGAAGCATTCTGGACTCTGGACGCTCTTAATGTGCACATCTTTCTACATCGTTCTCACATATATGTATTATCTCAACATGAATGATGTAACCAAGATCTTGTAAAAATATTTTGATTGAAAAGAGTGTCCATGGAGTTTCTTGCCCATTCTTCTCCATAGAGATCTACGCTTTGGAATGGGCAACTACAGTACTTTCACAAGTTCTTTGTTTTTCTTACATTCAAAAGTGCCTGTTATGGTCTAATTGAAATAAATGCTTTGAGTTTGAGTTTTCTGAGACATAAAAATGACATCTTAACTGAGAGTCTCAATGAAGTGTCAATATTTGCCGAGCATTTTCGCATTTAAAACCGTCGGGGTCTTAAACAACATCAAAGTCTGATCCTGCATCATAACAATTTCGTTTGTTATCTCGGCAAAGCGGGGCCGTTAACTCCAAAACGGTTTCACTTGTTGGAACAGTTGCCTGTTTGAATGCTAATTTCCTTACCCGTTAAATGCGTACAGTTTAATACCTAAGTGGTATTCTACTGCACGCATTTTAAGCTACATTTTTGCATAAGCATTTAGCTTTAATGAATTCATTTCATTTCATTAAAGCTAATCATAAGCCTTTTCCCAACTATGTTGGGGTCGGCTTACAGTCTAACCGTATGCGGCTGAATACCCGAATTTTACATGGAAGGACTGCCTATCTGACCTCCACAACCCAGTTAGCACTGGGTAATACGATACCCCTTGGTAAGACTGGTTGTCAGATTTTCAGGCCACTGACTACCGATAACGACTATTAATGATCTACAAATGACAGCCGGGATCAACGGCTTAACGTGATTTCCGAGGCACGGAGGAAACTCGGTATGTAATGGGCGAACACCCATCCACGGACCAACCTAGACAAGCGCGCCTTAAGATCGACTCGAGCCGCTGTTATTATTTAGCCACGAGCTCCTCATCCTCATTCTATTAAAGCTAATGCTTTAATTAATTATGTGATTGACATCTAAGAGTAGGTACGTATAGCAAAATTTCAGACTAGACACTCCATTTAATAAAAGACACTTCAACGCACTTACCTAGTATACCAATATTAACGAAAATCTCATTATAAGACGTAAATTTAATAATCGAAGCAATTTTCTAGATAATCTGCCGTCAAAGGCTTCCCAAGTAAATAGATTAAGTTTTTTAATTAGTACTCCTAACACAATTTGCCAGCGCTAAAGTTTTAAAGTCTGCAGCAATAATCAATGTTACCTACAAGTAGGATTGAAAAAGAGAAAGAGACAGCAATTAAAGAAAGATCGTATTTCAATGAGATGCTGTTTGATCTTCTCTCAATGTTGCTGTCTCAAATGGCTTTTAATGCCAAGTAAAATATAGGTTACCACCGATGCAGACCACGACGATTCAAGGTACCTGCATTGTCAACTATTGTGTGTCGTATTAATTATTCACGACTCAAGTTATTTTTTAATCACCATCATTGTCGACGTGTGTGCTTTCAACAATGGAGGTTTCATAATCACGAGGCTCTGTACAAAAGGTTTGGATATATAGGTCATGATAATCCGTTTGCAAACGTGTCAGTTGAATGGGCAGCTCAATTTCGACCCTGTAATTAAGGAGTCACCTGCGTGAACAACTCAGTCCACGTAATTAAAGCTTTCAACTTGGGTCGAGTTATGTCGACCCACTACCACTAGGGAGAGTGCGGTTTGTGAGTCAAATTTCATGCAGATAATAGTACCTCTATAACTGCGCAACTTGTGAGCTTAGCCACGATTTAATTGAAGCCGAGAATAAACTGGGCAAGTTTACAATATAAATAGGCAACCTCTTTGCGGATTAATTTCATAATTTAATTGTTTGACGAAGAAAAGAGAACGGGGTCTACCTTTATTGCATTTTGGGATTATGTTTTCAGTTTTCATTTGGGTAATATAATTATGATATTTTCTTTTATGTTGTACTTTAAATGGAAAATGACAAAGGAAACGTAAAAAAGTTAAAGTTTGACAATATTTTCTTCAGCAATTATCTTGATTAATTAGAGAACTTGATATCTACTAGACGATAGAGCAATAGGTGTATCTGGAACGGGACGCAGTGGTAACGGTAGCGCCGGCGCCCAGCCCAGTTGGACTGCCGCCAGCACCTACTGTTTGTTTATAACATTAAAACGTTTAATGTCGTCGAACCTCTTTCAACGTGGCCACTGCGATTTTTTATAAACATTCCAAAGATAGTCTATTGCGAAACGTGTAGAATCATGAAGGCACAAGCCAAGTAATGATGTCAGATTTCTGTTTCGATTTCATGGATTATACTCATTTTTACACTGTAATCATGTCGATCGGAAAATAATAAAGCTGTCGCAGTAATAACTTTTTATCACTTCGATTTTTCTTTGCGATGTTATTAAAATGGTAACGAATACGATTTCATGTCGGTACTTTTTAAGGTAAACATTAAAATATACCTACGTAGTACGTTCTGGGAAACTCAAACATAAAATTACTATAAATGTAAGTTTCAAAAGAAAATAAGTGTAACATAGAAAACCGGGTTTCAACCCAATTTGCTTCGTTCGCGGAAACTGATCGAACACTACTATTTACAGAACCAATGACATGGGTTACTGTCGATACTAAAATGTTGGTGTTTAATTTGTAAACAGTTCCGTAAACACTCATAATAGGATGGTGTTTAATCATACGTGCCGCGTAAATGTCCGTGTTTACATAGGACTCGGAAACATCTGGTTTTGATGAACTGAATACTTCGCATTCAGGTTGGCGGCACTTGAAACCTTGCCAGCTTATTTTAAGTGGCGACGTCTGTTCAAGATTTGTGTCTAATGCCCCGCGCTATAATATTTTACGATACCTATTGATATCATCATTAATGTTGTGTTCTCCGTAATATTTGAGAAAAACGAGCGTCATTTTCTTTTACGTTTGAGTGATCCAAAGATATGACATTTACACGATTTCGCTTTTGCGCCGTTCACTCTCTCCATCAGGGTAGCTGCACCGATGTGCGTGGATGACTACGATACGATCATGTATTATTCATTAATTGTGCGGCTCATTTTTGCAATATAATTAATTCCGACACATGTCGCATTGACAATGCGCTGACATTTAATTTTACATCTTTGAATTTTAATTGATGCCGTTCGTCGAAAATGCAATCGATTGGAACCATATAAACTAGTTTTTTTGTTTCGTAGAATGTCGATTGGTATACCTAGAGTAATTTGAATGTACGTTTAACTTTTAACGAGGCTTGAACTGTTCATATCTTGTGTTTGTTGCGCAATTTAAGCGCTCCTTCCGCGGCTTCGTCTGTTAGCAGTAGTCTAGTATGATAATGAACCGAAATGGGGTATAGTTTGTTCCCAATATCCCCAGTAACGATGGCAACTCGACGGCGACTCCCGGCGGAAGCAAAGTTTGATTTAGTTTAGACACGACAATCCGTTTGTTGTAATGGTAACGAATCCAATTAAAGGTAGTTAGTTACCTTCGTTTATCGTTGAATGTTGCCATTGTGCTGCTCCATATGGAAGATTTGTTTAAATAAGCCACTTGAGAGCTTGCCTTTGAAATTGCGGTTTAGCAAACTAAATGTTTGTTACCAAACTCTTTATATTGTCGTTACATAAACATAGTCTGCAAAAACTGCCAACAAATGCAAATATTATTGAAAAACCAATGTAACTGCAAACGGGTAAGAACCTATTTATGGAAAGTTGAAACGGTGCATTTTTTTCGACTACGCCATCAACTCTTTATAGCGTAAGCAGAATTCCCAAAGGTTACCACTACAGAGGTTGCGGGCAATGTTCTTTTTATTGCGTTAATATGTGACTAGTTTTAAATAGCTATTTTTGATCACAAACACACACCTAAACGTTACTCAAGTAATTAGTTTATACATTTGGTTTTTTGGAATTGGTCTGTAATGTTGCTATAATTAGTTGTAAATAAATAAATAAATTTTGGGCTTTATTCAGTAACACTGCTTAAAGTTATCTCCTAATTAAATTAGTGTCTCTTTAACCATATTTTTTATGTTGAAACGTATCTTATCTTAAGCTAGCGTATCCAGATTTCCATTTTTTTTTCATTAGTAAACAAATCATTTTTATGTTGAAGCATATCTAATACCAGCCTTTATAAATAAACCCATTAATATTCAGTATCGATCGATAATGTCATTTAGATATTTCCATTTTTTTTTTCAAAAGTCCAAAAAAAAAATTGTGCTCTAATTCTGCTCCTTTTATCCGAACATATTTTGCTGACCGTAACAGTAAAGTGTCACAGTTTTTTTACCATTCATCATCAAGTCATTTGACAATGTGTAGCGTTGGTTAGATACCTACGTCATCAATCAAAGTCAATTCTGTTGCTGTTATCCCTAACGTATTTCAACTGTGCAATATTAAAATTAAATGTAAACCAACGCTTTGAAATGGACCGTCCTTATTTTTCATAGATATTTGTACTACAGATATTCAAAAAAATTATCAACCGCGATTTCCTGCTTACCCCTTCGAACTTCAGCACCCCCTTCATCTCGTTTGAAGGACAGTTTTGCAAAATTAATAAATTAATCATAGTACCTAATTATTTATAGTTTTGCATAATTTACCTAGATATAAGTAATTTAGTCAGGTTTCATGTTACAAAACCGAAAGATTAATACTTTTCATACAAAGAAGATGGCCGAAAATTGTATGAGCCTGTTCCCCAGAATGTACATCTTATGTGTCGTCCCACATGTCACGGTGTTTATGGTTGCACTCCTCCGTAACGGCTCGATCGATTTTTATAATTTTTTTTAATGTATATTTGGTAGGTATGAGAATAGGTCGTAAACTATATTTCACACCGCTAGGTGATTGGGGGGCGAGCGAAGCCGCGGGCAAAAGCTAGTAGGTAATATATAAAATCTATGTCATTTAATAGTAAAGATCTTCGATAACAAAAATAAAAAGGTGCATATTGCTCAACAGTCTTGGACAAAAGTTATAAAGGTTTAAGGAAGTTGTTTTTGACACTACGGCAGAAGTATTTTTATCTATACCTATTGTAGTGTATATATGTATATATATCTGTCCCAGGCATTTAATAAACACAGTTTATTGGTTAAAAAACACTGGGAGATAATTATTTTTCAAACTGAGAAAATCTATTCGTTTGTAACAATGAGATCACCGGCGAAAAAGTAGGTATACAGTAGTATAATCTCTTTGCTTTGAAATGTCTGGTACAAAACAAAACATATTCAAATTATAACAACATACATTTATGTCAATCAAATTGACATTGACTATGAATTTATGAAATAAGGTTACCAGCGTAATAAATATCTACACCCTTATTTTTATTAAAAAAACTTTTTCTGTTTAGAAACCCTTAACAAAGTTAGACTGACAGTTTACTCAACTAAGCATTTTGGAAACTAAACTATCAATTAAATATTTCGATTTATGGATAAGAAAACATAAGAAATAATAATGATGTATTACATTGTAAGTTACGGTAAGTTACGAATATTTTACATTTTAGGCCCGGTATGAGTTTATTTTTCCCTTTTCTGTTCTTTGTTCTTTGGTTAATATTGTATGGCAACATTGAGGGTTCTTTCGACTCTTCGAGTGAAATCAAAATTAAAAATCCATATAAGAGAGAGAAAAAGAAATTTAAAACACATATAGAGAGGACATTGGTAATATTGTCATACAATAATTTTCATCCTGAATATTTTCGATTTTGACACACGAATGCTACCTGACAAGCGAGCGTATGACACAGATGACACTAGACAGAACGAATTGTTACTAAGTTGTAACAAGTTTTGGATTACGATTTTCTTCGTCATGACCCGTCTATACCTCGGAAATATTTGAATGTCTTTGTGTAATACGAATGCGACCTGACAAGGCGACGTATCGCACTGGACTGATCGACTTGTTACTAAATTGTAACAGGTTTTGGAATTGTCAGTTTCTTGGTCTTGTCCCGTCTATAGCTAGTTATATTTGAATGTCTTTGTATAGTACCTACGTTAATCATTTTCTAAAATTCTTAACATTTTTTTAATTATAATTATTTGTACTTAATACTTTTATTTTTGTACACTTTTGGGGCACGTTGTGTCCATCTCCTTTAATCCCCCATTTTCACCTCCTTGGGGTAGAATTTCCCCCATCCTTAGAGTAGTTACTTCATAAAAAGGAACCTAATATTCAAATTTTGATTAATGTTCGATTTCTACCCTCAGCGGTTTAGACTGGCCAGTAATATGTCAGTAATATGTATGTGTGTTTTAATCTGTGTCTCTACACAGATTAAAAAGCAGGTCGAATATAACAAAACTTCCCTTTTGAAGTTGTTGCTTTCATGAAATCGCTTTCGACTTCCGGGCGGAACATTTAACAGTTTTTTCCGTAAAACGTATTGCCTCGGGCTAAGGATAGAATTCTCGAGATACTTTCCCGTTTTAACACATTTGCCAGAAAGTCGGGTACAGCGAGACAGAACGCCCGGAGCCAGTCGTCAGCTGTTCGCTCCTTGCACATTTATGAAAAAACTTTCCTCTACATTCTTGGCATTGTCTCTTCCATTCTTTGGTTGAATTTATTCTCCATTTATGTACGTTTGTCTGCCTCGTTTTACAATCGGATCAAAGAATTCCTTTATCCTAAAGTACATTTCAAATAAAAATACTAATTTCATTGAATCTGTGACATGATTCGGCAAATGAAATCATATTATCCCAGAGATTAAATTATGTTTTGGCATTTATATTGATAAAATGATTTTCATTGTGGTTTCATTTGGGGCGCAATTTCAGTCCTGTGACTTGGTAAGCTGTATTGGCAATAATGCAAATAATATAAAATGTTGAAGTTATAAAAGTTAATAAGTAACCTCGACAACTGTTCGCTTGTTCGCTCTTTCTTCGCAGCCCACTGCCTCGTTGTACTTTTATGAAAAAAGTTTTACCCGTTGCACTCTACTACGGGTTTTGCCTTTGGAAAATTCTTGTTCACTACAAATCTTGTGCGTTTATAGATGTGATAAGCGATTTATCCTCTTAGCAAAATAACAGAAAAATATGCGTTTTGAACATGTTTTGTTTAAAAATACAATTAATAAATCTAAAAGTCAATATGTACTTATTTATACAACCTCAAAAAGTACTTCAATGCCTTTCGGTCCATGACTAATATGACCAAAGACTTCGTGTTTTTCTTCATTAATTTTCCTGAAAATATTGTCCTTTGAATCAGGAGATAAATTCTGTATAATTATGTACTTACCAAACTGCTCTATAGACACACACATTGTGCCAAAACATTAACACCACAATTTAATCAAGTCGCATATACTCAGATTCGCTATACATCCACCGACTGAAACCAAACATATTAACAATGTGATAAAGTACGCTGTATATTAAAATCACTAACATTACTACCAACTGTGACATTTAATTTCGCAAGCCCGGAATATAATTCCGACCAATATTACAAGAGTAAATACAAGGCACTTGGAATATTTTACTCAAAATAAAATAATCATGGTACGTATTCGAACTCAGGTGCAGGTCTAATACTAAAGTCTTGAACATCTGGAGTATGAATAATGATATAGCGCGCAAATTGAAAGATGCACACTCAGCACAATTAGGAAGATGACTAGATGTATAATTGATATAATTGGGTTTTGCATCAAAAATCTCTTAGTAGACGGCTCTAGAAGTCTGTTTGTACCCGGTTCTAAATAGCAAAACACGACATGCTGAGCTATTTTAAATGACTGTTTTCAGGGTTAGTTCAAAACATTTTTGCCGTTTAAATAAAGAAATTGGACGAAGCACTTTCCTCCTAATAGTCTACTTGGCGTCACCGAACCGTCTGCGAATCTAAGTGGGCAGATATAACGCCAATTTGGTAAAAGCTGAAATCAGCGCTACCTCTGACGATGCAGTAGACGAAGTATTGGGCCAATAAAATTGAATAGTACCATCGACATCGACATCGAAGATGACTTTCCATATTGCGGACCCAAGGAATCTTATCTTTATCTTGCCAAAGAAAACAAAAGCACAGTTTTCCTTATTTCTGCTCTAGGGTTAAAGCTTTTTCATTGTACGCTCCTGAAGATCTAGGTAGCACTCCGACTGAGCCGCTTACCTCCGTCACGAACGCGCCCCGAAGCTTATGCACCGCTGCGGCTGGACCGCCCTATCTATTTGTGCAGGCGTCCAATCAACTGTGTCGATTCAAACAATATTTTTACTTCAAATTCGACTTTGAATTATGTTAATAGAATTGAATTTACGGTTGGAAAACAGTTTTATTTTTTAAATATCTGAGAGAGCCTTATGGATCCTCAAAGCTTAGGTAGGTATATTTAATACCCTCCTAATTTCTATAAATATACCTGTTCTCACTATTTCTGAATCCAAACAAAATCAGAATCGGTTTGTGAAAGGCAAAATCATACACTTAATTCAATGGATGGACAAGAGAAAGGTAGACATATTGATATGGATAAAAAAGTCGTTACCCCAACCAAACAATACAACGTCAGCTTATGTCTAAGCAACCCTTTTAGAGAATCTCATAGCGAAATAAAAAGACGTACGTTCCACGTAGACTGATGACGCGAAATATTTTATAATATCATGCCGAAACCCTTGCGTGGTATTAGTCCATGGGATCACAACTAATCCCTGCGCAAAAACTGTTTATTTCGTCTACACAGGGATCCGGCAAAATAAGTAAACATCTTGATCAAATCCCTTACAAAAAATCACTATCTTGACAAAGACTCCAGGGATTCTGTTTAGGTTAGTTTGTGCTAGGTTATGTTTGGTTATCAGCCATTTGATCAAATCCCGAGAGCTAGGATACACGACATTTCTGTTATAACCATCCGCCCTATATTTTCTTTAATTTGCTTTGTTTTGTTTTTGGGAGCGGAAAATTGTTTCAATTTCCTTAGACGAATATAAATGTTTTTGGAGTACCTACCCAGGTTGGGTAGGTACTATATATATAACATTTAATATCCGTAAATTTGGGCGCTTCCATAATAGGTTACGGCTCGAAAAAGGCGTAAAATAAATAGACAACTGGCTATTGGGGAACAAATCTTCTCGAGAGAAAATAGTTTATTCAATACTTGATTTATGTAAAGGCTTGTCGAAAGGAAAGGCGATTTGAATAGAGCTTCCCGTTAACCGTGTCGAACCTGAAAGCTTTTCATAAATGAACCTACTACAGCAGGGCGCTCAGTGCAAGGTGGCTAAAAGCCTCCGTTGTTATATGTGTATGAAACTTTATACGTGGGTGCGATGAAGCAGACGTACCCATTGAGCGACACATTAAAAGCATGACGCGTTGAATATGAGCCCGCCCGTCATCACGATGTGATGTACTAACGAATGTTTGTTATTGTACTGAAAAGTTAAGTGAATGTCATTTTGATAATGCACAAACATATACTACAGTACATTATCAACTTAAGCTAACAGCAAACATAGGAACAATCGAGTTTTCCCCAAATTCTGTACGAAAGTACTAAAGCCCGAGCACACGCATACGGTTCTCATTTTATTACCACTAGTTCGTAAGTACTTAAGGACGTTTGGAGTGTCTCGAACGTAGCCTGTACGTTTAACTATCAGTCGTTGCATCATTAATGCATGTTGTTTACAAGTTCTCACGCTGTTATTGGAAAACTCCACTTTATCTTGTCGAAGACAGTCCGGGCGATGTTCTCTGCGAGCGGTTATGCTCTCAAGGCTCCACTCAATTTTAATATGAATTTTCAATTATTAACCGTACATTTTCTTTAACGATGCACAATGAATCCGTTTACTTTCTATCAGAAGGCCGTAAAATACTTTTAGTTTTCCCAACAGCCCAAAGTTAGTGAAAAATAACATACTGTTAATTCTTGTGTTAATCACGCGATGGGCCGGAGCTGACCTTTGTCACGTTGCTGACAGAATTTCATTACGAACTATCGGCACCGCCTTTAATATTAAAATTTAATTATTCCTTCGAAGGGAGTGAGTGCCATACACATGACACATTACATTACCAAACATGAAATAATTCATTCAAACGAAACCATTTATTTATGAAAATAAAACTGAAGGTAAGGTTTTCACTCGGTCCGTTAAATTAGATACGAATGCGCACTATTTATTATGTCAAAGCCAGGAAGGCGCAAGAAAGCTACTGAGGAATAATTAAGGACATAATTCATGGCTATCACACATTACCATTGTTATCTACGTGCAATAAAAATGAAAAAGGAAAATTTTATAAGTTCACCGTTTGTTTGTGGGAATGAGAGGGTAGATGTTTACGAGTGCGAAGTGTAGGAACGTTAGATCGCGTGAGGATGGCTCGTGCCGCCCCTGCACTGATGATAGCGTGAATGTTGGTGTACATGCAATAATCACGCGCACTGATACCCATCCTTGCTTGCCACAAACGTAGACGCCGCTAACACATTTATCACTTTCTTTAACACGCGTTTTTCCACGCGGATAATCTTCTGTTTTTTGTCATTTAATTGATGCTGAGCATGCTGGCTTTTTTATGAAACAACAAAACAGAATTTTACGCTCATTTGTTGGGGATTGTTAACCTCAATCGAAAGTTTTTGTTTCAACAAACACATTATGTTGTCAAACATTATTATATTACGAGAAATTTCGAAATTAATACTTAGCCGTGCAGCGTCCTAAAACTGTATAAACGGCCAGTTTACTAACCAGTTGATCAAGATATAATTTACTCGTTAGTAATAAGTCTAATAAAATTAGTCAAAGTGTAAATCAGCCTTAAGATTTAGATTAAAGTAATACAAGTAGCTATGACCTACTAATACCAAGTGATTACGATTCCGCAATCTCGATCGGGAGTAATCGATACTTGCCAATTTTATTACCTATTTTATTACAGCAACATAGTCGTCACATAGATAAATCGATAATTTATTGTTTCCTCGAAGGCCTTGTTGATTTTAATGACCAATAAAAAGGTAAGACCTCTGGGCCCTTCCATCTTCATACACTTGTCGATACTAAAAGACCAGGCTTAGTAAAAGACTGAAAGTTTTCTCTTTTTGCCTTTTCTCGCCTGTTGGCCGAGAGTGGGCTGTAATTAGTGTTGCCAACTCCGATAAAGAGAATTTGGGACTGGCTTTTATTAAAGGTGCACGAGTTCTTTCATTGGAATTTAAATGGAGAATATTATGGAGGTTGATCTGGATTTATTATTCCATATTAAAACTTATTCATATTTTAATCTTTTGTCCATGGAGTAAGGATTTATTATTTACCAGATTTTTCCCCTTAGCCACAGTTGCATCACGTAAGAGTTCAGGACGTCGTAGAAAAGCGGTGACATCTGGCAACAGTATGGTACTAACGTTCAGGACTGCTCTTGCAAACGGCTCTTGTGCCGGTCGCAGCCGCCATGATGAACGCGAGCCGTTACGTGACACGGGTCTTAGCAGAGGTGTTTAAAATACCCAGGACACAACGGAAAAGAAAAACACAATGTGCTCCCCGCCTTTACATTAGGGAAAAGGAACAATGCACTAGGTACCTATAGAATGCACGGCGCTTCTGCTGCTGCACGTCTTTTTTTTACCTAAAGGGATATTCAGACATATTAGCACACACCATAACTCACTCATTGACGCGTTCACTTACTAACACACCACACATACATCCTACAAACACATATCACACATGCCCAACTCACATAAACACAAAACGCACACTAATTTAAATAATCTGATGTAAAGTCTGTAATTGAATTTTTGAAAAAAACTGAATTTTTGATTCTGACTTTAATTGTATTTTTGATTTTGATTCTGATTTTAATTCGAATTTTTGATTCTAATTGTTATTACTTTTAGTTGTAAGTTTAATTTTATTTCGATTTTAATTTCATTATTTTCCTGTTTTGTTGTGTTCCTGTTTGTTTTTGAATTTTACTTTTACTGATAATGTTAGTTTCAAATTCCATCACAGAACTTTATTTTAAATTGTTAATTTTAGTTAATAAGATAGTAAAGTGCTTACGGCATCTAATATGTTTATGGGGCATGCGGTGCTAACCTGTAAGAAATTGTTACACTTACCTGAAATAATGGTAGATAATAACTTAAAATATTTACAGTGTAAACAATTGTTGGTTGGCCAATAAAGGAAAATAATAAAAATAAAAAAATAATCTTGTCTTCTGTATTTCTATGTTACTTTAATTTACTTCCAGGAAATTATATAAATTATTATAAATATGTTAGTAGTCAACTTAAATTCTTGTATGTACATTGTACATTAAGTAAATTTAAGTTACGGAAGAGTGGAGTGTCCTAATACAGGAATTTACTTGCTTATAAGGACACTTCTATCACTAGCTAGCTATGTAGTTTTTCCTACACCTTCGTTCAGCCTATTCATTGTACTTTACTGAGAATTCCAATACACTAACACAACCTAGGATCGTACCCAGACAGCCTTGTCCGAGACCAAAAGTCAATAACTAGTGTGAATGCTAAATTCAATACTACTATCTATAAATCTGAATACATCGAATAGAACGAGTTGAAAGGTCTTTTGAACTAAGGCTACGATACTTGGAAGTCTATAGGTCGTCCAATTGACGACTGAAGGACTCGAAGGTTAGACACGTACTTATTTATAATATTTTCGAACTAGTAAATAAATTGAATTGATAAAAAATCGGCGTCTAAAGTGACTTTAGATCACAGATTTTATATCTGTACCTGTCACCAGTGCTGCATGAAGACGAGAAGACTATTACCATGAGGCATGCTCTCATTAGGTTATCTGTTAATGACACGCTTAAAGTCGTCTTCGATTAAACTAAGGTACTTTACCATACAAAATAAAGTAAAACGTATTCCTTGAGTACCCCTTGACTACCTAAATTCGATCCAAATACAGAAAGTAATAACAAAAACTCTCCATTGAACGCTCAAGTGGGTATTCAGATCATTTCAAAAACATCAAAATGCGCTTACATTACCGTAATAATGTGAATGTATCGATACAATAAAGCAACGCCAAAAGCAAAATAACGTGAGATCCAAAACGTATCTGAGGTACGCGATTTGTCAGGCAAACGTGAGTGTCCCATTAATAAAAGGGAACGAATCTTCCGTGCAAGACAAAGAAGCTAGTATCAATATTTATTGGCGTGCTTAGTATTAATCGGGGAGGATCGTGCCTTTGTATCGCGGGGCGCGAGCGTACGTTGTCGGCAACGAATGGATGGACTGTCGCGGTCGGAGCTCGCCTAATTTTTCAGCTGTGAATATTTTTTTCGAGACCCTTGTTTACAGTAATGCTTTTAGCTGGCGAAAAATGAGGTTACTGAGTTAATTTGCCGTTTTATTAAATGCTCGCTGCATTTGTTTTCCTTATTACTGCTCCTTTATTCCGGTTTTATCGTATCTTCAACATAAGAGTATCTCAATTCCATAAGAAGATTGTTTCATCTAAAAATCGCATTCAATGATACAATCTTCTTGGTTATTTTATTTTACATTTTTTGGCGTAGGCCTCGTAGCGCGTAGCGTAGAGGTTTCGTAGCCGCGCCCGCCCTACAGGCCGACCGCCCGCTTTGATATCGCCGGTTGCCTCCGGTATCACCAATAAAATTCAGACGCGAGTTAGTATGCCCCCAGACACAACCGAGGTCGGACGTGTGGCGCGCGCCGCGGTCTCACTCACTATTCGCGTACGAAATGTGTGACAATAAGTGTTGCTTCCTCTTTGTTATCTAAAATTTTGATGTGTTTATAGTCTGATAACGCTGTTATATACTAAGAACGTTTAAATAAATATAACTATTGTAGTTTATATTTAGTGTGTAAATATCGCTTTATCCTGTCTGCGAATATAATCAACAGAAAACGGGTAAGATAATTTTTGCCGTTTTGTCTGTGTTTATATTTTATTTTTGGCTTAACTTATTTGACACAAATAATTTAGTATATCATGTACACATAAATCAGTTTTGTCCTTGAATTCAGTGGCAGGCAGTAGTGAACAATGTAGTACCTACCTACACACGCGACCGTTTTATGATTTCATCGCACATTAGTTTGTGATTTTCCATAAAGCCTCCATCGTTGAGTCACCACGTCGACAAGTTTTTTAAAATATTATTTCACCAAAACCAAACGGTCGTGACACAATTATTATGTTCCAAATAAATCATAATACCAAGCTACAATGGACAAATAAACCGCTGTAGACGCTGAGAGAGTTCAAAGGTTTTAATTGGTATTTATGTCAACCCTGTTAGGTCTTCACACGAGCTTATTACTCCCTAACGATGTTGTTTAGAGATAAAATACTGGTCAAACTATCCTCATTAAACTCGTGTTCGTGACACAAACAGTGTTCGCATTTTGGTAGATAAGTGAACATTAAATAGAGTCGGTATGTTTATTTATTTTAGCAGACGATCTGTCGATCAAAAGATGTTTTTAGCTATCTATATGTAGATTCTGTTCACGTAATATGTCAGCATTTTCCCGGTCATGCATTATGCTGTTACTTACAGGCATATCTTTGGGCCGCCGCAAATATTGGCATCGTAAAACTTGGCCACAAAAAACTACGCTGTATCCCTTACGCGTACAAACTTTTCCATATCGTATATTCTTAGGAATGGTGATGGATCTCATTCATGTCTGTCGCGTTTGATGATGTTATTACGTCGGCGCCTATTTTGGGTCGCAATTTGTGTGAGATCGATACCATTTAGAGGATTAGATTTCAGCGAGTTACATTTTGGTTCTTTAGAAGAAAAGGTTGTGGAAAAAAAGGATGTATAATAGGTAGTTCGGGCGTTGCTCTTACCATTTAAGATGAGAAATGGGCAGCGATGCAGTCGAGACAGCGACGCCGGCGCGCACTAAGATTGCGGCCGTATTATGCTTATGCACTGAATATTCATTGTCGCCACGCGCACTCAGTTGGTGCTCTTTAATCAACTCCTTTCGCGGCTTACGGTCCTTTGAACCGTAAATATGGCTACAGAGCTTTTGCAATATAAATTGAAGGTAGACTTATTTGGTTCTGCAGTTGTTTGTGACACATTTTCCATGTCCATTAAAAATGATTGGCACAAAATAGAATTATTGCGAGAATCTAAATTATGTCATCTTTTTTATCTCTGTTATCTTCTTATCTAACGGATGTAAACAGTCGTGTCAATGACACCAAATAACAAAGATTGTTAAAAGATAAGTTTTTAACTTTTGTTTAGACTTGCGCTAGGTACTTATCTTATATATGAAAAGCGCGTGAAAGATAAGGTTTTTTATTCCAGTAACCGAATGAAAAGACCAAGAAGTTCTTATACGGCATAACTACTATTTGGTATGTTGTAAGTTATGTGATTTAGGCGCGTAATATCTACTTACTAATATTTTATTGAAATAAGCATGACTACGACGAATTTGGTCAAACCCAAAGTATTTAGATATTTCTATTGCACCATTATTTTACAGGCGTTTTTAATTGTCTTGGAATCCGCCAATCTAAAACATGGAGAGAACAAGCAATAAACTCCATGGACACACTAAATCTAATTGTAACAAAAAAAAAGATAACATTCATGTAAGAATTATACAAATATGTGAGCAAGATGTAAAAAGAATACGGTAATAGTGCAATGAATTGTAGGGAAAGGAGCTTCGTAATCTATTACAGACCTACAGAAAAAACTTTCATCAACAAATTGTTTCGTTAAAAGAAAACAAACTCAATGTAAGTGAAAGTCATAGGACAATGTATCTAAGAGCGAAATTACTCCAAAAATTGGTTCGGAAAGGATCCCTGTGGTAACTTTATTGAAAAAAGGTCGGCCTGATTGATATTCGAATTTTACACGTTGAAAATGGTGAAATGCGAAACGTTTCGGTTTTTCGTCTCTGGCAAAAAAAGATTGACTCAATTTGTTCTTGTCCGCTACGAAATAAACTCGACGAAGGGTATTTTTAACTACGGATTTATCTTTCGCGAGAGTCTGTAATGGGCCTTATTTCGTCTAAACGAAATTAGTATTTTGAATGTTTTAGATTTATAGCTTATGTAAATGAATGTTGCGATAAAGTCCGTAGGCTACCTACTTATACAGGATGGGGTCCAAAACGATTTTTTAGAAAACTCTCTTCAGGGTTTTCCGAAGTACTTACTACATGTACATATTCAGCGATTATTTATAGTTTAGGAAAAAGGTTCAGTTGGTACCTTAAAGTGAAACATTTTGTTCTTCAAAATTCGTTCGAGATCTTAGTATTACCCAAAACTTGATTAAAGGAATTGGTGAAAAACTTTGCGAAACCCAGCAAATTATCCAAAGTGACTTCTAATCAAATTCTATTCAAAGGACGTCTAATCACGTTTTCAGTTGGAAAGCTCAATTCAGACCACCTTTTTGCTCCTTAAGTTTTCATAAAGGTATTTTGAAAGCCCTTGGCGCGAGTCATAGGTATATGTGAACTCCATTTTTGCACGAAACCAACCTGTGGTCCTATAGATCTATTGATGACTCAAAAGGTACACGAATAGCCTTAAAAAAATTGAGGGCTAGAGCTTTTTAAGTGGCTCACTTCATTCCCCGTCTTGTGCGTAATCCAATAATTTTCTAAATCCTCCATAAAAATTAAATAATCATTTAGCTAATTACCACCCCTCGTTTCACCTTCATAAAGCGCAATGGCTCCAAGCGAATCGTTTCTCCGTCTACCAAAATACTTAACGTGTTTTTACGGGGCGGTATCATTATTCTAACAAAAATTTAATTACCTCAACTGCGGTGCTCTAGGGGCCTATTGTGCCTTAAATAAAACGTCGTACGCACTGCCGGCGACGGTCACGAGAGAGCTCACCGTGATAGATGATATTCGAGAACAATTAATCTTGGGCAAAATATGCGGACGATTTGCAAGCGAGTGGTCGGGCCTAATGGTCGGGAGATTATCACGCGTCCACGTCCCGCGCTCACCCACCCGTCGTCATTAGCGGGTATAACGTCGCTTTAACTATGCCAGCGAATTAATTGATTGCCAAAACACGAGCCGCCGATATCTGCACCGGCTGATATAAAAAAAATAGTGACGTTTGCATACAAAAGACGTCGAGGGAGGCAATAACGTGTGCGGCACATTGCCATATATCATAGTGAGGGTTTTCATAAAGGAGGCGACGCCGACGGGGAGCCGCTCGCTCGGACACTGAAGGCGTTGTTATGCGACGCCGCTGTCCTCGGATAATGTCTTGCATAAATTTACTGTAATCGTGTAAAGCCAGTGCCACTTGCATAATTTAATGCAAGCAATGCTGTTTACATTAAAAACGTCACAGGCAGATATTTTAAAACACAGCTGCACTACGTTTCTACTTGTGTAAAGTGAATCCACTAATTATGCATGAGAACACTCGGCAATAACAAGAATTTAATGGCGCCAATGCTCCGTTAATTGGAGATACCTGTTTGTAACTTGCATTGCCTTGCGAACTAGATTGGGTTATTGTAGTAACCTATACTTGGAATCTATATGCAAACCGTGCCTCCGATTGCCTTTGATCAATTAAATAGCAATTCGTTTTGTTATTAAATTACAATGTTTAATTGTGTAAGAGCTTCAAAGCTTTTATTATTCAAATAAAACGTACTAAGTCTCATAGTATAGTATCTCGTAGTTGATATAGAAACCTCAAGCGAGCTATTCACAAACAACAAACTCTCTCTGAATTGCTTAATCAAAAGATTTTTAAGTGAGAACAAAGGCCAGCCTGATAATCCATTAGATATAGTTTGAGCGGAACTTTCGACGCAGTCTGATCAATGTGGGTAATTAAAACGCAAACAACGTATAAAATGAGAGTAGATCTAAATGAAGGCGCGCTGCGATATGAAACCTTAATTTTAATCAGATTAGGTGGGTTCCTGTGTAAATAGCCGTAGTGTACGGTGTGAGCGTGTTTGCTATAGAGAAGTTGAGCGGGCGCGGCAGGCAAGCACGGGCAAGTCGTCGCGCCAACGCAAATTAGTGGAATCACAATTAGCGCTCGATTGTTGTTCGCCCTGCAACTTGCATTTAGCAAATGAAACAACCAGGTAAGAGATTCAACAAATAAATTATGGAGCGGCACACTCTGTTTTCCTTCAGTCGTGCCCTCCGCTGCACTCTCTGCAAAAACGAATTCAATATTACCTGCAGTAAGCACCGCAATGATGCAATATTTTATCTAAGTTATGGATGCTTCTGTGTGTTTCCACTTTGGTTTAACAATAATTTCTATTTTGTGGCACAAATTATTTGTTGGAACGGAAGTAGCACGAAATCGTATGTTATTCTTATAACACGAAAACCCCATAATATGTAGATATGTATTAAAAGCCAGACGCAGTACAATTAATAACGTGCTACAAGACGAATATGTTGAGCTATTTGTACAGCAAACAAAATGTCCACGGAATGTCCCTCGGGTTGACAGATGATGTTAAGGGCAATTAATCTTGACCAAATATGCGGGCGAATTGTGGGTTTCGCCTCCGTAGCCTAATGGCGACCGTTCTGCGATGTTCTAACGCCTTGCGTGCCTCTCCACTCCGACTTTTATCTACAAAAGCTCGTTTTAAATATACGGGATCCACGTATATATTTTACTACTAATGCGTCATAGACGTATTTCTATTTTGATACGTTATATAAATAACACAAAACAAACGATATTCTAGTTTCGTTAGCGTGATATTTTTCCGCGTCGATATTTTCGCATCGTGTTTGATTTATATCCGATAAAAATATTTCAGTTTTACTGTTACTATGACACGATGTTTTCATATAATAGCCGTGTCATCCCACTCGGGCCACAAAGATGAAAGTAATACCCCGATGTCCACTTTGAGAAAATATTTAATGGTGTCCGAAAGACCCCTGTCATTTCCAGCATATCGTCTGATTCACACAGTTCAATATTTTAGAAGTTTGATCTTCGTGTTATACGAGTTTCATGGTAGCATTATTATGCGGGTTTTCTGAACGGGCTCCGTGACGACGAGGTGTGGTGAACGAGCAAAGTTATAATAAGTTTGTCCCTTCATCTCTGAAGCGAGGCCATTGTCTTTTGATCCGATATAGGTAAAGGCGCTAACACTACATAAGTTTATTTTTTGTCGTGAAATAAGTTACACTGCTTCTTTTGTTATTCATGTTATTATGTGTGAAAAGGCTCAGTCTTTGTTTGATAGAATCGCCTTTTTGGGTGCTTTATTAAAGTTAAGCTCCTAATCTGGCGTTATTGAATGTTGTTTTTATTGTGAACCCTACAATTTCTTTCCACAAATCAGCTTACAGTTTGTATTATAGAACGCGTATTAAGCCAGTCATCTCACACAAAGTCCGGCTAACCCTAATCATTAATAGGTAATTCGGTCCGCTATCTTTCGTGAAAGGGCCAAGGGTTAACTAATAATTGTTTTCGCCCGTTACCCGTACTACTGTAACCCGTCCAGATCGTTTACGGTCATTCCCTTAATGAGATTAATGCATCACTATCTTACTTTGTTTCTATCTAGTGATATACACATACGTGTTTCATTTAGATAACACCACTTTATTTATATTGAGCCTAATATTAGTGAGGTTTGAATGCGATGCTTTTATACGCGGTCTCGTAAATCTCAGGTTTCAAAAACAAATATACAGTTATTGCAAGTGAAGTACCTACTCTGGATTAGGGGGGATTTATTTATTGTAGTAGCTGCAAAAGTTTTAATAACGTTTCGTGATCCCCGTAACCAGATATTGTTATTAGATGTATGGAAGTTTGAAGACTCTTCAAGAGTTTTATTACATGTTACGTACTGTTATTGAAAAGGGGATATTACGATTATTTTAAAAGACTTAACCTGTAATCCTACTTGATGTTACTTCTTGTACTTATCGTTACGCGAAGTTTATCGCCAGAGCCATTGCTACGCTCTGGATGGAAGTTCCCTTTAATTAACTACCCTACTTTTTCTTCGCCTTCTACTCATTTCACTGCAATCATTCTTGGTTCTAAATAATTTTGTTTTAAAGCAGCTTCTCATTTTCGCATAAAAATAACATTTTACAAGGGTTGGATCTTTGCAGCTGGAAAAGACGCTAATTTCGATTTAAACTTTTTGGGTCCGGCTTTTGCGTGAAATACTTGTAGAACAATTTAATTTCCGTTCGATTTAATGTTTCTAAAGTTGTAAAGTTAGATTGGCTACTGAAAAAACTATCGTTTCGACCCGAAGAAGCGTAACAGTGTACATGTTCGTAATCTCGGCACAGTATGTAGATTGGTATTTCTTTTTCAATTTACATCAGTCCCACGATTTTATCGGGGGCGAAGAAATAAAGCACGTCCCGACAGTGAGCAGTTTGAATTAACCTTTCGAGTAGCCTTGTAGATTCGTGGCCCGGTTACGAGCGGGTCATCTGCTAGTTAATATTCAAAGGGTCGCACAATCACGGATTCCGTACGCGTCTCTGCTCCACCGATGCTCACTGCGACCGCCCGAAAACCTTCCTTTACTTACCAAATAGACTACTGTACTGTGTGCCTGGAAAATTACGCAAACAATTTAGCCAAACAAAAATTTCGCAAACAGTAGAACGAGCGGCGTACATGAAATTTCATTACAGCTAAAGCATGTGTTCGGACAATAGGTATCACAGAATATTCACATAAGCCTGGAACCCTCCATTACGGTTCGTTCGTTTACTGAACACAAAGACTGACGTATAAAAATTCTCTTTCTTATCAACAGACACCGAAGTAAAATATGAAAGTGTTACTTTTTTCGTGTAATCAAGGCCGCTGGAGTTCGATAAACTGGCTTTTGCCCGTACCATTTCTTTACGTTATCTATAAATAAACGCGAACGCGTTTTCTAACATCCTTTCCTGGCGATCCCCCGAGAAATCCTACTTTCAGAAGATAAGTGAAACTTCTGAGATAGTGAAGGGCTTTATTGATAACTTTTCTTTTACCGTTCTTACGAGGTGCATATATGTTGTTTTACTGCAATACATACATGCTTCCCTTTATGTTAAGCGAATCAATATCCAAGTATTAAGTTACTTTTACATATTCAAATAAACAAATTGAGAAAACGTGGTACTCCACAAAGCTCGGTCGTCGATCATTTCATTATTGTATAAATCTGATTTCACGTTCATTACTTAACTTTTTGATCAAATTTAATTCTGAATTTTGAGGATTGTTCGTCCAATTTCACGGTTGAATGGATTTGTTTCGGGACTGCAAAGAAATGTTTCAATGTAAGCCTACATTCGAATAATGCGAAGGGGGATTTATAGGAGCGGCCGGTCCAAGCAAAGTATTCACGACTGAATAAACACAGAGATTCAAAGATAAATCGAAATATTACTAATTGATAAAGTATTTATTTTTGTGTAGATTTCGTCTGCGTATTTCGAGAATTGGTCCTTGGTGTCCTTGGGTAGTGAAAAAAATATTTTATTTTCGTTCAAATTACTTTAAGAGCGTTTACGGAATTTCGTACAAACTTTCAAGTCCTCTTTTTTCGAAATGACTAAACCGATTTTAATGAAACTTTATACGCATAAGCAAGATACATAGGTCGTTAACGCTCTTAACATTTATTTGCTAACCCAATCTAGACACAGAGGTATCTATCAATAGTAAGCATCAAAATAAAAACTTGAAAATGATAAGCACTGTAATAACTTACGGCTATTTAGCGGCAATGAAATCTTCGCCGAGTAACTTATTGCTGTTAGGTAAAATAAAAAAAGTTATAATCAAGCAGCACGTTCTATTATGATTAAAACTAGCTTTTCGCCTGTGACTTCGATTTAGTGGATTTCCCACTTGAAGAGGACATACCCCTTTTGGAAAACAAGGGTGTGTCCTCTACCCCTTTAAAGAGACGTTTTGGAAAATTAATCATTATGGACTATATTATTTACCTAGATAAGTATCTATGCCCAGTTCAAGGGGTTCAAGGGGTTTCAAGTTGTCAAACTAAAATTCTTCAACCTTTCAACCTTTGACAGTCTAAAAAATCTCATCCTTTCAGTCAACCTGACAGAGATAGATTTTTGAAAAGGCCAGTCATAATTAATGCCAGTCTCATTGATAAATGACAGTGCCATTTATAGTGGCACTATTTTGTATTCGAGTCTAGCCACTTTTATGTTTGAAGAGTTTTGAGTTGTGGCAGTATGAACTACATAGTAAAGTGACTGAAGATTGAAAATTATTTACATTATAGGATTCAATCATGTTGTCATCCCCTATTTTAGAGTATTCCTTCTTGGCAGACAAATCAGATGGAGTGAATATAGACTAGTTTCAATTGCACATAACTTTACTTATAGTTTGTATTTCTATTGTTACAGATATCACCGATGAGCCTAGGCGTAGCAGACCCTGATCTGTCGCGGAGACGGATGCCGTGAGCTCTACCCAAGGAGCGCACGACGTCGGCGTGATGAGCACAACCCGCCATAATGCGTCGGCGGCCATTTTAAACCGGGAACGGACGCGTTTGTCGGCTCGAGATGGCCGTCAATCGCGGCGAACGCGCATTCAGCCTCCCCGCGCACGCGCAATCCCATACTCCACCGCGGCACTATGAAATGTGGAAACACGGCAAGTGGCGACAAAAAACGTCACCACCAAGGACAAACGCAGCCGTTAGGGTTCCCAGATAGAAACATTGTATAGTGAAATCCTTAGAGGCCTAAGTGTTACTTTTGTGTGTAAATATAGTGGTGTATAGATGTTAAGGATGGCGGGCGAAAGTCGAAGTGCGCGCGCGCCGCTACTGGAGTGCGGTGGGGCAGAGTTTGCACATCCGCACAAAACGTCAGCACCGAGATGCTGCTTCTGGCTTGCAAGCCACGTCAACGTGAGGAAATGTGTCGCCGGCGTCATGCTGCTATCCGTCCTCACCATATTCTTCTATACATATTACGTCACAGTACCTCTCACCAGGTAAGTCAATAAACTGCGTTCATACGTTTCACATTCGTATTCACTGAAGCGCATCAAATTAGAGTTTCATTAATGAACAACGTAAACATGAAAGCAAAAGTGTATTGTGTGTAATACAAATCACTCAAAGCACGCTACGATACTCAACCTATGATTTATTGTTTCGTTGACTTTTCAGTACAATAAGCATTGGATCTTTCAACTATATAAAGAAAGGAAGAAGAAGTATTTATTCGTATTGTGTTTTTTAATCCCGAAGATAGCAAATCATGTCAGGAAATGGCGATTGTATAAGGCTATCTTATCCGCCATCCACAGGGGAGTGAAAAAGATGTGTTAGGAAATGAAATAAAAGTGGACATATTATAAGATGAAGTCTGGAAGTGGTACAGGTTATTATAGTTGAGTGGAAATCGGTTTTCATGGTACGGGCATGTGATACGATTGAATGAGGAAAATGACGGTGGAAAAGTCTATGTATGAATGTAGGTACTGGGCCTACAAGAGAAGTGGTAGGGATGAAGAAAATATGCTGCAATTTATTTAGAACCAGCCCCGAACAAACTGGGATAAAGGCAACAGAATAATGGCGTGCTAGTTAATCGTTTTACACAGTTTAACCAATCGAATGGAGAACTTTTCTCATTAAAACATTATATTCATTAAAATTTAACCGAAACGCGCCTGAATTTAATTAATTAATCTAGTTGAAAATATGCGTCATTGGCATAAAATCCAATTTGCTTCCTATCGGGACCAAACACGTTGCTGATACGAATTAATAATATGAAATTATCGCATTCGGACAGCTCAACGTTATGTCACACTGTTATTTATTGGGATTAGTTTGGGGCTAAGTGGTATTTGTGTAGTCTCTTTATTCTTCTGATAGTGTTTTCATTATAAAAATAAAATGGAGTCTATGTTCCAATTTTCCCGCGCATAAAATCTTACATACTTACCTTTTACCTACATACTTACTTCTATTTTTAAAAGGGTCGCTTCTATAAAACCCTTTGACATGCAAGAGACGTTTTCGTTTTATATCTTTCAAGATTTTACGGAAACGTATTTGCATAAACTCATCCTTATTCTTATCTTATTTTGTGGAAGTACACGTACCGTACAGAAAAGTCCCATTTTCTGGGTCTTTTGCCGGTCGCACTGAAACAAATTCAAGTGACACAAACATGTGACTAGAAACACCGAACTCGTTCACTCAACACTGTTAATCTTTTATTTCAATGCCAGAGGATTCATTATGGCATAAAATTGGCATTTAATACCTAAAGGAAATTGCTTCGCGGAAGTATTAAAGATGTTTAACTTTGTGTCGAGCGTCCTTGTCGCCTTTTGTTTGGCAGCTTTTCGCAGCTAAATTAGGACGAGAAGGCGAATATTTCAGAGTAATTTATAACGTGATTTTATGTAATTAGGGCAGATGGCGTGTAGCTAGGACCCATAATATTTTATTTTATCGGCTTAAAATTACATCGGCCGAGATGAGCGGCAGGGGCGGCAAGTTTCGCCGACTCAGTTGGATTTATAGCAAAACTTGTGTTCTGGCTAATTAATGGAAGCTGCTTCGCTAACGCGCCGCCAGCTCGCTGATTTAGAGCCATGTTGTTTTATAAAAGTTTATTTACTATTAACCCGTTATCGAGACAACATTTTCACGTTCCTAATTTGCATGCAAAGCTACCCACATTGTTGCTAATGACTACCTAATTATGCTGTTTATCACAAGTCAATACAATATTTTAGTGGTAATTAAAGGCTAATATTTGTGGCATAGGTCGGTAGGTATGTATTTTAAGCGTAGTCGTTAAAGTTTCCTCTCGGTTGACTCAGGCGTAGCTTTCATTAAAGCAAAGAGGCCGCAAGACTCAGGCCCGGCTCGCAGGACCACTGCCGCCTACGGATAAAATATTTCCACAAATTCCTGCCTTTATTTATTTTACGCTATTGAGATAAACCTTAATGGCGCTTTGATGTGGCTCCTACTTGGAACGCAGCTTTAAGTTTGGCAGGCTTTGATTGATTTTCTTGTAAAATTTGTTCCGGAGGTGACTTAGTAGGCAGATGGCGAACTTGGATTTTAATTGCCGGCTCATTTGTTCAGGTGCTGGAAAATAACCTTAATTTATTATTGGCTTTTCTATTATAACTTTTTCATCAATATTTATTACGGTGTACGGTCTGCCTCGTTGGTCTAGTGGTCGCAAGCACGACTGCTGAGCATGAAGTTCTGGATTCGATTCCCGGGTCGGGCAAAGTGTCATTGGGTTTTTGCATCAGAACTTTCTCAGTAGCAGACACGGAGTCTGGATTTGCGCTCGCTTGATGGCAATAGGCTCGCCCCCTTTTACATGGAACTTAAATATGACAGGCGTGTGTGTTATGTTATGTTATTACGGTTTACACAAAAACCAATACCGCAACATAACATAAGAGTATCGTTATTGTTTGGATGGATTTATTATTTGTAAAGAACAGGAAAATTCACTATGAGTAGGAGACGAAATAGGGAATCATCAGAAAGTAAATAAACACTACAAGGAAAGTCCATTTACGTTTATTTAGTTGGCCGCGATATGGTTACACAATACACAACGAGTAGAGCACACAATACTTCTAAGTAAATAGCCTTTACAGTTTACATGACTTAGATAATAATAGGCACTTCGGTCTCGCTATCTTGTGAACAGTACCTACTTAGATACCTAAATGATGATTACCTTTTATGATGGTATGTCATATCGCAGCTGGGTGATTCTCGAGTATCGTCGTTAATTCTGATATTTTTTAACACCTTTTTATTGTTCCGGTTTGTTAACCTTTCAGTTGTTTTAAATAGCTGACTTGCTCGACACGACTAATATATTTGGCTACCACGTTGGCGTAGTGGTCGCTAGCGGTGCTGCTTGGCATGAGGTCCTCGGTTCGATTACCATGTCGAGCTAAGTGTTAGTGTAGTTTTTCCATCGGGAATTTCTCATTAACAGCCACGGAGCTTGGATCTGTGCCCATTTGATGGCAATAGGCTCGCCCCCCTCCCCTTTTACGAGGGGCTAAAACATAGGTTAAATGTTGAAATGTGGGTTTACTATTAGTTACCTACATCTTTGCCTAATGTCATGTTATTTTCTACTGCTGTAGGCAGTATGTGAGTAAATAAACATGTAATATCAATTTTGAGCTAATAATGGATTGTATGTTGTGGATTATTGTTTGGGTTTAGGTACTTCTTCAATAAACTAAATCACAATCACTAAAATATTATCCTATTTCCAGTCTGGTGTGGCGTGACCGCGTCCCGCGACCGCTGTCGCAGTGCTCGTTGCTCGCGTCGCAGCAACAGGCGGCGCGCGACCACCGCTCGGACGCGCGTCTGCGCATCGATGCGAAGGTGCTCGTGATCGTCGAGTCGGCCTACTCGCGACTAGGACGCGATATCGCTGAGCTGCTTGTCGCCAACCGTATACGGTAAGTGGGCACGTGCGTGTCCGACCCCATACAGGGTTGAGAGTTCCGTACTTGCATTTTTATGCATGCACAGTCTTGATTTTATCAACAGCAGCAAAAGTAAGATTTGATTGCACAGCACTAGGTACTCGGAAAAACTATGAATGATAGAATCCAACGCCCAACACGCTTAAGTGCACATTTGTTTTATCCCGCGGTTACTTTTAAGGGGAGTGCCACCCCTAGTTATGTTTTTCTTAATTTCTATACAGCATTGTTTAGCGGTGCACAAACTACACATTTTTTTTTCAATTTGCAACGATATAGTGTAAACATTCTCCGAGCAAAATGGCTATGACATCCGAGACGGAGATACGGTCATTAAATGGCTTTTGTTTTTGCCATTTGACTCAAGAACATTATTATTTGCTCAATGTTAAAACTCAAGAGCCATACTGTAAGTACTGCACTAGTATTAGATTTTTTCTTATCTTGAAATCGAATAAAAAATAAATAAATAAAATAAAAATAGCCTTTATTCCCTATAATTTACAATTTGAAAAAAATTGCATCCTCCTCCATCTGTTTCCATCTACTATCTTGGGCCGTTCTGATCCACTCTATTCCTGCCAGTGCGACGATATCGTCTCGCCATCGTTGCAATGGTCTGCTGATGCTGCTTGAAATCTAATAAGGTTCATAAAACCATAGTTAGTACTAAAATGTGACAATACCCCGTTCCTTACCAAACGAACAAATTCAGCATAAAGTGCTCGAATCTCGACTCAACATTAAACTTTTGACCGCTACATAACGTGAAGCTTTCGCTTTGGAATGGAACTAGTTTCACGAAATATTTCACAGTTTATTTAACTTTCAGAATTTTTCAGCATTTCGAACATTTTCAGCGTCCATAGTAGTCGGTTGACTAGGTACTAAACTCTTAACTGCCATACATTTTTAAGGGATTCCTTAGACTTGCATTATAGTTCTGAATTCCTGTTGTAAGCTTTGTATGAAAATAACTAATAATAATATAATACCAGCCTATTACTGTCCCACTGCTGGGCAAAGGCCTCTTCTCATACAGAGAAGGCACGAGCATTGATCACCACGCTTGCTCAAGACGGGTTGGCGATTTCAGACTTATATTAATTATAAGTCCAGGTTTCCTCACGATGTTTTCCTTCACCGATGTCTGTGATGTCCAAGATAAACTTAGAAAGTACATATGAATTGAAAAAGTCACATTGGTACTTGCCCGGATTTGAACCCACAACCTCATGCATGAGAGGCGAGGCCTTAACCTCTGGGCCATCACAACAATTATATTATAATTATATAGCTTCTATCGATCAATGCCAAGTTAAGGTCTCTTAGAACACACTCGTGGCAGTATAATTCAAATTAACCCATCGTATTTCCATATACAAATTCGCATGACTTTTTAAGAACCAATTTCTTAAAGTTATCATGTAAATATTTACTGAGTCCGTTCGCTTGATAGCTGTTATGGGGCTTGCCTCCCTTTGTTTGTTTTTCCTTGTAGAGAGCGAGAAGACACAGCATAGATAGGTACAGAAGTTCAGCTTAATACCACGAGCGAAGATGCGCGCACACATAAACGCGAGTTTTCATAGAGCGAGTGCAAGTACACTCACGATAGGCGTACGCACGCGTCTGTATGTGTATGTGCCTGTTTTCACTAGCTTTCTACAGCGGGTCTTCTGTATCTATCTACTCTGTGGCCAAGCGATCGGTTGTGCCCGCTGACAGCTAATATGCGCGCAGGTGATGTACTGCATCGGGCAGCGTATTGGGGAAACAACCTTTGTTTTGTACAAGCTGAGAACCAGCAGTAACGGCGGTTTCACAGCGGTTCAACAGAACATTTTGAAATTTTCCCTATTTTATTGTCGGCTTCAGCGCTCTGAAATTATTGTTATGTTTCGGGCTTTTAAGGGTAATGACACTTTAGTTTCGTCAATAAATCAATGTGTAGTTTTCAATGATAACATTCAGTATGAGAACAGATGTGAATTTTCCAACGGAAGCTGTATTGCTATTTTCGTCACGTTTAGCTTGACCCGAAGACAGTCATAATATGATCGGGTTCTAATTAATTCCATCGCTATTGATCTTATCGTAAAAATAACGAAAATAACTTTACAATGTAGGAGCACGTTATACGGGAAGATCAGCGCAACGTATAACGTAATTGTATTGTGTTATAATGTTTGTTTGTAACCACAATTTGTTTTATTTATTCTTACTTTAATGCACAATTCAAACTTGTAGGTTAGTATGTACGTGCTGTTTTAACCCCCCAACGTATAAAGAGAGGTGTTATAAGTTTAACGGCTATGTCATTCAGTCATGTGAGTGCCTGTCTGTAGCTTCGTAGCTCCCAAACGGATGGTTAGTTTTTTATTAGAATGCTGGTTTTATCTGTGTAGTTCTTAGCTATGTTTCATGAAAATCAGAAGCAGTTTTTAATATAGTTAACTCTTTTCTGGCTCGAGTGTATTAGCCAATGTTTGTTTGAAGAATGCTTATATTCAAAGTCTGAACTTTGACTACGGCAATTTCCTATGAAGTAAGACAACATTATATAGGGGTTATCATTATCAATCCACGCGATTTTCCTTAAAGTTATTATTAATTCGTAGAAGTGATCATGATTCTTAATAATCATGTAGTCATTGTGTTAATGAATGGCGGTTACAAGCGAGTAAATAATAAGTTATCGCGCCGATATGAAATTAACATATTAACCTCTCGATACAGACGTAAATACTGCAGCGAACGGATTTATTTACTTATCAAGTTAAGTACTTACCTACTGTGAACTTTACGATATTTTTTTATGGATTCTGATAATTACTAGCAAAATGTTTAAAGATAACAAAAGTAATTAAAAACTAAACTTCAAAGACGGTATCTATTTTTTGTTTTTTACACAATTTGTCCATGTTTCATAAATGTGATTTGCCATATCAAAGGCAGTTAATACAGCGTACATCAGAAAAAGAAAAACGTGTTACGGAACATTAAACTGAACAACACCCCTAAATATGACCACGAATTTCTGAGACACAGGGGAAAAAAAATATAAAGAAGTTTTTTTTCGAGAAATCGCCAAGCGGTGCTCGACTCCTCACGTGGCCAGAGGGCGGACCTATTTTTTGGCCAAAGAATCAGCATTGCCATCCAACGTGGCAATGCTGCTAGCCTTCTGGGCACTTTTCCTGTTGACAGCGATATGGACAAATTTTTTAACGCCCTGGAACCGTTTTGATGCTTGTACATATTTTATTACTATAATAGATTTGATATTTGTAAACAATGTAAATATTCATAATAAAGTAACCTGTCTTTAAAAAATTCTGTATAGTATACAAATAGTAAGAAGTAATGCTTTCTACGTCACTTCAATTTACCTCCATAGCAACTTAACAAGTTCTCAGTAACTCGACGATAGCACAAAGCAACTTTGTTAAACCTCCCTTTGAACTACCCCCAGTTCATGTTAAGAAGACTACATGCATTCTACGGGTGCTTGCGTAAAGATACAGGTTCCCAGTATGGACGAGATCAGTACCGAATTATACGTCTGTTTGCTAACTAAGGCGCGAATTACACAGAAACTGGAAACGGCGTAGAATTTATAAGGAAACGAAAGAACGGCGTGCCTGCGCCGCGCCGCTTGAGTGTAATTTACGACATGTAGCCTACGTACATTTTGTATGAAAATGTTTTGAAGCAGCATCATGCCTGCGCCGCGCCTTCACCTTCCGCCGTTTCTGTGTAATTCGCGCCTTACGAAGCAAGAACATGGTCCTCATTCGATCGATAGCACCACTCCGAAACTGCTGAATATCTGACTTGAGTTTAAGTATCCTTTACATTTTCCAGTGGCTATTCATCATTGACTAAATTAATTCATAAATCGCCCTGTATTAAAATGTCTCCGGTTATTTTCCGGCCTGTATGTCGCGTCTCACGGATGGCCGCCCTACTTGCTTTATAATATGTAGGGTAGCCATCTGTCCGAATTTGTATGGACATGTATAGGCTTTTGGTTCCCCGTCAGAACTTTATCCGGCCTTGTATTTTTTTATGTTAACCTCGGACTATATTACGTGAGGTTTTTAAGTTCAATTGGAATTGAGAAGAGTAAATTGTCCGGAATTTTTCAGATGTTGAAATGGTAACCCTAGTTATATGAGACTTTTTGCTTTTGTCGGGTAAAAATCGGTTTCCTCTCGAGCAGCGCTGTGCTTCAGTGAACTCTACGCTTGCTTATGAAATGTTTGACGGGTCAGGAATTAGTTTTCCTCCTTGATATTTTTTATTGAAGCCTTTTCCTTAGGCTTCGGGTTGGGTTTTTTTATCGCATCTGTTCGTTTGTGGATTGCAGACGGACTGAGTGTTTACTTTTTCAATTATAGATTAAGTATCTACTCTATTAGTACTTACAGTTCAGGATTTACTCTTTTCGAAAATCTTTTTGCTATATAAGGTGACTGGTAATTAGTAATCGATACTTAAACACGTGGCCTACTCATGATAACAAACAACTTTCCTAATGATTTTTTTTAATACTCATTCACTTTTATATCAATAAAACTTAATGTGGAAGCTGCAGAAGATTGTAAAAATATCCTTGCATTGTATAGATTCAATCTCTTAGTATTATATAATTGCATAGCACATGTGTGAGTACTATGTACTGTAAAGCTACCATTTACATTTAGTTATCATTCATTGACTCGAATTTGCCCTGGCGGTTGAGAGAATGTCATGCTCACTCAAATGTCTCGCTGATGGTGGCGGGTGTGTCGGATCATTCGGTTCCCTTCAAAATGGTTGAGTTGAATGGCGCTGATCCATGCGTCATGTTCGAGAACGGGCGCTGTCAGTTGGGACTGATCATCTCTTAGCTGCCATGGTTTATTCTAACTACTTTATTTTTAAATTGTTGATCTAATCTTTTACTCTGGACGCTCTTAATGTGCACATCTTTCTACATCGTTCTCACATATATGTATTATCTCAACATGAATGATGTAACCAAGATCTTGTAAAAATAATTTGATTGAAAAGAGTGTCCATAAAGTTTCTTGCCCATTCTTCTCCATAGAGATCTACGCTTTGGAATGGGCAACTACAGTACTTTCACAAGTTATTATGCCTTGTGTCTGGGACTGTAGCTTCGCCTTCTTTGTTTTTCTGACATTCAAAAGTGCCTGTTATGGTCTAATTGAAATAAATGCTTTGAGTTTGAGTTTGACTTACGGAGCGGGCTTGCGAGCCGCGCGGGTGCTCTGCCTACCCAGTGTTGCACTGTACGATAGTATTGAGATAGAACAGCGTCACGCGGCTAACAGCTGATAGGTCAAAGGTGCGCGCGCGCGCGAGTTTCATACGACTGTTGTGTTATTGTGCTAAAAGTGAATGAGTATTAAAAACAAATCTTTGGGGAAGTTGTTTGTTATCATGAGCACAATCACGTGTTTAAGTATCGGTCACTAATTACTAGTCACCCTATATATGATAGCGCAAGTACTGTTTTAATATTATCAGAATAATATAAGATACTTAAACTGCCTACACCTTTTCGTAGAAACGATAAACTAATCGGTCGGCCTCAGTGATCTTTTAAGTTATGTTGTATGTCCATATTCGTCAGTTGCCTTGATGGGACGCCTATAGCTCTTATGGCTTCATAAAACTCGTAATTAGATAACTCTAAATTTATTGGTGTAAAACTATTAAAAGATCATGTTTTCAGACAAAGAACTAAAAAGGTTTTACCCATTTTTATCGCTGTAATATTTTTTGTTCGTTTGTGTAAAAAAGCGATAAATAATGTGTAATTTTTCAAATACCTAAGTTATCGTCGACACTTTTTTTGTCAAATCATTACATACCGAGTTTTCTCCGAGCCTCGAAAACCACGCTAAACCGTTGGTCCCGGCTGTTAGTTGTAGAACTTTTACAGACGTTATAGGAAGTCAGTGGCCCGAAAGTCTGACAGCCAGCCTTACCAAGGGTATCGTATTACCCAGTACTAACTGGGTTGTGGAGGTCAAGTAGGCAGTCCCAACAAACAAATCTCCTTAAACTACTGATATTCAGCTGCATCCGGTTAGACTGGAAGCTGACCCCACCATAGTTGGGAAAAGGCTAGGCAGATGATGAGCTTGTCCAATAATCTCTACATTTAGTGCCATAGTAAACTTTTTAGTATTTCACGTAACAAACACAGTCCAGATGGTTTTACAAACTATTTCAATGGCATCTAATTCCGAGGTTATTACCCCCATGGCCATATTAATTATCGGGCCATTCGCTTCTATAGGCGTTACTATATACGAAACAAAACACAATAACTAAATAGACTTTATCAATCAAAGTTACATTAGTGTAATTAACGTAATAGTATGTTTTAATGTGTTCTACTAGACAGCTATAATTTATAACAAACGAAAATGGCCGCCGCTACTAATTGCAAAGCAATACATTAACAAATGTGTGTTCAAGAAAAATTATCGACATTTGCCTAGCCTTTTCCCAACTAAACTGGTCTAGTTACAGTCTTACCAGATGCAGCTGAACACCAGTATTTCACATAGAGCGACTGCCTATTGACCTGCATAACCCAGATACTGGGTAATACGATAGCCCTTTGGTAAGACTGGTTTTCAGTCTTTCGCGTCACTGACTACCTGTGTCAAAGATCTACAACTAAGTGTGTTAAAGAAAAAAGCGTTGTTAAATTCACTAGCACCCCAAGAAAATACGTAATCCTTTGCTTCATAATGTACGAAAAATTCTTCTACCCGACAATGTAAATAACGCAATGAAACGTGTTGAACTGTCAAAATGACTTTGAATGCTATTGTAAGTATGTTTTGCAATAATAGGGTATTTGACTGAAAAAATATATTTAATCCGTCAGATTATCCAAAAATATTGGACACGTATTTTTTGTTTTGTCATATAAACGAAAAATTACCACGATACGTGTTGAAATCTCACGTGACGTCACAATTTTTGTTACCTTTTATTATCCAGTGACATCACAAGCCTCCTCTCTTGAACTTTGATGCGCTGTATCGTCATCATTTTTTGATTATGTGACAAAAGAAAAAATATGTGTCCAACATTTTTAGTGATCTAACTGACGGATTAAATATTTTTGTTTTTTTTTCGATGTTGTCAAATAGCCTATTACCCCGCTGTACATAACATTTTACATTGCTAGAACCCCTTATCATGAAATCATAATATTCTAGCTGTACAGATTAGTCCTAAGTATGGAGGTATTTAAGCCTTTAGTGTAATGAGCACCTTAGTACAAGTTGCACAAGATAACTCCACCGGGAGAGATTTGTCTGGACCCGGTAGCATAGTAACACGACTACGAAGATACGAGTTTGACGCTTCGTTATTACAATAAGACTCTTATCAATTTCATTAAGAATAAGAACAAGAATAATACGATACTTGGTAGTAGTTCATTTGTAGTTTTTGGCAATTCATTCCGTTTGATAACGTGGCTATAATATTTTGTTTCACAAAAACAGGGTGTTGAAAGCTAGCCCAATTGAGTTTAATTAGCTAATTAACTCACATTCCCATAAAGGGTGTGGACCAGACACCGTTTAATGAGGGATCACCTTTTATTACATGTACACACACATAAAACAAAAGGCTCTATTTTGTTCTGAGAGCTTGTCATAAAACTGTACCCAAAATAAAAACAAAGTGAGTAACGCAGAAAAACTATGACGTACACTTCTAACAAGCACATAAAAGCGCTCGCAGTATTAGGTACATATGTACATAGCTAACGTACTTATGTATGCAGTTAAATGTACACAAACATCAAGCACTAGGCCATATCTCTAACTATAAACTCTACTGCTGTCATAGAATGGTTTAGTACACAATACACAGTACGGATTTAATTCTGAATGCAAACAAAAGTAACATTGTTGAAATTCCTCTTTATTATGAATTCCATTGACCCAAATATAGTTGCTTAAACAAAATTACCTCGACCCGGTAATGCAGTGCGGTCTAATTAGCTGATAATTCGGAAACAAACGGCATTGGTATATACGAGTAATGTAAACTTAATTAAATATAAAGGAAGGTGTAGGGTGACATGACAGCCGAGGCGCGAGGCACGAGGCTTGCGAACGCGACGTCTACGGCGAGTCGTTGTGGCGACAGTTAGTTAGTAGTGTGCCATTAGAGGCAAGCCCGCGGCATCCCGCCCCTATCTCGCCGCCTCGTTCTCCATTAAAGCTCGTTTACGTCAAAACGACTTAATATAAAGTAATTAAGTCGTTTTGACACTGTTTCCTTTAATCCTGCCCGAAACCTTACTCGTAAATACAAGTAAACTGCCTTGCGTATACAAACGTATAAAAGGACGACGATTCGTTCCATCGAGTCTCGCTGTAGCTTTAAAACTTAGAGACAACGGCTACAGTAAATTGAGTGTGAAAGAAAGATTAGCCGTTTTATTCCTGCCTTTACAACAACCGTGGGTAGTTGTTTTAATAAAATGTTGTGGCGATTTAACATTGCCTCTTCTGTCATGCGTACATGGTACTTCATTTTCTCTAACATTATTTGATGACCCTCACACGTGTTTTAGTTTGTTTTCTAGTTTGATTACTAACGTTCACTTGACCCTCATGTGATGTAAGCTTTGGCGCCGTTTATTACTCCCGGCCCTCGTAAACTCCGCTTTATAGTGTACGAGAGGGTAAACCGCTTTTTTAATGGAGCGTTAATGGTTACTATAGTCTAGTGTCAGGGGCCAACCCTCAGACAACCACTCCAACGACTTTCAATGCAGTTTAACTTACATAACAGTCCCTTTAGAATTGACGACCTCCTCATTCTCTTTCTTTTGTCTCCAAATAACATTATCTTTTATTAGGGAAAATAAAATTCCTGGCAATAAAACTTCGTGGAAGTGAGTGAATTTTATATTGACCAATTTAAAGTCGCTTTATAAAAGTTTTCTCTAACGACTTTATGTTGCAGGCCCCAGTTCCAACTGGGTGGGTAATGTATGCCATTAATTGGGTTCGCAAGGCTTTTTTCAAGTACAATTGGACAAGAAGCAACAAACGGTTCGTTTAGGACGTCGCAAGTTACAATAAGTACCCATACTGAACATAAAGCAGGGAAGTCTTGGGACGCTGGCAACTAACTTACCCTAAATTGAGACGAACTGTGGTCCTGGTAATTGCTTTTGTATCGCCAGTTGTTCACGTTAGTATAACCTACCATAGAAAGATGCAATTTTCATTATAGTCGCAAGCTCATAGCTCTTCATCATGATATCATACCTACCTGCGTACCTGGCTGTCATATGAGTATGCACTAGTGATCACTAAACAAAGTTCTACATTAACTTATAACTCACATTCACACAACGACGCAAACGTAACTCAAATGTAATTAACTATGCCAGGTACCACGTAGGTACTATGACTGACACACCCCAACACCCTTGAAAGTTTGTAAATACGCCGGGGTTAATTGCGTGAAGCTAAGCTTTCAGCTTACAATGTAAGTATAGCGGTTACCGGGCGACGGGCGACGTAATTGAGAATAATATAAAGATTCGCTTAATTTTTTCGTTTTCTGGCAAACCGTAGCGCAGTTAACCGGCCTCTTTACGATAACTGTCGTTATCCTAAGGGGCGGCAGGTCACCGAGGTCGCACGCCGCCGCCGTGACATTGCTCCCCTTTATTGAACTCACTCGCGCTCCCTTATCACGAATTAGCCCTCCTCGCATTCGGTTCACGGACAAAGTAGGCCGTTTTGCGCTCTCTAATTTAAACTGAGCGCTCTCTCGTTTTAATGTCAGGACACTAATTAAGGTAATTAGAAACATGTTAGCGCAAGCTAAATAGTGACGCGGTACTCACGTCCCTCGTTTCAGCGTCGACGTAGCTTTATGACCGGCCGAACTTTACATAAGCGTCCGCATTTTAAAATGCGCATGAAAATGGCAAACTTTTGTATCGGACCGTTTGCTCGGCGAATATACGAGTAGCTGAGCAAAGTTGCCAACGAGTGCACCGTACATTAGACGGAAAGACGGACCGGCTCGAGTGGGTAAATGCTATTTGCAAGTTGCCATTCGCCCTAGACTCGGCCTGGAGAGCTCTCAAGCTGCCAAATTGAAATGAGCCTTAACTGGAGCAGTATGAACGGCCTGGTCCCGTTACCTGTATGAGGCTGTATGTTACTCGCTACTCTTTGCCTGTTGGTTCATTTTTTTTCGTTACCTGACCTGTATTGAACTCGAAGACTTGTCAGATTTTCCCAATATCGGTAAAATGGGTATTTTTGATTGAAAATTGGAAAGTATCCTAAAAGCGAGTGTTTGGACAGTTCAATTTTCAATATTGCCAATCAACTTCGGCGGCTTGTTCACTGTTTGACAAGGGGATGCCGTCTGCTATTTAAACTTTACAATTTTATAACACGGGGGTGGAACCGCCACTGATTTTATTGCTAGATTCCACTTTGAAATTAAAGCTTGGAATTTTAAATATTTTCGCTTCAGGTCCATCCATTGTTTACTGTAAGTAGTACATTTATAGTAGCGGTGAATTCAAAATAAACATGCATTCTAATTAAATAGGTACTTGATAAGTACCTACATATATCAATGACGAAAATTTTAATACCTCAATTAAAAATAGCGACTTTCAAAATACTGAACGATTCAATATGTCTACAACTATAAACCAAAGCTAAAAATGTCTACGAGAGAAATACAGCTTAATACATCGAATGATAAAATGTCGAAACTTATTTCACCGTTCATAATATCTTTGTAAGTACAGTCACGAGCAACAGTCTAAAGTGATTTTCAATTCTATATTAATAGTTTGGGCAAAAATATGTATTTAAAACAAAAACAAACTAGTTGCATTATTTCAATTACACGTTGTATAGAACTTAGCAGTACTTCCCAAGGGTAGCGCCGGCACCACCTCTTCTTCGCCGTATTGATCTTAGAGCAACAGATTTTCATCTGCAGCGCATTACTGCACTATTATTTATTGTTATTCCACTATTCTTTGCTATCATAAAAATAACTTTTAATTAAATGCTATTACAGCTCTTATCTTACTCAAGGAGCGTCGGTAATGGTACCTAATTAAAAAAACGTAAATAAATTGCTCAGTACCTACTCTGAAAAGAATGTTGATAGCGGAATAATGGATTAATAATTGCTAGATTGAATTAATGTTTATTAGATTAAAAAGTCGTTATTTTTTAAGGGTTCCGTAGACAAATGATAAAGAAGGAACCCTTTTAAATTCGTCATGTGCGTCTGACTAGAGATATGGAATATTTTCTGTTCCAACCGCAGAATTAACTTTGGTTTTTCATAGTTTTTCCGGAAAATTCTATGAAATACAAACTTATGTTTGTACCTGACAAAATCAATAATCTTCTTCAACCTTTAGCCACCCAATGCTGAGTGTAGGTATCTTCCAAATCTGGCGGTTTTGTGTCATAGCTGTTCAGTTTCTTCCGACCACTTTAATAAGATCGTCTGTCCACCTAGTCGGTTGTCTGCCCACGTTCCTCCGTCCTGGCCGTGGTCAATAATGTGTGTGCTTAAAAATTTATTCCGACTACGGTCCTCCACTGTGCGTGGCGTGGTCCATCACGCACTTTGCGGGTTTTATTTTGTTTTTACTTCATTTGACATCAATACCCATCACGAATTTGAAGATTCCTCAGCTAATGTTATTCAACCCTGTGTGTTTCTCTGTCTTAAATATGACCCATTTTCATGTCCATAATCTTTCCTTCTTGTTTTTTCAAGGATTCTTTTCCCAGTCTGCTTTAATTACGTCCAAATTACTACAAATGCCCTCAGGGCCAAATAACCAACAACTTAAAGTAAAAAACATTCCTCGTATATTAAATTACAGTTTCTTAGTATTTTTCTCAGTTTTCAGCAATTATAAAATATTGTGTTCATGGAATTAACAGACTTCAGTTTTATTGTGTGGACGTTTCAATTTCTATTTTTGATTCGAAGTAAAACTCGGAACACAAAAAAAAAATGTGGAATGAAACAAAAATGAACGGTCACTTGAGTGAAGCGTCTGATATCGTTTTTAGTGATTCTATTAACAAATGGAGTGGCCTGCTGATAGCTCCACAGTAAAACAGCATTGTTATTTACACTGATTTACTCGTATCACGAAATCGATATAAAGTAGACCGTACCTACACTACCGGTGTTCTCTCACGCGCGTTCCATAAAAATATGTTGAATTATTGTTCTGTTTGCATACGGATAGCCATTCACAAATAATGTAATTGCTACCCATAATTCAAACTGAATTGACCCGTGATTACAGGTACGGTGAACATAAAAATAACCGATTCCAAATTGTATCCATCTATGTTGTTTCAGCTGGTAGATGATTAATGGTAATGAAGGGTTAACAACCATTAGAAAATGTTAAAAGTGCTAAGTTAATGTTACTATTTGTTTATGTATTGAGAAAGTGAGATTAAATAAAGGCTGTTTTTATTTTATTTATTTGTTATTATTTATTTATTTATAACAGCTTAGACTATCATTACAGGGTTTACCCTAATGCGACAGTTAGGAACATAAACTATATACTTACAATAACCAAATTAGAAAAATTTAAACTAACAACATTATTAAATTAAAACACTAAATATAGCATAGCATAATTACTTACATAAACATAGTACAAACATAAACACAAACATAATTTACTTACTTACATTAAAAAATAAATAAAGCATTATTTTTCTTGTAGCATAATATAAATAGTAATAACCCTTACGAATTCACTTAAACAATATGTAAATACATCATTTATGTTGTTTCGAGATATCTCACGGCGGAAAATGTTACACTAATTACCTTTTATACCGACTAAATCAAGTTTTCTTTTCTATACGTCCGTCCCAACAAAACATACATACATTCATAAACATGCGCCTCTCCCAAGGGGGATCGCAGAAACTACTGACCTGATACGATCCTTACATACTCCTTTGGCTTCGTCCACGTTCATACATCTAGTCACACACGCACGCACGCACGCCACGTGCAAGTTCCACGCACCTGACTGTCTCTTTTTAAATTACTGATGAGTAAGAACATCAAAATAATGTATGTTGTTTTCTTTTTGTCCAGGTACAAGGTGGAGGTAGCGGGCAAGAGTCTGCCCGTACTTACCACGTTGGACAAGGGGCGCTACGGCGTGATCGTGTTCGAATCGCTGTCGAAATACGCGAACATGGACAAGTGGAATCGGGAACTCCTCGATAAGTACTGCAGGGAGTATTCCGTGGGTGTTGTTGCGTTCGCAACGCCCGGGGAGGAGACTCTCGTTGGCGCTCAGCTGAAAGGATTCCCTCTGTTCATGCATACTAATTTGAGGCTAAAGGTGGGTACTGTGAGCTTGTTACCTTATTACACGTTGTTAAGCGCTGACAGTTCATTATTTTACCGCATCTTTAAGGAACACAGTGACTTCAGCTTGATTTTTATAATAAGTTTCCTTAAATGTTTCATCATAGTCTTCCTGCCCTTGTTACTTGGGGTCGGCGCAGCACGTTTTTTTTCTTCCATTCTCCTCTGTCAACCGTCACGCTTCGCATGGTAGAAAATAAAAATGGGCTTTGTATATTTATGTCCAAAAATAGCACCCTTTAACTCCGCAAACAGCAATTTGGCGGTTTCCTCAGGACATACGAACTTTACGCAAAAGTTTGTTACTTTTGTAGAAGGAAAAACATGTGATTGTTCAAAATTAAGACAGAACAATACATCGTTTGGTTATAAAAAGATGACCTTTGGTTATAGGTCTCACATTTCAACGTTTATAATATTATGCAAAATGTCAAGCTTTTTTTATTTCATACCATAATATAGCTATACAAAACCGGTTTATGGGGATCTCTCATTGTACGGGAAATCTATACAAAGATAGGTCATGTTATACTGGAAATGTATAGCTTGATGTGTCGCCGTGTGCATCTTTTCCATTTTAATCTCGATTTTGCCAGAAGTAATTTAAGATCTTATGCAAGTCGCGTTTCGTGCAACTAGTCTTAGGGACTGTTCTTGAATAATAATACCAGCCTGTTACTGTCCCACTGCTGGGCAAAGGCCTCTTCTCATACAGAGAAGGCACGAGCATTGATCACCACGCTTGCTCAAGACGGGTTGGCGATTTCAGACTTATATTGATTATAAGTCCAGGTTTCCTCACGATGTTTTCCTTCACCGATGTCTGTGATGTCCAAGATAAACTTAGAAAGTACATATGAATTGAAAAAGTCACATTGGTACTTGCCTGGATTTGAACCTACAACCTCATGCATGAGAGGCGAGGCCTTAACCTCTGGGCCATCACGACATATTCTTTCCATTCTTGAATACTATAAGCGAATAAGATGTACCAGTTAACTGGTATACCTAATTAATTAATAGAACATAGACTCGAATGTCTTCATGAATAGTATTAACTCAAATTATAAAACAATTCCATACTTCGACATTTCGGCGAGAAAAAAACTCCAGAGTCCCTATTTAAGAAACAGAAAAAAATAGTGCTTCAATTTATTCTGTCGAGACTTAGCAATAAGGCTTAGAGCAAATAGACGAAGACTTATTACTTAAAATGGTTTTTTCGCACACTACGTAAATGGAAATAGGTTTTCTATGTTCCACTAAAAGTTAAACCCTCTATTACAGTTTATTTTCTTTTTAAATATCACGTTTTCACGAGCATCACCTGTTTCACTTTGGAATTTAAATTACGAATGTAACACCAAATTAACGGATAGCCAGCTTAAACATGAAATACCTCAGCTAAAAACTAGCTTTTCCGAAAAGTACCTAAATGTAGATACTATGTGTACATAAAAATGTTTGTTGGCTTCTGCATACACGATTCTGACTTGCGTTTTGAGTACTACGTTCCTTTCGTTCACGAGCCTTCCAAACGAATAACGCTTACTGGCGAAACATTTACATAAACATGTCTGACCAGATAAAAGATTTCAACTAAGAGAAGAGTGTTGTTGTTATATAATCTTTCTTTAGAGAGAAATAAAGATTTTAACATGTAAGTATATTATGTGAAAATTTTACCAGAGGGAACGCATAGTTACCCGTAGCCTCAATGAAGCTGTACGATAGACTAACAATTCGGAAAATTTAATGTGACAACAATATTTTCATTGAGATTACTTTTATTTATTTATTTAGGAAAAACAAACGGTAACATATTACAGGTTTATAATAAGGCTTACATACTAAACTATGATAAATATGCTACCCGCAACGTTTTCCACAGATTATTTTAAATAATAAGTAACTAGAGAGACATATGTATAAGATGTAAACTAAACTAACAGTTATAATAATATGTGATGCACAATATACAAAAAATTACGATTTATATTGAAGTATGGAAGAAGACGTGCTGCGCCGACCCCAAACAAATTGGATATAAGGGCAGGAGAATGATCAGTCAATGTTATTGTTTAAATTAAACAAGGCTTTTCTTCTTAGGATGCAACACTGAACCCAGCGTCACCGGTCCTCAGGCTAGCAAGAGCCGGGGAGACAGCCTGGGGGGCACTTCCAGGAGACCATTGGGCCGTGTTCAGGGCCAACAGTTCGACTTATGAGCCCGTGGCGTGGGCGCTCCGGCAAAATGAATATGGATCTACTGGTGAGCAATATGTCTAATTTTTCAGCATATTTCACGTCCCTACGTATAAGGTGTAAACAGACCCTTCAGAAAGCCGTCAACCAAGTATTCTGTACATCAAAATAATTAACTCTACGCAAAAAATATTGCTGGGAAACGAGTTGGTTTTTTGGGGGGTAAATCACGGTTTTCGGTATGTTGCGCACTCAAACCATGTGCTGATGGATGCATTGAATAACACAAAATTAATGATAGAGCAACTACTAGTTGACTAGTAGAGAATGCCTCGTGGGATTTAGTCCGTCAGTATATCACTGCTGTATCATCACCATCATTATCCTTTCAACCGAAAGACGTCCACTGCTGGACATAGGCCTCCCCCAAGTGTCGCCTCATTCATCATTCACCCACTCCTGTGTATGAAGTTCAAATGCTTACGTTTAATATCTTTGAAATTCTTGATTAAATCCCTCATTTATTCAGGTTGATCAATTTATTCTTATAACGAGTGATTTACGATATTAGCAGCAATAACGTGAGAACTGGCAAGAGATTTATTAATCGAAGGTTTGATCAAGTTTATGGAATACGGTATAAATATATTAAGTAATTTCTTGACAATATTCCCGTTGACATTACGTATAGTTACTGATGGCGATATTATCTGGTTTTGTCGGCAGTAAGTAGAATTTAAACAGCCTCCATATTTTCAACACTGTACAAATGATTGCCTACTGTGATATCGGTATTATATTCATACCATAATTGGTTGACTATAAACAAACAGCTCACGGCAATAAAATTAAGTCGGGCTTATAAATATTTTATTGAATACTAGCTTTTGTCCTCGGTTTCGCACGCGGCAATTATACCACCAGGATAAAAAATAATCCACGCAAAACCGCGCGATATAACGTAGACTTGTGGACACCAGCTTTACAATATGAATTCCTAACCCAGATCTAACAGCTTCTGGCTAAATAATGACAGCCAGTCGTATCAATCTTCAGGTTAAGCCGCGCGTGCCTAGGTTGGTACGTGGGTGGGTGTCCACATACCGAATTACCTCCGTGCCTCGGAAAGCACGTTAAGCCGTTGGTCCCGGCTGTCATTCGTAGATCTTTGACAGTCGTTACAGGTAGTCAGTGGCCCGACAATCTTATAACCAGTCTTAACAAGGGTTATCGTATTACCTAGTACTACCTGGGTTGTGGAGGTCAGATATGCAGTCGCTCCATGTAAAAAACTGTTATTCAGCTGCATCCGGTTAGACTGGAAGCCGACCCTAACATAATTGGGAAAAGGCTAATTAGATGATGATAACCAAGTCCTAACCCAAGTAATCGGCAATCGGCGTGCCAAAATAACAGCTAAATCCATACAAACAGATAGCCAGAGATACTTTTACATCTATACTATTAGTACGGATTTAGCATGTTAATCCCACAACCATATTTTCCCATTAAATTGAATTCATCAATCACTGAACCCATTCTAGCATGGTCATTCAAGTAATCTATGGAGGCATTGGACATTGAAATCGATACCTTATCTATTAATTTACCAAACGGGGTAGTATGTAGCAACGGTACAGTCGCCAACGAAAGTTTTAGTCATCTAAATTCAAGGAAAATAATTTAATATGTACATTATGTTTAGTTAAACTTTTCTTTAAGTAAATTGTCGAAGTTTTTATAATGAAATTGTTTTGTCAGCTTTAAACAAGCGCTGTGATTATTGTTCATGAAAAGGCCTTTGAATTGTTACTGTGTTCAGTTATGATTAATAAAAAAAAGTTTTAACTGACTTTCGTCGGTAACTGCACCACCGAAGGCACATAAAAGCCAAAATTTCCGCCATTTCTCTAACTTGTTCGACCATTATACCTACCATAAAATTCTGGAATATACCATCACCTATCATAAAGAAACACTTCCAACTAATATTGTACATTTGAAAGTAAGTTTGTTTGTTTTTGTCACACCTTTACGCCTAAACGGCTGTACGGATTTGGATGAAACTTGGCATACAGATAGCTGACCATGACCAGGGTATGGACTGATGGATTTTATCTCGGTAGTAAGTTCACGTGGATAATTTTCGACCTCAACGCAAGAGAAGCCGCGAGAAAAAGCTAGTTACCAGATATTTCGTGCTGAAATCTAATGGTAGTTTCGAATAACGTCAATTAATATTAATCTCGCTCCGTCATCATGTCCTAATTAATGGAAGGAATGCCATAACACTTACGAAGATTCGGGCAATCTATTCGTGATGTGTCGGTATTCCTGTCAAGGTTTTTCTGGAAATTATTTTTGTTAGGATTTTTCGCTTACATTTGGTTATTGGTTGAATCGCATTGCATAACGTACGAATAGAAATTTATAAGAACTGAATATAAAGGGTGTAAATAGACCCTTAACGAAGCCGAAAGGCACTTATTCTCCCCGCTAATGCGATCATTTCTTTGTTCTAGTCTACCTGGGAACCTTCTAGTTACGGAGTTATTGGGGGTCAAAGTTCCAACTTCTTCACAAGTTTTTTTTTAAATACTAGTTTTTAAGGTTATAACTTTACTTTAAATACCTCCACGACCCGTTTAATATTCAACGCATCCATATGCACAATGTTTTGAGTGCGTTACATTGAGTTTTACCGTAAAAGGTTATTTTTCACCCCAAAAAAAAAGTAGTTTCCCAGCAATAATTTTTGTGTAGGGTTACTTAGTTTGATGTACATAATGCTTGGTTAACGGCTTCGTGAAGGGTCTGTTTACACCCGGTAGGTACTGTTGATATTGTAATTTCTAAGAGATTTCTTAAAATTAGATCGAGTCAGATAATCTTGAAATTAAAAATCGGTGCGAAATTCTGAGTAAACCTGATTTCAATTTTAGCACGTAGCTTCATCGATTAGCTATTCCTCTGATCTTTCCTTGAAAGTACCAAGTACTTATTGTACCTAATCAGCATTTATTTTCGTAATTCTTTTCGTTTTCACTAGTTAAAAAGTAGCTCATAGGTTCAATTTAAATTGAATCGATGTAAAGATCGTCAGGAGAAAATACAAAATACATGCTAAGTTGGTACTTCATATATGCATCAGATTTTACAAATCAACAGTTTGAATAAAATGTACTCAAGTCTGAACACGTCTACTCTCAAAGAAACGATAAAAAAAAATAACTTTCTGTGTTGAATACCGATTACGAGCAAGATTTTAATTGTATGCTTAAAAAAAGGTTCCCAGGAAGTAAAAGGCAACAATGAATTAATTAAATCAAATTTAAATAATCAGAATTTTAACGTAAGCCTAAAAGCTGAACGCAGCTGTTGAAACAGATTTAAAATTACAAAAGTGGAAAATGATGGCGGTACACCCACTAAAGACCATCAATTTTAATGTGGAATTCATGACTCATAATCTTACTAATAATATTATAAAGAAGAAAGATTTGTATTTTTGTGTGTGTGTGTATGTTTGTAATGAATAAACTCAAAAATTACTGTGCCGATTTCAAAAAAATTTTCACCATTAGAAAGCTACATTATCCCTGAGTAACATAGGCTATATTTTATCCCAAAATGTTTAAAAAATAAATTTCCACCCGTGCAAAGCCGGGACCAGCCGCTAGTTAGTTATGTGACGATGGAATTAAAGAAGTCCACGTGCTTTTGATCATATATTTTACTTCTTCAGTAGCATAAAGAATAATCAGCCTGTAATCTTCCCACTGGGGGCAAGGCCTTTCCTCTGTAAGAGGGCCAGGGAGAGGGAGGGGGAGGCTTCTTTCGTATTAATATATCATGTAGGTAAATCATAATACCTACGTCCCTCATTCATGACTAATAGGACAATAAATAACCTAATCATCATCATTTATTCGAATTTAATTGCGCAACTTTTAGACATTACTGTATAATAGGTATGCTAATTCGATTTCCTCACATTGTTTAAGAAAATATTTACATTCGAAACGCACGAACTATAGAACAATCAGACTTATAGAATTGGCTTGTAACTTCCTCGCATCAGTAGTTTATATGCTGATAAGTTCATCATCATTTGTTTTAATATTGTCTGTGAGAAGACACTGAAGAACCGTACTTTTCTATGGTTCCTATGTACCCATAGTGGGTCCCAAACAGCAGACGGCTCCATGCAACTCGATTCCTACCGGCTTTCCTTTGGAAAATGGCATAGTCAGTATTCTATAGACAAATAATATAATCACATTAAAGATATGTACTCCGGCTTTCCTCTTACAAAATTGACCCTTCGCTACTGCTAGATAGGGATAAGTAGAAGGTAGGAATGGAGGGCTTTTCAATATTACAATTAAACTTAAAAAACAATACATTCTGATGGACATTCCAGATTCCAGCAATTATGCAAATTACTCTGCGGCCGGCCTATCTATGATAGTTCCAAATAGGTCCACTCTTGGAATGCCAATATCCCGTTCTATTTACCCCATCAATCTCCCAAAGGCAAAACAGCACGAAATCCATGTCAATAGGACACTACACTAAATTATAGCAATGTTTACAGAGGAGCGCATGCCGCTCGCGACAGTGATACAAGACCACGGCCGTTTGGACGGCGTCCAACGAGTTCTGTTCGGCTCGGGCCTACAGTTCTGGCTGCATAGGATTCTGTTCCTGGATGCTCTTAGCTACCTTAGCCACGGCCAGCTTAGTCTGAGCCTCGACAGGTGGATACTCGTCGATATTGATGACATCTTCGTGGGAGAAAGAGGTTTGTTATACTTTTAATAAATTTTTGTGTGTAAATAATATTATTTTGGTCAATAGCACTGTTTATTATTCTGCCCTCGTAGCAGCAAATGCCGAATTTTGACGAATTTTAGTTTTTATCAAAAATGTCACCAGAAGAGCCATTACCACAAATTTAAAAAAAAAATTTTTTGGAACATAGCCAAATAATTATAAAAAAAAACAGAATTTGTTTCAAAATTGTCTGAAACAACACGTGACAATTAATGCCTTTTTCTCGAAATGGACGACTTGCAAGTACTGCATTTGCTTTTGTGAGAGCATTATTAGGGTGATTGCTTTTATGCGCCAGGGAACGTAAGGTGTCCTGCTCCAAGATTTATTGTCGAACATAATTTAAAGTAATCCTTAGCATTCTAAGCACGAACTAAACTGCATTTCAATGAACTCCTATCCGAGTACTATAGCAATACCAAGCAATTCAATAACAAGCGCTTAACACACTCAGTAAAATTTTATCGTGTACTTACATTGGGTTTTTACTGCCCATTTTCGTATTAACGTACATGGAATACTACAATTGACTTCTTTTATTACCATTATTGTGTTATCAGAGTCTCAAATGCCCTGGACTCTGAACACTGAATATATATCGGTGATTACCCATATTTTTTCCCAGAAATCGATATAAGAGGAAAAAATATGGACGGAATGTTAAGCGCTTCCCAACGTAAAACACGAATAAATTAATACAGAGCTCAATCAATCCAACATTGTATAGCGTTTAGTTGCCATTGTCCTAACTATTAGTATGCGCGCAAGATCGGAATAAAATTAGCACCTAGGTGCATTGAATAATAATACGTGCCCTTTATACGTTTGTTGTAGAATGGCAACTAATATTCGTGTACGGCTCTCATGCCTAATCAAATTGCTAGACTGTGCTAAATAGTTACCCTACAACGACTGGCAATTAGTGTTTAGCAAGTTTATTGAACTTGCTTTGTAACCTTGGAATAACTTGGATACTGTTATTGTAATTCAAATCCTACGATACTGATTTACACTTGCAAAGTGACGTAGTAAAATCTGATGTCATTTTGGAGTAAAACGAACTGCTTTATAGGTGCTCAAACTAAATTCAATTTTGTTGGGAGTTTTTAGTCCCACTTGGTAACTTTAAGGTGTATTGTATTCAGTTAGTTGAGTGTCTGTTTGTTAGATTAGTTTTTTACTTTGTCTACTTCTAATTATTTTTTTACTGCTGCCGGTGCTGGGTTTGATTCCCAGGTCGAGCAAAATGTTATTGGGTTAGAAATTCCATCTAGATTTCTCATTAGCAGCCCAGAGTCGGGGTTTGTGCCCGGTTGATAGCAATAGGCGTCCCCCCTAGTATTTAAGAGTTAAACTATTTGACGTCAAATGTGTCCGTAGGTATTATAGATACCTAAACCTCTGCCTAACCCTTCGATGAAACAGGCGTGATGTTATGTTTTTTTTCCTAGGAACCCGTCTTCACGAAGAAGACGTAGCAGCAATGTTAGCGTCGCAGGCGGCGCTACAACGACTGGTGCCGGGGTTCAGGTTCAACCTGGGCTACAGCGCCAAGTACTACCATCACGGGACATCGCTTGAGAACATGGGCGATGATGCCTTGCTGAGGAACAGGGAACATTTTAATTGGTGAGTACCTTCTACTTCATAGCCTCGTACATACGTCCAATTTATTTAGGCCCGATTACTACTAAAGCGGAGACGAGCGAAGCGGAGACGAGCGAAGCGAAGACGTGCGAAGCGGAGAAGAGCCATTCGGGAATCGATCAATCACATTGCTGGATTGGTTAAAATAATCATAATCATAAATCTTTATTTATCTCGACATCAGAAATTACAGGCGCTGGTATATGCACAATCTTAAATAGAGAAAGGTGTCAGAAGTGGGAGGTCCTGAGGTACAGATCACCTCTCCGGCTTAGATATAACATTTTATTTATAGCAATTTAAGTCAAGATTCTAGAGTTAAAATTGTAAGTAGGTAAACAAGTAGTTAGAAAATCTATCAACCAATCACGTGTCTCTCTTGTGTTTGGTCGAATCTTACACGACTCCCGTCCAATCCGCTTCGCTTGTCTCCGGGAGACCCGGCCTTAGAATCGACCTTATTGTTCCTTCTTATAAACAAAGCATGCTTTTGTGCAGTGTCAGCGCTGAGTTAAGTTCATTTTGGGCCTTATTATGATTGCGATGTAGTACCTAACTACATAGCAACCGTATCTAAATGCAGCATCAAACTTTACCTGACAATTTTGGCAGTCTGTATTTTAGACTTGCGTCGCCTACGATTTTAATCACATGCGAGGGACATCATGAACTCTAATTGTCAGTATCCTCGGAAGATTATATTTTATGTATAATCTAGTCTATAACATCTATTACCTGACTTGTAATTCAACAGTGTCATGGAACAGACAATCGTTCTGAAAACCATATTAATGAGTTATCTCTTATTCGTAAAAATGTGATTTGCAACGTTCGGCTCAATGCCGAAAGTTCAAAATCCATTATCGAGTTCCATGTCCCTTACGGCATTTCAAATTTCCACCGTCGGTGTCCTATTTCAAACACGAACGTCCTGTTTCCGTGTCGTAAGACATAACTTTAGGTACACTATCCCAATAGCGTTCCTAGTTCTTCCTACGACTAGATGCTTGCATGGGTTTGATTGACCAAAGCCGGCGTGGGAGTGAAGTGTAGTGATAGATGAAGCGCAAAACTGGATAACACTAGTGCAACTCGCATAGCAGAGCACGGAAATGTTCCTACCAGGATTCTAGCGAATTTTGTTATAGTTTCTAAAATACAGGGTGTAAACAGACCCTTCACGAAGCCGTCAACCAAGCACTATGTACATCAAACTAAGTATCTTTACGCGAAAATTCTTGCTGGAAAACGTTTTACGGTAGGACTCAATGTAACGCACTCAAAATATTGTGCTGATGGATGGATTGAATAGTACGGGGGTCGTGTAAAAATTTAAAGTAAATTTCTTACAACAAAAACACGTATTTAAAAAAAACTTGTGAAAAGTAGGAACTTTGACCCTCAATATCTCCGTAACTAGAAGGTTCCCTAGAACAAAAAAATGATCGCACGGGGAGAACGAGTGCCTTTCGGCTTCGTTAAGGGTCTTGTTACGCCGTTTATACATGCACATATATTTTATAATGCTGATACACAAAATTTCTTCAAAATAACATTACATTTAATGTCATATTATTTATATTTTTTCAAAAACATTTATTTAAATAGAATATGGAACAAACAAGATGCATCATACATCGGTGTGGAGCTCTTTAGAATTTCCTAGGTATAGCGATTTAGGAATGTTCACGAAACAGATTAAGATAGCTACATACATATATACATAGCACGTTAAAATGATAACCATCGTATGGCTTTGCCGTAGTCGGATGAAAGGACCATGATAAATAAATACCTCCCAAATTCTCGACTGTACAGGGTGCCATTGAAGTCATGGGCATTATTTTAAACTAAGGCACTACTCACGACACTGATTGCATTAAGGCTACTACTACGCAAATCAAAAATATTATTAAAGCAAGTATGGAAAACAAGTATTATTTGTTGTTTGTTTACTTTTCGTTCTGCGCTGTACTGCGCTTTAAGATTTTGATACTTCAAGACTTATTGGCGCTTATGAAGATTATTTTTAAATTACTTTTTGTGTTAATTTGCAATATGACTCACTAAATTTTTAAGGTTTTCCATACTTGCATTAATAATATTTTTGATTTGCGTAATAATAGCCGTAATGCAATTAGTATCGTGAGTAGTGCCCTACTTTAAAATAATGCTCATGACTTCAATTGCACCCTGTATATAAACTCTTAGAATGTTCCCCATATTAAAATGTATTATATTAGAAGCCGAGAAACAAGGTACGTTATTAGCAGCCAAGGTAACCAGTTACAGCAGACTTAGTTTGAACACGACAAGTCTTCGTCAACTTAATATGCATATGAGCGCAAAGTTTCAGTTCACTCGTGTCTGTCTTCTGTCAGTTCATTTATCAACCAAGTATATGCGTATATTGAAAGTTTTACTGAAAGATGTACCTAAGAAGACTGTAGAAGGAAACTTAGAAGCTCATTTTTCTTCGAAGATTGTTTCTTTTTTGACTTTTATTCGTCTTAAACTGTCTGAGAGTTGATATAGGCATATATTTAGCCCAGTGCAAGGAGGGAGCCTAATAGCTTGTAGAAGCTTATTGTGGCTGGTAACGTGGAAGGAAAAAGGGGCCGTGGAAGCTCACCAATCCGATGGACAGATGTGGTGAAGGAAGTCTGCAGAGGGAATTTCCAGCCATCTGTCCGCATGGCCGAAAACCGCCCAGCATGGAGAGCGTTGGTGGAGAAGGCAACGACCTCATATGGTCACGACGCTGTCATGAGGAAACGAGGAAGAAGATATTTAGCCCTATAAAGTTCCCACTGCTGGGAAACAAGCCCCACCTATCCCCTCTCCATGAGAGGGAGTAGGACGTAATTCAGTACGCGGGCCAAATGTGGATTGGTGACTGTCACATGTATTCGAATATTTGGTTCTGGGACAGTTTCTTCATGATGCATGTTTTCCTCTGCCGTTTTGAGGCAAGTAACCCCCGAAACACTCTCTAAACTCAGGGCAAACAGTGAACAATAGGATAAGCATCATATCAATCATACATTAAATTTAATTAACTCGATGTCACTTAATGTTCACATTATCACCGTCTCAACAAACAGATAGCGGAACAGTGTTGCCCATTAGTCTGCTCATGTAACCTTATTAGAAGGAACGGTTCTGTTATCATCTTGTCGCAAAAGCCACGTTATTGTGTTAAGTGGTCTCAATTGCACGCGTTATTGCGTTATGACAATTTACCTTGAGCTGACCCTACTGGCCGGTAGAGGAAATTAACGCAGAAACTGTGTGGGTATCTGAATTAACGTGTAATCTATGTCCTTGTGTTTCTGTGTTCTTGAGTCGTCCATTCAGTGCATCCTCTTTACACCGTTCGTGGAAATGTAAAGTTCATAGCGTCATTCCGAACCGGGGTTCTGAGGTTTTATGCATAGATGTATGATTACTTATTGCTCTCATGGTTGTCTCAACGCAGTCAACCGTGTGTGTATCCGAGTTAACTAATCTATGTCCCTGTATTACAAAAGTCACTTCTTGTTCACTTCAGTGTTTTATTTTAACAATTTTCATGGAAATGTAAAAGTTCATTGTGTAATTTTCTTATTACTGACGACGGTGCATAACGTACGTAAAAAAGGATATGAGAAAATGTAGGTTTTATTCACAACCGTATACTTACGTATGACTCTCATGACTCTATCATGTTTTTTTCTTATAGGCAGATGCATAGGTCCCATATTTGACCGAATTTAGAAAACAGAAATAATCTTCACCAAAAAAAAAATCGATGATAGAATTTTGAAGACGACATGCTTATTTACTTAACATTCTCTATATTTGTCCAAAGGTTTTGCCACATGTGGAACCACCAGCAGCCTCACCTATACAACAACGTCACCCACTTAGAATCAGAGATGATGCTGAACAAACAATTCGCCCTAGAACACGGAATTCCCACAAATTCCTGCTACTCCGTATCCCCACATCACTCAGGAGTTTACCCCGTTCATGAACAGTTATACGAAGCCTGGAGGAAAGTGTGGGACGTCAAAGTGACCAGTACGGAGGAGTACCCGCATCTGAGACCCGCTAGGTAAGTTTTATTTGATCTACTGTGTCTATTTGTTCTAACTAATGTGGCTGTTGAGGTGCGTTTAGATCAAACAGACATGTAAAGTTACTGTAATACTCAAACAGACGTGGTAAGAATACGAACTCGATCCTTCGTTCAAACGTAAGCTCATGCCTTATGCCTTATGGAGGTAAGCAGATACAGGTCGACTTGTCCTGTCACACGATTCGATCATGATATGAATTCGGCGAATTTTATTTTACTTTGTTTTTTTCTTTCGGATGGGAAATCATCAAATGACCCCTCCCGCTCTGGTCGGAGTGGAAGGGAGAATCAGACTCGTACAGACTAAAACCCATCCATGTTCCTTTTTTTCTCTTTGTGTTCCAGGGCTGCAGTATCTCTTTCGAACAGTCCCGCAGCCTAATTTTATTTTACGTAAAGAAATAATAAGTCGTTTTTTTAACTTCATTCTCCTTACATCTATGAAAAAAAGTTCATGAAAATCCGGCCACTATAAATTCGTTCTGTTTTTTCAGTTCAATGTTCAGTATGTGTGGGCTAATTTCAAGGCAAGGTTTTACAAGTGCCGATGTATGCTTAATTAATTTCAAAATTTTAACAGAAATGTGTCCTAATTAGAATAGGCGTTGGTAATTATGTGTATTTTTTCTGTTTTTTTATCAACACCACAAGATAAGTGAAAGAGTAAACACTGCGTTAACAATATCGATGAATTATCGCTTCCAATTAAATCAAACCTCATCAGCACTGCCTAAAATCATTAGTTACAGTAGCGATAACAACGTATTAGTAACGCACGCAATAAGTGTCCTGTTCACCCAAATGTTTGCGGCCACTGTGCGGCTTCACCCAAACTCATGTTGACCGCAAACGTTGCGTTGCGGGTTGCGAAAACTACTATCTCGATACTCAGGCCCCAACAATGAAATTCCAATAATTATATTAATACGGCATGCGAGTGTCGTTGAGCAAAAGTATGTCTGTTTAATACGTACAAAATTAAATCAATTTTGATTAAAATTGCTGTGTATGTGTGGTTGTTATCGGAAGCAAGCCATAGGTGGTTTTAATGTTTTGTATTCTGTGGTTTTTGACTGGATATTGCTCACTATTGGGTCTCATTGTTACGTAAAATCTCTATTGTTTTATCATTACGTTCCAAAATTAAACCTCACATTCGCTTTACCTATTATCTTTTTTTCTTAAATAATGTCTGTCATATAGAGCAGGAATGAACATTGATCACTACGCTCAGTCAAGACGTAGGTATTGGTTATTTTAGATTAACAGTAACTACAAGTCTAGTTTTCCTATCAATGTTTTCCTTCACCGATCTTAATCTTAGTGTCCTACGTGCTTATTACCTACTACTTAGCTTTTGCCCGCGGTTTCGCTCGCGTTATGGTCGGATATTATCTCACAGAAACGTCCTGTCTATAGGCCTATGACACTCAGAGATAATGTAGCTTCCCATTAGTAAAAGAATATTCCGTATTGGATAATTTGCTTCGAAGATTACCCCCTTCATCCTAACCTATAAACGAACCAAGAAATTGTACCTATCTTTATAATATTCCTATGTACAAAACCAGTACATTTAAGAGTGAATATTAATCACCTTTTCACTGCAGACTACTGCAATATCCATGACGACCTAATCCGGGTCTGATTCAGTCCTTATTGATGTTCTAATTGATAATCCTGAACTGTAATTGTATCCATGGCATGTGCAACAATTACATTTAAACTGCATGCACTGGTTAGATTACATAACGGTTAACACTTTCTCTTGACAATTAGACTGTCTGGCCGCTATTAAGATTAGTATAGTGGGCTTTCGCGGATAGGGTTTCCATTTAGTGTTAAGTGTCACATTGAGAATGAGTTGAAAAAAAAACCTGTAACGAAGCCGAAAGTTACTTGTTCTGGACCGTACCTTCTGGCGATATTAAGGTCAAGTGTCAACTTTATTTCGCGTTTTTTCATGATTTAATTTTAATTACTGAACTTTTTATTGTGACAATACAGGGGGTATTGAATGCACCCCATAAGCGCAATGTTTTGTGAGCTACCGTACCTAGAGAGCATTTCTTCAAAAGTAAATGTCGTTTTCTTTGCAATGGTTTTTGCTCAATATTACTTAGTTTTGTGGTTTGATGAACAAAGCGCTTAGACGACAGCTGTGTGATGGATCTTTTTACGCTCTTTTCTGCGCGCGCATATTTCATACGGCTGTTGTGTTATTGTGATAGTGAATGAGTTAATAATCATTAAAAAAAAAAATGGCATGTTGTTTGTTATCATAAGTACAATCATGTCTGATACTCCCTCCCACTCCGCCCAGAGCGGGGGGAGGGGCTAAAAAAGTACAATCACGTGTTTAAGTATCGGTCACTAATTACCAGTCACCCTATATTATCGAAAGAATCAATAGACGAGCACACTAGGCAGAGGTTTATTAACACGAATTTGCTTTTATTGATTAACCACAGAAAAAAAATAAGTTACAGATTATTCGTAACTTTAAACTATTCAAAATCCTAAACCAATACTGGTTTACTGGGTAAAGTAGTGTAATCTCTGCTCACTCCCCCGGGAGAGCCAGCAGGATAGGGAATGTACATACATAAATGTACGCGCTAATGTGCAGCTTTACATATTCATGTGTCGTTGTTAAAATTATGTGTATGTGTTTAATATTGTGCTCGGGTGTACATAAATGCATTCATACGTAAATACCTGGTTGCTTTGTTTCTCAGTACGCGCTCCACAATTAGATAAATAGTAATAATGCCTACGTACTGTATACCGATGTGTTCCCATATTCATGTATGTATGATACGAATTAGTCTCACAGCGTTCGAATCTGAACCTAATATGTTGGGATTAAAACTTATATTTGCTGGGGTGGTAATCAAATTTTCAAGTTGAGTGAATATAGTCTCAACATCAAGAACAGAATCAATTTGCAGGTGAATATCAGTGCTTGTTATATTTGCTATTTGATCATTTATAAGATAGGTAATACAGGCTTGCCTATTTAGAGCCGGGAGCCGTGTCAATGCAACGGTTCATTGTGATGTTTTGGCATACTTAATTATACAGACAAATAGCTATGACAGAGTGTGCCAGGTGAGGCATAATCAGGCAGCGCATATCATGATTTATCAATACTTAATATTATAAAGAGGTAACATTTATTTGTAAGTTTCCGGAATTTATGATCCAATTATATAAAAATTCTTTCACTGGCAGAAAGCTACTTTATTCGTGGGTGCTATAGGATATAAATTATATTTATATCTTGTATATTAGCTATCACATTTTTAGCGGACGAAGACGCGGGTGAAATGCTAGTTAAAAATAAACTGTTAATACGCTTATTTTCACCGTACATGTTTGCCTCGTGATCAGTTCAAGAGTAGGGGCTTCGTTTCAGCCAAAAATAGTCGAACACGTGAATGAAACCTTAAACAATGCTGAACAAAGAAGGTTCTAATTTAAAACCTCTCCTACAGGTTACGGCGAGGTTTTCGACATAGAGGTGTTATGGTGCTTCCACGACAGACCTGCGGGCTTTTCACACACACGCTGCTGCTCGAGAGGTATCCTGGAGGACGGCATCGCCTGGACCGGTCCATTCAAGGAGGGGAACTGTTTCAGACTGTCATCAATAATCCTGTAAGTGTATAAATTACATTATCCGTTATGTCGTGCAATATTTTACTCATTGCACCCCATTACACCCAGTGTCCTTTCTCATCAATAATTTCACAGCAATATTTTTTACGTTAAGTTACCTAGTTATTTTGAGGTAGGTACGGAATGTGTACATGACAGCTATGAGATTTACACCTTGAAACCTCTAATTACTGTCAACTCAAAACTCAAACCAGACTTTTGATTCAAAATTGTTTCATCATCATCTGCCAAGCCTTTTCCCAACTATGTTGTGATCGGCTTCCAGTCTAACCGGATGTAGTTGAATAACAGTATCTTACATGGAGCGACTGCCTATCTGACCTCCACAACCCAGTTAGTACTGGGTAATACGATACACCTTGGTAAGACTGGTCGTGAGACTTTCGGACCACTGATGACTTGTAACGACTGTCTTCAAATGACAGCTGCGACCAACGGCTTAACGTGCTTTCCGAGGCACGGAGCAAACTCTGTATGTAATGAGTGGTCACCCATACACGGGTCAACCTAGGCAAGCGCGGCTTATATCTAAAGATCGATCCTAGCGGCTGTTATATGTTATACGAGCTCCTCTGATTCAGAACTGTTTGATGAATGGTAATAGTACATTATGATATAAGTGCGGTAAGTTGAAAATTACAGCCGCGGCGATATTGCTAGCACGAGCCGTAGGCGAGGGCTACAAGAAAGCAGAGGCTGTAATTATCAAAGCGCACGTATGTCATACGACGTTTTATAACATATTTGCGAGGAAATAAATAAAACTCGGACTTTCTAAAACGAATAAATCTTTAATCACTTGTCAAAGAAAAAGCGCGCGGAATAATTTTTACTTGTTCACAAATTAGCGATGCGCGCGCATCAGCGCTTTTTTTAAAGGCAAAGGCACAAAAAACAGCCAGTATTACTAATAAAGTAAATTCATATTTTTGTATTTTTATTAGAGATAAATGGTTGTAATTTATTGGCAAAATTAATTAAATTAAAGAATTTAATGTTTATTTATTATATTTTATCTCCCAAAGTTAATTTTATTCATAAAATGTTGACCACTTTTCTGACATAAAAACTCTTTGCTAAGATTTAAAAAAGTACCGTTCGCTTTAGACGGAGCATCTTGATAAACCGTGCGTTTTACATTACAATAACGCACAAGTACGTAATGAGACACTTTACAGTATTGAAATTGGTGAAATAAGAGACCCTTTACGAGCAAATGTGTTATAAAACACTGTTACGATAGAAAAATATGATTAGAAATCAATTGAACGACCATTACGTTCGATCCGTGATAGAGATCACGATCTGGGACTATTTCCCTGATCACTATCACGGATAGAAATAAATGATTAAATACAGTGTCAAAGTGAATCAAACTCCAAATGACTTATCACGAGATTCTGAATAGGTGTGCTGATTATAGGTACATTTCAACCCCCCAGATTTGCACAGTAAAGCAAGCGGCCTAAAATACTCAATCCCGAGCTGCCTTTCAAAGCTGTTTACGTCAAAATCGTTGGACTACTGTATAGAGATAGTTAGGCTGCGGTCCCATTGAGACCTATTAACTAGTAGCTAGCTAGGAGCTATTTTGTAGTACAAGACGAGCTTCTATATTATTATATCTGCAAGGTAGTCAGTATTAGGATTACGATAGTTTGTTGGTTTTTGGGTCACATTCATTATTAACTACTCTCTGAGGAGGAGCTCTTGGCTGAATAATAACAGCTGGTCGTCTCAATCTTCAGGTTAAGCCGGGACCAACGGCTTTACGTGCTTTCCGAGGCACGGAGGAAACACGGTATGTAATGGGTGGTCACCCATCCACAGACCAACCTAGGCAAGCACGGCTTAACCTAAAGATCGACCCGAGCGGCTGTTATTATTTAGCCACGAGCTCCTCCAACCAACCGACAGATCAGCCAACGATCTAATAGTAAATAACTATCAACGAGACCGCGCCCTTACAGTGTGCCACTACTTCGGAGCGGCCAGCTGCCTGGACCGCTCCATTCAGCGCGGGAACTCTTTCATACGGTCATCAATAACCCAGGGCCACTTGACATGTTTGCGCTAATATCAAGCCTGTCTAACTTCTTTGTGATATTAATAAATGGCGCCGTGTCTGATTTCTTTGCTTTCAAACGACGCGTTACGTACTTTAAGGAATAGTTTCTTTAAGAAGTAGTCGTATCTCTGTGTACTCTTTGTTTTCGTCATTTTCTTTTCTTAGTATGAAGACGAGGGAATGTCTTAATTGCGTGTTTACAAATGCTTCTGCTCAAGAAACTTTCGGGTAGACTAATAGTAAATACTAGCTGCCTACGGACTATGCTTCTTTAACAAAACATTTATGATATGTGTTGAGGATAAGAAAGCTGTGAGTAATAACAGCCGCTCGGTTCGATCTTCAAGTCAAGCCGCGCTTGCCTAGTTTGGTCCGTGGATGGTTGACCACCCATTGCATACCGAGTTTCCTCCGTGCCTCGGGAAGCACGTTAAGCCGTTAGTCCTGGCTGTCATTTGTAGATTTTTTACAGTCATTAAAGGTCGTCAGTGGCCCGAAAGTCTGACAACCAGTCTTACTAAGGGGTATCGTATTGTCCAGTACTAACTGGGTTGTTTAGGTCAGATAGGCAGTCGCTCCATTGTAAAATACTGGTATTCAGCTGCATCTGGTTAGACTGGAAGCCGACTCCAACATATTTGGGAAGAGACTAGGCTGACGATGATGTTGAAGCGAAGAAACAAATGCGTACTTGCACGGTAGCTGAGCTAAAGAAACTTTTGAGTAGAAAATTATATGTGTTGAGGGAAAGACAGAAATTCTCAAAGAAACGACCCAAGCAAACAGGTTTGGTGTCTAGTATGTACGCAAGGTTTTGTAAATGCATTAGTATTGTCGACATCCTCGACAAAACGTAACATAAAGGGTGTAAATAGACCTCGTAACGAAGCCGAAAGGTACTTGTTCTCCCCGCTATTGCGATCATTTTTTTGTTCTAGACCAAACCTGGGAACCTTCTAGTTACGGAGTTATTGGGGGTCAAAGTTCCAACTTTTTCAGAAGTTTTTTTTTAATTCGAATTTTTAAGGTTATAACTTTATTTAAAATACCTCCATGACCCGTTTACTATTCAATGCATCCGTTAGCACAATGTTTTGAATGCGTTACATTGAGTTTTACCGTAAAAGATTATTTTTCACACCAAAAAAAGTTTCCCAGCAATAATTTTTATGTAGGGTTACTTAGTTTGATGTACAGAATGATTTGTTAACGGCTTCGTGAAGGCTCTATTTACACCCTGTATAACTCTGTTTTCATTCTTTCCGAATAAAGTTTTAAAAATATCAAAATTGCATAGACAGATAACAGCCCTACCTATCAATAATATAACAGTACTTGTTACTCGAACCACTTGTACACGTATTGACGCGAACAGTGAACAGCAGTAACCGACTAACCGAATAAATTGCGCATACAGGCGGCTCAATAAATATTGTGACTACTTCAGTCCCCACATTGTGTTTGAAAACAAAAGCGTGTATTACGGGATGAATGAACTAACGAATTGTATCATTACTCTCAACATGCACTAGTTTTAGTGCATTATGTATGGAGCAAATGTTTTGATGCTCTTTGTAGTTTGTGTTTCTAAGCTTTACTGACTCGCATGTCATTTTATAGAGGGATTCGGCTAAATAATATTAGCTGCACGGGTCGATCTTCAAAGCTAAGCAACGCTCGCTAAGGTCGGTCAATGGATGGGTTTACATCCGTGCCTCGAAAAGCACATTAAACCGTTGATACTGACTTTCATTCACTGATCTTTGACTGTAGTCTCGAGCTTTCAGTGTCCGAAAGACGGACAACCAGTCCCACCTTTGTGGATGTTATATAGGCAGGAACTACGTGGAAAATACTGGTATTCAGCTAAACTGGCATCCGTAAACTATAAGCCGACCTTGCTAAAAAAACTAGGCAAATAATTACCTACCTTTCTGTGTATAAAATCACATGCTTGATTTCGTTATCCCTCTCAAAATCTCCATAATCAAACAATCAATTTCTTCGTAGATCAACGTGTTCATGACCCACATGTCGAACTACGGCAACGATCGCCTGGCGCTCTACACCTTCGAGTCGGTGGTGAAGTTTCTACGATGCTGGACCAACGTCAGGCTTGCGTCTGCGCCGCCGCTTGCCTTAGCCGATAAGTACTTCCAACTGAGGCCTGATGAACTGAATCCATTGTGGGGGGTGAGTACTGACTAGTCATATTTTGTTCTTCGTCTTTTGTTTAGAAAAAAAAACCCTTTGATCAGGTGGTGAAAGATTTAAATCGTTAGACGTGTGGTCATCGTATGTACCTAGGTCGCGCGAAGAAGTATTCGCATTGAGAAGAGTGAGCTCACAGAACATATCCCGCTTGGAACATCCCGTATGAGTGCGAGGTTATTCAAACGTTATCATCAACAGAACAGAAACGTGATGATATTTTGAGGATATAGGTCATATCTAAAGATTTAAATCTTGGCGGTTGGTTGGCGGGTCTTGGTATTTTTTTTCTAGCCAAGTTTGTGAAATGAATTGTCAGTTTAACTCTTACTTTAATTCATTATCTTCCTGGCTTGCAATTTTAACGTAAGACCGTCATAGGTATTCGTAACGATGTAATATAAAGAGCATAGACAAAATTCATCATGCGTGGTAAACCTATATTTATCTTAAGGTGAAAGCGCCGAAATACAATTTTTCTTACGTTTTTTTGCAATTTGCTGGTCAATGTTGATGAAAATATGATTCGCGCAAATTGCAAAAAAAACGTAAAAAAAAAATTGCGGGCTACCCTAGCGGTTCCACCAACTCTTAAAACAACGATATTTATGAAACCGCTAGCTTATATAACGAAGTACCAAAATAGCACATCAAACGAACATTTTAACGTTCACAATCCCATTTCACTCAATCAAATCAATTTAAATTAAGATCATTACGTAATCGAAGAATTGAAATGTAAACTTCCTGACCACATTAGCTAAACGTTTTTGTTCACCCGATGGAAATAGATTGTGGTTCTAATGTGCCGCGATTGATCAGTCACACGTAGATAGATATGACGCTATATTGATATGACCGGCTGGGATCGTCACTTGTTCCCATTTATATTTTCCTGGTAGCTTAATAATCCAGCAGGTTCTTTTATGAATATTACGGTTTAAAACATTTTTAACAGGCCCAAAACATTAAGCCAAAAACTATAATAGGTAATTTCTATATAGGGTGACTGGTAATTAGTGACCGATACTTAAACACGTGATTGTAGTCATGATAACAGCAACTTTCCCAAAGAAACATGTTTTTTTATACATAGACTTTTATCACAATAGCACAACAGCCGTAAAAAAAAATAAAAAAATGTTTCTTTGGGAAAGTTGTTTGTTATCATAACTAAAATCACGTGTTTTAGTATCGGTCACTAATTACCAGTCACCCTATGTAAGTGAAAATGAAATCAAAATCTACTATTGATATGAGCGACTAAAATTATCACTTGTTTTCATTTATGTTTGCCTGGTAGCTTATATTCTAGCACACTTATGCTTCAAAAAATGGGGAAAGCTTGTAGTGCAAAAAGCTGAATAATAATTGCTTATTGAAATGGGTTGTGGAGGTCAGAGTGTAAAATACTGGTATTCAGCTGCATACGGTTAGACCAGAAGCCGACACCAATCAATACAGTCGAAAAAAAGCCTAGGCAGATGACGATGTGTCAAAATAAAATCACAATCAATGTTTATCAAATAAAATTGAAAGGAAGGCAAAATAAAGTGAAGTATCGCAATGTCTATGTATCAATACCGTGTTGACTTTGACCAGCTAATCCTTCCTGATATTTGTGCCCATTTATTTTTCCTCGAACAAGCTTCCATCAAAGGCTCGTGCCAATTTTTGGGCAGTGGAAAATGCTTTTCACAGAATATTTTTTTATTAGAAAAAAAAAGGCGCAAGAGAAGAGTATCTGGAATGGGGACGCCTTTGCCTAGCAGCGGGACATACAAGACTAAAGAAAAAAAAAATGTGGAAAAATAAACTATTCGACACTGTACTGTGTAGATTTGTATAAAACTACATCAGTGTGCAACTAACTGCGTTATCCACATAATTTTTAGAGATATAGCAAAATGAGTTAAACCCAATATTAGCTTATGATGTAGTAGGATATCTCCTAAACACATAACTTGTTAGAGCGATGGAACTAGATAGCGACACTAATGTATTGCCATCGATCAATTCGATGTATTTATATGACCGACTGGTCTGTCGCGCGCGTCCTGTTCAACCCACCGCGCAATTTTCCGGCAAATTGTTTATTTGTGACTTACGGATTAATGGTGTGTCGTATCGTGTGTATCACTTTATCGTTTCGAAGCTGTTGCAGTAGTTAATGATTCTATGCAGTGAAGGATTGTCCAGCTGATGGAAAAATGCTATTCTCTTCTAAAAATCGTGGCGTGTAATCTTAACTAATATTATAAATGCGAAAGTAAGTTTGTTTGTTAAACGCCTAAACCACTGAACCGATCATCCTGAAATTTTGCGTATACGTTGTCAGGTGTACAGAATCGGAAATAAAGTACCTTTCATCCCGATAAAAAGTAACGTTCCCGAGGAAAACAACAGTTCTTATGATAATAGATGGCGCCACGTGTATTTCGAATTATGATTGAATTATATTATTACAAGCAGAGTACAACCCGAATTTATTGTCAAATTCTAAATTATCGCGGACAAAAGCTAGTATGAAAATAAGCCTTCAAATTCAAGCATAGATTATAGACTAAACTGTAATCAGTTTATTATTGTAGGCCACGTTATCGTATCTAGTGTTTCATGTTATTTCCTTACATTTAGACTTCGAGGCTTTTCTGTTGATAATATCTAAATGAAGCATATAACATTGAGCTGACCCAAATATGTAAATTATCCTTTATCAAAATTTGGTTTTCTAGAGAATTTGAAACAAGGCTTTTATGTAATTATGTACAAAGCCCGTACCTAGGGAAGGTTAACATCGTACATTGCCCGTCAAATTAACAAACGCGTCGAGGATCTCAACCACAATTATGTACGAGTACCCACGCTTCCAAGGAAATTTCATATTCATCCTATCCTCCATTACGTCACGAGTAAAACAAAGGAACTCGATTTTATTCAGTCGCTGCCTATATAACACGGTTCTTACGTCTGAGTGCACACAAAGTTGAATCCTTCCATGGCTTTGACAGTTGGAGTTCTGAATTTATTAATCAGTTATTCTATTTAACAAACTTCGATGAGTCCTTTGATGCAAATAAAATAGACTGTTACGCTTAAGAGACGTCGGTTGAGGAGCTCCTGCTATTGTAGTCGAATCAATTAACTTTCTGTCACTGTTTGACAGGTGCTCTCCCCATTTCCGCTTCAATACATCCGGAAAATAAAGTTGGTAAATTTTCGTCATAAAAGCCGATGACCAAAATTTAAATGATATTGAAAATAACACAGCAAACGAACTTTTGTATTGCAGTAAATAATTATAGCAGACTGACCTGAAATCTTAAATAGAGCGATTTTTCAAATGATATTTCAGCACTAAATCTGGAACAACCTAGTAGAGCCAAGTAGTATTTTTTATAATAACTGATTCTTACCGACTACTTTATTTTATTCGATTTTCTTGCTTCCCGAAACTTTCAAATTTTCCCAATAAACCTTGAACCTAATGCTTTAGCGATAAAGTTGAAAATCTATTGAAGAAATCTGACAGATTGCAGTAGCTTGATGTGCGGGCGTCTGTACATAATTTTAAAGTTTGCATTAATGGCCGCCATTGCTTCATACTTTTTGATATTTGGTTTTAGAAACTTCACTAGTTTCAGCTCAGCAATGACGAGCCAATCAGAGTTTTTAATATACCAAGAGATTGTGACTAATAAAAAAAAATCGTGCTAACTTTCTATCCTCGTCAAAAAGTAATATAGAAAGATAGCATATGGAAGACAAGATAGTAATGGACATTTTGTTGCTAAGCTGCTTCCGATAGGGCTTCATTTAACTAGTAATTATTTTACGGGCTACAAAGCGAGCAAACAATACATGAAAAGCGGCATAATTGAGTATGTATGTACATACATTTAATGAATTTGTGTACATTTCAGACATATGCACATTTTAATGAACCTATAATTTTAAAATGTAGTTATTATTAATTTAACTTTGTAATGAGGTCGTGACGTCATTTCGCTACACAGCAACTAAATGCGATTAAAATTCTGTTATTAATTAATCACTTTAGTATGAACCCTACAAATCATTTTGACATATTAAAATTATTAAATTAACGATAACAAACTTTAACGTTGATGCAACAATCCGTGGGTACGTAATTAATTTTATCGATAACTGTGAACAACGATTCTAGTCCCGCGCTATCGATAGGGCAAGGGTCTCCGAAACATACTGCTATCATCTACATCTACACTAAATCATAAAGAGGAAAGATTTGTATTTTTGTGTGTGTGTATGTTTGTAATAAATAAACTCAAAAACTACTGAGCATCCCTGAGTACATAGGCTATATTTATTACTAGAAAACCACCCGTGCAAAGCCGGGACGGGCCGCTAGTATTACATAAAGATATTAGTAAAAATTTTGGTAGATTTGACACAGATATTACTAATTCTGTTTTTGCGGTTCATTCCAGTCTTCTCTTTGCTAGTAGTCGCAAGCCGACTGCTGAGCATAAGGTCCTGGGTTCGATTCCCAGATCGGGCAAATTGTTGTTGTGGATTTGTTCATCAGAAATCTTTCAGTAGCTGCAACGGAGTCTGGATTTGTGCCTAGATGATAGCAATGACATGGGACTGAAACATAATTGGCGAAATGTGAGTGAAATATTCAGTACACACGGCAGCACATGAAGCTGTACATTTCCAGTATAAATTGGCCTCGCTTTGTATGGATTTCCTATACAATGAGAGACCCGTATAAAATGGTTTTGTATAGCTTGATCGGCCGTCGTGCGTACTCCTCTGCCTAACCCTTTCTAGATCACAGGGGTGATATTATGTTGTTTATCAAAATTTGATACATTCGACTCAGATATATACGCGATTCATGACAATCTTATGCGCACGAATGGCCCAATACTCTCATAATATCGTTCGCACGGTAGCACGAACTTGTGAGAAACAATATGCATGCCGCGAGTTTTAATATTTTATTGGGCTCCGAGATATGTACGATATCATTGGAACACGACAGAGAAATTGAAAATACATCATATTTTGTGCGGCGGAACGTAAAAGCTCTTGTTTATTGCTCAGATAAAACTAGAATTTATATTGCATTCATTCGAAGACGATATGTCGAGTTATAACGTTAAGATTGAAATACAGGGAATAATTTTATAGAATCAGGTATTACCACAGATATAGATAGACCTAGATAACGCAAGTATCACGATCTGTATGAAAACCAAGCTTCCCATTTTTTGACTACCTCTTATGACGTCACAAGCACTATTTCTAAGCCGCAATGTAATACGAATGTTTTGTTTTTCTCAAATTTGTACAGATATACAGTTTTTACAATTTATATCAGCACAATTACCCATTCAACATGTTATACACCGATGCAGACTGAGCGCGAAAGTGGCCACTTACGATTTTTGTACGTAAGCTAGGCACGCGAATCAGTTGCTCTTGCGTTATCTAGGTCTATCAATATCTGTGAGTATTACTGTTACTCTTACCAGCCAATGTGATGTTTAATAGAAATTAGTTGTTTTATAGGAATCGAGGAGCTCGTGGCCAAATAATAACAGCCGCTCGGGTCGTTCTTTAGGTTAAGCTTAAAGCCGTGCTTGCCTAGGTTGGTCTGTGGATGGGTGACCCATTACGAACCGAGTTTCCTCCGTGCCTCGGAAAGCACGTTAAGCCGTTGGTCCCGGGTATCATTTGTAGATCTTTGACAGTCGTTAGATAGTCAGTGGCCCAAAAAGTCTGACAACCAGTCTTACCAAGGGGTATCGTATTACCCAGTACTAACTGGGTTGTGGAGGTCAGATAGGTAGTCTTTCCAGCTGCGCAAAGTTGGGAAAAGGTTAGGCAGATGATGAGTTGTTTTATAGAAATAAGTTTTCTGTAAATATGAGGAAGCCAATTTCTATGATACTCTTATTACATAATTTCTTAAAATAGTTCTTTACCGTGTTTATAATAATAAATTGGGATATAACACCGGTTAATTTAGATAGAGTTATATGGATGACCAAATATTATTGTTAGCCATTATAAATTGAATATCGTCCTAGTACATTTCACGCTCGGCTCGCGCGTGACTAGTTACAGAATCTCAATTCTTACCCTAGCCAACCCATTTTGGTTGGGGTGTCCAAATCTCGTTATTGCGTGCAATTATTCCAACTGTTGATAACTGTAGATTTAAATGTTTATTCTTTCGAAAGGTTTTTTATTTGAAGTCAGTATTTATTTCATATGGTAATTTACTTATTTGTTAAATATATACTCTGTGTACATTTTTCAATAACTCATTTTAACGCAGCTTGGTTCGTGTTTCAATTAGCCATAGTTTTAGATTTTTGGAACCATCACTATTTCCCGGTAATATACGTGGAACAGGAACATGTTTCACTATTTATTGTGAAATAAATTAAACTATTTGCTTCGATTTTTAATCAATACAGTAGTACGGTTGTCGTGGTATGGCATGTGATGCGGAGGAATGAGAAAAATGTCGTGAGGGAGTGAGTTTTGAGTATGAATGTGGATATGAGTAGAGGAAGACCAAAGAAACGATGGATGGACTGTGTAAAGAATGATATGGTAAGAAAGGAGGTGTCTGATGAAATGACGAGTAATAGAGAAGTATGGAAGAAGGAGACATGCTGCGCCGACCCCTAATGAATTGGGATAAGGGCAAGAGAATGTTGATGATGACAGTAACTGTATTTTTCGTACACTAAAAGCTTTATATGAGTATGAATATGCTGTCAAAATATGACACGGATTGCAAATTGAATAATTTATTCTACGATTCTGATGAATTATGACAAATCGTATTAAATAACCGACTGTGCTCTACTAATCTTAGCGCCGGTTTCTGTAAACCTGTTTGTCAAACTTTAGTTTGTTTGCCAATTATTTTTGTAATGCCTTTCACAAACGGTAAAAGTAAAGTTGATAATATCTTTTCTTTTCTTTTTCTAATCATACCTTTTATCTCTTAGAACCCCTGCGACGACATCCGTCACCGTCGAATCTGGTCGAAGAGCAAATGGTGCGGGACCCTACCTCGAGTGCTGGTCATAGGACCACAGAAGACGGGCAGTACTGCCTTGTACACGTTCCTGGCGATGCATCCAGCGTTGGCACCGAACTTGCCAAGCCCTGCCACGTACGAAGAGCTCCAGTTCTTTAATAACAACAATTATCTCAAGGGACTTGATTGGTAAGTCAACTCATTTAAATTATCGTTAATTATTGATACTTTTAGTATTGTTAACGACTAAAGTAACTCTGGATTCATTTGCTCTGTACTTACCAGAAAATCTCAGAACAGCCTTTTAAGGCCAGTACGCTATTATCCGATAACAATTTCTGGTTGGTGATTACATGAATGAAAAGCAAGCTACTTGCATTTGTTTTGTGCAAGTTACTGGCATAATATGTATTTCTAGCTTAATTTATAACGAAGTTAAATCCTGGAGGTTGCGTGGTTGCGGCATCCACACATTCAACTTGCGCTCCACCGCTTGCTTTCTTGGCTGCGTTACTCTTTTATCCCAGCTTGTGTTCCGAAGAGCAAGCGGTGCGGTGTTCTACTGCGGTTCTCAAAGAGGCCACTTCAGACTGCAGAACCGCGCTATAAACATTCCTCACCACACACTCAGCGGTCGAAGCTTTCCTCGCTGGTCCTAAACACACGCGAAAATTTTCTGTGCAAACAAAAGTATTTTTTTCATTACACAATCTAAACGTGACTTTTATAACACCGCTTTTAGGTTCAGAATGCAGTGTATTTAACACGCGTGTTTTTTACTTTGCATTCCCGCAAAAGTGCGGTAAAGTAACAGCAAATGATTATTGTCTCAAATATTTGTTACAAAACATAAAATTTGTGAAATTATATTAATTTGTCCAAAGTAAATGAGTTGCAAAACATCGTTTTAAACGCGTAAGCGTTTAACATTACTCACTTGCATGAACATGTAGGTACTACAGCATCAATTTTCCCCGGGCATTCACACACAATATTAATTCATCGAAATGTCAACCAACATAAGACTCCACATTTAACAAACATTTCAAAAAGCTGTTAAAGTTAACAAATGTCCACGTTGTAGCCACGTGAAAAATTTCCACAATATATTTTCACTTTTTCCACCAATTTATTAGGCGCGTCCAACACAGTTTTCCGGGAAAATATATTTTAAAACAAGATATGTATCTAGAGGGTGTGCGGGGTTAATTATTCTATTTACTTTATTTTAATGTTCTCTTTCTACGCGATTCTCATTTGGGTAAAAAGTATGAACTGTTTAAGTATGCCGGCGGCGGTTACAAAGCCCACGTATATTTTAGAAGTGGGGTGACGCGTTACATCTCATTAATATAACAGCGAGGTACGCTTAAATTAAAGTATTATACGAGCTTCATTTAAGTTAATATTCTAACGAGAGTTCTGGGGAAATACGACGGAACTATTAATTAGGCGTCATAACTGTCGAGTTCGGTTTTCCCAAAGGGTATAGGTAGGAGTGTAAGTGGAATATATGTTACGGCTAAACGCCGAAGTAAGGTTACACCTAGTTCTAGCCGGCTATACCTAGGTGCGGCAGATAACATTTTGTCATAATGCAACCAATTTGGATGTAGATCTCGCTCGGCTCGCGCGCGTTTAATCACAGTTCTAACCTAACCTAACCTAATCCATTTGGTTGATGTGTCCTAGCAATAAAAAGGATATTTACCGGCCGCACCTAGGAATAGCTGGCTAGAACTAGGTGTAACCTTACTTCGGCTATACACCAAGTTTGGAACTGGCAAGCCCATCGCCGCTAATCGGGCACAATGCCAATCTTGAACTGTTAATGCTGAGAATTTTCTTCCAAGAATTTTCAATAACACCTTGTGGCAGCTCTAGGGATTAAAGCCAAAACTTCCCACTTCAGTAGCCGCGTTAGCAACCGCGGGGTCCAATGAAGCGGCCATACCAACCATTAAACCTCAACGAATAATTAATTAATGCGGCTACAAAACATTCCAGGAAATTAATATTGCTGATATTAAAAGTTTTGTTTACCGTTGTAGTTTAACATTGTAGTTTTTACCTCGATATGTGTTTTCGTAATTTTGTATATCGAGTGAAACCTATTAACTATTCACCACAAGCATTCGCTTGATGATTTTGTTGTGTAAACATTCATTCGAGAGCAGCTTCTAGAGCTTCTTGGTTTTACGTTCGTTTCGCGAATGAACATTCGTCACGTAACGAATGCTCGCGCAGCAAATTCGCGAAGGGAATGCTCGCGATGATCATAAATATAGTCCTAAATTAAAATAGAGGAGTATGTATTTGATGTATTGGGGCTTTTTATTAACACATTTTCCTAGTTTGTATTTCCAAAGAAACAAGAATCTATGTTGTGGCACGTTGGTATTGGAAGTTTATGGCTTTGAAGGCTGTAATCGCGACCGAGCGGGAGACGGCAGTAAACCGACTGCAGCTATATTGCAAATAGAGGTCTCGAGCACAAAAAAAAACACCGAAGGCCAAGTAAATTTATGTAAACCGAACAAGTAAAATCTCGAAGTATAATGTAATAGAATTTTCTTCCCGAGGATTTCTTTTTTGGGTCTCGTTCTCACCTCCTAAAACGAACATACATAAAGGATTATAGTGCAGTATGGTTCTAAACTCTTAAATGATGTTAATTGAAGGGGGCTGTTATAATATACAGGGTGGAAGGGACACTGACTCGAATACGGTTACCATGTATTCAGTACATAATTTTTCATCGGTTATTAAAAAAAAAAACAGCCGTTTCATACAAATGTGCAATATTTACACGGTAAAAATGGATGAAACAGCTGATATTTTTTTAAATTACCGATGAAAAAAATCTGTGTGATGATGAAATGATGTACTGAATACGTAACGTTTTCGCGACGGTGTTTCCCTTCCACCCCGTATTTGTGAAATTTTATAAGCATGCGCCAAAAGAACCGTGCTACACTATGCTAATGTTATTTTCGTCAAGAAATCGGTAATCGGTTTGGCTATGCATAATGATAGGTAATAATTATGACGAGTGTAAAAACACCCTTAGCGAAGCCAAGAGGCACTTGTTTTGCCCGTCATTGCGATCATTTTTTGTTCTGGACTGTTTGTTCTTTTTTGCATACCTGGGAATCTTCTAGTTACGTAGATATTGAATGTCGAAGTTCCAACATTAACAAAAAATACAAGTTTTAAATGTTTAAAACTTTACTTTAAATACCTCCATGACCCCTGTACTATTCAATGTATTCATCAGCACAATAGTTTGTGTGCGTTACATTAAGCGCTACCATTAACCGTGATTTTATACAACAAAAAAAGTCTTTTCCCAGCAATATTTTTTGCGAGGTATTACTTAGTTTGACAAACAGATGATGCTTGGTTGACGGCTTCGTAAAGGGTCCACTTATATCCTGTATAAGCGATAGTCAGACCTTGTATTAAGTATACCTTCTGTACATATTTGTATCCTGAACTTGATCCAATCGGTCTTTACCCGTCAGTGTTATTTTACCGTTTTATTTCTTTGATTTTAGCGTCATGGAAATGGTTTCTTTTCTTTGCACAATGCGTTTAACTTGAAGTTGAAGTGCGGAAGTGTTCACGTTGAAATTGATTAAAAATTCCCTTTGTAGTCATGTTCACAATTTTTTTTTTTGGCTTTTAAGAGCTTTCACGTCTATTCGGTATATTAACCCTGTGATGTATCTTTTCGATTAGCGATCAACAGATCAAATAGTAAATCCGAACCATCACCAAAGATCAATCATCACCTCTCTTTCGGTTTTCCGAACAATAAGTGACATATTAACGCAAGACGCACGTATTCCCGTTAATCTAACCTGTTAATGGGTCTATTTATAAACGTTCCTTAAATTTATGAGCCGTTAATAATTACTTTACATTAGATAAGCTCTTCTCTTGACACGAAATTTCATGATGCACTTCACTTGGCCAAGGATAGACAGAGATGGCGAAACATCGTCAGGAAAAAGGTGTTTTCAAGGGAGGATCACGACCTTCAGTAATGAGGAGTACGACTTGAGGAGGAGGAATCATTACTTAATTTAAAGTTTATAAATGTAAACGTTGCTTAAAGTAAAAACATTCATTTAAACGGAACCACTACACTACACTACAATCTCCACCACTTAATCTTAAAAGCATTATATTCTCAACCTCACTCAGTAACGCTTTTTAAATGAAAAATAACTGAATAACTCATGCATAATCTAATATTATCAAGTATAATAACAGAACTAGCGGTTACTATGAAACATGCCAGCCAGTGTTCGTCAAAGTGAAGCTGAATCAACTCAACACCGCGAAGGAATGGCCACAGAAGGTTTTAATGCTTTCAGTGAAAGCTTTTCTCCTTATTTCAATGGCGTCACAGAATGTTACAATGCGGATTTAATGGGGAGCAAGTCTGGTGCATGTTAATGTGCATTTCGGTGAATTGAATTTAAATGGCTTTTACACTTACACAAGTGTTCGTTTAACAGTAATTGCTAAGCTTAAGTATAGTTTAACCCAGTTTTTGTATTGTGAAAAGTGGCCATCTGATAAGTGATTTACCTTCCTCTCCACACTTAAGGATGTATTGTAGAGGTTCGAAGATTTTTCTTCTTCTGCCTAGCCTTTCCCCAACTACGATGGGGTCGGCTTCCAGTCTTACCGGATGCAGCTGATTACCAGTATTTTAAATGGAGCGACTGCCTATCTGACCTCCACAACCCAGTTAGTACCAAGTTATACGATACCCCTTGGTAAGACTGGTTGCCAGACTTTCGGGCCACTGACTATCTGTAATGACTGTCAAAATCTACAATTGTCAGTCGGGACCAACAGCTTAGCCTGAAGATCGACCCGAGCGGCTGTCATCTCCACCTCCTCCTCAACCCACCCCTTCAGCACGACCACCTCACCACCACGCCCCACGACCTCCTTTTATACCTTCTAATTTATTAACTTGGTCAGTTAGGTACATACACATACTGCCTAAAAGCCTGTTCCCATAACTTTCATTTATGTCGTTCCAGGGCTGATATAAGACCACTTACATACTGCATGTATCATAAAGGTGTGGTCATATGTAAGGTTGTGATTCGGACCATCATACTGAACAATTTTTTCTAAGGAACCAATATCGTAATCGCGAAAAAATAATCAGCTGTTGCTTCGACCCAAATGTATGGGACATTTGGGTCGAAGAGGTATTGAAGTTTTGTGAGGAAGTCGTTCGGTTTGATTGTCCGAATCACATTCTTATAGAGGGTGGAAGGGACACCGACGCAAAAACGGTTACCACGTATTCAGTACATTATTATGAGCCCCCCAACATAAATAATTTTCATCAGTAACTTAAAAAAAATCTGCTGTTCCAAACATTTTGACCGCATAGATATTGCACTTTTATGGGCAAAAGCGGGTTTTTTTTTTTGAAAAATTTCTAATTGGATTTCCAATTTAAGAATGGATGTACTGAATACGTAGTAAGTAACTGTTTCCGAGCCAGTACCCCTTCCACCCCGTATATGATCACACCTTTTTGCTACACGCTACACAAGTACGTCGATATTAACCACAACAAATCGACTAATCAACCGTATTCATTCGAAACCACCATCAATATAAATCACACGAGTTTCTCGCAAGATTCTGCATAATAAGCCCGTAAGAAGACTCATGTTTATCCAATATATAGCCTAGATAACTTCTAGACCACTAGGTGAACCGAAGCACGTATATTACCTTGTTAACTTCGTACGTGTGTTGCAAACAGGCACGCCTGTACATTCCTCGTTCCTTTGACAACCAATGAGAAGATTGGATCCCGATAAATGTACGGCTAATTAGGCATTCAGACCTTTGGCTTATTTTCTTCGAATTCATGAAAACAGCCGGTCCTGAATGAAAATTAACTCTCTTTAGAAAGGATTAAAGTTATTCTTTGATTAAATTCCAACGCTAGATTTATTACATTGAATAAAATACGTTAAATGGACATGTATTTTCTAAGGATGTTATTATAAGTAATAGTCTAGCTAACCCCAGAGTCTAGACTAACGATTCAATTACGATTCAAAAGGTAGTAATCAATAAACTAGGTGCTATTATTGATTTTGTATTAAACTGTATTTCCTACGTATTAACGTCTACTGTTATGTGCACTATTTCCCACTATACTTAGGTATAATGGCTTGAGCTATTATGGACGCCATGCAACAGACAAAGGAAAATCGATTGATGGCCTTACTTACGCAGTTAACAGTAATAAGCACCGATGTATCAAGAATAATATTTTTAAAGGAACAGATAATCTGAGCATAGCGTACGCCTTTTTGACGCGGAATTGTCTTTTATAAGCTCTTTCTGAACGGCTCAAGCCGATTCTGTGTCAATAAGTTTGGTCATGCAATCTGACTGGTTAAGATTCATCACCTGCTTAGCCTTTTCTCAACTACGTTGGGATCGGCTTCCAGTCTAACCGGATGCAGCGAAATACCAGTATTTTACATGGAGCTACAGCCTATTTGACCTCCACAACCCAGTTAGTACTGGGTAATACGATACCCTTGTTGAGACTGGTTATCAGACTTTTGGACCACTGACTACATGTTACGGCTGTCAAAGATCTACAAATGACAGCCGAGACCATCGGCTTAACGTGCTTTCCGAGCAACGGAGGAAACTCTGTATGTAAAGGGTGGGTGGGCACCCATCCACGGACCAACCTAGGCCTAACCTGAAGATCGACCCGGGTGACTGTTGTTATTTAGCCATGACTCTCTCTGACTGACTGGTTAAGACAAACGCTCCAAAAGTGCAGAAATTTTCTCGTATAATTTATTTTTCTATGCCCAGATCATAATATCTGTATTCTCCACCAGGTACCTGAACTTCTTCCCACCAAACATGAGCAACACCACCACTCAGACCACGTTTGAGAAGTCTGCAACGTACTTCGACGGTGACCTGGTACCGCGGCGTGCGCACGCACTGCTGCCCAACGCTAAAATTATCGCCATCCTCATATCACCATCTAAACGGTAAGGTTTATTTATTTACTAGCTTCTTTTCACGGTTTCATCCGCATAGTGGTCGGAATTACCCCACGGGAATGTACTACGTCCTATGTACCAGTAGCGAAGGGTCAATTTTTGTAAGAGGAAAGCCGGTGTACACACTTTAATGTGATTATAATATTTGTCTATAGAACACTGACTGTGCCATTTTTCAAAGGGAAGCCAGTAGGAATCGAGTTGTATGGAACCTTCGCCACTGCTATGTACTATGTTATATGTCCTAACCCAGGTCATGTCACTTTTGTGCCAAAGGGCAATGACCAAAATTGGTGTAATTTTATTTTCGCGGCCACTAACGAAACTATATACATATAGGAGACAATAGCATAACGAACAGAATTTTTATATCGCCGTAAAGCTCGGAAATCAGTCCCGACTGAGTAAAATCAGTTGTATCTGTATCAACTTTTTTTTTTATGCTCATCAAAGCTAAATACGAAACTATAGGTAGTAAAGCAAATTGGTCAAAGGAACCATGATCTTAATTTTGGCATCTTATTTACTTACCGAATAAAATAAATTCACTTCATTTAAACCTTCATGGAAAAAAGGCTTGAGTTAAATCAACTAAATATAAACAATCGAGAGAGAATTATACGGCAGCTGCACAAGTGCACATACATTGCGGGTCGGACACGGTATCGTGGGTACTGGTTTGTATGTAAATCCCGAGGATCTAGGACTTAACGCATTGGCGATCCGGCCGCGCACCGGAATGCGTACCAAAACGACTTCCATTTCAAATTCTCACTTGGTAGCAGTTACCTATTACGAACAGAATATGTTATGTTAAATTCCAAAGAAAAACGTAGTATTTTAAAATAGTATAGGAACACTATTTCGATTTACCTATTGACACTCTTAACTGCCTAACTATCTATTACATATAATAAGACAGTAAAAAAACTGTGTCTGTACATTGAAGATATTTAAAAAAAAAAAATTGAGGGGGGTTTAGAAACAGTAATAGAGCACGAATCCAAAAAAAAAATTCTGTCTGTTTGTCTGTTTATCTGTTTGTCTGTTTGTCTGTTTGTCTGTTTGTCTGTTTGTCTGTTTGTTTGTACACGCTAATCTTCGGAACTACTAGACGGATTTGAAAGATTTTTTTTTGTTGTGTAGGTATTAAGTCTGGGCAACATATAGGCTATAATTTATCTTGGAAACTTGAACACCTGATGCAGAACCGCAATAGAATAGCTAAACTATAAGAGATACAAAAATGGTACCATAACAAAAATTGTTCCACGTGATGAGCATTTTCTGCTGAGAGAATAAATTTGAAGATCTGGAACACCTGATGTGGAACTCCAAGAGTCCAGCAACATTATAACATATATAGGAATGACGTCTTAGCAAACATTGTTCAATCTGATGAGCACTCTCGGTTGACTTATAAAATCGAAGATCTGGAACACCTGTTGTGGAACTCCAAGAGCCCAGCTACACCATAACACATATAGGAATGACGTCTTAGCAAAAATTGTTCAATCTGATGACCACTCTCTGTTGATTTATAAAAATCGAAGATCTGGAACACCTGTTGTGGAACTCCAAGAGACCAGCTACACAATAACACATATAGGAATGACGTCTTAGCAAACATTGTTCAATCTGATGAGCACTCTCTGTTGATTTATAAAAATCGAAGTTCTGGAACACCTATTGTGGAACTCCAAGAGCCCAGCTACACCATAACACATATAGGAATGAAGTCTTAGCAAACATTGTTCAATCTGATGAGCACTCTCGGTTGACTTATAAAATCGAAGATCTGGAACACCTGTTGTGGAACTCCAAGAGCCCAGCTACACCATAACACATATAGGAATGACGTCTTAGCAAAAATTGTTCAATCTGATGACCACTCTCTGTTGATTTATAAAAATCGAAGATCTGGAACACCTGTTGTGGAACTCCAAGAGACCAGCTACACAATAACACATATAGGAATGACGTCTTAGCAAACATTGTTCAATCTGATGAGCACTCTCTGTTGATTTATAAAAATCAAAGTTCTGGAACACCTGTTGTGGAACTCCAAGAGACCAGCTACACAATAACACATATAGGAATGACGTCTTAGCAAACATTGTTCAATCTGATGAGCACTCTCTGTTAATTTATAAAAATCAAAGTTCTGGAACACCTATTGTGGAACTCCAAGAGCCCAGCTACACCATAACACATATAGGAATGAAGTCTTAGCAAAAATTGTTCAATCTGATGAGCACTCTCTGTTGATTTATAAAAATCGAAGATCTGGAACACCTGTTGTGGAACTCCAAGAGCCCAGCTACACCATAACACATATAGGAATGACGTCTTAGCAAAAGTTGTTCGGTCTGATGGGCTTTTCCTGTTGACTTATAAAAATCGAAGATCAGAAACATCTGATGTAGAAATCAAAGCTTTCACTAATTTCACTGTATAATTATAAAATAACATAAGCTGGGAGTATCTCCACGCGGTGAAGGCGGTAACAGTTTAGGACTGATATTCGATGACGACGGTATATCATTGAAAATTTGACTCTACTGGACAAAACTCCAATTTATTTTTTTACTTTATCGAATAAATATGCCTTCGGGCTTATGTTATTTGAGTGTTTTAGACTTTTTCCACTTATCTTCGTGACGCGGTAGCCTACCCGGTAACGCAGGGGAGCAGTCACTTAGATTTTAATTGATCAGATATCTTCACAATAAAACTATAACCATGCCTAGAAAGAGGTCAAATCTTTCCCAATGTTCCAAAGGAGCTAAAAGATTGAGGATCATAAGAACCCAAGAATCTACCGAAGGACGTCAGGAGAGACTTGATGCTGTTCGAGAACATCAGGCTGCCACTCGCTCCGTGGAAAACTCTTCCTCTCTTCTCTTCTCTTCCTCTTGGATAACGAAGCACGCCTGCGTTCTCAGCGTATTTACGCATCTACATCCAGGTCTCTAGAGAACTGTGAAGAACATGATGCGCGACTGACCGCTGATCGTGAACGTCATGCATTGTCTCGCGAATCGGAGACGTTCACGGATAGAGAATTACGCTTGAGTTCCAAGCGTATCTACGCATCGACTTCTGACTTACAAAAATGATAGATCTGGAACGTCTCGAATCGTCTCGCGCATCCCGTTGTTTTCCCGTCCCCGGGCTCTTAGAATTCGACATCAGACGTTTCAGATCTTCGATTTTGACGACCCCGTTGTCGCTGGCATAAGCAACAGGATCCGCGTACGAAGTCGCGGGCAGAAGCTAGTACTTAAATAAAAACTATAAAAAGGATGAGTTATATAAATTCGATGCATGTTGTGTGTGTGATAACTAGTGATTGGATATTCGGATGCATATTTACCTAAAGTACGTTTTTTCCCAGTCTAAGGTACGAAAGTATGGAAGCGGCTTCTTAATATACCAATTTTTCTCGGGGTCGCGGTATTTTAGAAATCATACAGTGTGTATAAAATGTAGTAATCATAAGCATAATAAATATTTAAAATCTATTTAAAAACAGGCAAGAAATTTGCTGAAAATAACAAGTAAAAGTACAAAATTATACGATTTAAATTTTGCTGCTGAATATTCGAAATGGTAAATATGACAATTCATGTGAACTAAAACACTAAAATGAAAAAAAGACTATGTATTTAAATAAACCGGGACTTTTTCCGTACTGACGCGCGCTCTATACTTATCAACACTTAAACTTTAGGTACATATGCATCCGAATATCCGATCCCTGATGATAACTGATAAGTTATTTTCTTTTTACGTTTCATTACAAAAGTTTTAAGTAAGCCGGGTAGAATCATTCCCTTGACGATTGCCGGTGTTGAAATCGCCGCCCTCTATTCATCCCGACTACAGTGACTGCGCGATCCGGCACGCACTTGGACGGTTTTTATTTAGTAACCTAATTTCCATGACCTTTTAGTATTCAAAAGGACCTTAACTAAGTTATTTCAACAATTTTTCAGGACACGTATACTTCATGAATTCTAAAATGGCTTTACTTATTTTCTTTAATGAGGATCCCGTTAATTAAGATTCTGTAAGCATCTGAGCTATAATATATTTTTTGTAATAGTGATGGATGTCCCAGTGCTGGGCAAAGGCCTCTCCGATATCTTTCCGAACCAGCCATAATTATATTATATCACAAAAACTACGAGTGCTTAACGATACGCCACAGTACGAAAAGCCAGCAATTAAAACAGGAAAATGCACATCAATCTTACAGCTTTAATCGTAATTGGAAGATTGTAAAAGAAAATATTTTATCAGCCGTCCGTCAGGCCTCGTTCATCAAAATGCAAATTTAAAATCTGAATTTATATCCGCAAAAGTTTTCTAAGAAAATTCATTTGAATTCCTCTATAGAGCTATTTTGATTACATTTCTTAGAAGCACCAAAATGTAGTTCGTAGCCTTTAGTGTAAACTTTTCATGGTGATTGAAACAAAAATTACGCGAGTAAATGTTGGGCTATTTGAACCTAGTGGCGCGGGTGGAACGTTTAGACTGTTACATTATTGGTCAAGGTGTAGGTTTTAATTCCTGAATCATCATCTTCCTGCCCTTGTCCTATTCTGTTTGGGGTCGGCGCAACACATTTTCTTCTTCCATTCGCCCCTGTCAGACGTCACGGCATCATTTACTCCTTTCTCTTTCATTTCATTCCTCACACAATCCATCCATTTTTTTTTTCGGCCTTCTTGTCCATCCATCAACATTCTTGTCCATCACTCTTTTAGTCACATGCGTTTCATCCCTCCTCATTACATATCCATTACCAAGACAAACGATATCCTTTCAATTTTTCTGTAACACACTCAAACTTCCTCTAATATACTCATTCCTTATTTTATAATGGTTTTTATTCCTGAATAAAAATAACACTTGTATGCATTATGCGGCCTAAAATTCGTCTCCTACTGATGTTATTAACAAATTCTAATGTAGCCCCAAATAAGACTTTTCCCACATTATCTATTCAATAAAAACCTGAAACAACAAACAAACAGTAAACATGGTACCTGCCGGGGCTGCGGGCTTGTTCGAAAGAGATACCGCGGCCCTGGAACACAGAGGGCAAAGAAGGAACATGGATGGGTTTTAGTCAGTAAAAGTCTGACACTCCCTCCCACTCCACCCAGAGCGGGAGGGGGGTTATTTGATGATTTCACATCCCAAAAAGAAAACATCGTAAATATCCCGTTTTCAGTGTTAACAATAATATTCAATAGAAAGGAAAGCATCTCGTTAACAATGCTGAGTAATCAGTTGGATTCAAATCTTTATGTCTACAAAACTGGCAACTAGAATCAAATGCTTCTCCGAATTTAAATCTCGAAGGCGTCCTAAATAAAACTATTGGTGTACACGCCATGTGACATGCGAGTTTTTAATTGTAGCAACACTATGAATAACGCTATTTATGGTCATATTTCAAGTGCTCCGGAGTCAGGGACAAAGGAGAATAAAACACGTGAAGTAGATACGGTATAATTAATTACAGTAGGTACGTGTTAAGCATCTATGAATTGAGGACATAGTTAACAAAGAATGTCTTTGAAGAAAGAGCGCGACATATACGTAGCAAGTAGCTATAGTGTATTACATACCTAGCTATGGTATTTCATTTGTGTCTTCTTACAAGTCTTATTTGGTACACTAACATAGTGCGAAAATCACCACTTTTTGTTGCTTATTTTTACCTTATGAAATGAAGGTTTTAGTCGATTTAAGAAACACATTATGTAGGTTTAACCCATATTTGATCCACCTGTATCCTACTGCGATAGAATTCACAAATGAAACCCAAATACCTACCTAAATAAAAGAAAAACATCAAGGAAAAGCTATCTCGTGTAATTCGTCATTAGTAGTATTAAGTAAATTACTGTCGATTGAGGAAAAACGTCGACTGCAAAAGAAGCTCGTAACTCAAGCCAGTAAAACTGCTTGCTCAAATCCGTAACGTTATTGCGTTGCGGTGTCAAGGAATGGCTACCCATCTTGAGTTTATACCGCTCAAGACTTTTGCATATGTATTTTAATCAAATGCCGTAAAATATCTGCAATACTGTATTCCAAATTTTTGCAATCGAACATGACTTGGGTTTTAGTCAGTAAGAGTCTTACACTCTCTTTCACTCCGCCTAGAGCGGAAGGGGTCATTTGATGATTTCCCATCCAAAAAAAATTTAAGCTCAACGCAGTCAGGACATCTAAACTGCGTTCAAGAGCTGTCACTTTCACCACTGTAACGGAGTATTGATAATGCCAGTTTTGAAACAAGGTTTTACGATGAGCTTTTCGGGTTTAGTTTCATTGGTACAATTTGCCTTTCGTTTGAATTTAAATAATGAAATTAATTCTTCTCCTTCTGAAATATCATATGTATCATACCATTCGTCGTTCCATCACAGTAATAAATGCTCAACCATAAATGTTTGCACACACAAATACCAGAAGATACTTATTAAAAGCTCAGTCCGACAACTCGAAAAACGAAACAAAAAGCCATCAGACTCCTACAGAAATTAACAAATATTTTTAATATCACAGTAACGTGTCGTGCTCTGAATAATTCACATAAAAATCCGTGTGTTTGTTGTGCAGAGCGTATTCGTGGTACCAGCACATTCGGTCGCACGGCGATGCGGTCGCGAACAACTATACGTTTCATACAGTCATCGCGGCGAATGATTCCGCACCGAAACCCCTCAGGGATTTGAGGTAAGCATATTTTTAAATATTATTTTAGGGTAGTAGGTTGGTTTATTTACGGGAATTTGTATTTTCACTGGTATCTGTTGTATTTTGCTTGGTCTACTTTACTTGCATTTTTTTTTTAAATAGGAAATACATTTTGAAAACATCACGAAGATGAGTATTTGAGTAGGTACAGCGATGTTTATGAAAATGTACTAAACTTGATGTGATTTTTAGTAATGTTTGCAAAGATAACAGTAAATAGGTATGTAGAAAACAACGTAATGTGTCATGTCCTAAGTGTTTTCCACTCACAACGAAGTCACGTTCTATTACACCAGTAAACCATTTAAACTTCAATTTACTGCAGAGCTAAGTGTCCAAAACAAACATAAAATACATGTTCTTTGTTCCACACTGTAATAAAACATCTCGTAGACATCGGGAGCAACTACGGTTTCTTAATATAGTATTTTTTTGAAAAGGCGTGTATTTTACGTCGGCCTTCGACCCTCTCATATTGGATCACAATTTTTGTGCGCGAACCCGGCTCTTGTACATTAATAACAAATGTAATGCCTTCACTGTACTTTTATTTCATCCCCCTACTCGTTTATACCATTTGGTTCCTTAAGTTCACGCTATAACGGTGCGGATGAAGTGGGGAGCTTATTGACTTACGTAATCCCATTTGGGGGGCCAATAGGCATGAAAACGATTTAGTTTCAATTAACAACCGAACTTGGGGATCGTGAAATATGTTGTGCTCAATCGTCTACAGCGATTGCGCTTTTCTACTAAGCAAATTATAATCAGAATGTATAGAAATTCTGATTATCAAGCCACTTATAATTCAAATGTAAAGAAATTCTGATTATCAAGCCACTTATAATTCAAATGTATAGAAATTCTAATTATCAAGCCACTTATAATTCAAATGTATAGACATTCTGACTATCAAGATCAGAATGCATGGTAATTCTGATTATTAAGCAAATTATAATCGAAATTCTGATTTCAACTTGCTTAGTGGAAATACACAATGCTGTAAACGTTTCCACCCGAATAAGATTTCTTCAGATAGATAACAAGACCCTTCAGTTCGGAGTTTGAAGTACAGATAGCGATCTGGAGATCGGGAAGCGCAACGTCGTTATTATTTCATTTTAAGATCAATTGAAAATGCTTTCCTCTTTCTTTTATTGTCAATATTTTTTTTTCATTGAATTGATCAAGATGCTAGATTTGTAGCGTTTCTTAATCGATGGATTTCATTTTTAATATTTTTTAAACATAACATAACATCACAACTTTAATCCCCGAAGGGCCAGGTATGCTCCATATTTCGCCAGTGAGGTATGTTTAATAATAGGGGCGAGCCTATTATCGTCATATCTAGGTAAGTATTTTTAAGCTCGACCTATAAAGGGTGTTAAAAGACCCTTAACGAAAAGCTTAAAGCCGAAATCCCAATTGTTCTCCCCGTCATTGCGATATTTCTTTTGTTTTGGACCATACCTGGAAACCTAGATACGAAGAAATTCGAGATCAAAGTTCCAGTTTTTTCACAACTTTTTTTTAAATACTACTTTTTAAGGTTATAACTTTAATTTAAATACCTTCATAACTCGTTTACTATTCAATGCATTCATTAGTGCAATGTTTTGAGTGCGTTACATTGAAATTTCCCGTCAAACGGGATATATCACCCCAAAAAAAATTTCGTTTCCCAACAATAATTTTTTCGTAGGGTTACTTAGTTTGATGTACAGAATGCTTGGTTGACGGCTTCGTGAAGGGTCCGTTTACACCCTGTAGATACAGTTGGATGATCAGGGGGACGTCATTACATCACTGGAAATCTTGACCAATGGCAGCTACTAAATATTTTTGCTGTATCAATATTCGTACTTCCTATCTTTCGCAAAATAACACCGTATATTATAACATTTCTAATCCAGCTTCACTCCCTCAAGACTACGTGACGGTACATCCACGAAATCCATTTAACATTAAAATAAGCCAGTTATATTTGTGAGCGTGCGCCTCAAAGATTATTGTGTACTTGACAACGCCATGAATTTATTATCAGGCATCACGCGCATTCCCTCCGCAGGCTAATGTGCTCAGAATGGATTATTAAAATTGATATTGTTTGCGTTTTCTACCTTAAATATTATTATTTCGTTGAATGAAAATTTAGGGTTTTTTGTGAGGTTTTAAATGATCAACAACTGATGTAAATAATATCATATTAAAAAGGCTGGACAGGACATCGACGCACAAGTGATTTAAGAAAAAAAAAACTGCTGTTCCATACATTTTGATTTTTGACTTTTGTATGCAACAGCAGTTTTTTTTTATTGACGTATTGAATGAAGTACTGAATACGTGATAAACATTTGTGCGTCGACGTCTGTATGTAACACATTTTTGAAATCCTTAAAAAGCATTCACTTTTTAATGAAAATTAGAGGTGACCATGTAAAGGTGCGGTCAAACCAAGCAGACAGGAGAGATAACCGGACTACGGACAGGATAATAGACAGAAATGTGCATCAAAATCATCCGCAGTCCGGTCCGCGTTTGACCGCACCTTCACACAACTTTTCACAAAATACCAAGTTCAACAAACCAATATTTCCATAGAAACCGTTGCCTAAACCCGGGCAAGTACAGCCACTACCTGGAGCGCTGGCTGGCGGAGTACAGCAGTCATCAGCTGCACATCATCGACGGCTCGCAGCTGCGCTCGGAGCCAGCCGCCGTCATGAACACCCTGCAGAAGTTCCTCAAGATATCGCCGCATATCGACTACAATAAGTTGCTCAAGTAAGTGCTTTTGAAGACAGGGAAAAGATAAAATTATCTTCATTATGTACACCAAACAGGTATAGATTTTTTACACAGGCGGTCTTACCCCTAAAAAGCGGCCTAAAAGTGTATGTTTATCTGCCTTTAGATATCATGAGAAGGCAATCTTTAAGACATTGGGATCTTTAATAATAGGCGGAGAAGCGGTAATGCGAGGTCCACAGATATGTTGGCGATATAACACAGTATTTTCTTCAGTATTCGGACCAGTTGAAATGACATTCACGTACTAAATTTGCCATCTACTCGTACATACCTACGCCTATTCAAAGATATAAAGGTCATTGCGTAGGACTTCCTACCCACGTTATATCCTAAGTTGTTTTTCTCCACTTCTGTTAATGTTGTTCCTGTCAAAGAACTACCTACTTTTATTAAGTACACCAAAAATAACGACGCAGAATTAATGGAAAAGATAATGCTGCTTATAAACATTAAGTCACGCGGCGTTTTCGGCCAACACTGTACTGCGCCAAGACAACAAACTTAAGAAGATACGAAGACATAAAACTGGTCCACACCTTGTAAAGTGATATTGTACGGCCGCCGGCGAGACCAGCAACCTCTGCAATTGGCGATAACTTAGCTACAATGGCCCCTTAAACTCTAGGCGCACAACTTCGCAGAAGCAACTCGCTGGGACTAATATCACTGCATAATGCCCTATCTACATAAAGCAGCTTGTTGCAATTCTAAGCCTTCCTTGGGAAAATAGCCTCTCGTTCCCCGTCGGCGGACTCGCCTCCAATGAAAATTCTGTATCTGCTACTCGCAAATGTTGTTTCATTTAATACTGAAGTAGAATAGTTTCGATTTAAACCACGTCAAATAGGTCTTAGCGGTCGACGCGTCGTATCGATATAATAGCCACTGAATAATATATGCTTTATGGAACTAAATAGGACGTTGGTTTGCAATAACGGAAAAGCACGCTCCGTTGGTTCGGACGCTTCGAGCAATATGGGTTGATGAAATTATTGAAAGACTCACGGAATAATAGGCATGGGCATGAGAAAGGGATTCTAAGACAAGGAATGTAGGTAAATAATGTACAAGATGGATCGTTTGTCTACTGTCCTGTAAATAATAGTCCTGTGTAGATTAAACGTCAATAGGACAAAGGCGCTCCGTGATGTACGAGTAGAGATAGGTTTTAATACAATTTTTTTTACAAATTTTTTGTTCCAGGTATGATGCTAAAAAAGGATTTTTCTGCCAAGCAGTAGGCAACGACAGGACGAAATGTCTCGGTAAATCCAAAGGTCGGATATATCCGCCAATGGAGGAGAAGTCCGCCAAGTTCCTGAAGCGTTACTACACGCCGCACAACACGGCGCTGTCTAAACTTCTCGTGAGGATAGGCAGGACTGTTCCGCAGTGGTTAAAAGACGAACTGTCGTCCAACGGATAGCATATCTTTCAACCTATTAGGTTGAGACGAAACAAGAAAGTGTTGCACGGCTTGATCAAAGTCTGTGTCATCAGTATCCCTTGAAGAGGCCAAGGGTTGGCGATACGACGGCACGCCTCCGGTTACAAACTGCGGGCGTCGCCGCGACTCGCGCACTACGCAATGTTGTTCTTTCAAAGTGTTTCAATGAGAGAGTATTCTTGTTGAACGAATATCTTTGTCTATCGATTCTTGTAATATAATGTTTTTAAAGAGTGATATAAAACGACTTAAAGTTCTTGGATCTGTTTGAACGAGATGAAGATTGATATTATTGTTTTAATTTTGACTCTGTAGGGTGTAGTGAATGACTGTGTGTTCCCAGTGAAACGGTTACGATTCGACTTTGCTTGCCTGATCATGTTGTTTCTTAGCCATATTTGTATGGACAGCGCCCGGCACTCGTGCGCCGGTCTAGGTGCTATTTGTTAGTAGTTTCATTCAACTTGTTCATGTTCGGTTATTACGAATTCGTCTTGTTTGTATTACACGCTATTATGTTGTTATCTCATCATGATTTTATGCTTAATTGGTAACGCTTCGTAATTAGGTATAATTATTAATATTTTATGTTATACATACGAAATGGTAAACTAACTGACGGTCGCTACACGCTTATTTTAATACTTTAGTTTAATTACAATGTACGTACCTGATGCAATTTGTAAATTTGTAGTTAATTTTGTACGTTTCATATTAGTGTAGGTCTTAATTTTATTTTAACAATCTGCTTGTCTTTCTGAGGGAACTTGCACGGTTTTATTTGTTTACTTTTCAAAGTTGACTCGAAAACGATTACAGACTGTCAGTATAACTGTGCAAGGATCTTTTGGCGGGTGTCCAAAAACGGAATTAATATCAATTTTACAAATATTTACGAACTGCGCCCCCCGTCAACGTCCTTGCACCTGAAAGGTATTTACGTAACGTAATTGAAATTATATCTAGTAAACACAGTATTCATTTTGATCTTGGTGCAAGTTCCCTATTACGAAGTGACGCAAGTGACACTCAAATATTATGTTTTATTTTAATGTCTACAGATATTTTACAGTAGAACAAAACACTAGTCTTTTATGTAATGCGGCAGAAACACTTTGGTTAACACAAGTGGACATTTCCTGTGCCATTGTCAGTCGAACTCAACTATGAATTAATATAACATCCGACACATCACGTTTTATGTTCTCAGTTACCCAATTAGCCGTAAGAATTTTTAATATACATATTGAAGATGTCGCGTTATATTTTAAAGAAATGATATCAATGACGACCCAGCGGATGAAACAAATGTATTTGGTATATATTTTGATATGCATAAATTTATTGGCCAGATTACTCGGCAAGGAAAACGTAAGTTTTAGTAAAAACTGATTCATTATAGAACGTTTCTTACTCTTTGTTGTAGTAGATGTCGGTACTTAAAAAAAACTTGTAAAAAAAATCTTTTCTCGTGAGAAATACATAGAAGAGTACAGAAAAATAAATATTACGAAATCGATATTTGAATATAGCGTTAAATATTAATATTTTTATGGTACATACGTTTATTCTCTTTCTGTTGTAATGTTTGTCGAGAGGCTTCATATTAAATTTATATAAAACTTCTGATGTTCTTGATATATTGTGAAGATGTGTGTTACGTAGAAAACGGCCTTACAATGTTTAGAAGCGAGCTATGAAACTTGTTACGGTGTTCAATTTGTGAACATGTCTCGACATATTGGGTCGGTTACATCAGTCATTGTGCCCGCCACGAGGACGCATAGCTGTCTATTTTATGTTTTACTCAAAAATGTTAGCATCAATGTTAAATCAATTAGAGAACGCCCATGTTCATTTCTCATAATAGATCTTATTTTATTTAGAGAATCGTTTGTAACGATACAGCCAATGACTGCTCTTAAAATGTGTTCTTTATAAGAAATTAATACATCACTTATTTTATTAAATGATTTAAACCTCAAGTGTGTTTGTGTTCAATCCTCTAACAAATTCCTGTGGGCTCCCATCTGCCTTTTCCAAACTATGTTGGGGTGGGTTTCCAGTCTAACCCGGATGCAGCTAAATACGAGTATTTTACACGGAGCGACTGCCTATCTGACCTCCACAACCCAGTTAGTACTGGGTAATACTATAGCCCTTGGTAAGACTGGATGTCAGACTTTCAGGCAACTGACTACCTATAACGACCGTCAAAGATCTACAAATGACAGGTGGGACCAACGGCTTAACGTTCTATCCAAGGCACGGAGGAAACTCAGTATGTAATGGGTAGTCACCCATCCTCGGATCAACCTAGGTTATCACGGCTTAACCTAAAGATAGACGCGAACAGCTGTTATTATTAAACCACGAGCTCCTCTAAACTCCTGTATGCACTAACTGGAATGAATTCAAATGATTAGCAGTGTAATGGCCTTAGATAACGACGTGGATCTGCGAACTAGACCGTTAACTGAGACATGTAGATATATTGGATCTCTTAAATATCCTTCCGTATATTTGCTGTAATACGTTACGCTGGCAGTCGAGTGCAATTCTGAAGAGATACAACCTAACCGCCCCCGAGCTCCTTGAAAAATGTATTACCTAGCTCCCGTATTGTTCGATAGTCGATACAGAACGCCGGGAAATATTCTCAGCCATAAGTTGCGGTATCGATATGTGCATACTTAAACAAAGGCAACGCATTAGCTGCGCTCCTTTGTTCCGTTTTCTTTTACAGTGAAAAATGAAAGAAAATGTCCGTGAAATACAATAGAACAAAAGTTAATAAGAAACTTGGGAATGGTAAAAATATATTTTGTGCGGAACGCAATAAAAGATTGAAGAATATCAGTGAAACACGAATGGCGTGACAAACATTGAACTGCCGACGTCGATAAGATAATGGCAAATTAGAGAGAACATTATATTGCTATTCTTTTTCCTAGTAATGTAGGTACTTATATTTTGAAGGCAGACATTTTGTGAAGGTGGGCAATTTTGCAGGGGTAACCCATAATGAGATAGAGGTACTGGAAAAATCATTATTTCAAAATGTAGATAAGTAGGTACCTATTTTAAACTTTCACGGTTTAAAACTAAACCAAACTAAACTTATAGGTACTGTCACTGTCGTTGTTGATAATTTTGAGCTCCCGATATCTGGCGGGTTGACAACCCGCGATCATGGCGCTTACAACAGCGTCGAAATATCGGGAGCTCAAAATTATGAACAATCACGGAATATATTCCGTAATCCCGTTTTTATTTTATATTTTTAATACTTTTATTCCCTGATTATTAGCTTTACTTCATAAGATTGTTATAAGCCTTGTATTGTTTTAAATTTGCTTTTGTTTAATGTATATTCTATTTTTTATCAGGTAATTATCATTCATATTAGGTAATTAGCTGTAATAACAGTGTTTTTAGTATTTATTTAAGTTTCCGATAACATTTTTAGACTCATTAAAACTACAATCTGCACTAATTAATTAATGTGTAAACATTATTTGTGCGCCTTGCAAGGCAGCACATAGTGAGACATAACTTTTTTATAACACCATGTACTTACTTTTACCTATGTGTCACAAATCAACATACCTATTTGAATTTGAAGTGACAGTATAAGTTTAGGTAAGTACGTAATTTGAAACAGTTACGTATATGAGAAATAATGACCTACTAAACTCGAATTCATGAAGCAGCGTATGATTATATGTGAATCTCGACTGTGTCATAAAGCTACTGAAATGATACGTAAGTATGATTTAACGAAAAACTTACTACACGCATAATTCGCTAGTTTTTTTTTCTACAACATTTAAAAGGGTTTTAGGGCTATTGCTACCAACAGGCACTCATTCGGAATCAAAATGGAAACCTGATGTAAAACTTAACCTAACACTGCTGATTCTGATCTGGGGCTCGAACTCAAGAATCTACAATCAGCAGTCGCTTGTTTGCGAGCAGCGAGGTAACGAGGTAAGCAATACAGAAAAATCCGCATAGGTAAGGAGGTACCTGCATTCGATAAACAAGTCATGCATACAGCATACACTAAAGTTCACGAACATAAATTCAATTTTTCAGTAGTTACCCAACTTCCAACCTATATGTACAGGCAGGGAAACTTCGGAAACGCTTATTACGCATATATGTGAACTCACCTTAGTAAGAAAGCACGTATCGCGCCCTAGTTCACTACTAGCATTGTAATGGTTCTGATTGGATATTCTTTTACTGTATTGGTAATCGTAAGGTTTACTATAAAAACATGATTTTTCAGGTTTTCCCTTTAGGCGAATAAAATTCTGCCAGTTTCAGACTTATAGTAAGAAAACTATTATTTTTTTCGTAGGTAAGCATTATGAGTTAGCGTTACGATACTTACTTACGAAATGTCCATTACGATATTTTTTTGGGGTTTGACTTGTGTAAAAGACTCGAACTTCAGTCGATCGGCTACAAAGACATCGATTTTGTTTTCAGTAGCGCACTAAATGTGCAAAAAAAGATGGCGTTCCGAAAACAAATCATAGAAAAACAAATTGGCAAAGTCATTATCAAAAACCAAGATTAACTGCCTTTTGGTGTTTGCTAAGATTTAAAGCATTAGATCATCTTCACGACAGCGTGCCTACCCACCATAAGTCAGCTGATGAAGCAAGCTCGCATCATGGCTTTTATCTTAAAATTACGACAGTGATGGATGACTGGTGCCTACATAATTCATTTATCTGCGATTAAGGGTCCGCCTGATGCTCGGCACGCCTGCTCCATCAAACTAACTATAAATTGACACGTTAAAATGTTGTTGCGCTAACGTCTTGGGTAGGGCTACAAACGTCTTTTGGGGTGGACAGGGGACTAGGCGATATTTAAACATTTCTCCGTAACGTTTGGTGACATGTATTGAACAAAAAAGATGGCGACATTAGTTCTAATTTTGAACTGCGCCAAAAAACCGTTGTACAGCTATAAAGGTGTCGATGTGTTTAGCGCTGTCGGCTTCCTTAACTTATACACTTGAATGTCTAATAGTGTGGCCAATAAACAAGTTAAAACGCTTAGGTAATTACCAAAGTACAATTAGGAAATAATTATTATTGCTTTAAAATTCTCATGACCCACTTTTGGAAATTCATTCGAACATGGCATTATTGTGAGACCTAATGGGGCTACATTATTTTATATACCTACCAAATGACTTAATAATACAGAAACTAATCCTATCCTAAATTGCATAAATTCTGTCCAAGTAAACCATAATAGTAAGTAGTTATTTTTCATAAAGAGATTAGAGGGATACTGCTGCATTTCTAGGTATACATTTTGCAACATGCACCTAACAGTAACAAAATTAGATGTGCAAGAAAATTTCCAGCCAGCTATTTTTATGAATAAACGGATTTAATAAAGGCAGAATAAAAATGGAATTAAGCTTGGTAAAGCATTTTACATAAAGTGATATTAACTCTTTCCCGGGCGTAATAAAAACGTCTTAGAATGTGCAAGGGAGCGCATTCGCATCAACCAATTATATGGGGAGCGGCGCAGCATTACTCTGGTGTTATGCACCTAGATGTAGTTGAGCACTAGACATTTTGCCGTTTTATGATGTGCCGACGCCAGTGAGCTTTATTACAAAGATCGAGATACCGACGCTCCAAATTCTGAGATGTTTCGTCTGTGATGTGCCTTATGGAGTTGCAATACGGGCTGCAGGATGCGCCCATTCGAGAGCAGTATTTGGAAATAGGTGAGAGGCGGACGCGGGCACGAATGTCTAGATGTTAGTGCTGGTGATAACGCGAATTTGACGAGCTCCTCGGCTCGTAATAGTGTAGGGTAGGAACCTAAGAATTTGGTATGTAGGTTCTTCCTTACCTCCTTTAATCGATATACGCTTACGATAAACAATAAACATATGCAATGACAAATCAAACTTAGTTTTTTTTTCAAGAGAATTTATTTCCATTTGAATTTTAATTTCAGCTTATGCATTATGGAAAATATAAAACTGAATACTTGTTCGTTTCAGCTTAGTAGGTTAAATACACTGTGTACATTGTGAACCTAAAAGCGATGCAATAAGAGTCACTTTAAGACCAAGTAAATAAACAATGATCTTCCATGTTAATTAATACATTTCTGTAGCCTTTGTTTATGAAAGCAAATTAAATTAATGAAGCATTTTTATTCCGAATTGAGCTTTGTTTTTTAAAGTGAGAAAATAAGTAGCAACGGAGTGATTAATTAGTGCGAATCGATTGTTATTTAGTACTGTCAATACAAAATTAATGAGCTAGTAAAATTCGAATACTTCGATGGGTACAAAGGGTCTGACAAGGTAAACAGTTGATTGTTGCCTACCTAATAAATACACCCGGCGTGTCTTGTGGCGCAATCTACGACAGAAGGATGGCCAACAAACAATATCTAAGTTTGTGTCGCTTTGTCGTAATATTTGCCAAGATTCCGAAAGCCCCGGCAGAGTTTGAGCGACCTCTCGAGCTTATTACTATTTGTGTTGCCAAGATTCCCGTCTCCTACATTTTGTGACGAAGGCATCTATCTAGCAAGGCACGCCGAAATGTTCTTTTTGTGTATTCCAATATGACTTCAAAGTTTAGAAGCAGTGATAGCCTAGTGGTGAAACCGTCGAAGTGATAAATCAAAAGTCTCAAGTTCGAACCCACAGCACGCACCTCTGATTTTCCGGATTCATGTGCGTATTGTATAATTATCACTTGCTTCGGTGAAGGAAATAATCGTGAGGATACCAGCATGCCCATGGGCGGCATAAAAACTCTGACTCCAGGTTAGGCTCTAACCACACGGTCAAGAAAGACTTAAAATTCTCTTGCAGCTCGAAAACAATACAGAACGTATCATTTAAAAAGGGACCTCGTTTAAAAAATAGAATTTAAATAAAAGTTGGCCGCCATCGCGTATTATGACGCTAAGTAATGGCCATAATCTTCCCGCTACATAAAAAAGCCTCAACGAAAGCTCCCATTAAACATCTCCCGAATATAAAATATACGAAACGCACGTAGTACCTACTTACTATATAAGTCTCGTTCTCTTTATTTCGCTACGTATCGGGTGTTGGAATGAACGGCATGTGTTTACGTCACACTAAGTAAGAATAATGGGCGCTCATAAATCAGTGGCATCTTCACGTCGTTTTGAATACTCACAAAAGACGTCAACTCGTAGTTAAGTGCGACTCCATTCGAGACAAACGGCACGAGCAACCCCAATTGTATTGTATGTTACTTAAAATACAACAAAGGTTAATTACTCTTCACTTTCACGTACACTTTGATTAAGAGGGGACAGGAGGCTGCGATTCTCCATACAAATGTATTCCCCTTTTTTCTTCCTGAATAATGCCTCTAGAACAATCATTTTTTTCATAAAATCAACGTCTACTGTAGACAAGTCCCTGTCATTTCCTTTTTTTCAGTAACTAATAAGCAGTGATCGGAGTAGGTAGATTGATTTTTGGTACTTCTATCATAAATGCACACAGAAAGAATAACATGGATAAGCCATTTTTCCGGAAAGTAATTCCGGTATTTCCGGATTCAATTAAATATTGTTAATGTTGGTAGTGATATTATTACTACTCAATTCAAAATTTAAAGGAAGGTATCAAAACTAAATTAATTCATTATTTATCTGTTGAATAATAAAAACAATCACACCAATAATCCACCAATTCCGGAGGAATGTCCATAGTAATATATACGTTTCGGATCAATGACCCCAGTTCAATCTACCTACTCCGATCACTGCTAATAAGTAAAGATAATATGACCCTAAAAAAAAAGACAAAAAATGCCCCATCTTACGGCCGTATTTAGAGGACTTCCAGACAAATTCGAAAAGTTTTTAACATAAAAGAAACTGATAGGAACCTAGGAATACTCTTTCTAAAACAAATTTATGTCAAAAATAATTGAATAGGCTCAGTTTTCGAGGAGAAAAAAGGAGAATACGTAACGTGGATTTCGTAATTTTTTTGTGATATAATCGGTCTGAGCTGCAGCTGTCCTTATCGCACTCTACGGGATCAGGCATGACGCAGCGCGACGGAAATAGTTACTTCAAATACCTATTTTTTGGTCCTGTCCCCTCTTAAGTTACAGAGTCGTAGCACAATGCTACGCCGTAGCGTTGGGGCTGCTACTTGACGTAGCGCCGTAGCACTATGACGTAGTATTGCGACGTAAGGTGCGATGAAACGGTTTGACAGATAATGTACTGAAATATCTGTCAAAGTTCGGTGCTCGCATCTAAGCCTCTGTCCGGTCCATTGTAAGATTATGTTTTAGGAGATTTTGATAAAATTTAAGGCAAGTTTTTCTAACCTAAACTAAAAATAACAGTCGTTTTAACCATTTAAGCCACGCAACATAGCCACAGTACCCCTCCTATTTCCAAGTACTACAGGAGCATGTGACCGTGTGTACCGGTGATTACAACATCAACTTTTGAAGCGCCGATCCGGCTAACCGTCGGTGACACCTATCAAATCAATGCCAGCACAGTTCGCTTAACGTGAACTGACATTAATCGAGAGAGATTCAATTTTAGGGACACACAAGCATGAAATATACAAGGTAAGTAATATTCTCTTGTTAATTAAATTAAGTTTAGGCACGGTGTATATTACACAGTCAATTGGAAGATTTGTTACGAAATTATGAAGAGGTAGGCAGGTCCTATTAAAAAAAAATCGTGCCATTTACCCATAAAGTGTCTTTTTCTTCCATGTCATCATTATTTCGCGCCCTTATGATTTCGCAAGAAGAATTTTTCTTTCTTCAATTATTAATTTTATATGTTTACAGTAGGTACATTTTTGTTTAATAACTTAATGCCAAGTCACAAAAAGTACGTACATCGTCAGTGAAAATCAGAGACAAAAAGAAACAGTGGTGCTACAGAACTTGAAGCCCTTTGAACTTGAACACTTGAACTTGAAGCGCGATTTTTAGTTACCTAAGTGTGTGAGGATTTTGTGTTAATATTATAATAGTTTTGTTTCAGATCGTCGTGAAGTAAGTAGTAAGATAAGTTTAGCATCAAAACTTCGCTGAGTGAGCAAGCTCGTTTGATTCCCAGTTCATTATAGATTAGGCAGTTAGACTGAAGCCGACCGCCTAACTAAAGCCTAACCGGATGCAGCTAAATATTATTTTACAAGGAGCGACTGCCAATCTGACCTCCACAACCCAGTCAATACTATCTACCCCTTCCTAAAACTGATTGCCAAGCTTTCAACTTTGATTCCCAAATTATACGTATAAAAGTAAATGATGGGTTATTTATTGACCATAACGGGGAAAGTTTCGCCGTTAGTGGCACCAAACATTAGATGCCTATTAACGAAATTTCCTTATAAGAAAGTAATGCCTTCAGCCTCTATACATTTATATCTTCTAACTTCGATATTTATAACCAATGTTTTACTTATTTGTTTCATATTTAATGTGTATTGGCTTTCGAATCTACGAGGAGTTGACAATATTTTGTATCATAAATATTTCCAATTACTTTCGTACTCGTCGTTATTTGAGCAGTTTTATTAGCTTTGGTATTGCAATTTGTGTCGTAGAGGTCGTGGAAAATATGTTCGCAACTAAGACATTAACAATGAAGTTGTATTGTTAAGGCGAATATAAAAAATGCAAATAAGTCTTGAATAAAGTGAATCCCTGAAAGGTTAAGCAAAAGTGTGCGTAGTCTATAGAACGTCCACATTGCGCAAGTTATAAAGGGTGTAAATAGACCCTTAACGAAGCCGAAAGGCACTTATTCTCCTCGCTATTGCGATCATTTTTTTGTTCTAGACCATACCTGGGAACCTTCTAGTTACAGAGTTATTGGGGGTCAAAGTTCCAACTTTTTCACAAGTTTTTTTTTTAATACAAATTTTTAATGTTATGAATCTACTTTAAATACCTCCATGACCCGTTTACTATTCAATGCACCCATAAGCACAATGTTTTGAATGCGTTACATTGAGTTTTACCGTAAAAGGTTTTTTTTCACCCCAAAAAAAAAAGTCGTTTCCCAGCAATAATTTTTGTGTAGGGTTACTTAGTTTGATGTACAGAATGCTTGGTTAACGGCTTCGTGAAGGGTCTGTTTACACCCTGTATTTTAGCCTTATGTAATAGGGGGACATTGCCTTTTGCCATCAACCGGGGCCAAGCCCTACCTCAGGGCTGCAATTGAGAAATTCCTGATAGAAACACACTTTACCAGACCTGGATAACGAACCCAGGACCCCGTGCTCAGCGACCACTAGACCAAAAATAAAATCTCGAATAAACTGATCAATAGGCTCAGCTACGGCCCGTCATTCTACCCACAGACCCATTCTATAAATGCTATTTACACCCGACACTTAGTTAGCATTTTCCTTTTTGTAATGTTTTCCAGTTTTCCATCATAAAAGGTTTACAGCGGGTCCGCGGCAGTTCGTTTGCAGAAACAAAAATGTCCGGGGCCCGTGCATGTAGCTAACTGGGATTAAGAGTTGAAACATTGCGGCAGGCAGTAATAACGGTCTTATTTACTGTGCAACTGTGCAACTTGTTTGTACTTCGTAAGCGACATTAGGGGATTGCAATGAGTGCCGGCTTGATTGGCTGATGAATGAGAGTTAGCGAAATAAGTGTTAGTCCTAATTTGTCGTGCTATTTGATTTATATGCTAGGCGTCGTCGTCGAGGGAGACCTGAAACGCTGTCGTGTCCACTTAGGGTGTGAACCTCATCTGGCAGGACGGAATCGAACTTTTCCACGCTCCTATGCGTTTCTGTCGCTCGGAACCGTAGGCGGCAGCATCGACGACGGTGCCATCGGCAGCACGCTCTGTTTCTTGCTCAAGCTAATGACGGTTTTGAGCGACAGAAAAATAGGCAGAAGAAAACCACATAAGAACGAGTGGAAGGCTATGGGAAGACCTTTGCCCAGCTGTGGGACAAAACAGATTGATAATTTATACGAAGGGTGAAATAATCAAGATCAAGAAACAAAAAAAACTGGGTATCTGTTAAAGTGAAAACAGCACCATCAAAATGAAAAATCATTCCGCCAAACCGTCTGTAACGGCACGGATATTCTCAAACTTCCTATCTTGAACAATGTTGTTCTGATCTCCGCTTACTGCGATCGATCTCTGAAGTAATCGCAATCACAAAACTTACAAGTCATCTCCACCAACTTTGTCCTATTTTGGAACAACGATACATCTCCCAAATGTTCTTTTAGTAACACGACATTGAAGTTTAAACACAATTGTGTTTAGGTATTGATCTATTTTCAGCTAGGAAATTCGTTGTTTCGTACGAAAATGTTGATAATACGAATTTTTGGCGTTCCGTACCCGAAAGATAACTAACTAACTTGACCCTATTACTAAGCCTCTGCTGTCCATCCGTCCGTCTGTCTGGCAGTGGATTGTATCTCATGATCCGTAATAGGTAGACAGTTGAAAGTTTCACAGAATGTGTATTTCTGTTGCCGCTGTCACAACAAATCCTCTCCCCTACAACGATGGTACGGAACCCTTCATGCGCGTGTCCGACTCGCACTTGGCCGGTTTAAAAAAAAAAAAAAATGTATGCTTTACTAAAAATCTTAAATTCAATCATTACTGACAGACATCGCACAGTTTAAACTGGCCGCTGCGTTTAAATCACGAATTGTTGCACATGAGTTGCAGGCAATAAAAGTTTGTAAGGCAATTCCATAATTTAGTCGATAGAAAATCCTATCAGCCACACTGTTTGTAATGTTATAAAATTAAATACCAATATAATTCTATGCCGGAATCGGTAATTATTTGTGGCAATGTGTTATTATTTGTAATTAATAATTTGACTGTTGCCGTATTTTGCGTAATTCCGTTACAATATTTGTTTTATGCAATTGAAGGTACACACCACTACTTTATCAATAGGATCATCAAACTCATAAATAATTAAACATTTATAATTGTAGCTATTTTGTTTTCCTGCTCACATTGAATAGTATATATCTATAATAGTTTTAGTAGAATGCTGTATTCTTAGCTTTTCTCCCAAACCACCGCCATATCGCGAACTTAAATCGAGGCCTAATTCCGGCGAGGCCTCGCAAATTACAAGCACCAGGCCTCTCACATAAATCCAACCTTTTCAAGTTAATAAAAATGATTTAAGCACGCATTAAAAGGATATTTTTCCCGCTGAGAACACGGAATTTATAATGGCAATAACTTCGCCGATTGTCCCGTAATTACGTGTTGTAGCTACATAGAAATGTTCACAGCGATACGGTCGCCGGCGAGGGTTAACGTTTACAAAAGACTTGATAATTATTATCGCTTGGAAACAAATTCTGTGGTTATGATCCTTGCGAAGCTTTTTAATTCTAATTAATAAATTAAAAATAAACTGGGATATCAAAGTTGTATTAGGCACAAACAATAGTGGGTGGTTATATCGTGGGTCGTAAAACGTAGAGATTGTCCCCCGGAAATATTTGCCATCAAGAAAATACTGCCGCCCGTTCATTGAAAGAGTACTTTGCCTTGCTTTAGTTGGTCTTATTGAAAATTATTGTGGGTTACCCATCTGAGGAAATCTCTGAAAAGCCCTAGATATTTACTGGATTGCCTGCAATTTATAAGGATCTACTCAAAATCTTTTAAGGTAAGACTGCCTAAAATCCTAAGTATCTTCTAGAACTGATATCTACCATCAGCAATCATTATTAAATGACATTACCGCAGTTTACAGCTCAAAATTCACGAATAACTTTTCTCGCAGGTAAATAATTTAGATGGGTCAACCGCAGATTGAAAGCGCTCCGATAACAAATGACCCTCATAATGCGCTCGACATAAATTCAACAAGGTAGGTAAGTCCTAATCACTGTCAATCTCTAATGACAATACCGTTTGTCCTCCTGATTGAGCCATTAATTTCAAGTTTCGACTTAAAACTGATTTAATATTAACCCAAGGCACGCACCTCTGATTTTTCGGATTCATGTGCGTATAGTATAATTATCACTTGCTTTTCGGTGAAGGCAAACATCGTGAGGAAACCAGCATGCCTGAGAGATATTTCTTGACGGCATGTAAAGCCAAGTCAGAGGCCCATGGGCGGCATAAAAACTCTGACACCAGGTTACGAACTAACCACACGATAAAGAAAGAGAAGATTATCGTGTTGCTGAGTAGAATTAGGACACACATGACAACTTGCATGACGATCCATTAGAAGAAAGAAAGAAAGAAAGAAAAATATTTATTTGTCGCAGGGACATGACGTGCGTACCAACAAAATAAGTTAACAGTAATCATACAAAGCATAACAAATATTAAAAATTCAACAGGAAAAAAACAAAAGAAAAAGTTAACAGCTTGCACGTCGTGACTGCGACAAGCAGGTTACCACTCAGCATGATGCTGTGCTATGGGGGGCCCACACCGCTGGTTTTCAGTGGTCACCCGTGAAAAACGTTCGGAGGCCATTAGTATAACTATGTATGTTATCTTCTTCTGGGTTGAGAGATGTTGTGCAAGGATCTTTTGGTGCATTAGCACGTGGCCTTAATTGAAACCAACAACGCCGCCATCTTGGTTTTTCAATAAAATTTCCACAGACAATTTTAACAAGATTTACAATGCTTCTGGAATTGTCTTGATGATTCTTATGATTATAATTTTAAAAAACATATTTGTTACGGTCGTAAATCAATTGATCATCATATAACATGATACTTACATGGAAAAACGTAAGAAATTTTGAAGTACGCTCCCTTTTCACAAGGAGTAGCAGCAAACCATGCATGCTATGCAATTTAAAATGAATGTAATAATGCTCCGTGTTATAAACTGTAACAAAAATATTTTCGTTGCCCGACGTATGAACGTATTAAAACTAAATGAGATTTTGAAACTAAATTATGAGAGAAGAATGTTATTTTCGTATTTGCATAATCTTCACGTTATGAAGATGAAATTCACACAACGATGATTTTTGCAACCTTCCGGAGAATATGATTAATAGCATAATAAAATTAGCCATTATATAAGCGACTAAGTAGTCGGAATAATTTCTGATGAATAAGATACTTTTTATGGTTGCTTTTACTGACTTTACGGGTTTACCAGGCCCAACATTTTAAATTTTCAAAAAAATAACATCATTATTAGTTTTCATATGCGCGAGGTCTATGGGGTATGTGCGAGGTGGTTCTGCTTTTATTTATTAGAAGCTTTTATTTTCATATTTATTTCCTTTATTTGTTTTTACACATATTAATTACATTTTTAAATATTCTAATATAAAACAATATAAAAAAAAAACATTTAAAATATAAAAAAATAGTAGCCCACAGCATCGTGAATAGGGTCATATTTTTTTTATTAAGTCTTCCTAACTTTCTGGCCTTTTCTCAAAGTTGGTCACAGTCGGAGCTAGGGCACCCGGACCAAATGGGGTCGGGTTAGATTTGAACCGGGACCAACCACGCGCGACCCCAGCGCATGGTGCCAGCGTCTTCACATACAAGTAGGTAGGAGTTATTTTGCTAGTTAGTACGAAAAATACTGACACCTAAATGGGTTTTTTGAGGATCACTAAAGTTGCTCATTTATTGTTACAGCGTCCATTTAATCAAAAAAGGAATTATTGGAGTTTAATTAAAAACATGTCATCCACGATAAACAAATGAAAATGTATTGTCATTTAAAACGCAAATACCTATACGTTACATATTACGATTAAAATAATTATTCCGTCATTAAAAGCTTTTCGGCGATTGTTATGTATAATCAGTCCTCTATAGATTTGTTCAGCATCCGATAATAAACTATATAGAAGCTCGGTAAAACCCTTTTACTGATAAGGGTAAATTACTGGGATAATCTGTTTACGTGCGACGCAAATAAATATGGTGCCGTCCATACTGTATTTACTGTTATTTTTAACCGACTTCAAAAAAGGAGGAGACACTCTCAATTCGTCAGAATCTTTTTTTTATGTTCACCGATTACTCGAAGACGCCTGAGCCGATTTGAAACAAAGCTGGCAAAGTGACTTAAAATAGTTTAAGGAACTCGTCTCACTACGTAAGGTACGGGTTGGGTTCAGTTGTGTGTACTGTGACCAAAAATTACGCGAAAGTATACGGAGCAGATTTGACCATATTTATTTCGATTCGCATAAAAGGACAATGATAACGGCTTGTCATTTATGATACCCAGAGGAATAATATCTATCTGATGGACTTTTGGTTTTTTGACGTATACACGCCATAGATCCTGCGGCTATGGGCTACGGGACAATCTCAAAGCCGGCCCCGTAACGGTTTGTTATCGAGTCGGATTTATCACATTTTTCCATTTTTGTACTAAAAATCAGCCAGGATATTGCAAAACGAATATATTATCTCAAATGTCTTAGACACAGCCTACATACAGAAACGAAGTACAGTTGCCAAAAGTTAATAATGTATTAGCAAAGCAGAAATTAAAAATCAATATTTAAATAAAGTAGTAAACACTAAACTCAAAAGCAGTTCTTATATAAAAAAATCACAGTTCTAATTCCAGCAACAAAGCAAAGTATATCGCATCCGAACCGATGTGCAACACAAACATTTTAGGCTCATAATAAATTCTATCATTGGCTTTTCTGACCTCAATGCCTCTAGAAAAAAGAAGCCTACCACTACAGTGTACACAACTTAATAGAAAATATTTTCAGTCGACCCACTTGTATATAAACTACGGCAAAGAGATACGAAGAAAACAAACTCGGAGACAGAACTGAATCTCATTAGAGGAAAGAAACCCGGTTGACGTCAACATCGTTTTTTTTTGTAAATCAAACACTTAAAAAAGCGGGTGAATACGTGAATAGCGAGCAATAAATAATAGACCAATGGTGAACATAAAAGAAGCACCTTTCAGCGTGCTCAACGTTTATTAATCACGGTTAAAATTCTTGAGGAGGCCCTCTTGACCGAGATGTTTGACGCTGTGAGCCGATCAGCACTTTATCCCGCCGAAGTTCCTTGTGTACCCGCGTAATTGCCTGTAATATTTTAATAAGCTTCTGAGATAACAATTTCTGCGTAACGTGACTCTTTTAGGGTACCCCTAAACAGATATTAAACAAATAGCAGTTCCTAGTAATTTCACGTTATTATGCGAACATGATATTAAAAGTTTATGTTTGCGGTTTATTTTGTATTTGGAGTTGTGGACTTATAGGAATTGTGAGGCCTGGCATTTTCGAACAAAGGTCGTCTTCGGGAAATTTTGTAGACTTCGAAAATAGTGTGTTACGAAACTAGTTTTTGGGCACAACACCGCCCACGCGGTGTGGTTAGAAGTTTTCTTGTTGTATGAAATAAAACGGTAATTTCTAAGCATGATTCATATATAATATCCATTGGATAAACTCAAATCGATTTTAACGAGCGTGTGCTTCTGTTCTCTGTACAAAGGCTGAATAAACGAATCCATTTATCCATTCATCCTCTTACCATCACCCTGAACCCCTTCAGGGAGTAACTCTTCAGGGTGGGGGATGCATTGCCTTCCACATATCCTATTAAAAATACGCTCGAGTCATCGATAACCCGCACTGTTACTGCTCTTCTTACAGATTTCACAGTAAACAGCTTTTGAGCAACAAAGGACTTCTCGGAAAAGAATTTCATCTTGAATCATTAAGCAGCGTATGAAAGGGGGAATAATAAACCAGAATAATGTTGTGAAAATGCTTGCCTTTCGAAAAATGAATACTCCACTCGATGAAAAATGTAAGCTCACCCTAATTTATGGGAAATTCTGTGGGTGATGTGACTCCCTTATAATAAATAGCAAATTCTAATGAGTTTCCTTAAGTTTTTATTACAGACTAGCTTGCTCGCGATTTTACGCTGTTTCTCCTTTTGCTCGGCTCCCAAGGTCCGCAGCGTGATGTTAAATAGCCAATAATCACTGTCAAGAATTAGGCTATCGAATGCAAAAAGATTTTTCTTTAATCCTTTTCAAATTCTACTGATAGTTCCAGAGACGGGTGTCCTTTGTAGATCTTTAACAGTCGTTAGGTAGTCAGAGACCCAAAAAGTCTGACATCCAGTCTTATCAAGGGGTATCGTATTACCCAGTACTAACTGGGTTGTGGAGGTTAGATAGGCAGTTGCTCTATGTAAAATACTGGTATTCAACTGCATCCGGTTAGACTGGAAGCCGACCCCAATATAGTTGGGAAAAAGCTAGGCAGATGATGACTGATAGTTCCAGAGAGTAGCGCGTTTATACAAACTGTTCAGTTTTGTATAGATAACTTACCCCGATGTGCATTTAAATTATATAAAAGTTAGTTTATTTCCGCTCTCGTCACCTGTAGACGAGCAGCTAATTAACAGCCGCGTTCCCATTTTAATTAAAAAGGTTCCGTTATTTCAACACCACTGAGAATGTGTAGGTCGACAATATAACCGATTTTATAGTTTTTCAAATAAACAAACACAGAATTTGAATGGAAACGTAAAAAAGTAAACGATACCGCTCAATTCTATTCGAGGAATTTAATCAAGGTTATTCAATGGTTTTTGAAAAACAAAATAAAGCATTTAGAACTAATACGGTCAGTGCTGCCGAAACGTAAATACCGCGAAGTCGAAATACACACACACTGTGGAATTTCATTTACTGTATTAGATAGATAGACATAAACATCACGCCTGTAATCCCCGAGGGGTTAGGCCGAGGTGCACCTAATAGTATACCCACATTTCGCCAGTTATGTTTAAGTCCCATGTAATAAGGGGCGAGCCTATTGCCAGCATTCCGGGCCTAAATCCAGACTTCGTGACTGCTACTGAGAAATCTGTGACGGAAAAATCCAATGACACTTTGCCGGACCCGGGAATCGAACCCAGGACCTCAGTTCACATTAAATAACATAACATCACGCATGTAATCCCCGAAGGGTTAGACTGAGGTGTACCCTATATCTAGTACACCCACATTTCGCCAGTTTTGTTTAAGTCCATTTCCCACCATGGTTTTTCCAATGGTTTTTGTGAAACCAATATAAAGGATTTAGAACTAATACGGTCAGCGCTGCCGCAACAGTAAATACCGCGAGCTGACACACACTGTGTGGAATTTCCAAGCGCACAGCTTCCAGCACGGCTGATCGACTGCCAGTGTCAACACTCACCAAATCAGAGGGTTGCACCGCACTGTAAGTAGATATGTATAGCGTGACAAAGCCCGGCCCGAGGTTATTTTATTGGCACACCACACCCAATGGCAGTGTTGTTAGAAATAGATATTTATACTTTGCATAACATGACATCACGCCTGTCCAGTCCTCGAAGGACTAGGCAGAGGTGTACCTAGTACACCCACATTTCGCCAGTTATGTTTAAGTCCCATGTATTAGAGGCCAGACTATTGCCGTCAACAGAGCATAAATCCAATCTGCGGGCTGCTACTGGGAGTAGGAAATTCTTAATGAAAAAACAAAATAACACTGCCCGACCTGGGAATCGAATCCAGGACCCCGTGCCCTGCAGTAGCACTTGCGAGACCAACGAGGTAGTTTATTGTAAACAAAAATTGTTACACAGCCTCTATGCACGATGCTTGATGCACGTCATGTCCCTGCGACAAATAAATATATTTTTTCTTTCTTTCTTTTCATTCTATATAGGGTGTAAACGGACTGTTCACGACGCCGTCAACCAAGCATTTTGTACAACAAACTAAGTAACTCTACGCAAAAATTATTGCTGGGAAGGGAAAGTACTTGTTTTTGGGCTGAAAAATCACGTTTTACGGTAAAACTCAATGTAACACTCAAAACTTAGTGCTGATGGACGCTTTGAATAGTAAACGGGTCATGGAGTTCATTAAAATATAGTTAAGACCTTTAAAAGTGGTATTAATTTGACCTCCAATATCTCCGTAACTAGAAGGTTCCCAGGTATGGTCTAGAACAAAAAAAAAATATCGAAATGACGGGGAGAACAAGTGCCTGTCGGCTTCGTTAAGGGTAGGTACTTTTACACCCTTTATTAAATAAGAACAATGTACATAATAGAACGCTGAAAAATCTATATAAGTTGAGCATTCATGAAAGGTCACTGCATACATAAGGGAGCCAATATGAGTGCACTGTCGGTGGAGCGCTAGTTCTTACGTAAAGAAGAGAATTTACGTTAGCGGGGGTCCGAAGCCCGGCTTCGAATTCTCTCAGCCACTTACATACGCTCATATACTTTTCCATACCTTACGACTGGCAGTCTCCCTTAAAATTTACGTAAGTGAGCGTTTATTAATATTAAATTGAGTTTCACGAGTTTAATATTATTAGATTTTCAAAGGAGAGTTATGCTAGGAAAATGTTTTCTCTTATCGAGATTTTGTCTTAATATATAATAAGATAGGTCCTAATATTTGTTCATGAAGAATTGACGTTTATGTGACCTGCATCTCCAGTGGTGTATTGAGTTGTGAGATATGCCCAGATTTCCCCTCGAGGTCCTGCTTGTTGCATATTTTGTTATTTGTGTGGGTTGGGTGCGAGGAGGAACACAGGTGCTCTAAGATTGGCTATTTCAAATATTTTCATAGATCGTTCCACCCCTTATTGATGAGACAAATATCGACAATAGATGTCGAAAATTTATTGAAAGTTATTTCATTGATTTGTTTTCTTTACATACCGAATATTTAAATAAAATGTTTGAATAAAAAATACTATCATCAGCTTACAGAAGGCCAATACTGGACATAGGTCTCAGCCAATCGCAGTCAGTCAACTCGATTTTCGGCAATTCTCATCCACCATGCGAAGATCCGCCCTCCACGTAGACTGAGGGCAAATTACGATCTCTACTCAAAAACCCGACTGATTAATTAACTACCGCTTAAAAATTAAAATAACAATCAATAAATTGAAGGGACTCTAACGATTAACGATTCAATTAGAAACGATATCGAACGAGTTATTGTTCGAATCCAACAATATTAACATAGCAAAGCTGGATTGCTAGGCAACGCGACTAAACCGACTTATCGTATTTATTTGCAAGAATATTTATGTTGATTCAATTGATCCTGGAAATATCGAATTTATACGTCCTGATATAAAAATGGAATAGCTCTCTGCCAAATACAATTTAGATTGTCTTTTCTTGGACTGGTACCTACTAACTAAAACCTCAACCACAAACGCACAGTCAATAGGATGAGCCTCACAAATTACTGACAGATTTTCCATTCGTAACAAATCAATCACATTCAAAACATCGTTGAAAGTTTGAAACACGGATTTGTCTGTACGTCAGAAATTTAAACTGAAACATGAGACTATTAAGTAGGAAAACTCTTTTTGAAAGAGAAAACCAGGACCGCCGTATTGTTGCCTTAACTGTTAAGGTAATTAGAATACGAGGGAAAAGTTTAAAGTGTTTTTTTATAAACCAACTTACAAAAAAAAATCATTTAGTGCCAATGCAAGAGGGAAAAACTGCTGTCTTTTGTCTTCCCATTCATGGCTTTTCTTTCAGTAAATCTATCAGTGATGCAAAAAAATCCTATAAGTCCTCCTTTTTTCAATCTGAAAGACACAAACCACAAGCGGAACACAAATCCTGAGCGAGGTGACGTAAAGTTGAATGAAGCTTTCTGCCAAAAAGTTGTGCCAAAAGTTGTTATTGTAGGTAGTACGTCGGAAAGCGGTGCGGCGGCGGCGGTGTGCGGCCGGCCTAGGGTGAAACTTGCGCGGCCTGCGAGCGTATATTGAGCGGAAAGCGACGGGGGCTAGTCGCTGACGTAGCCCGCCACCACCTCGCTGTCAAACTTTATTCTGTTTTGAAGTTTTGCCTAAACGTTTTGTACTCGTAATAACAGGTAAATTGCTACTGGGGAATGTCATTGTTAGGACGACGCTGTTGGTAAACATGAATAAATGTGAAATTGTCGGTGGAAATTATATTGAAAAAACAAGATGGCTGCGCCGGCGTTAGTTCCGATTATAGCCGAGCGTCAAAAGATTCATGTAAAACCTTAACAGTTATGGTGAAAACGCCAGGGTAGCCAGCGAAATTCAATTTTTCTTACGGTTTTTCAAATTTGCTGGTCAGTGTTAGACTGTATGTTGAAAAAAACAATTCGCGACCGTAACTTGAGTCCCTTAAATAAGCACTACGTTCAATGCAGAAATAGAGTTTCCACTCGACAAGCTGGTTGTAAAAATTGATTTTGCAAAACATTGAAGCGCAAATATTGTTTGGAAAAGAAGCAATTTGGCGCGTGCCTTCCGAAGGCGAGGACTCTTAATAAACATCGGGCACCGGCAAACTGCTGGTGCCGTAATCTGCCGAAAACAATAAAGCGTAAGAAAACCTTAGCGTCCAATAAATTTTGTCAATACAGGCGAAACCAGGGTGTAATGTTTCAACCCAAGTGTTTTAGCCACATTACTCTTTGTCACTCATACCTATCGTGAATACATATATGACGAAATGCTAGCAAAAAATCACTTTTTACAAGAATTTAAGAGATGTTCTTGCTTTTATATTGAAATGAAAACTGTACCTAAGTAAATTCTTGGTATGTTAAATATTAATAAGGTAGTTATCACTAACGAATTAATCTGCAACCCTTTTATTACTCTAATACCCGCTGCATAAATTTAAAAAAAAACGGTGTACTATATCAGCGATAATATTAAAATATAACAGAAAATGTTACATTATAATTTTTCATCATGATTTTACAGGACTGCCTCGTAGGTCTAGGGGACTGCTGAGCATGAGGTCCTGGGTTCGATTCCCAGGTCGAGCAAAAAGTTTTTTTCCACCAGGAATTTCTCAGTAGCAGCCATGGAGTCTTGATTTGTGCTCGATAGTTGTCAATATGTCGGAGGAGCTCGTGGCTAAACAATAACAGCCCCTCGGATCAATCTTCAGGTTAAGCTGCGCTTGCCTAGGCTGGTCTGTGGATGGGTGACCGCCCATTACATACCGAGTTTCCTCCGTGCCTCCGTTGGTCTCGGCTGTCAATTATAGATATTTGACAGTCGTTACAGGTAGTCAGTGGCCCGAAACTCTGTGTCTTACCAAGGGGTATCGTATTACCCAGTACTAACTGGGTTGTGGAGGTCAGATAGGCAGTCGCTCCATGTAAAATACTGGTATTCAGCTGCATCCGGTTGGACTGGAAGCCGACACCAACATAGTTGGGAAAAAGCTAGGGAACTAAAAAAAACATGAATAGCCTCCTAACCCTTCGGGGATACAGGCTTGATGTTATGATAATATTAGAGTTAAATAAACACTAGAAAAGATACCTACACATAATATGAATAACAGGCGTGCAGTTTTGGTTTAATTTAGGTACCGATGATTTCGTTTGGAGTGCATTTGATTGAACGAACTACCGCTGACGTAGGGCTCGTTAAAGCTCAGCTAATATTTTCTGACAATCGGTGGCAGAGAGCGCTCACCGCTTGAGCCCAACAACTCATTAATTAATTAAACGTAGGTACTCCTGATGTAATTAGCTGGCCGTGCCATCAATCCGTGCACACGATTCTGGACCATTTGTATTTTGTTTGATCCTGTTTTAAGGGTAGGGATTAATTCAGTGCGAGCCTGGAATAATGGCATTTTATCCGTGCCACATGACTTTGGTCAGGCACACAGTCATTCCATAGTTTTAAGCAAACAGTACCCCAATGATGACGATAATCCGATTGTGATTTTTCCTTATGGGACCTAGCCAGGATGTCATAGGACGAGTTGCTAATATGATCCTTGCTACAGGTTCGTTTTATTTTTATTTTGATGTAAGAACGTTTTGATACAGATAGACCATAGCTATCTTAATTCATACTTGTATCCATATTCTGCAAATAGCCCTGCACCAACCCTTGAGTGTATTTGCACAGTGCAGAGATAAATAATCATTGGTTGGTGCCTCTTCCATTTCTTGCAGCACGAGTTGGCTTTGGCTTCTCGTAACTCTCTAAAAAATCTGACGGACCCCAGGGTCCCAAAATAAGTATACTATATTCTTGATTAACAAATGATCCAAAGATATTTGAAACTTTTATTTCTCTCAGCTACGTAAAAGCCTATTCGGCAAGAAGTCATTGTTTTCTCCTTAGTATATTTGCTAAAAACATAAATAATTAAATAACCTTTTACCTCCTTTTGGGCTTCGCCACAGTCGGCAGAAAAGCAACAAGACATTGTTTCGTAATTACATTAAATTAGCTATATGAGTGTTCAATTGGTTATAAATGATTTTAGCGGTTAAAATCTACATGCGAGTATTCCTAAACGTATTCTGATTGTTCGTCTAGGAACACTTGTATGATCCGTGGTCCGTGTATCACTTTTCGACGGATTTTTCCGCCCGAATTTCGTGGGTACGTCTATTAGCCGAGGGACAGGCACGTTCACAATTTGCGGCTGCGGATTGGCACGAAAGGGGCGTGCAATATCAAAGTTGCGGTGGTATATAGGTTCGAATATTGAACTCGATTGCCGAATGACGGACCACCAGTGTTCCGTAACCGCGCAGCTCCGCACCGCAGGCCCTCGCTCCGCTCCGCTCGCCTTCACACTATGATTTGTAATTCAATGATGACTAGTAGAGACCGCAATTCTTCCTACAATCGTCCGTTCTCGACCACGGCGCGCAATAAAATTCATGAGACTGTTGTTACATTCATGAGAGGATTTGGGAAAAAATACTGTGTTAATACGTTTGCGATACACGCGAGAGGTAGATTTTACGAGCGGGTTATAATATTCATATTTATGCTGAAATTTTCTGATTTTATAAAATCATAGCAACTGGATTAAATTATAAAGACCAAAAAGCACGACATCGCTGCAACTTAAGCTGCTGGGACTGGGCGTGTCTCCGTGAAAGTATGTCACAAAGCGATGCATATAATATGACAGGTCTAATTTCATACTTTAGTTGATACAATCATGCATTTGTTTATGCATATCGGCAGTCAAAAATCAAAACCTAGCAAGTGGTTCAAGGCAAATTTTACAGTAGAGCAAAAAAATTGTCTTCTCTACTTAAAGGGCTTGCCATTTCAAAACTACAGAATATACCTTAGAAATATTTGACTTTTTACGTATACCTATTTTGGCAGACAGTGATTTATCCATTTAAAATGTATTCACGGGACTAATTTTCCTCCTGCTCTGCATGATTCACAAGCACCTTGTAAGTCAGGGACCCGCACAAAATGGCGTCCCTTATTGCGTTAACGTCTAATTTACCTCTCAAGTCTCTCATCTTGGGGATAACTTAATTGACTCCGTGCGATCATTTATGTAAGTAATCTAATAGCTCATGGTAGCGCTATTAAAGCATTCGGTATTGATCTTAACTTTGATTCAGATTCGACGCCATTACAAACAAGAATTGTAGCTCAACACATGCTACATAACCTAAACGGTTCTTGATTCCAGTCTGTTACGAAAATTAAAACCAATAATAAATTTATCAATGACGAGAAACGATTTACAAAGTCAATGACGCTGTCAAATACAAAAGAACCTGTCATGTTAGTGTTGCACGCACACAAAATTTTATCTTATCAATCTTTGTCAAGATATTATAACGTCTAGGTACTAGTTTTTATTTGCTCATAGAGTGTGCTGTAAACGAGCAATCAGCATACTACCTGGCAGTATGCACGTTTACTTGCATTTTTTTTTTAATAGCACGTGTTTTCAGGGATTTACAGGTAGGTACGTTCGGAACGTTTCGCCGTAGGTACCTCCCGAGGTTTAGAGCAACCAATAAAATTTTAGACGCCACAAGAGCGGCATAGAAATGACGGTAATTGAGGCAGGCAGGATTTCAGAAGCGACGTTACAATGGCGACGGGCAAGAACTGATAAAAGTTCGAAACAAGACTTTCATAAAAAGCACTTAAGCTGTTTTTTAAGGTGTTTTGGCATGAAGAAGCTTTCATTGGTTCAATAAAAATATCGGTTGGCTGAGTGAGAACTTGATGAGAGTGTACGCGACAAACGTTCAAAGTCAATCGTAGTCGTTTCTTTTTATACGTGAACCACATTACCATTTAGGCTTGAACGTCGAAAGGTAAACGTTTAAGAGCGGATTTCAGCAATGAAAGTGAACGCGATCAGTTCATCATTGGCAAAGTATAACATCACGCGTGTAATCCTCGAAGGGTAAGGCAGAGGTGACACCCACATTCGCTAGCTATGTTCAAGTCCCACGTAATAAGGGTCGGGCCTATTGCCATCAACCGTGCACAAATCCAGACACCGTGGCTGCTACTGAGAAATACCTGATGGAAAAACCCAATTTCAATTTGCCCGACCCGGGAATCGAACCCAGGACCTCATGCTCAGCAGTCACGTTTGCGACTACTAGACCAACGAGCAGACTAAGTATTTCTCTACATAGAGGGAACATGACTCTCATGAAGCTCGTAAACATGATATAGATACGATGACATCACGGTGGAGTAGCTGCACGAAGGCTGCGCTGACGTTCAAGTTTGGGGCCATTAGACGTGGAACAGGGTGGAATGTTCCTTATCGTCCATGGAAAAGGTAATATCCTCCAAAGCGTGTTGTGTCTGGTGGGCTACTGGGCAATGGTTGTTATCAGGCTGTTGTATTATATTCTAACCCCGCGGATAACTACTTGTGTGATGTCAGGTACCTGACGCGTATATCGTCGGACACCATGGAATGGCTGAATGTGAACAGCTAAAACTGTGTAAAGTGCTACCTTATATATAGAGGAAGACAATGGCTACTCGCTATATTATGTGAAAATACCCATGAAATATGTAAATTAAATACGCCACTGTATAAAACGCATCGGAATTTGGTATTTAAAATAAATTATAAAGTGCAATATCCATAAAAATAGGTCAGTCATAAAAATGTTCAACGGATGGGTGAATAAGGTGACATATGGGAACACCCGGCCGTATCGTCATATTCACTGCGTGTCATAAATAAACAGACATCAACGTGTCTGTTATTCCGTACTGCGCCTGTAGGCATGTCATGTATAATATTTATATTACATAACATAACATCACGCCTATATTCATCGAAGGGGTAGGCAGAGGTGTATCTACCTAATAGAACACCCACATTTCACCAGTTATGTTTAAGTCCCGTGTAATAGGGATGAGCCTATTGTCATCAACCGAGTTCAAACCCTGACTTCGAGCTGCTACTAAGAAATTGCTGATGAAAAAATGTAATAACACTGGCCGCCCTGGAAATTTAACCGGACCTCATACTCAGCATTCCTGCTTGCGACTACGAGACGAACGAGGCAATAATATTATTATCATTGATGTGTCTTTGTGGTGAAGATGAAGGTATCTAGATCAAATAAAAATTTTCGTTTGATTAGACAGTCACATTCAACAAGCTAACAGTGCACTGGTTTCGTTACTGTTAGCCGTGGCGAGCTAGAAAGAAACACATGGTAGCCAAGGCATACTCTCACCACTCCCGATGACATCATAACTATCTTCTAGGAGACTTGGCGAGCCAAGTGGCTCCAGCCACCAGAACAAATATTTAAAAAAAATCACGTTCCTTCCAGCATCAATGTAGTGCCAATAGTCCCCGAGTAAAACGCCTGTAAGTAAACCACAAAAAAAAACATATCACAACTCAAGAACCATCCTCATAAACCCACAACAACATCCAACTGCAATAATAGTTCAAAAACAAATCACATTCACCATAACCAGAGCCATAACATTCCTGTACAAACTATTCGTGTATCATGCATTATTAATGCCCACACGGCGGCCAAACGTTGCCAATTCCTCAGCAAGGTTAGTAGGCCAACAAATGTTTTTTACCACGGACTATTGGGCCTGCAGGAGTGTGAGATTATGTCCAAATGATGTGCTGGTTCCTGGAGGACCGCCAAAATCGAGCGCCTCAGTAACCGCGCGGCGTTGCCAAAAGCTAACTGATCGATGGGCTTAGGAATTTGCAAGCGGACTAGAGGACCTATGGATAATGTTTGGTAATAGGGAGAATGCCAGGTTGTGATGCAAATTGGGTTATTATATTAGTGTTTATCTATATCCCATACAAGCCAGATAGTCCAGGTACGTCATTACTTTAAATAATACTTAGTTGTCCGTGTGCATAGAGGACAATGAAATATCCAAGCTGTAGCTGAGATGATTTGAGGTACAGTGCTCATTTTACAATATTTGCCTCCAAAGTCAAACTCAAACTCAAAGCATTTATATATTGGGCTGCGGGACTGTTCGAAAGAGATACCGCGGCCCTGGAACACAAAGGGCAAAGAAGGACCATGGGTGGGTTTTAGCACAGATAATATAATACTGTTTTAGTCAGTACGAGTCTGACACTCCCTTCCACTCCGCCCAGAGCGGGGGGGGGCGGATATTTGATGATTTCCCATCGAAAAAAAAAGGCGACACTTTTAAAGAAGAATGGCAGTACCAACTGACAGACGGACAAGATGAAATTATAAGAGTTCTTTTTGTGGCTACGAAACCTTAAAAAAGGCACGAATTGAATGAATTCCTAGAAATATTCTCCATTGAAATAAAATAAATGTACCTTTTCTTAGATATCCTACATTTTCAGCCTCTTTGAAAGTAACCTTTAGTAACCTTTAGTATTTCTAGTAAATAAACAGTTTCCAGCCCCTACATCATTCTGCGCCAATTACTTTTCCACAATACAGTTCACCTGTCCATCCGTCTGTCAGTCTGTCCACTCGTCCATCTCTCAATCTGTAGGTAACGAAAACGTCCAATTCGAATGTTTTCCACACGACCACATGTTCACATGTAGGTAGGTATGTTTATGTCACAACTCCCAGGTGAGGCTTCGAATCAATTTACTTTTTTCAACAGAATTCCTCAAGTAACTGCCTCGTTGGTGGTCGAGAGCACAACTGCTGACGATCCTGGCCTGGCCTGGGTTCAATTCTCGGGTCGGGTAAAGTGTTTTTGGGTTTTTCCATCAGGAATTTCTCAGTAGCAACCACGGAGTCTGGATTTGCGCCCAGTTGATGGCAATAGGCTCGCCCCCTATTACACGGGACTTACACATAACTGGCGAAATGTGGGTGTCCTATTAGGTACACCACTGTATAACCCTTCGGGGATTACAGGCTTGATGTAATGTAAATAATTTTGAAACGCACAAACATTTTGTTTACTGCCTTTCACCAAAAAGCAAGGTCAGCATATCTTTTTCTCTCATTGTGGGACTCACACTCCTCTTTATAAGAGAGAAGGCTCCGGAAAGCAATTTCCTTTAAAATCCCCTTCACATTACACAAACCCCCAAAGATGACCTTGCACAATTGATAGATAACTAGAGCTACATTCAGAATGATATATAGTAATAGTAACCCCCAAAACAGATCAGCAAACGTATCCGTCTGTGCGGTGAGTCCGCATTTGTATGCTTGAAGATTTACACGACTTATCTCAGCTCCCTTTGTGTCTTGTACGGCTTTTCATGAAGCCGCTGGCTATACAAGCCATTTGATCGGAAACAAACTGACGTACTGTATTGATATGAAAGATCGTTTTTCAGGTTTACGTTGTTTGATCCGCGTAGAGCTCAAAGCCTTCGTAAGCCTTCTAGTTTATTCTTCGTATCAATAATACGAAACTAAATCAGTATTGATATAAAACGAAATGTGGCGCGAAACTAATATTTTGGTAGACGATACTTGGTGTCGGTGTTTTGTTGAGGGGAAAAGAAATCCAATATGGCGACGTATAGTCACGACCACTAATATGTATACGTTCACGTAGCTACTTTTAAAAGTGATATTCTCCTTTTGTATGGTTGGTATTTTTATACTGTTACGAAAAAGGTCTTATCTCGAAGTTGCAATTATATTCCACGAGAAAATCTATTTTCAAAATTGCTAAATGTACACATGTTAGTGCTTACAACTGTACCTTTATGAGTCAATGATGGATTTTACTCACTATTTCCTTCTCGTTCATGAGATAGACCGACTTTTTGTTATTTAGTCTTTATAAGACTAATAAAATAATAACAAAAACTCGCCTGTCTCGTTGGTCTAGTGGTCGCAAGCGCGTCTGTTGAGAACGAGTTCCTGGGTTCGATTCTTGGATCGGGCAAAGTGTTATTGGGATTTTCCATCAGGAATTTCTTTGCAGTAGCCATGGAGTCTGGATCTGTGCCCGGTTGATGGCAATAGGCTCGGCACCTATTACATGGGTCTTTAACATAACCGGCGAAATGTGGGGGTGTACTATTAGGTACACCTCTACCTGGCCCTTCGGGGGTTACAGATGTCATGTTATTTATTTATTTATGTAAAAACAAAACAAGTATACAGAAAATATGCTGTTATGAGGATGTTATTTTAATACCACAATATTTTTTTACCAATAAAAAAAATAAAGTACCCACACATATAATCTGTTGAAACTATTTTCTATTTGTGTCATGTGTCGACTTTCAGTCCTAGTGTTGTTTTTGAAACGTAAAAAAATATTTTTCAATAAATCACAAACATTCAAAATTGTTTTGGTTCAAACCTTTATATTGAATGTGGACGGAGCACGCTAGAACAAATAGTGGACGCCATGTTCAACGGAACTGAAAGGGCAGGGAACCGATGCAGCATAGTCAATCATTAGCCACTCCATCGCCATTTCACTTTTTTTTTGTGAAAATGATACAGATAAAAACAGTTTTTTTTTTTTTTAATTTATTGTGGGTCATAGGTTCATAAGATGTTGTGTTAAATACAGGTGTCAGCTATGTCCCGCCATTGAGGCATACAAAGTTTATGTAACAAGTTCGGCAAAAACAATACAATACTAGAAATTAATTAATAAAATAAAATTGAGGTCAAACAACAATAAAATTAAGATACAAATTACAATACATCAGATCTGTTATGCAATACATTTTGATTAAATTGGCAAAATAGTAAAATATTTATGTCAGATTAACAAATCATATGGACTTCAAATTTAAATAATTCATTTTTCTAATAATTCACTTAAACAAGTAAAAAAATGTTCAGGTATATGGTGTTGGAAAGTGACACGTTGCCTGCACTCATTATTTAATTAGAGCATCCCACCCCAGGAAATTCAGGCTTTTTCAGTAATGTTATATGTTCGACTATGAAACTTCAAATCTTTTTAACAATAGTCACGACCATCAATAAAACATACACAAAATAAAAATAAAACCGGCCAAATGCGAGTCGGACTTTATTTATTTATTTATTTGGTACACCAACAGCAATACATACTAATAATTAAATTAAAACAAAAAAATAACATGAAGTGCTGGTATGTATGCCTATTATAGGTATACGCAGCTTTCACCATAGGACAACAACATTCTCAGATATTAATAATAAAGTAAAGTAAAATAAAATTTGAATATAATATAAAATTAACTTAAAACTAAATGAGACGATAATATGAATTATGTGACTTGCGCACCGAGGGTTCCGTATAAACTTGTAGGTATTTTGTAGGTACCTACGGTTTACAGATTTTTTCCTCTACTTATGCTGTAAGACATTACTTCTTGCCAAAATTCATGATTCTAGGTCAACGGAAAGTACCCCATAGAGATATCCCTTGAGATTGTTGAAATATAGTTTTTTGCGGCATAAACGGCCTTATCTTTTTTTACGTTAACATAGAAGTTTGATTTTTTCACAGCTTCAAGGGACTGTTAACTTGAGTATATTGTTTTAATTTCAATTCGATACCTCCACGCGTTCCCGAGACACAGAGATACAGATACAGAGATACGAGATACAGAGAGGTGTAGAGGTCTTGACAGACAGACGGACGATAAAGTGATCTTATTAGGGTTCCGTTTTTTCCTTTTAAGGTACGGAACCCAAAAAACATAAATAAAGAACAAAACAGACTTTACAAAACTAATTTTCAATATAATTTCCACACAAAAAGAAAGCCAGCGAAAACTCCAACCTATCTCCCTCAAATCATAATGTATCGGAAAAGTACGGACAAGTAAATCCCGAGAAACATAAACGCTTAGCTTCAGAACAAACATTTAATTTTAAATGTACTTTTTCGAATAAACATAAAAACTTTTCGATGTTCTCCTTTGGAAATGGCGATGTTTTAATTAAACTTGCTTGATGTTGCGTAAAGGGAAAGAAGAACTGGAAAAGTTGGAAAGTTGTGCCGTCGAAGGCATTCAAGGAGGAAGTCATCGGAACAGCTTCCTCTAGCCTGCCTTTCATACGCTAACTCGCCGTAGCGTAGCTACACGACTACGCGACTCTGTAATAAAACTATCCGCTATTCAGCCAGGCTCGTCTTGTACCGACCTACTCGTAACTATTAATAACGAAACACGATTTCCCGGAATCTTTATGAAAAACTAGCTGTTGCCCGCGACTTCATTCCTGGTATTTTTGATGAGTATGAGTGAGGAAAAAAAAAGATAGCCTATGTCCTTCCCCAGGATATAATCTGTTTCCTCGCCAAATTTCATTACGATCCAATCGGCTGTTTAGTCGTGAAAAGATAGCAAACAAACAAACAAACAGAGTTACTTCCGCATTTATAATATATATTAGGATGGAAGTAAGGATAAGTAGTTTCACCATAGATTACCTAGGTACCTTATTTATGAACTAATTGAGCAAGCAGGATAAAATTACTTTATATTCGCAATAAACTGGGAATTTTAAGGAATATTTTATAATTGAGTGGAACCTTAATAATTTGTACTTACCTAACAACTTGATATTTGCTTAAATGAAATAAAAAATTCTGCCAAGAACGAGTCGGGTTCGGACAACTATGGCTCAGTATCAAACTACTCGGAGCAGTATTAAGAAAGGTCAGACGTAATTTCAGTTTTGAGCGTAATTAATACACCTACAACTAAACTAATACATTTAAAAAAAGCCAAATGAATAAAAAATACCTGCTCTATTATAAATTTAAAAAATTTAAACACTGATTTAAGCTTTCACGGTTTACAACTAAACTTATACTGTCACTTACGGGATATCTTCCTTGATTGTGCATTATTTTGAGCTCCCGATATTCAACCCAGTCAGTCAACCCGCGATCATGGCGCTTGCAACAGCGTCGAAATATCGGGGGCTCAAAATAATGAATAATCACGGAAGATATCCCGTAAGTGACAGTATAAGTTTATAACAAATTGTTTTTTTTTTTATTTGTTATACTTCTTCTTTATAGGAGGTACCATTCATGACTCTTTCTTTTAAGGTTATTTTATGATGATCCTATGGACATATTTTCTTTGACACAAAAAGATATGGTCCATTTTCCTTCTGGTTCACTGTTCATATTTTTATAGGAAAATAAAAGGCTTAACGCTGATACATTTGTTATCAATAGGAGTCGTATAAAAAATATGACTCCATATTGTCGAGGAACTGACCTTATCATGAAATCTTTCCAAGAAACGGGATCAGAATGCTGATCGTGTGAAACTTTCAATCTTAATTATAGTATTTACTATTATAAGGTAAGAATTAACAGGTTAGTGTTATGTCCAGAGCAAGTGTAATTTCGGGGGAGCGTGACGAACTTTGCAAGTGCTCCAGTACCCCAGCCAAAGGTAGACCAAACTACCCAACCCAGGACATCTATGAGGATTTACACAAGCAAAAAAAAGGCCAACTATAATGTGCTCTTTTTAACTCTGTTATGTGTTTATGTGCCAAAAGGTAGTCACCGTTTATGAACTACTGATGTACACACGAACGAATCAAACTCACGTTACCACACCATCATAGTACGCTCACCGTGCCAAGATCTTTGAAATACAACTCAGCGAAAGAATCTCGGCATATAAACAGTCCACTTAAAAAGTTATGTGTCTCTTCCCTGCCGCCTGGCCATTCTTAACTTTTAGGTAGCCTAAAAACAAATAAAACAATTTTATCTAGGCAAAGTAGCTCGCTCCAAAGAAATCAAGAAAGAAAGTAATAACAATTTGCATACAAAACTATGTTCTTTGTAACCTGCGCCTTTTGAACTGAAAGAAAAGTATGTACTGCCAAGTTTTATAAGAGTGGCTTGCGTTCGATATACTTAGTACGCTCTGCACTGACAAATATCTAGGACCAGAAAGCCATCGAGTGCTGGAACTTGGAGCGACGTGCTTCGACTGCCAAGCGACACTACACGGTACACACAGACTCATCACAAATCACTCCATTTTCATATTGAGTGATTTATTCATACGCGCCTGTGCCAACCTCTGCACTAACACAGCTGTAAAATATAAAAACATTCTGAATACAACATAACATTGTGACTGTAACCACCGAAGAGTTAAGCAGAGGTTTACCTACAGTACCCACACCATTTCGCCAGTTATGTCCCATGTAATGGGGGATGAGCCTAGTACCACAGGGCACAAATCAAGACTCCATGGCTTGTATTGAGAAATTTCTTGATGGTAAACCCCAATCCCCCACTTGACCTCAAATTGAACCCAGGACGTCATGCTCATCAGTAAAGCTTGCGATCACTAGATCAACAAGATCGAAACATTCTTATGGTAAGTACAGACGCCAGCACATCAAGCTACCCGAAACTGTCAAATTTTCCCAATCAACCTTGAACCTAATGCTTTAGCGATAATGCTGAAAATCTATTAAAGAAATTTGACGGATTGTAATAGCTTGATGTGCTAGTCTGTATATACAGTGCGTATATTTGTTACCGTAAAAGCTCAAGCTACGGTAAATCCTAAGATCTTCCAGTAAAACCTAAGTTACTCTTAACTAACGTACGTACGATGTAATGGATAGGCGTCAATTACTCAACTTTATAACTTCCTGGTTACAAGGAGTTGGACGAGCGCCGACGTGATAATTTGGAAAAGAGGAAAACGTGACCAACTTTTAATTTACTTATGCACAAGTTTGTACTCGTGAAAAAAATACAAGGGATTTACATTTATCACCCAATAGCCATAAATCCATAATGTGGCTGTCAGCGTGAGGAGCTGTACAAAACTCCTGGATTCGATTGTAAGGTCGGGCAAAGTGTTATTGGGTTTATCCATCAGGTATATCTCAGTAGCAGCCACGGTGCCCGGTTGTTCGCAATATGCTGCCACCTATTACATGGGACTTAAACATATCTGGCGATGGGGTGTACTATTAGGTACATCTCTGCCTAATTCTTTGGGGATATCAAGCGTGATGTTATGGTATGTTTAAGTACAACTGGCGCCCGTAACGACGGTAATACGTGTGTATTAGAATTCTTTACCATCTCCATGATATTGGGCAATTTGACACAAGCACCTTTACGTAATTTCCCTTGCGACTGTGATCTCGCAAATATACCAACCTATGTAAAACGACGCATAAGGACGGGAATATATTGTGACAAGTTTGACAAGTGGGGCAAAGAATTGTTACTTGGTGCAGGGCGAATGACACTTGCGATAACTTTTGCAGGCGTCGGCCGATTCTTCGCTGGAAGTTGAGTACGTGCCCTGCATCAAACGGCACTACACCCGCCTCACCGAAAAGAAGAATGGCAGATTATTGAAATCCTTTGTTAGCGTAACAAAAGACACGCTTACGTTCAAATCATGCACATTAGGACGAACATCGATTGAAAACTTGATACGAACGATTACGAATAAAATGGGTCCCAATAAATGCTGACAAAGGTCGCAGAAATATTCGTATATCAAGGGAACACGTTAAGTCGTATTATACCCTTGATAACAAAAAATATGCCCGAGGAAAGGGACCGTATTGTCAACATTTACGTTTATAATGGCAATAATACCAATTTTTACTATTATGAACAGAGATTTAGCGACATAATTCGAAATAACGAGTGGTTAGCATTTATATCAGCATTCAGCATTGCTTTTGGAAACATTGAAAAGTATGTTAAAAGTATATTACTCGGAATATTTCCTGAACATAAAACTTTTTTTATTTTCGTTTTCATGGAATAATTTGTTCGTCATTATACGTTTTCCTCGTTTAAGTATAAAACTAAGCTGTCACATTGCAAAGTTGGTTATTAGAGAAACTGTTTTAGTATTTAATGAGGTAAGCGAATAGCGAACCAACAAATTTCAGAAATTCCAGTTACATTATTAAATATCCTGCAATGTATGATTGTTCACTACAAAACATTGTGTTGTGAAACTAAAAGCGGTGAAATAAGAGCCAATTTTCAAACAAGTGTGTTAAAAATTAATAGTTTAATTAAAAAATTAATATAATACTTACTTATCATATTTTAATTATATGTTTACAATTCTCATGGGTAAGATGACACTTTGCTGAGATTAAAGAAAATCGCACATTTTGACATGATATAGCTATCTGCGGTGTACTTTCTCACACCATAAGTTCCTGTGAAATACATTGCATTGTGAACTTAAAACTGGAGCAATAAGAACCAGTTATCGAGCAAGTGTGCTGAAAAATCCATTTTACACACCAAAATGGAAAAATCAGAACGAAACTCCGAAAGGGTAGTTGTATGCAAATTTGAACAGCAAGTCGTTAGGTTTTGAGGGACAGTGCTAACGTCCTAATTACTAGGCAACAAGTACAAAGTAGTCGTGTTACAACGGGGCAGCGCAGCGGTTGTATATCTACCAAGTTCTCTTATTACCACAAACAGAAGGCGCTGGCTTCTACTTTAAGCTCAGTTTACATTGGTCGAGTAAGTAATCCAGTAGAGTAGGAACTGAATAACCCAATGTGAGGTACACTAACAAAAGGAATCATACAGAGAAGCCTATTTCATTGAACGGAGTAGAATTGTGTTTCGTGACGTTTGATGGCTGAAAATTTCAGTAATAGACTAATTGAAGAGCCTTGCTTTACTGGACGAACGAAGCCTATCTGCAGTCAATGGGGTCAACAGAATATTTCATTAAAAAGTGCTGCGTCCTTAGTAGTCTGCTTATCACATAATACCACATCTGTAATCTTCAAACCGAGAGTAGTACCCATCATCATCATCCACAGCCCGACTTCACCCACTGCTGGTTATAGGCCTCTCTTTGCTTGTGCCAAACTCCACGGTCTAGTGCCAGCCTCATCCAGGATATTCCCGCCATGGAGCAATGTCGTCTGCCCATCTCAACAATTAAATTAAAGCATAGCTTAAATTAAATTAAATAGTTTATTATAGTACATTCACATTTTCAAAGTCCCATGTAATAGGGGCCAAACCTATTACTACTATTGGTAGATGATAGTCTGCTTACTAGCAATAAAATTGGGCAAGTTCAAAACTGAACTTGTTACCAAGTACTCGCTCGCTCAACCACTAACTCTCCCAATGTGAACCAGACTTAAGTCTAAGTTCTATGTAAGCCAAGCTAAGTTATTACTTTTATTACTACTCGATACTTAACTATTCCGTGCTGCTATTGTGTTATGAGTTGACGACGACAGTCGTGAACAAAGAAAATTGAGTTGGGACTTTGTTTAAGCTTGTTTCTTGTAGGTAGTGTTAAGTAATGTAGATATAATAATGAAGATATAAATGAGTTCTTAGAAAATGACTTAGTTGTTTTATTTTTCCTATAAAAGCAGCAAAACAGTTTTAGGGTTCCATAGTAAATCAAGGAACCCTTATCGTTCATAACCGCAAATATTTTTCATAGAAATATGTACAGACGCCAATCAAGCTACCCAAAACTGACAAATTTTCCCAATCAAACTTGAACCTGATGCTCTAGCGACAAAGTTGAAAATCTATTGTAGTAGCTTGATGTGCTTGCGTCTGTACCTACTTTAAAATACAAACTTCTGTTTTTGTGACTGACAAAATCAATACTGTGCCAAGGATATTTTTTTACCTCTTGGATGCTGCAAATGCAGTACGCCTTTACTTTGACTACCCTATACAGACCCACATTAATCAGCATTCATTATCGCATTACGTCGAATGCTGCGCAATGACCGCTACGCTGAACAGCCAAAGAGCAAATTGCTGTAATCATCACAGTTGGTAGATGCATTAGTAATCGGTTTGTGGAACTAGTGGACAGTACTGCCTAATCTCTTGAAATTCTCAAGTTGCGGTCACACAGACTAGACCTGACTCTGGACTGGCTGCGGACACCACCGGACTTCTTTTCACCCTTATGCTCTAAGTAATAAGGTTGAAAAGTGGTTGACAGGCAATGAAGTCGGTAGTGTATTATCTGCCCGGTGTCCTGAGTCAGAGACAATTTATGAATTATTATTGAGGGGTCGTCCATTAATCACGTGATGTTTTTTAGCAACTTGTTAACCTCCCCCTCCCCCATGGTGACACCTGGTGAGGTTTTAGACTACCCCTCCCGCCTACCTAAAATCACGTGTATTTTTTTGGTATTAAGTATCTTCTCCCCCTAGTGATTTTTTTCTGAACCCCCCTTTCGAGCCTCACGTGATTAATGGACGACCCCTAACCGAAATTAAGACTTTGAGCTTTAACGATGCGCTTCAATAAAACCAGTTTCGTTATTCCCAGATACACATTTTTTCATAATTCAGGCGCGTGTTCAATTTCGGTTACTCATGAACACTTCAGTTACCGACAGTACTCATTCAAAAAGAAAGCCCGTAGCATTAAAAACAGACATTTATGAATGAAGTCGAATTTTTCATAACTCTCAACAAAAACAATGGCTACATGAAATGAAGCTTGCACTATGATATAACACGTACTTTTGTTTCCGAAACAATAGATACGCCGACGAAATTATGTACGACTTTTATTAAAACGAAAATCTTTTTATGAAGATTCGGTGGCGGGTTTATTGAAATGCCATCGCAAGGACAATACGGGTTTGTTTTCGCTGTAAAATGAAATATGCTGCTCACGGTCATTTGGAATGGCGTCTTGCCATTCCACTGTAGTCTTAGCGTATTCTATACGTATAGTAATTAGACACGTTATTACCAACTTGGTTGTGCAGGTCAGATACGCAGTCGCTCCATGTAAAATACAGGTAGGTACTTAGTTGCGTCCGGATGGACTGGACCCCAACTTAGTTGGGAAAAGGCTAGGCAGATGATGATGATGAATAAGTATATTCCCTTGATTTAAAATTAGGGGCTTATTGATGTAATAGTAGTACTAATAGATCGTCATTATGTCACAAACATTTTGAAGACGAAAACTTGTGTAAGTGCCCAGTGTTTTTTCTAGAATTGTGTTTCGCGAGTTTTAGAGGATTAATAAATCTATAGTAATTTAGAGCTTAGTTTTTAAATCATACTAAAAATCCGGCAATTGTGAACAATATCCGGAAGTGGAAATGTCCATTATTTATACAGTTTTAATAGTTGAGACTGCCTCGTCGGTCTAGTAGTCGCAATTGCGACTGCGGAGAAGTAGGTCCTGGGTTCGGTTCACCAGGATTTTTTCAGTAGCAGGCACGGTGTCTGGATTTGTGCCCGGCTGATGGCAGTTGGCTCGCCCCCGAAAAAACTAACTGGTGAAATGTGTGTGTACTCTTAGGTACACCTCTGCCTAATCCTTCGGGGAGAACAGGCGTGATGTTATGTTATGTTATTTGACTAGTATGATTGGCAGCCCTTCGGACAATAAGAATGGGATGACAGAATGATGATGACTTTATTTTTCTTCATACATCCCAATTGATAATTCCATATGACCGTGAATACTTAAGAGCTGGATTTCACCTCATATTGAAAGACGGGTGGGTATCTCAGTATGTAAGCTATCCTGAAATTACTTTACGAACTTGTCATGCCAGACCCCTTATTTATTCAATTTAAGCGCTCGCTGAGGCTCACTGTCTATTTTTAGTAAAAGGTTAAGGTATTTTTTTTCCAGAAAATGGAGACTTTATTTTTTGTTGAAATACTAAACATTTTACTGTACGAGAATTTTACTCGGCAACTTGTATTTTCCACAGATTTTGTTAGTGAATTTCAAAAATATGATGACGAAGAATTTAGAGCATTTTATCAAATTGTCCTGTGTAAAATGTTAACTCTTTATAAATTAAATTTAGAAAAAAAAATATTACGTGAGTATAGCATATATATTACGTATAGTGTATGCCATATAATATATATTGAAAGTAAATGCTAATGTAACTAAAAAACTTATTTTTATTCTTCTCCTTCGTGTCACTGGCAAGACATACTTCAAATTTTGTTGAGTCTAAACCTCACCCCTTCCATGGAGTCATCGCCAATGGTAGTCATCATTGGCGGATTATCCACGAAGTCAGACTACCTCAATGAAACGGTATCAAGATGCGAAAATGGAGCCATGTCACAAACTATGTTCTACGTCCTGACTTTTGTGCCCCTAAGCTTGCATTAAAAGTGACCTCTTCACTTAAAACATAACCATCAAAACATTTTGCTACAAACCTGCACGAAGGCACCACCCTCCAATCCCATGGCATTAAAGTAATTCTTTTTCCCAACCAGTCATTTATCAGAGCAAATGACTTGTACGAATCAGCGCACTATGCTATAATACATCTACATGTAACTTTGTTTCGCATAGTCCTTTCATAGTTATTTCACCTGTAATTTTGCTGCACAATGACCTTTATTCTAGTTGCCTTAAGGTTTATGTCATAACTGTAAGCCAGATTTTAATATGCAATTGTTTATGCATTTGCATGTTGTGGCTGTTTTTGTGTGTATTTAAGCTAACTGGAAAAAGCGCGCGCAAATTGTTGCAGACAAATTCAGACAATTGTCGTAATTTAAATACTTCAAGCGTAATAGCTATCTCTTTCTGTATCATAAGTTCCGTATTATCTATCGCAGTCGATATTTAATTCCGCTCAGTATGAACGTAGTGTATCTTTCTTTATAAAATCATTGGGCCCATTGACCTAACTGGATGTAGCACGATCGTTTTCAAGTTATGAATGACTGATCATTCGGACCGGTACTACTTCTAGTTTTTCCTAGGTCAAAAATGGTCGAAAATTTAGTAAGTTTAAAAAAAACATTATTTTGTATATTATTTTGTTGACTTATTTCAATTGTATGTTACATATTTTAGCACATTATTTCATACAGCATTTATAATGCATATTTGGATGATTTTTAGTTGCATATAATTCGATCTCTAGGTGTAAATCTTACTAATATTATAAAGAGGAAAGATTTGTATTTTTGTGTGTGTGTGTGTGTGTGTATGTTTGTAAAGAATAAACTCAAAAACTACTGTGCCGATTTCAAAAATTTTTTCACCATTACAAAACTACATTATCCCAGAGTAATATAGGCTATATTTTATCCCAAAATGTTTAAAAAATAAATGTCCACCCGTGCAAAGCCGAGACGGGCTGCTAGTGTGAAATGACTGTATACAACTACATGTTACTTTGTTTCGCCTATAGCCTGTAAATCAAATCGGCGGGAGCACACTCCGGGAAATCGAAAAATATGCCCAATAAAGATACCGCGGCATTAGAATACCGCCGGGAATGACTCTTGTTACCTGTTAGTAGCTACGGAGTTCCGCGTTCGAGTGTGACTTGTGCTTTTGTTTTATTTTCGACACACTTGCTCGAAATGTGGCTCTTACAGCACGAGTTTTATGTTTACAATGGATTATAATTAAATTGACTGCCTTGTTGGTCGAGTGGTCGCAAGCGCTGAGCATGAGGTCCTGAGTTCGAGTCCCGGGTCGGGCATAGTGTTATTGAGTTTTTCCATCAGGAATTTTCTAAGTGGTCACGGTGTCTGGTTTGTGCCCGATTGGTGGCAAAAGGGTGGCCCCCTATCACAGGGTATTTAAAAATAATTGGCGAAATGTGGATGTAGTATAATTGGGTACACCCCAACCCAATTTACCCTTCGGAAATTACTGGCGTGATGTTTGTATGATTATATTTAACACGCGTGCAACTAGTGCCGATAAGTACGACACATAACTATACTAGGTCTAATTCAATTAGATGGCGAAATTCCACAGACGCGTAGATTTTTATTCACGCCATAGATTTTTATTCAGGGTCAATGACCACTGGTTAGGTACTTAGAAAAGTTTAAAAAAAAACAGTTCAAAAAGACGATAGTTTATATAAACACTGCAGCAAACAGGTGAAAAAGCAATCAAACCAAACGCCATCTTTTTCCACTGGTGCTTACAAAACAAACGTCAAAAAATAAAACATACAATATCCATCTTCAAATCTCACGCACAAATGTCAATATATGGGGTGACTATATCACCTACTATATGACCAGCAGCAGTTGACTTCCCCACCCGAAACTCCTATTCCTAAATAAATTGCAATTTTCCCAATAGAGGTGTTCAGGGGCATTTAAACGATATAGGACGAGGCAGGTCTTAACTGTGGATAACGAACGATGCGACGAGGATGCATCGGGTGCCAGCCATCCGTCTGGATCCTGGATGACTGACTTTGATAAAGGCACTCGTGTGGCACCTAAATCGAGGTATATACACGTAGTATACAGGATGGAATACCTCGACACACAAACTTCGCACTTAATATGCACGTCTTTCTACATCGATCTCACATAAAGGGTGTAAAAAGACCCTTAACGAAGCCGAAAGGCTTTCTACCCCTCATTGCGATATTTTTTTTGTTCTGGACCATACCTAGTTACGAAGATATTGGAGGTCAAAATTCAAAGTTTTTTTTTAAATACTAATTTTTAAGGTTTAAAAAAAAAGTTTTTCTTTTCTTTAATTACCTCCAGGACCCGTTTACTATTCAAAGCATCCATCAGCACCAAGTTTTGAGTGCGTTACATAGTTTTATCGTAAAACGTGATTTTTCACCCAAAAAAAAAGTCGTTTCCCAGCAATAATTTTTGCGTTGGGGGACTTAGTTTGATGTAGATTGTAGATAATGCTTGGTTGACGGCTTCGTGAAGGGTCTGTTTACACCCTGTATATATGCACAATCTCAACATAAATGATGTACCCAGGATTTTGTTTCAATATTTTGATATAAAAAGTGTCCATTGAGTTTCTTGCACATTCTTCTCCTTAGAGATCTACGGTTAGGAATGTGCAACTACAGTACTTTCTTTAGTTATTATACCTTGTGTCTGTGACTGTAGCTTCGCTCTTTTTTGTTTTTTGACATTCAAAAGTGCCTGTAATGGTCTAATTGCAATAAATGCTTTGAGTTTGAGTTTGAAACGGTAACCACGTATTCTGGACATTATTCCTAACCTCCCACGGCACACGGCTCATAGAAATTTTTCATCGGTATTTTTTTTTAATCAGCTTTTCCATACATTTTGACTGTGTAGGTATTACAGATGATTATGTTGAAGTCTTAAGACCATACAGAATACCCAACAACAACTGTCGGGCAGTAGCCCACTAGACACAACACCAGTCTGGTCGGAGGTTCCTTCCTTTTTTATGGAGTATTGAGGACTTTACACACTGCTATTCATACCCCGATCTATACGTGGATAAACCATGATAAAATAAATATGTTCTTACTCATTTTTACTTTCACACTACATATTTTCTCAATAAATACACTACTAAACTAATGTCCTTACAGCGCACAAGTTCCTGGGACATTACAAACATCGATCCGAACCCCTATTGTTACATTACATACATGATACGAGTATTTGTCATCGTAATTGAATAACCTTATTCCAAGAAACGCTATTCAAAGCAAACCGAACGACTATATCTTACTTAATAGACAAAGAAATACGCTTCATGTGATACTAACTTATCGTGGTACTCGATAGAATGTTCGATCAACTGAAACTTCACTACGAAAATCGTTGAAAAAATAACATTATATCAGGCCTGTAATCCCCGAAGGGCGCCAGTTATGTTTAAGTCCCATGTAATAGGCGAGCCTATTAACATCAACCGGGCACAAATCCAGACTCGAGAAGAACTCAATAACACTTTGCCTGACCTGGGAATCGAACCCTGGACCTCATGCTCAGCAGTAGCGAATACAACCACTTGACCAACGAAGTAGTCGATTGGAAAAATGAGGAGCAATAATCAAAGATGCACGAAAAAGTGAGAGAACAAGGCACAACAAAAACAAATGCAAAACGGTGGAAATATTGACGTCATCATTCCCAGAAATACGAGGACACACCGCAAACAATGAGTTCGTGGAATCTGGAAAAACGTAGTCTCATGTGCGGCCGTGTTGTCGTGACAGAAAAAGCCCTCCATCAATCTGCACAAACCTATTTCCTAACGCTCCCGTCGGCGTCCTTTCATATCACGCCATAGCTTGGCATTTTTCAGATATTGGTGAACGTATTACGAGTATATTTCGAACTTTTTCGGGAGGATCGTAGAGGTGTTTTTCTGTAATACAGACTAATATGGATCTTACGGCCGTTTTGTGGGAGGTGAGAAATGATTGAAGAATAAGTTCCGTCCGAGTCAGGCTTTTAGATTTGACTGGTCGCAAATTGATGGATATTTTTAACCGACTGCGCAGAATCAAAAATGAGGGCTATGATTTTGGCATAAGACCACGGCTATCCTCTGAACATTAGTAAGAATATTTAATAAATACATTAAAATATATAACGTGTAAGTTGTTTATTTAAGCCTAACTAATATTATAAATGCGAAAGTAAGTTTGTTTGTTAACTTTTCACGCCTAAACCACTGAACCCTTTTTTTTTTTTTTTTTTTTACGGATGGGAAATCATCAAATGACTTCTCCCGCTCTGGGTGGAGTGGGAGGGAGTGTCAGACTCTTACTGACTAAAACCCATCCATGTTCCTTCATTGCCCTTTGTGTTCCAGGGCCACGGTATCTCTTTCGAACAGTCCCGCAGCCCCGGCAGGCATCGGCCCTTGCGGGCCCCTTCCTAGTTGCTGACATCTCTTTGAGGCGCGCGTGGAACACGAACGCGCCGTCGACACGGCCTGTCGTCATAAGACGGACGGACGGTGAGCTAACCCATTACTCACCGTCCACAGGCCCGCGCCTACGGTGGCCGGGAGCCACCACGTGGCCCCCGACGCCCGGTGCTTCGCCCGCGGCGGCTGGGACGTGAGATTCTCTCCCTCTCACGTCCCGCCACCTCCTTCGCTAGCATGACTGCTTCGCAGAAGGAGGTGACGGCTTCCCATTCCCTCTCGCTCCGGACCATGGCCTGAACCAGGGCCGGGAGCGAGAGGTCGCCGCCGCCGATCGCCGCTACGAGGACACGGCGGAGCTCCGCCCAAGCGGGGCAGACCTCCACGGTGTGCGCCACCGTGTCCTCCGGACGATCCTCACAATGATAACACCCGGGCGTTTCCTCCCGCCCGATTCGGTGCAGGAACCTCCCGAAACAACCGTGTCCGGTGAGGACCTGCGTCAGGCGGAAGGTGAGGGCGCCGTGGCGCCTCTCTAGCCACTCCTCAAAGAGGGGACTTATCGCCACTATTGTGGCGTGCCCTGCACTGGGTTGCGACAGTCGCTGTCTCCATGTCGCCATGAGATCGCGTCGGAGGTCTGTCCGCTGAGCGGTGATTTGCCGCGGCAGCGGAGTTTCCCCCCGACGTAGTGCCCCCGCGCGCCATTCATGCAGGCGCGCGAGGACTATCGCCTCCAGATCCCATGGCGGCAATCCGGCTAGGAGGCTCGCCGCCTCGCGGGAGATCGTGCGGTACCCCCGGATCAGCCTTACGGCTACGACCTTTTGGGGCGCGTTCAGGTAGTGCGCGGCACGCCGCTTAATTGAACGCGCCCACACCGGGGCCCCGTAAAGGGCCATGGACCGCACGACCCCCGCGTAGAGCCTACGGCAGGAGGCGTTTGGACCCCTCAGGTTGGGCAAGAGCCGCTTGAAGGCAGCCCCGGCCCGTTCCAGTTTGGGAGCCAAACGTCGGAAGTGCTCAACGAAGTTCCACCGGCTGTCGAGGACGAGTCCTAGGTACTTCAAAGTCGACTCGACGCCGATGGGAACCCCTCCTACCGTCAGCGTGGATCCCGACGGTGGCGCATTCCGAGGCCTATGAAAGCTCATGGCCTCGGACTTGTGCAAGGCCACCTCGAGACCCAATTGCCGGATCCTCTCAACGACTATCGCAACCCCGCGTGTCATCAGTTCGGCCGCCGCCTCGTGCGACCTCCCTTGTGCCAGTACCAGCGTGTCGTCAGCGTAACAGACTACGCTGACGCCGCTAGGGAGGTCGGCGCGCAGCACCCAGTCGTAACCGATGTTCCACAAGGGCGGCCCTAGAACCGACCCCTGTGGAACACCGCACGACATCTCTCGCCGGTTCCATTCTCCGTTGGGACCAGGGTAGATGACATACCTGTCAGACAGGTAGTCCCCGACTACACGACGGAGGTAGGTGGGCACCCGGTGATACCGGAGTGCCTCCCTAATGCAGCTCCAGGGCATGGAGTTGAAGGCGTTGGCGATGTCGAGCGACACCGCCAAGACGACCCCACCCCGGGACACCGCGTCCCCCGTCGTGAGGGCTCGCACGCGCATGATGGCGTCCACCGTCGAGCGCCCCTTGCGGAAACCAAACTGGTGTTCCGCAAGATCCGGCCCCATTCCCGCAAGGTGCCCGGCGAGGCGGTTTGCAATGACTCTTTCAAAGAGCTTGCCCACCTCGTCGAGCAACACAATGGGCCGGTATGCGGACGGAGAGTCCGCAGGGCGCCCTGGCTTCTGTATGAGGACCAGCTTGCCCGTCTTCCAACGAAGCGGGAACTGGCCTCTCTCCAAGCATGCGCTTAGGAGCCCTTCCAGTCGGGACCCGAGAGCCTCAGAGGCCAGGACCCAGGCTTTGCCAGGTAAGCCATCGGGTCCCGGGGCGGCAGTTTTGGCCTTAAGCCTGCCTACCGCCACTCTCAGGTCTACCCCAGTCACCTCCGGAACGTCGTCATCGTCGTCGCTGTGGTCCGCTTCCGGCACCGCAAGCGGCGGAGCCATAGGCGGGGGAGTATGCTCCCCTCGCGAAGGGAACAGAGCGCTCACCACGTCCTCCACGAGCTCAGGCCGGAGACTCTGCGTCAGCGGGGGGGCCCAGGTGCGGAGTTTGTCCCGCACCATCTTATAAGGGCGCCCCCACGGATCTCCGTCGAGAGTCCCCAGCATCTCCTCGCGGGCCAGATCCTTGGCCCGCTGGACAGCCTCTTGGAGGGCGGTCTTCGCTGCTCTGTAACCCTCGTACAGCTCCGCCTCGATGGCTGCCGCATCCGGAGGGCGGATGCGGAGCCTGCGATGCCTGGTGTACAGGTGGCGCGCGGCGACGCACGCCTCGCGCAGAGTCGTAAGCTCTCGCGACCACCAGTACACCTGACGCCGGGCGCTTCCTGGCCGGACTCGGGGCATTGCCACGTCGCATATGTCGGACATGGCCTCCTGGAACCAACCCGCCTCGTTGTTTACGTCGGCAGGCCTGTCCGGTGATGTCACCCAGGCCTGCACGATCGCGGCTTCCAGGAGGAGCTCCCGGTCCAGCTGCTTCAGCGCCCATCGCGGACCACTCGGGGCCTGTAGGACCGGCGCGCTTGGGGTCTGGGCGGAGACGTCGAACCGGATATACCGGTGGTCGGAATAGGTCTCCACCCCCTCCATGACGCGCCAGTCAACGACACGCGGTGACAGAGCGGGGCTGGCGAACGAGATGTCCACCACCGAGTCGCCCCGCATCCGCACACACGTGGGGACAGAACCCCGATTAACGACGACTAGGCCTGTCTCCAGAGCCCAGTTCTCCACCATCCTTCCCCGCACGTCTGTGTAACGAGAACCCCAAGCCAAGTTCTTGGCATTGAAGTCCCCGAGCACAAGCACGGGGAGGGAATGGCTTCCGATGACGACGCTCAACTCCGTGAGGGAGTTGTGGAACTCGGCGAGAGTTCGGCTCGGGGAGAAGTAGACACCCGCTACGACAATCTCCCCGAACCGTGCTGCTACGCACCCCTGACCCTTCCTGACACTTTCATGGGTCGGGGTACCGGCGGCGGCCGACGAAATTATGGCCACTGAGCCGCTAAGGTCCTCCACCCAGTTATCCCTGGGCGGGACGAAGTACGGCTCAGCGACCACGGCGACGTTGATCGACCACTGCGCCATGCTCTGGAGCAACAGATCCTGAGCGCAGGCGCAGTGGTTGATGTTCGCCTGGAGGAAGCTTAATGGAGCCGTTATTGGCAGTCCATTTCAGCCCCCTCCCGGGCCCCCTGCGAGGGCCCCGCTGCAGGTGTTGCAGCAACTGCTGTGGCGGCGGCAGCGGCAGCGACAGTGGCGGCGGCAGCGGCGGTGGCGACGGTGGGGGTGGTGGTGGAGGGCCTTCCCTTGCCCCTGGCTTTGGCGGGAGCCCCGCAGGCTTTCATCCCTGCCCGGTGATCGGCCGGCCTGCCAGCTGCAGCACATGCGGTGCAGTGCGGTGCAGCGAGGCAAGCCGCGGCCTTATGACCGGGCTGACCGCAGCGGAAGCAGAGTTTGCTGCGGTCCACCTCCGAGGTGCACTGAGCTGACACGTGGTGACCCACGTGACAGCGATAGCACCTCAGAGGTCTGGGCTCCAGCAGCTTCGCCTGCGCTGAGACCCAGCCCACCAGGAGCCTTCCGCCCTCCACGATTTTACTAGCCGCCGTCACAGGGCAGCTCACCATAATGGTTCGCATGCCCGTTCGGTCCGGACGTAGGGTGCCTGCTTTGACCTGCTCGGCAGGGCACCCTCCGGTCCTGGTGACGGCGGCCACCACCTCCTCCTCGGTAACTGAGTCGTCCAGCCCCAGGATGCGCAGGTCTGCGCATCTGACGGGCCTGGACACTCGGGCCTCGTCCGCATTTAGGGACGCTCTGAGCTTTTCAGCCAGAGCGTCAGCGGACGAGACACTGGATCCTCCGGGGATCTCCAGCACGCGGGCGCCCGTCTTAGTGACCTTAAGCCGGACGCCCCCGGTGATCCCCAGCTCCCCGAGGTCCACCGTCGCCTTCGCCTTGGCGAGCACGTCGCGGTACGACACGCCCCGTTTTTCCGCGTCCGGCTGCAGTGTGATGACTACAGCCGCGGTCTTCGGGGCGCGGAGTCGAGCCGCGACGCTTTGCGCCTTCTTTTGGCGCCTCCGCTCCTCGTAGCGGGCCTTCTTGGCCGCCTTCCGCCCCTTCTTCTTAGCCCCGGCCACTTGCCACCCAGCTTCGGCCGCGGGAGGCTGAGGGGCCGGAGGGGGCGGCGGCAACGGCTGGCTAGCCGCTGGCGCTGGCACTATCGCCACTGGCGCCGCCGCCTTGCCCTTCTTTTGGGCCGCCGCCTTGCCCACCTTCTGGGCCGCCGCCTTCTTAGGCGGCTCCGGTTTCGCCGGAGCTGGCTTTGGGGGGGCTGACGCAGCCCTGCCGGAAGGCCGGCTGGACGGCCCTGGTCCGGACGCGGCTGCCGCAGCAGCCGCATATGAGACCCTCGGCGTCGGGGGCGCCTTGTTTGCCGCCAGGGGGGGGCGCAGGACTATGCCTTCCAGGACGGAGAACCGTGCCTGGAAGGCGGCCAGCTCCTGGCGAACCAGGTTCAGGACCTGGTTCTCCACCGGCGCGGCCTGGCTAGCTCGCTGCTGCTGCTGCTGCTGCTGGCCCCCATTTACCACCTCGGGGGGGCCAGACTTACGCAGACCGGCCAGGTCCGCTCGGAGCTTCTCGTTCTCCTTTTGGAGAAGCTCCGTGGTGGCCGTCAGGCGAGCGACCTCCGCCCGCAGTTTTGCCACTTCGCCTGTCGGAGGCCCCGCATATGCGGCTTCCGCTGCCGCCAGGATGGAGGCTGAAAAGGTGGGTATGGCCTTTTGCTTTGAAGAGGGCAGCTTTTTATAGGCCAACCCCTTCAAAGCGGCCTCCACCGCCTTCGCGAAACTGGCCTTACGCTCCGTTTCGGAGCCGCCAGCTGCACCCACCTCGTCGCCTGTGGAGGAGCCCGAACGGGCCGCCCCAGGACCGGCCACCTCCGGGAGGCGCCCCTCCTTGGCAAGCCGCAGGCCCCTGCCCTTGCCCCTGATCCCGCCACGCTTGCTGGTGGGGATCTTGCGGGCCGAGGCCTGCTCGCCTTCGGAAGACGACCCCCGGTCGTCTTCCGGTCTGGACCGCTTGCGGAAGAACTTCCCGTTCTCCGCAGCGGTCTCCTTCCTCCCGCGGCGGGAGCTCCCTGAGCTTCCCGCACTCACATCACCGGATGCAGCGTCGGACTCCGACCGCGCATCCCTCCTCTCCTCTATCCTCTCCGTTTGTGTTTTGTTTTTTATTTCATTTTCCATTTTGTTCCCACGAGTAGTGGGGGATATAAAATGTCCATCCGGGCGTACCCCCTGTACCCGGATAAGCCATTTAACATTTATAACCCGCCAGGGGGTAGGCTGGTACCCTGGCGGGGAACGCACTAGCGACTGATTTTCCATAGGAACCCGTCAGCCATACATCTCCTCGCGGTGCGTCGCCACTTGAGATTCGGGGTGACTTTTTATAGAGGTTTTCTACCTCGCGGTCCGGGCGGTTAAGCCAAGACCCTCGGTCCCGATCGAAGTCGCGAGACGTGATCCACGACACTTCGACGGTGGGATTACGAGATCGACGGGGACAGTGAAGGACGCAGTCCTTCACCGTCTGCTCGGAGGCAGGGTAAGTGCACACCGAGCCCGCCCTTGCTCTTCCGCTGTGCCCTCTGCTTATCAGAGGGTCACGCGGAAAAACGCCGAGTTGGTCCAAACTGGACCCCTCCCATGTCAGAATATTAGCCACGGACAGTAACATTCCCCGAAGAATAAGAATCGCTTCCCATTCCTCGGGGAAGGACACTGCCCGCGTCCAGGGTGCACCGGCCCAGCAGCTGCTGTTCCCTCCCGACGTATCGAGAAGGACTAGCAGCCACTGGGCACACGAGGAGGAATTCTGACAACGCACCCCAAACCACTGAACCCTCATGAAAGCATATGAATGAATGAATGAATGAATGATTTATTAAAATACAATTTCTTAAGGCTAGTTACATTGCCCCACAAAACTGCTTACGCAGTTTAACTGTGAGATCGTTGAGTATAAATGTTGTTAGGTGTACTTTTTTGAAAAAAAAAAAAAAAAAAAAAAAAAAAAAAAAAGTATTGTTCCCGAGGAAAACAAAAATAACGTTCTTATGATGGCGTCGTGTCTTTCGAATCATTTTTGGACTCCATAAATATATATTATTACAAGCAGAGTACAATTCGAATTGATTGTCAAATTCTAAACTAACGCTAGCAAAGCCGCGGACAAAAGCTGGTAAACGATAAATATTGAATAGTTTGTAGGTACATAACAATTTCAGACGAGAATATTTTCTTGTTTCATACTTTTTACAGCGCGATTTTTCAGTAGTCGGGTTTTAGTTTATGAACAATTTTTTTATTATCTTGATCGCTGAGTTACACCCTACAACTCGGCAATATGCCTATGAAGAAGTCCCATCTTTGCCGAAAGGAAATACTATTCCATCCACACTTGTAAGCATTCAATAGTAAGCAAATGGACTCGCCACCTAACCATTGGTAATCGATTTCAATTTCCCTTTATATCTCTATGTAAGCCCGCTCCAGATTTCATATTCATACATAAGGTATAAAGGCATCATTGACATTTGACGACGTAATGGCACAGCGATGACCTTTGGTCAGGGACGTCAGGTTCACGGGTCGTGGATTCGATGCCATTGTTGTTGCTGTTTTGAGATTCCGCACCTGTATGTATGGCATTTGTGTAGGAATATAATGGGGTCTACAACAATAGAAGACCAGGTCTGTAATAGTATTGAAAGTGAATTGAGATTTTATCGAATGGCTAGATATAGTAATGGCTAGACATAATAATTTGTTATATAATAGATTTTTCAGGACATAAGAAACACATTTATATTTGTAATATTAAAAAGAGGTAAATTTTTTTTTGTAAGTATATATGTAAGGGGTAATCTTCGGAACTTCTGATCCGAATTCGAAAATTCATTCACTAACGGGAAGCTACATTATTCCCAAGTGTCTAGGCTATATATAAAACGTTCCCGTGGGATTCCCTACATAACAGAAGCGAAACCGCGAGCAAAAGCTAGAAGTTAAAATGAATATCTCTTTTGGCGCACCGTCTCAATCAGAACTAACGAACTAATTAACTAATTAACTATTTAAAAACTAACTATCTTGTGTTTTTAAATACAATTTCCAGAGACATTTTCACAAATGTTTACCAACGACCGCCCCTCCCTACAACGTCATTCATATGAACTATGCAGTACTGTACATGAGGGACGAGAAAAATCAATTTTGTCACGCCATTTTCCTACCATAAAGCACAGCGAACAATCACAATAAATACAAACTCTGTGTAACAAAACGGAAACTAAAAACAGATTGTTGGCGCGAATCGAAACATCAAAATATTTCTTTACTCTTTATAGTGTAAAGCGTTCGTTTGTTACAATACTTACTTGTCAACGGATAAACGGACATCTTAACTGTTGTTATAGTTTAAAATATAATTTATTTTTTGAAACCTATATAACATATTGACATGTCCGGCATAACACGTCCTAGAAATAAAAAAAAAACATGTGACATCTTCGCGCAAACTTCATCGCAGTGTGTCTGTGGTGGACTACAGCCCACTCCCTCTCATAGAGAAACAGTCTGTGTCCCAGCGCTGGTATTATTATAAACTGAGTATGCTATTGACATAATATATGATACAGGATCAACCTTTTCTCATAAGATTATCAGACAGGATTGCTTCTGTAAATACAACCTGGGACCATTGCGTTTCTGAATTGCCACTGCCTAACTAATGCTTTGTGTATAAAAATGTTTAAAAGTTGTGTAATGTGTAAATAAAAGTTCAAATATGTTTGGCCCAAAATTCAGCTATCTGATGCAGTTATAAGTTCATCAAGTGCGTAAGCATGCGGAGAAAGATGGACAAGTTTTACTAATTGCTTGGATTTCCATCAAAAGTGCCTATGCTTTAAAACCTATTAACACGCCTAAAACACTGCATGAAACAGAACTTTATCCGCAGTCCAGCCCGCATAGATCCAAGTCACAATTCAGATTGATACCATGTTGTCCATGTGACTTTACTTTATGGTCGTATTCGTTGGCTGCCGGGCTAGGTGTCCGCGCGAGTAACATATGGGGCAAAAATGACGTAATGTATGGCACCGGAGATCGATAGGAACTAACATGAACGGTGTACGTAGTGCGTAGATACACATGCATAAGCTTATGGGGGAAAGCAGAAGCACAACACACCATGCGTACATACTTAGTTTTGTTTTGCACGGTGTTATAGACACAGTATGCCATAGATTAGCTGTCGTCATACCTATGCCTTAAGAGATACACTTCAACCAACATATTGGTGCAGGCGGGAAAATACAGCTATCTAAAACAAATGTACCAAGTTTGACATATCGATGCATTTATTCTTGACAAGCGGTGTCACCTTGAACTGCACGCTTCAAGTGGCCCTACTGTAACGATAGTCTTTGACAGTCACTCAATCAAGTCAATTTAATTGAGCATCGGTGGCCCAGTAGAGCAGTGGTAACCCAGCAGAGCTGAAAACTACCCCGACAGGCCCCGACTCAGAGTAGAGGTCGTGAATTCGAACCTAAGCCGGTACTTTACTTTGGTTAAATTTTATGCCGTCACTGCTGAATTGTAAGGGAAACCGACATGTGTTTTCACCTACTCGCATTGGGCCTAAATGATGGATTATGACCCACGCCCTCTCACTGAGTGAAGGCCTTTGTCACAGTAGTGTGAACATTACAGGCTGATTAAGCTGTGGGTAATGCTGACGGTCCTACACCCGTTGGCAGGACGAGATTGTTGCGAATGCTGGACTAAAGTTTTGAAGAAAAAGTCACATTGCGACCTTTTAAACGATCATTTGGAACGGTGTGGTGTATGAATGAAGATACATCCGAAAATAATATAATTTTGTGCGATGCCAGTGCCGTAAATATCCGAATGAGAGAGAATATCAGCAGAGCGTGCATCGTGGTATACAGTTATAGAACAATGTTTAATGTATGTACCTATATAATATATGAATGTATGTATGTAACCTGCAAACCGGTAGTGACGTAACATCCCGGCGCCAATCCCATATTATGATACCGAAGTTTATACGACAGTTTGAATAAATATGAGTTACAGTCAGAATATACTAGTTGGTATAAATTGTGAAATGAACAATTCACTGTTATTAAATGACTGAGCTAGTATTTTGGCTACTTTTGTTATAAATGTCTCCTAATATAGTACTTACCCATAGTAGTCAGTGGCCCAAAAAAGTCTGACGACCAGTCATAATAAGGGGTGTCGTATTACCCAGTACTAAGTGGGTTGTGGAGGTCAGATAGGCAGTCGCCCCATGTAAAATACTGGAATTCAGCTGCATTCGGTTAGACCGGAAGCCGACCCCAACATAGTTGGGAAAAGGCTAGGCAGATGATGAAACTACTTATCCATATTCTTGAAAAAGAATTATTTGATTTGGTTTACTGAATCGTTGTTTAATAGTCTCTATCCATGGACCTTATGCGGATTTTTTTTCAATAAAAAGAAAAAAACTATAATTAATGACGATACGGCCATTTACTTCACTTTGCTGTTACCAAGCTTAGAAATAAACTTCTTCATAAAATCACGCCTGTAATCCCCCAAGTGTTAGGCAGAGGTCTACCTATAGTGTACCCACATTTACTTAGTTATTTATATATGTTACGACTAAAAACCGAAGTAAGGTTACACCTAGTTCTAGCCGGCTATACCTAGGTGCGGCCGGTAACAGTTTGTTATAATGTAACCAATTTGGATGTAGCGCGTTTGATCACAGTTCTAACATAACCTAACCTAATCCATTTGATCGGTGTGTCCTAGCAATAAAAAGAATAGTTACCGGCCGCACCAAGGTATAGCCGGCTAGAAAGAACTAGGTGTAACCTTACTTCGGCTTGTAGCCGTAACATATACACACAAAATACTTAACAGGACATTATATTAACACAAAAGAGCACAAAGGTAGTGCATATTTCATTAGAAATTTCTTCCAGCAGACCTGCGAGAGGAAAGTTGGATTAGTTAATGTAGACAGTGCGAAGAAAAGACAAAACAGGAAATTTTTAATTAGAACTTAAATCAAAAATATATGTATTATTATGTTTAGGTCCCATGTAATAGGGCGCGAGAACTTCTCCATATTTTTGCATAAGCCACACTACAGCAATAATTCACCCCAAAATTGATATCGCAGCATAGCATAGGGGCACGTATCGACGCAAACGTGACTGACGTGGAACTAGAAATCGTTAACAGCATGTTAACAGGCCAAAACTTGGGGCACATTGAAAAAAATTTAGCAAGAGACTGACGTACCGCGCAGTGAAGGATTCCGTACTTAGTCAGGATGATATTTATATACGTATACACACTATAGTACCTACTGGTTCGTAGGTGCCATTTGTGGAATAAAATTTTAAATAATAAACTATTCCACTAATGGCACCTGCAAAACACATCGATAGGTGCCGTATGTGGAATACCTTAGGTGCCATTAACTCAGGTGCCGTTAAAGCGGGTGTCCAATGTGGCATACGTCATTTTATGACAACAGCATAACATGGTTTGTAACCGGAAACATCCCATATCACCCACAAACCATAGACTTAAATAAAAAAGTCACTTCGAAACTTCATCATATTTTTAATTATGGGATCTAACAATATCCCATACACTTATTGCAATGTTTTTCATCCCTCAGTTACATGTATGGAAAGTGCCACCACTTTTTTCCTAATTTTACAACGCCATTGTTAAGCGGTGTACAGAATACACCTCTTCAATTTCCATCGATATAGTGGCAATTGTCTCCGAATAAGATTGTCAATCCAAACGTACTAATTTAATTACAAAGCTTCCGTTTCTGCCATTTGGCTATGGAACCCTAAAAATGCACCACATGTGCAACACTGACTGATAAAATTCAGTCATTCGTTTTTTTGAATATGGTTCACAAACGACCCGTACGAGTATCTGAATTGTACGTGGCTCTGCGTTGACGTACAGTCAATAAAAGAGATTGCTTGATTAATACTCTACGTTAGGTAGTACGGGGTTGCATGTACATGCTCATGCAGCTATGCATGCGTGGTGATAATCGAATGTATGTCCAAGCTGCAAGACCCTGCTATCATCATGCTGGCTGGCTAATATTTTTAACACAGCATGGACTAGCATTGGATACACACATGGTTTAAAAAAAACATTTTGCCTTTATACTTATCAATTTTGTTGAATATAGAGAATTAAACCTTTAGCAATTATGAATATAACCCACCAGAGGCGAAGGATCCATACAACTCGATTCCTACCGGCTTCCGTTTTAAATGGCAAAGTCAGTATTCTATAGAAAAATAACATAATCACATTAAAGATGTACTCCGGCTTACCTCTTACAAAATTGACCCTTCGCTACTGTAACCCACCCATACGTATATACATACGTTCCCACGGCTGGGAAACAGGCCTGCCCTCTGTGAGTGACAGAATCCTTTGACCGTGGGCTATTTCCAGAATACGCGCATTGAATAATTTGAGGTCGGACTTCGAATCCTAGCACTGTCGAAGTTTAATTGGGTTTTGCTATTGCCAATCGGTTACAGTCTCAGAGTTAGACCGTATCCTCGTTTACAAACATAATTATGCTGGTAAACGAGGATACGGTCTCTTGGGAGTAGACCGTCATCAGTGGGCCGGGATCAGTACCGAATTATAATATAACCTGCTTAACCTTTCAGGAATACTGTCGTGAAGTTTATGCCATTTGTGATGAGTTTACAAATGGCTGCTTCACATGAAAGATAGGCGGAATATCCGTATTTAGATTCCACCATTAGGGCCTGGCTTAAAGCCCTTTTCATTAGGTTGCTTTATCATCCTGCCTAATTAGATGTTTCCCTATTCATCAATACGATAAATCCACATATTCTGAATAGAACGTTATATATGGAAATGTATGTATCAAATCGGGAGATGTATATTTGATTTATACAAAGGTGTGATGTAACACGATATTCAAAGACCCATCAGAAACTCGAATATGACCCAAGACTCCCACACATTGGGAATATATATTATACCAAGATGTATGTATAGGTAAGCGGTACAAACTTTTAATAACATGTAGGCACCTAATACAAATAAATTCTCTTTGATTCTAACCCGTAATATAACGCAAAAATATTTGTTTATGATAACCTTCGAGGTTGTTAAAATATCAAATATAATATAAGCTTTGATGTAGAATATAAACCCATAAACCAGGATATTTACTTTTATAACACTACCTTTATTACATAGTATGAATTACTCACGTAACCCTTTTTCCGTTAAGTTTTATAAATTATTTAGTGATACCTTAAATTATTATTCAGCAGATGTATTTTTAACTTTATTTAACATTCGTACTAGTGAGCTTATGAAATAAATGGAAGTAAATTTCCTTTGACAACACTGAATATGAAATATCATATTCTAAATGAAAAGAAACTTCTTTTGTAACTCAAAAGCAATATTAAAATATAACTCAAAAACATTACGTATTAAGTCCTCTCTAAAGTATATTTTAATCTACGAGTATGTAATGAATTGCTACGCCGTAGGCTCGGCTCGTAGCGGCTACGTATCGCCGTAGCACCATTCTACACGCATGGCTTACGTAGCGCGCCTACCGGAACACGACTCAAAGGCCATGGCTTTAGGCCCGCCTGTCTTTTGTCGCGGCGACGTGAGATGGCTAATTACAAACGACGTGTGTTTGCCCTCGCACAGATTACCTGCGCTGACTCTCTGTGAGTCGTATGTCGTATTGTCCCAACGAGACAATATGTACGACCTGTACCACTCACAATGCCGAGCCGAAATACCTCTGGAATAACACCCAAACTTTAGCATCTGTTACTGTTACGTACACGACCGTGTATTGTAGGTATATAAATGTAAGTACCACATCCATATGTGTTAGCCGAACAATGGATACTTTGATAGATAAGTTACGAAGAAAAAAAACGAAGTAAATGGCACGTTGAAGACGAATAACATCGATATTTAAGTGTGAGGAACGAAATCAATCGAAATAAACCCTACATTGTTGATAAATGATGATGTTTATTTTAGGTTTTTACAACCACTTTTATATGTCACTGTAGTGAAAGACTTATAAATGCTACTTTCTTCGACTGCTTTCTTAGCCTAGTGGTTGGAAGCGCAACTAGTTAGCATGAGGTCCTGGGTTCGCTTCGATTGGCTGGTCGGGCAAAATGTAATGTTTTTTTTTTAAGTTTAATTTTTTATTTTACCCTTACAAATCGATTGTAACCAAGAAAAAGTCCTACACTATAATTGCATTATTATTTCACAATAATGGCAGGAAGCAGCAGTGCTCTCGAACGGGTCACGACTAGGGAATGCTCCCTCGATCGAAAGGAGATCTCGAGGCTCTTTCGAGATTCAATCTCGTGGGAAGAGTATCTCGTTCAGGATCTCGACCGTATGTCGATGTATTGGTCGAGATTACAAACGAGATTTCGAGAATACGTGCTCTTAACTAAGCACACTATGTTTCTACTTCCATTTATGTGTTATTTTTTTATATAACATTATGACGACACCACTCGTCCTAAAACCCTGTATGTGAATAGGTTATTGATTAAAAACTCATTACTTTTAACGTAGGTTGGTAGATCAGCGGTTACGGCACCGAGTTACGTATCGTAGGTGGCGAGTTCGAACCCACGTACACACTTTATGAATTGGAATTTGAATAGGATGCCTATGAAGGCCAAATCTCAATTTCAACACAAAGCCGGATGAGATCTCGATTGGCCAACCTCGACTCGCGATAGCATTCCCTCACTACTCGCGTCTAATGGTTAGCGAGGAAGCGCCCGGCCACTGCCTCTCAATACTGAATAAAAGCGAACTTACGCTCAAGAAGTGCCTCGTTATATCTCGATGGTCCTTAAGTACAAAGCCTTAAGGTCGGTTATTGTGCATTATATATTTTCTCGTGTTAAGGTGACATTTGTGACGTATTCACACGCACGCATCACACATTGTGCTCTCGCGAGAAGAATGATTTCTGCCCGAAGCTTTTCTCCGCAATAATGAGTCACTTGACGTATTGTCCCGTGGGCGCCATCTCGTCCAAATTACGAAGCCATTGTTACTGAGATATTGTTCGTCGCCTCGTGAATATGTGCGAGAGGAAATGAAACTGTTCCCTTGTGCCAGTCACCGTTTGTTGGCTTCCCCGCACCGACACACCCCGCTATATTTCCATTTCAGAGATCCGTTAAATGAGAATGCCGTCATATGTGTGATGATATACCTTTGTATGCTAATACGTAACGCTTAGCGAGTACGGGTTACACTACATTATTAATTAGCTAGCGCTTAAGTTCGTGTTATTAAGACTACCAAAATTGTGAGGCGAATAATTTGGAATTGAATTATTTTTGTTTGGTAACAGATGTAGGCATTATTCGAGTCGTCGGTCGGGGGCATATAATGGTTTGTTTAATTGTTTATTAACTCCGAAAATCCGTTTAATACCCAAGTAGCAAAATTGAGATAAGTTCCGCATTGTATAATGAGTAGACACAATTCACCAATGAACGTTGTAAGAGAAAACAATACGTATACTGATTCCTTTTTTTTTCAGTATTGGAAATCGGAAGCTGTAAGGTATACCGGGAAACATTCTAAGGAACCATTAGCTCTTTTTCACGAAAAAGTATAGGCATACTTACTTAAGTTTTTGGTCAAGTACGAGTTCCAAAACAATTTTTAGTTTAGTGTGGATCGACTCAATTTCATGTAGGAATCATTTCATTGTACCGGAGTGGGTCAAAATGAAGCAATTATTCATATAATTTGCACTCAATCCTTGGAGCTTCATAAAGCGTATTCTGTATGCACTATTTAGTTACGGAACATGGAGGGCCACAGAGCAATATTAAGGTAGGTGGCGTAGTTTCAGAAAACTTGAATGCTGGCGGTTCAAAGGAGGCAACAATAGCCTAGTTTGAATTGGTTCAAAAATGTATGATTTGGCCGTTGGTAGGTTGGTACCGGCTGTCATTTGTAGAACTTTGACAGTCGTTACAGGTAGTCAGTGGCCTGAAAGGGTATCGTATTGAAACCTGGTTTGTGGAGGTCAGATATGCAGTAGCTCAATGTAAAATTCTGGTATTCAGGTTAGACAGGAAGCCCACTCCAACATAGTTGGGAAATGGCAGATGATGTTGATGAATGGTATAATTATAACATATTCTTAATAATATATTTTAAAACATTTTCCCCAATTAAATGCATGTGTCTCACCGCCACAAAATTGAAGTAATATAAAAGTGCAATCTCCCGTGACTAGCAAGAGACCCGTCTCCGAAGTCCGGACTGCGGGGTCCTGTCCCGGGACCCAGCGGTAAACACAACGGGACAATATTGTCCGACGTGACACGGGATAGAACTACCCTGGGACACCACATGACGATCATGGAACATTATTTTGTTATAATAAACGTTATTTGAAATAGGTAGGTAGGATAGGTCACCGTACAGTTGCGAGCACCAATTTTATTTATTAAAACTTTATACACCATTTAAAAAGACTTACAAAGACTGACTTAATGTCTTGGGCATTGTCTTCCAGTCTACATAAGGTGCGATTTATACAGAAACGGCGTAAGATGAAAGTGCGGCGCAGGCGCAGCGCGGGCATGATGCCGTTTCAAAAGGTTTTCATACAAAATGTACGTTGGCGACGTTTCGTGAATTACACTCAAGCGGCGCGGCGCAGGCACGGGCGTCTTTCGTTTCGTTATCCGTTCCACGCCTGCGCTCCATGTAAAATACTGGTATTCAGCCGCATCCGGTTAGACTGGAAGCCGTCTCCAACAAAGTTGGGAAAAGGCTAGGCAGATAACAATAAAGATACAAAAGTACTAAATTATACAGGGTGGAAGGGACAACAACGCTAAACGGTTACCACGTATTGAGAACATGATTCAGAACCCCCCCACCTACAAATTTGACAAAACTGCAATACCTACTTCCTCGAAATGTATGGAATAGCTGATTTTTATTTTTATTACCGATGAAAAAAAATCTGTGTGGGGCAGAATTATGTTCTGATTACATGGTAGCCATTTTACCGTCGGTTTCCCTTCCAACTTGTATAATTTAGAATGTTTGTATCTTTATCTAAACTTGTTAATGTTAATTAATTAGACATCAATTTTATAGTACAGTGCTTGTGGCACATCTAATATGTTCCCTCCACACTGTATCTCTTACTAAATTCAAAAGGCTTTATCGTGAAAAACGATTGCAACTTTGGAATCAGACCGTTTTCATATTATGGGTTCCAAAATACTGTGTTCGTAACCACACGAAATTATAATTAAGAGAAAATCACTGTTAGAAATTTCTAAATGCTCGTGGCTGTAACGCGTTGTACTAAAATAATAAAGATATAAAATCTTGAGGTACCTGTATTCGTATAGCTGGCTAAATAAATAAAGTTACAGAGCTGGGGTACCTACAAAAATATTTTGTGAAATCTATGTTATTTTAGGTTCCACGAGGCTTTTTATGACAACTACACAAACCTGGGAATTCCGACAAGCCTTTTTTTTTAATTCAATGTGTAGAGATGACGGCCATTTATATAAAAAAAAGAAGTAACACCTAGGGATTATGCTAATCTGGATAAAAAAAAATATAAAATAGATTTAATACTTTCGTTATTTTTTTAATACTGATGCTAAAAACACATTTGCTCTAGTCCTATTTTCTAGGGAGAAAGCAGGGGAATACGTTTGTGTGGGCTAAACGCCGCTAGCGTTTCCTCTTAAGTTTATAGGTAAGGTTATATATTAAAATATTTTGAAGTTAAAAGGAATATATAGGGAAAACTCCTACATTGCGAAAAATAATCTCAATTTGTGCTTTCTCAAATTGAAAAACAAAGTCAGTAAAAGAAAAATTTTCGTGTTACCTACAAAGAGCACATACCTGCACAGGTAACATTCTAACAATTTTCCTTGATTACGTATGTTGTACATTTATATATATTATTTTCGTAGACTTTTATGATTTTCTTTTTTCGTAATCTAATTTTTGAACTTTTTGTAAACTTAATTATATATAAATGAGATAGGTATCTTTTGGCACGTGGAACTAAGGGCTTATTTACGGAGACGCGGCGCGTCGCAGGGCGCGTTGTGCGGTGCGGCCAGCTTTTAATTCAAACACATGGCGGTGTATGAGAGCGTTTACGGAGAAGCGATTTTACGCGCGTCCGCTTGAAATGCAGCGTTGCCCGCAGATGACACCGCCAACTCTCGCGACGCGCCGCGTCTCCGTAAATGAGCACTAAGGGAAGTCACCCACGGTGACTTTTTGTAAACTCTGCTACTGCGCGTTAGTCGCATTTGCAACACGCGACTGAAACGTCATCGCGATCGCAACGACACAAAGTCCTGATCACTTCACACATCGCGGTCTGCATCGCGCTAGTGTCTAAGTTGAACCACATATCAGCGTGCTACCGAGCGCATCGTTAATGCTGCCGCGGGCGTTTTTGCTTGTGGTTGTACAGTTAAAAAGGAGTATTGGTGTGATGTACATGTTAAAATTACAACCTACCGAAGTTAAGTAACCAAAAGAAGGTTTCATACCTAGATTAAGAGATTGAAAATAAACTTTTCATGATTTCTGTTGAAATCAAAATTAGGCAAGCCTGGGTTAGTTAAACAACTGTTTATGTGTGTATCCTTTCAGTCCGACCAAGTATGTACGTATGTCTACAATAAAGTATTCAGTTATTGGGAGAATAAGTTCTCGCAATTCCCTAGATATACTGCTCTGCTTTTTATAACACCCATGGGCGGGAAAGGGTTGCCTACTAACCCCAAAGCGATCTTTAAATTGTTTAGCAACTTAATTGGTATGGCAGACAGAGTACCTAAACCTATAAACGTCCTTAAACAATTAAATAAGAACAGCTGAGTTTTACATAACATTTTTATTTTTGGAACATGATTCGAATTCTACGCGGTTTTTTATTGTCTCGTCTATGGTCTTGTTTACTTTTACTTTTAAATTCATAGAACCAGTTGTTCCAGTGATTGATGATGTGCCTAGTTGAATATGAATATGAATAAACTAGTAGCACAGAATACTAAGTAATTCCGTCGTCCATGCATAACAGAATTTAACAAATTAAATTCAGTTCAATCATAATTAAGTTATATTACGTTTGAAAGAGCCCGTTGAAAAAGTAAGAATACGTAATCCTACTATTACACCACTCTAGTAGGCTACAACACCCAAAAGACTATCAATTAAGAAAATAATAGATAGATTAAAATCAGAACTGATCTTTGTCCGTGCACATTTCTATTTGGCCGACCTTCGATTGCAATCTTATTAGAGCGTCGCCGCTATATCTCGCTGTAATTGGATTGTCTTTTGAGTCACAGCCCACGACCGATAGTGCAACAGAACTGCCCTATACACCTTGATAAAACACCACTATTTATTACACCATCCCCCTTCTTCCTCAAACGTTAGAGAGAGATGGGAGATGGTTGAGTTCGATTCGACTTTCAAGAAAGCAGTAATACTCCCCACTCAATATCGGAGACCAGATGTACAAAACCATTTTATTCTTTAATAGTTCAGCTCTCGGTCCGCCTTGTTAACTTTTTAAAGTTCTTTTCTTTAGAGTTTACTTAATAGAAGTTCGACGGTTGTTGTTTGTATTTAACAATGAGATTGTTGGTTAAGTTTTCCCTGTTTATGTTGATAATAATAAACGGGCTTCTCGTTTTCATTTATATTGTAAATAATTTCCGCTTATGTTAAGTTAAACATGAACTTTGTTTGTACCTACCTACTATACTACTCCATGAATATTTAAAAAGGGAAATGTATTCATAGATTTTGTGTGAACAAAGTATATGAATACATTTCAATTTATAGGAATGGTCCTATACATTTTTCCTGTTTGTGCCTGTATTCAGTCAAAGTTCCTAAAGTTGAAATCTTTCACTTTGAAAACTAAAAGATATCATTGCCAAACCCGTCATCGATCATAGATGCCATGCGACAAAAGCCATGCCCGGAAAGGTAAAACCAACGAGCAACGATTGAATTCTATTTTTCTCTACTTTTCAAAGAATTCTTTACAAGCAACTGCCAATATCTGTTCCAAATAGTTTCAATTATTCCAATCGTTCGATAATGGGGCGGACGCACTTCGCAGCAACTCGTGGTATTGCAATATTTTTTCTCTGCACTATGCACAGCTAAGAGCGGTTACAGAAGCTGCGACCTCCCACCATTGTTCGTTCACTCAGCACCGACTTATTGAAGAATCGAATATTGAAAAATCTAAGGTTTCTTTTGTTGAAAACGTTGCTGTAGCTGAACGAGGTTTTATTAGCGGTTCGCTATTATCTTGTCGAGTTGCAGATTGTGAATGTGTTGTTGTTATTTTGTGTCATTTCATGATGGTTGGTAAGAAGTAGGTTTTTTAATGTTGTTTTTTTACTCTTTTTCATTGTAATTATTTCAACGTGTTGTTTTTCGATAAGTACTGTTATTGACTCCGACTGTTGTTATTCGTTAGTGTTTAATATGGCACATGAGAAATGCTTATTTCAGAGCTGGGGCAAACTCGGAACATATATTATAATTTAACCATTTAGGTACAGAACATTTGCATTGTCAAAAAGTCGATCAGTTGTAATCCGAAGGAAAATCCTGATTGAAAAACCCAATAAGACTACCCGACCTGGGAATCGAACCCAGGACCTAATACGTAGCAGACGCGCTTGCGACCACTCGACCAATGAGGCCGTCAAAAATCAGCACAAAATTAACGGAGTTTACTTAGTTTCAGTTGCTCTTTACTATTTTGTGTTGAAGCTCATTTTGAGCGAACTGTTGTTAGTTCAGGCGGAGGTTCAGCGGGTTATGATTACCCCAGAGGAAAGGAACAAGTCTAGCTGCTTCTGAGCAAATTACTTCTTTCTGCTTACTACAGAATTAGAATCATATGTTTATGCAACTCGGATTTACTGTTGTATTCCGGTATATAGTTTTTGTTTGTTGTTTTAATTTATGAACGTTCATTTGTTGTTTTTTTTTCAGATGGCCGGTCAATAAAGGCGATACTTGGAGGAAGGTCCGAATTTAAGTTTGGAGGTCGGTACCTAATAACTGAATGAAAGAAAAGCAATGATAGCAAGAAGAAGAAAACATATTGCGCCGACCACAAGGAAAATGAGACAAGGGTAGAAAAATGAAGATGATATAAAAACGCTCTTTGGGCATAAAAAATCATCTGGTCATATCTTTTGATCGCGTTGACTTACAAGTTTGATTTTTTCACAGCTCCAAAGGATAGCAGATTTAAGTATTTGGTATTCATTTCAGCTTGATACGTCGACGAGTTCCCGAGAAAAAGGGTCTTGTCAGACGGAGAGACTGACGACAAAGTGATCCTATAAGGGTTCCGTTTATGCCGACTGAGGTACGGAACCCTACAAAAAGGCTAATCCTCTGGTCAAATCAAAAGTCGACCAACCGGTTAACGATGTCCTGAAAAACAATAAAGAAAGACTCCAACATATTTCTAAAATTAATTTGAAACAACGAAGCGCAATGATAACAGCGAGGACTCAACTCAACTTATAAAGTAGTGTCCATGTGAGTACTTGAACAATCTGCCGGCTTTGTTCTCGACACAGTCTGTTTCTTTGATCGTTTCAAGTTCCTATAACTTGTTATAAGTTGCATTTCTGTAGTATTGTTGACTGCCTCGTAGGTCTAGTGGTCGCAAGCTTCAAGTTCGATTCCCGGGTCGGGCAAAGTGTTATAGGGTTTTTCCATCAAGAATTTCTCAGTAGCAGACACGGAGTCTGGACTTGTGCCCAGTTGATGGCAATAAGCTCGCCCCCTATTATATGGGACTTAAACATAACTGGCGAAATGTGTGTACTATTAGGTACACCTCTTCCTAATCCTTCGGGGATTGCAGACGTGATATTATGTTATGTTGATTGAGATGAAGGATTAAAGATAAATAAATCTGTTGACGTTTGATGACAAGAAAGGTTATCAGCGATTAAAAAAAGTACATTGGTACCTGTACCTGTATCTAATCTGTGGCGTACTTTCCCCCTCTAGTTCCAAAATGCAAAGTAAAAAGCAGCCTGTTAAATACACTGCACTATGATCCTAAAAGCAGTGCCGTGAGAGCGGAATTTCGAGCAAATGGGTGGAAAAATTGTCAGTGCGATCACAGAATACGATAAACCCTGCTCACGTGCCCCGATGGTTTATGATTAGTGTAATACGTATAGATGGCGCTACCTGTCGCCACTGTCGTATGAGCTACGGTGTTTACTTGTATAGAAAGAAAATCATTTATTTAGCACTTACTAAAAGATACACAATGTATTATGTAAGATAAATTGATTCATGATAAAAACACCCAACTACTACTAAACAATAAAAGTAGTATGTCGTTTATTGATTTAAATATAGTATGTGGTAAGGACTCCAGAGACAAGAACCTTCTCACAATGCGAGCCTTATCGAGGAGTACTGCCTTCTGAATCAGGCCCTTGATCCAACCGCCTAAGGAGAGCCTCGAAAGATTGTCGTCGAGGCTCTTGGCCATAAGTCCATTGGCCGTCACGAGAATCGGCACAATGATAGCCGAGTTTAAATTCCACATGTCGACAACCTCGTGTGCCAAGTCGAGATATTATATTTGATTCTCTTTCTCAGCTTTCACGAGGTTCTTGTCATGCGGGATGGTAACATCGACTATCATTAAAGTAGTTATCTTTAACACTACAAACGGGATATTTACCATGTTGTTGTTGTTTGTTGTTGTATATCCCGTTTCAAGTGTTAATGATAATGTTAGTAACCATGACAGTTTAAAAACCTAATAAAATTAGTGGTAGTAGTAGTGTATATCTTCACGGAAAGAGAATGTCTACAAAATCTGGTTTTCTTTCTAAGATGACCTCATAATTCTGCAGAAGAATTACTTTCTCAAAAGTGTCTTCTATTAAAAGAACATTAAAATATAAACCTCATCGATCGTAATATGACATTAGTACTATGACATTATTAAGAATTGTTTGACATTGTAATTTTTATTTTGGCATTATGATTTATATTTTTGACATTGTGATTTATATTTTTTTGACATTGAGATTTTTTTGTTTTTTTTTTTACATTATGATTTATATTATTAAATTACCCATTGATTTTTTGTTATTATAAATGATGCATTTTTAATCTTAACTAGTCTAAAATTCATATCTGTATATAAAATTCTTTGAATGTAATATTTGATTTGCATGTACCTAACTTACTATTTAATATTTCTACACCAGCAATGGTAGTATGTGTGAAACAAAGTTTAATGTAAGATCTCTATGTACCATATACTGAGAAATAAATGAATATTATTATTAAAACTACTATTACTATTATTTCGTTTATTCATTTATATACATATTATTTACATTTTTAAATATTCTAATATCAAATAATATAAAAAACATTTAAAAATATAAAAAAATAGTAAGCCACCAGCACTGGGAACAGGGTCCGAGCCGCCGGTGGTCAGGGCTCTTGAGAGAGGAACCTCCTAACAATACGCGCCGTGTCTAGGAGTACCGCTTTCTGAATCAAGCCCTTGATCCAGCTGCCAAGCGCGAGCCTCCTCAGGTGTTGGTCGAAGCTCTTGGCAATTAAGCCATTGGCGGACACGACTATCGGCACAATGACTGCCGTATTCACGTCCCACATGTCGACAACCTCGCGAGCCAGATCTAGATATTTGAATTGTTTATCTTTCTCTGCTTTCACGAGGTTCTCGTCATGAGGGACCGTTATATCAACAATCATTGCGCGACGTTCCAATCGATCTATCACCACAATGTCAGGTTTATTGGCAACAATAGTCCTGTCAGTGATGATAGATCGATCCCAGTACAACGTGATATTACCACTATCGAGAACTGGGTCGGGCGCATACTTATAGTATGGCACTTCTGATTCCACAAGGTTGTACTTCAAAGCAAGTTGCTGGTGGATAATCCTGGCAACGAGGTTGTGTCTATGCAAGTACTCTCCGTTAGCTAGACGAGAACACCCAGAAATAATGTGTTGGATCGATTCTCCCGGACGGTGGCATGCCCGACATATGTCAACCGTGCCATCCTTCACAATGTATTTCCGGTAGTTATTCGTCATCATAACTTCGTCCATTATTGCACAGACAAAACCTTCGGTTTCCCCGAAGAGGTCACCGAAACGCAACCAGGATACGGACGCTAAGAAGTCTACATCAGGCCCATGTAGGGCCCGGTAAAAGCGTCCGTGAAGCTCCTTGCCCTGCCATACCTCCTTGCGATCATTCGTTATATATTCGTTATTATTATTCCTTATTACTATTATTATTATTACTAAATTTAGTTTTTAGGAGTTTTTAGATTTTAATAGATTTTATTTGCATATTTTGTTATTTTGTATAAGCTACTATTGTTATTAGTGTATTTTTTTTTAATCTCTTTTTTAGTTGTTTAAGTCAAAGTTGTCATGTTTTCTATTTTATGTTACACTAGCTGTTGCCCGCGACTTCGTTCGCGTGGAAATTTTGGTATGTATGTGTAAGACTGCCTCGAGTGGTCGCAAGCGCGACTACTAAGCATGAGGTCCTGGGATTAATTCCCGGGTCGGGCAAAGTGTTAAAAAAAAGAATGCTTATTTCAATTAGGTACATAAATTTATTACACCCATGATTTGGAGATCACCTTTTAAGCAAGGAGATGCTTGTGTTGGGGGCGTCCATTAATTACGTCAGGCAATTTTGGCGATTTTTCAACTCCCCTCCCTCTCCCCTTGGTGAGATGTCGTGTGATTTTGCTTTTGATTTACAACATTAAGAGACTTTTTGCGAGAGCCTTTAGATCTCCTTAATCCTGCCCTGCCGCAAAATCCGTTCTTAGCAGACTTTAACTGACTATTAAGAGCCCGTAGACCCCTTAATCCGGCCCTGTTGCAAAATCCGTTGTTAGCGGACGTCTACTGACTATTAACTTCCTCCCTGACAAATTTCAAGTTTGTAGCACAAAAAATGAAGGACTTTCATACAAACTTGCGAGAGCCCTTAGACCCCCTTAATCCGGCCCTGTCGCAAAATCCGTTCTTAGCGGACGTCTACTAACTATAAACTACCTCCCTGCCTAATTTCATCTTTTTACGTCAAGCAGTTTCGATATTTCGTGATGAGTGAGTGACCTTTCGCTTTTATAAATATATTTTTGCTTTTATTTTTTTAATATTTTGCTCTGAAGTTAAAATGCTAGTGCAGCCACATCTAAACGTTAAAGACGTGCCGCGAGTGAAACAGTTATAATCTCAGTTATTAGTTATTTTCGTTATTTCTCTTCACTCCACAATTGTAAATAAAGCCTGCTTAGTATAGAAAAAATGCCTAATACAGCCCCCCCCCCCCAACTGTTCACCGAATGAAAAATATGTTGAATATACATAAAAAAAACTAAAGTCATCACCAATAGCGTAAAAAGTAGGGTTGAGGTAGATGGGCAAGAAATTCACTACGTCGATGAGTACATTTGAGTTTGAGAGTTGCCGAGTCGAGAACGCCTGGAAGAGCTACTGGTCCATGAAGTCGCTGATGAAGGGTGACCTACCTTTTTCCCTGAAGCACAATTTCATCGACATGTGCATTCTGCCCATCCTAACCGGTCAGGGACCAAGTTTGAGCACCGTAATGCTCAAACTTGGTCCCTGACCGCGTCGCAAAAGTCCAAACTCAAGGTTGGCCAAAGGGCGATGGAACGTAGCGTATTGGGTATTAAGCTCAGCGACAGAATTCGCAATACCACAATATGCTCAAAAACTGGAATCGCTGATGTGGGTGATAAGATTGCTAGTTTGGAGTGGGATTGGGCGGGCCACGTCTGTAGAATGCATCAGGACCGGTGGGCCAGAGTCGTCACGCAGTGGGTGCCAGAAGACAGGCGTCGTCGCCGAGGGAGGTCTAGAAAACGCTGGTGTGACGACTTAGAAGCGTTTGTGACAGATTGGACGAAGAAAACCGCACGGAGAGAAGAATGGAAGGCAATGGGGGAGGTTTTTGCCCAGCAGTGGGACAATAAAGGCTAAAAAAAAAGATTACATAAAAATTATAACGAATGGGTTGCCTAATCATTAAGTCAAGAATATTTAAAACTGCGACAGACGCTAGGCTTGACCGCTTTTACTTAGACAACGTTATACTTTCCAATCACATTTAAGCGTAAACTTGTCGACCTGTGTACCCTGCCTATCCTAACCTATGGTACCCAGACATGATCTTTGACGGAGGCTGAAAAGTCCAAACTCAAGGTTTGCCAAAGAGCGATGGATTTTAAACATCAAAATCACCCATTGAATACGCAACACCACCAGGCCCGACAAACGCTGGTATGACGATTTGGACTCGTTCCTGACTGACTGGCCAGAGAAGGCAAAACACCGGGAGAGTTGGAAAGGAAATGGGGAAAGCCTTTGTCCAGCAGTGGGACAGAATAGGCTAATTAAAAAAACAAAACGTTATACCATCGTGTTTGTTATAAAATTACCTATCTGTTTTTTAATACATATTTTAATGAGAAAATAGATGAGTGTATATATAGTACACCCACATTTTGTCAGTTATGTTTAACTCCCATGAAATATTTAGCGAGCCTATTGCCATTTTGTATAAAGAACAGGTTGTAAGGTTCTTCATCCCCCATAGAAAAGGGAGGATAGTCCGACCAGACGGGTGTAATGTCTGGTGGGCTATAACTGCCCAACAGTTGTTGTCGGGTACTTCTATATAGTCTTAAGTCGCGGATAACTTTATTTGGGCGATTTATTTGACCCAGGCAGAATTTAGACGTATTTCGATGTTTAGTTCATCACCTGCGTCATAGATGGCGCTGTAGTACTTTTTGTTATATGTTGCTGTAGTACTTTTTATAGTGCCGATACACCATCAACCGGGCACAAAACCAGACTTCGTAGTTGCTACTGAGAATTTGCTGGTGGAAAAACTCAATAATACATTGCCCGACCGGGAATCTAACGGGAATCTAATTTTACGGATGGGAAATCATCGAATGACTTCTCCCGCTCTGGGTGGAGTGGGAGGGAGTGTCAGACTCTTACTGACTAAAACCCATCCATGTTCCTTCATTGCCCTTTGTGTTCCAGGGCCACGGTATCTCTTTCGAACAGTCCCGCAGCCCCGGCAGGCATCGGCCCTTGCGGGCCCCTTCCTGATTGCTGACATCTCTTTGAGGCGCGCGTGGAACACGAACGCGCCGTCGACACGGCCTGTCGTCATAAGACGGACGGACGGTGAGCTAACCCATTACTCACCGTCCACAGGCCCGCGCCTACGGTGGCCGGGAGCCACCACGTGGCCCCCGACGCCCGGTGCGTCGCCCGCGGCGGCTGGGACGTGAGATTCTCTCCCTCTCACGTCCCGCCACCTCCTTCGCTAGCATGACGCTTCACAGAAGGAGGACCCCAGGACCTCATGCTCGCTTCTGAACACTATACCAATCTATAAAAGAACAATAAAATAAAATTGCAAACTGCGATTGATTATTGATATTTTGCAAATCGAGAAGGAAACAGACTTCTAGTAAAGCAAGAACTTTTTGTAGAAATCATCATCATCATTCTCCTGCCGTTATCCCAATTTTTTCGGGGTCGGCGCAGCATGTCATCTTCTTCCATACTTCTCTATTACTTTTTGGAGAAACGTTTGAAGAAAAAAGGAGAAAAACGGAAATGCAAACGATGTCAATACAAAAAAAATGGAAATCTAAAAGCAAAAAAAATATTCAAACAAATTACAAAAAAGTGAAAGTAATAGTGGGGTTTGAACTTGCGACCAGTAGCTTACAGAACGTTCAAGAACCCGCTAGGCTGTTTTCTCTGTTGACATAAACTTTAAATAGCCATTCTGGTGCTTGTCATGACTGAAACGTCAAACAAATGAAGGATACTGACATAATACAATATTGCTCACCCCCTTAAGCGAGTAGCGTGATAATATATAGCCTAACATGTGAAGAAGCCTGTAAGGAATATTTGTGCAAAATTTGAACAGGATCTATGCAGTAGTTTTTGAGCCAAGTCGGAACATAAAATTGGATTTTTACGATTTTATTATATGTATAGATTTTATTTCTATAACTTTATAACTTTATGATTATATAGCTGTATTCTCTTGAAAGAATGTTGTGTACACCTATAATTGGTACCTACATAAGAACCCTAACCTGTATACTTTTATTGTTAAATGTAAAATGTATGTACTGTTGGCGTACCTATTTTAAATAAATAAATAAATAAATAAGTAGGTAATATAGCCGGTTAAAAGGCAATCACATCCTTAATACTCTAAAATCAAAACCAAAGGGTCCTTAATGCTTTTATGAAGTAGCATATTGGCAGAATTCTATTCGGCGTAAAATGCACCCGCTTTAGTCCTAACCCTCGCTTTTATTATATCACAGTGGGTGGGGAAATTTCACACTAACGCGAATTGTATTGCCCCAGCCGTTCTCAGTAATATTAGCCTCCAACATTGATAGACTATGTTATATTAAAATTTCAATATGTTTGAAAAGATTGACGAGATTTTTGTTGAGAAGTTTTTCGTGAAACTTTGCAGCTGAATTTCATTTCAGGAAACGCTAGTATAGCAAAACTGCTAGGAACGTGCCCCTTTTCTGTTTTTCTTTTCCCAATTACCTAGGTATTGTTACTGCTGAGGTTCTAGGATCGATTCCTAAGTCCATCAAAATGTTATTGGAATTTTCCATTACGAATTTCTCTTGGAAATGGAATTTCTCTTTTGGGACTTAATCATAGCTGGCGAAGTTTGAGCGTACTGTACTGTAGGAACACTTTTCGCAACTATTTTGGGGTCGACTTCTAGTCTAATTGGCTGCAGCTGAAACTAACGTGTCATCACGCCTGTAATACCACTAACACTTTGCACGACACGGCAATCGAACCGAGGACCTCGAGCTCAGCAGTAACGCTTGCATCTACGAGGCAGTTCACACATGGAGCGACTTCAAAACCATACCATGATTAAGACTGGTGTCAAACTTTTGGGATTCTGACTCCATCATTGTCTCCCTGCGGAATTTAAATCAAGACCTTTTTTAAAAAAAAGCTTATTCAAGTTTATAAGTCAGTAACAGCTGTTTGTATTCGTGCATATAATTATTATAAATTAGCTATTACATCGCATCTCAGGCAAGCCTTTATTTTGAGACTACACTTTGTTCTAGAACTAAAGACATCTTGATGAATTTTGCATATTATGACTTGCAATTTGTCATTGTGCTTAGCAGACTAATTATATCATTTATTTTCTCTCTTTATTATATTTTGATTAGCTTTTTCTCGGGACTTCATCGGCGATCTAGACTAAAAAGTCCTTTTCCAAGCTACTTTCTTGAATCTTTAAAATTTTAAAACGATCGGTTCAGCAGTTTAGGCGTGAAAAGGTAACAGACTAACATGCAGAGAGGCAAGCGACAGTTATTATCGCGTTCATAATATTAGTGCAGTCTATAGATTTCAATTTTTCGTTCGCATCGGCTTATAAATGTCGTGGTAAAAATATCATCCAAACAATAAATACCCCGTTCACTGCCTCGGTTGATGCTACTTGAGTGATATGCGCGTGTGCGAAGGCGGGACGGGCCGCGAGTTTAATATTTAAAAAATCACGCTTTGTAGTATGACACAACTTAGCAGCTATTTAGCACATCTTTGTTACCTGATATCAGCCAGAGCCACCACGACCGACTTCTCCTTACCCAACTGTTCTTACCTGTAAGGTACTTCTACAGAAAAGGTTTTAGCTTTTATAAAATGACGTAGGTCTGGTGGTCACGGGTTTCCCTTTATTCCTACTAGCTCGTGTCCAAGCAGTAAGATGGTGTCGGGGTCAGCCTCGACACCATCTTACTAGGCTTAAGTGTAGGTGCTAAACACACACATTTACAAGCCTTCCGAATAGCATATATTTTATGGTGACGCTACTAAAACCTCCCCTGTGTAGCCATACTGCCAATAAATACTTACCTACCCTATTTGTAAATTATTTACAGCACAAAGTTAGATGTTCATTAATTAAGATCGACATAGATACAAAACAATTTATGCCTTCATCGGTGCCTGCTGTGCCCACTATGCCCAATTTAATTACGTCGCGATCGTTATCAATAACGAATAGTTTGTTTACAACACCTATACAAGCTTTATGGCTATGGGGTGGCGATGGAAATATTGATATTGCCTTGTAAAATTACAAATTGAATATTTTGTTTATAAAGGATAGGTCGTTTTAAGACGCCCTATTGTTTAACGAATATTTAAGACTTTGAATTAGTAGAGTTTATTTAATGTATTGGATTTTTTTTTACCTACATACTTATCATTAGATATTGTTAGATTTTAGGAACCAAGTTAACATCCTCATCTTCCTAGCCTTTACCCTTCTATGTTGTTGTCGGCTTCCATTTTAACCGGATGCAGCTGAATACAAATATTTTGAATAGAGCGATAGCCTGTATGTCCGCCAGAACTCAGTTTCTGTGTAGGTAACACGATACCTCTTGGTAAGACTGTCGAATTCGGGCTTCAGACTACCCGTAACGACTGTCAATCTTGGCAGCCAGGACCACTAAACAAAGGAAGTTCAAAGTAGGAACAAAGTTAGCAATGAGCGTTTTATTATTTCTGCGCTACAATACCAATAGTAAAGGGTATCAACAAAAAGAAAAATTGCAAAACCATCACGCATTGCTTGTTTTCTTGAAGAAAATTCTTCTAATAAAACCGCACAATCGGGCACTCGGTCTTATTCCCGATACGACAATAAACAGAGAACAACACTATAACGTAAGTGAGTACGTGCCTACAGCCGCCATTTTGGAACTTATAGGTCTTTCTTTTATGTACAGTTAAAAGGCACTAGGATTTATCGTAAATAAAAACAACTACTTTTTCATACGCCTATTGTTGCGTGGGAGAAAAAGATGCCAAGCTGAAATTGGTCTGGGCTGGATGTATATCGAATTTCAGACAATCACCATCAGAATTCGACGTCGTCGTGGCAGGCTCAAGTGAAGATACCGCTTCATCAAAGGACCGGACTACAGCATCGAGCAACCACGAGAAATGGAAAAATGTGGATGGAGACCTTTGCCCGGCAGTGGGACACCATGGGCTGATTTAATAGTAATAATATTGTTGCAGAGCAAAATATTCAGTATTAGCTGTAGCCGCGGCTTCGCTCACGTGACTGTGTACTGTGCTTTAAGTATAAGGAAGGAAGGAAGTGTGAAGCCTCAAGACGAAGACACGGTAACAAAACTCGCGTGAACTTAGAATATATATGAGTATGTCATCACTATTTGAATGCGTACCTGCACCCCAACTGCGTAACAAACACACTTTCCATCATAAGCCGAAGGATTTTGAAAGAAAATCATTTTATTTTGCTTCATAATGTTTGAAAAATTCCGAAACGCATCTACGTACAATGTATACAAGGGCCTAAAAATATAAAATATGAATAATTTACTACATAGGGTGACTGGTAATTAGTGACCGATACCTATACACGTGATTGTACTCACGATAACTAACAATTTTCCCAAAGAAACATTTTTTTTTAATATTCATTCACATTTATCACAATACTACACCGCCGCTTATGGAGCGGGCTTGAGAGCCGCGCGGTTACTCTGTCTACCCACTTTTGCACGTTACTATAGTAATGAGACAGAGCGGCGTCACGCGGCTAACAGCCGATAGGTCATAGCGCGCGCGCGCGAATTTCATACGGCTGCTGTATTATTGTGATATAAGAGAATGAGTATAAAACAAATGTTTCTGGAAGTTCTTTGTTATCACGAGTACAATCACCAGTATAAGTATCGGTCATTAATATATGTATGTATACTAATATAAAAAGTTTTTAGTTTCTTGTCATTAAATATATGTATTTAATGACAAGAAACTAAAAACAAGGTGCAATTTTGCATCGTCGTCAAAATTCAGGAGGTTGTCACAAAATACATAAATAATCAATATCAATTACGGAACCTGGTCAATAATTAATGAAGCCTGATATTTTAAATTGTTTAAATTTGACAGTATTTCAGAATAACACGAATACTTTCGTGTTTATATTTCAACAAAACAAACAGAATCACCTATCGCGCGGTATGTCGCTGTTTGCGTGAGTGTCGACGATCTGTGCGAGGCGCCGCGTCGCCACCGCCGTCCACACTGACCGATTTCCGTAAATAAGAAAAAAAAAAGAAATACCTACCCATTTTATCATTGATTCGGGTCGAGAATCATTAGCATAGATGGGTCAATCTCCAAAACGGGCGTATTCGTGTGATCGCTCTGGTGCTTTTCAGATATTGATATTTAATGGTAATTACGTATCTCATTAAAAAGAATGATATTCAAATGGAATATTTTTACTAGTGGCCTTCAATTTACACAAACAGTTATGGAAATATTTAAGTTCAAAAAATTTCGCGACCAGAGCAATCATAATTGGTGCCAGAGTGATCATAAATGGTGAAATCAGTGAAACAAAAAAATAAATATTGATAAAATATTATTTATTTAGCCGTTTTCTGACATATTCAGTGTACGTGTACAAGATTATATGTAAGAGAAATATATTATTGACTTTACAAGCCATTGTGCGTATAGATCTGGATTATTTTTATCTTGGCCATTCTACGACGCTCAGCCTATTTCTTCCTAAGACGTTTTTCTTCAATAGATAATTTATTTCGAGGCATGATTTCAATCTGCAACAATACTTGCGATTAAATTTTAGAGAAGGGGTTACAGTTGGGGTAGCTAAATGCAAGGTATCATCAAGGTAAAATACGTCAAAATCTGTTTATGGGTTTAAGTTATCCGAAGAAACCCAGGAAAGGTTATAAATTAAAGGTTATATGCATAGTTTACTATGTCGATGAGTACATCTACTTGGGCCAGTTAGTTTCTTTCGAAAACAGGCAGGAAAAGAATCGACAACGCCTGGAAAAGCTACTGGTCCATGAAGACGCTAATGAAGGGAGATTTGCCGATGTCCCTGAAGTGCAAACTCATCGATATCTGTATCCTGCCCGTCCTAACCTACGGTGCTCAGACCTGGTCACTCACCGAATCGTAAAAGTCTCGCCTTGGAGTCTGCCAAAGAGCAATGGAGCGCAGCATTCTGGGTGTACAGAGAGCAGATAAAATACGAAACACTACGCTGCGCTCAAAAACCAGAATTGCAGACGTAGGCAAAAAGGCTGCCAGGGTCAAATGGGATTGGACGGGTCACGTGAGCCGCATGCATAACGACCGCTGGGCAAAGGTTTCAACACGATAGATGCCTGACGATGGACGGCGCCGCCAAGGCCGGCCTAGAAAGAGGTGGCGAGATGATCTAGACGCGCATCACGAAGGCTGGTTTGAGGTGGCGCAGGAGAGGAGTACCTGGAAGGATATGGGGGAGGCCTTTGCCCAGTAGTGGGACATTCAAGGTTATTGAAAAAAATGCATAGTTCATCGTTTGTCATTATTACAGTCCAGTACTACTACTTAAAATAGATTTATAACGTACAATTAATGCAAAATATCATCGCTCTGGTCTTTTTGGACAGAGCAATCAGAGCCATAGCGATCAGAAAAAGTCACAAAATCATAAATATAGCCAAATTTAAAAGCAGTAGAAAGTTGTGATTACGTCTCATAAACAACATCATAACGATCACTTAATTCACATAACAAACACATTCGCAAGCTTACTATTGAATTTAAATAACGTGCCATAGCAATCATAAAATTCGAGAACCAAATCCAGAGCAATCATAAACTTACCTTCGTAATGTTGGAATGCGGGAACGTGGCACACAGGTATCGTCCTCAGCGGTTAGACCACTACCGACGCTGCCCCGCGAGAGGGGAATAGAGTATCTATAATGCGTAACTATGGATGAGGGCGATGTTTTACCTCAGCGCAGAGCGATGAGATAAAATGCCCGGTCACGATTTTAAATTCAAATTGTGGCAAAATGATTGTTAATATAACAAAAAAAAAAAATATTACTATGAAGATTAACTATTTGTTATGTAATCTAAATAAGTTGTTTCATAAGATCCTTCTCATTAAAAAGTTAAAGAATATTTTTTTCATTCAATCGGGAGTTGGGTCAACCCAGAGCGATCAGGATTTTAGGGTTTAAGATTTTTTTATAAATATTTATAATAAACTTATTTATAATATTAGCCTTGTACCACGTAGATTAGACACCGAACTGTCTATAAAAAAATATTTTGAAAACGTTTTTCGATTTTAAAATGGGTTTATCCCGTCCGACACGCAAAAAAATGCCTCTGGAGATCGACCCAGATACCTCCTTGAATTTGACCAGGATGCAAAACTGCACCTTGTATGTATTTAATGACAAGAAACTAAAAATTTTTTATTATCTAATAAAGATTCCGTCGATCATGACTAGTCTCGAAGAAATGTCGATTCTTATTGAGTTAGAGCTTCTGGCTTATTTAACTTGATAGAAAGTTGAAAACTCAAGCTCTGTAGTACTGTAATATAATGGAAAACTTTTTCAATTTGTTCTGCTGGAGATATTCATATTTACATCTTTATACTTTTGAAACATGCATACCGAGGTACAACTGTAAATTATACTGTTACTGTTAGCCTGTGTCATCCCACTGCCTCGCAAAGACCTCTCCCCATGACTTCCAAATCCTTCAATCCAGGGCCAATGTGGACCACTGGTCGTTGGTTCTGTTCAGCTCGTCCCACCATCTCCACTGAGGTCTACCGCATTGCCTTTTGGTTGTGTCACACTGCGCTCCAAGAAACAAATTACTGACGTTGCTCAAAAAGCCGCTGGCTGGGCTGGCCATATCTGCATGCAAGCTGTGGGCCAAAATAACCACGGTGTGGACAGCCCTGCAAATTGTAATATGTCAATATATGTTTATGTAATTTATTTGCATATCTAGGTACATAGGGTATAAATTATCATAAGCCCTGGTTCAGTAACCAATGGAGCAATAGTAAACCTTGAGAGTTTAACATAAGTTCTACCCTTTGTATTTTATTTATTAGTTAATCATCCAAACTCAATGCTAAATCATAAATGCGAAAGTAACTCTGTCTGTCGGTCAGACCATCTGTCTGACTGTCCCTCTATCAGCCTGTCTGTTACCTTTCAGGCCTTAATGGCTGAACGGATTTCAATGAAAGGCATACAGGTAATCCATAAGACAGGTACTATTTGTTACCTGGTAGAACGTTCCTGTAGTTGAACACCACGTCGGGCGTCATATTAACAGTAAATAGCCTACAAAAAAGCACGTACTTATTCACCCCTTAAATGGTTGTAAATGGATTATTTTCTTACATTAATAATATCATGTTATGAGTTACCCTATGAACAAGAAGTTGGGCATCTGCTGGTAAGATGTTGTGAAAGCCGATACGGTTATACGAGATCCAATAAACGCAGCAACGTGTTACGAGAGATATTGAGCCGGAAATAGGAAGCTCGCAACAGCCGGGTAATTAAAGTAGAACAAGATAATATTATAAACACACATTAATTAGGGACATGTTGCGTGTATTTCTGTTTGTACAAGGTTAAGATAAGGATATAATTAACACAAATGTCTGGTAAACAAGTGAACACTAAGATGGCGATTGTTAGAACTTCTGTCAGAGAAAGACTTGTCTCGGTGTGTTAGGGGTGGTCACCTATCCATTGACCAACCTCAGCAATATTTCCAATATCAAACATGTTTTAATTAAACCCGTATCTACATATAAACAAGTCAAAATGATTACTTGAGTAAAAATTATTATTTAAGATACGATTTTTATTCTGTAGTTTAATAATTGCTTGAAGTTAGAACTGTCAAAAGTTAGAATTCTTAGCTTTGCTTTCTTTGACTTTTGACTTCGTTCAAATTCTTTTTTATTGCATAAAAATGTTTGCATGTAATTACTTAAACTCAAGTAATTATTTTAACTTGACTATAGATACGGGGGTTACCTTTTCTGGTCGAGAATCTCCTTAGCCACGAGCTACTCGCCCAAGCCACACGTGTGGCTTGAGCAGTCAACACTACGGAAAAACAAATGACATGTTAGTCGACATTAAATTCGTGTCATCGAAAATATAGTTCTGTTTATTTTTACTCCTTTGTAATTCTAAAAAACTTATTTGATTATTCGGAACTGTTATATTTACAAGATACTTATATGATAATAACGCATAAAGCTGTATAATATGGGCCCTTTTCACACTTATAATTCCTGAATAACCGCTTATACAGGCTTATGCAAAATAAACACAGCTTATAGTATAAAAACGAACTCAAATGCAGCCTATTATGCTGCTTGCCATCCATCCATTCTCACAAACTTTCACATTTATAAAAGTAGTAAGATTCTGATCATTTATCAGAAAATGTGCTGATCACAAATAAATTGAGAAAATTGAAGGAGGCTGAAGATGATCAGTTATGAAACTTTTTGTCTTATAATAGGTTTAATCATAGCCAAAGCTCCGAATCAGACAGACACTCATCAATTCCACATTATTTCCATTCAATAACCAATAACTGAAGTAGGTCATCCGAATAAATTAAACTATCATTACGTTGATGCTGTGAAGGGACGCGATAATTAATCACGCATCTGTCTCGTCTCGCTGTCGCTGTGTGCACGCTATCGATAGTTTATACCCAGCGTGACGTGCGGTAATACCTTGTCCGCTTGTCGTGGGGTAGTTAGACTTGTCAGTCGTCATTAGGGTTCCCAGATGCATAACTAGGAATAAATTCTGGACATTTGAAAAAAAAAAAGCCAGTGCTGAAAGGTCAGTGCTGCAAGCCAGTACTGCAAGCCAGTGCTGCAAACCAGTGCTGTAAGCTCGTGCTGCAAGCCAGTGCTGCAAGCCAATGCTGCAAGCCAGTGCTGCATGCCAGTGCTGCTAGCAAGTGCCTTACAGTTAAGTACGTTATCCCATCACTATCATGTCCATTATATCTAGCCGGTGCGACTTGCGACTTGCTCCAGCGACACGCGCGTACGACGGTTGTTTATTTCGCGGTGACTCGTGGAGTCGTGTGTTGCTCTTAGCAATTTCTTTCATTTATTGTCTCCTCTGTTGCTACACGCGTAGCTTGCGGCCAAGAGGTTAGGTTTAATGTACACATTCTAATATATCTTCACAATATACAATACATGTCTTGACAATTTTACAGTCGTCGGCTATATTGGTAGATCACACGTATGAAGGAAACCGCTCATGTGTGGTTTGAGTTTACTCAGCGATCTGGCAAAGTAGCAATGCTATAGGTAGCCTAATTCGTAGGTAATTAGCTACTTGTAAGTGCTCATGGTTACCATAATTAAGCCTATCAAATAAGTTCAAGACACTAAATCTTTTCTTGTTATTTTAGTTCTTCTTATCAAGTCGACATACGACTTAGATACATATCGATACTGTATAGGTCAGTTAAGCATTAAGCTAGGTGGTGGTACATTTAACTAGATCAACTTGTTACGTGATAACATTGTTAAAGATTATATCACAGATAGGGTTACCATCCGTTCGGATTTGTATCGACATGTCCGGCGTTTTGGTTTTGGGACATTTCGACTTAATGGGATTTCTTTTATAAAATCATCATCATCTGCCTAGCCTTTATCCCAACTATGTTAGGGTCGGCTTCCACTCTAACCGGATGCAGCTGAATACTAGTATTTTACATGGAGCGACTGCCTATCTGACGTCCACAACCTAGTTAGTACTAGGTAATACGATACCCCTTGGTAAGACTGGTTGTCAGACTTTTTGGGCAACTGATTGCCTGTAACGACTGTCAAAGATCTACAAATGACGGCCGGGACCAACGGCTTAACGTGCTTTCCGAGGCACCGAGGAAACTCGGTATGTAATGGGCGGCCACCCGTCCACAGACCAACCTAGGCAAGCACGGCTTAACCTAAAGATCGATCCGAGCGGCTGTTATTATTTAGCCACGAGCTAACTACTTACTTTTTTATTTTATTTATTTTATAAGATAAAAAAGTTAATTGAAAGAAATAAATGTTTTTTTTTGTCAGTAGTTTTCAAACTGCGAAACTGTAATCAGATACCGGTCCTCCATGGTTTATTTGACTGTTTAGCAGCTCATCCCCATTCGTAGTGACTCTCCTACAAAATGCGAAGGCACTAAAAATCTGCGAGCCATTTCCCACTAATATTTGTGAAAAAACATCATTTGTATTTAAGTTTCAGTTATATTTTCCTTGCAAGTGTATAAAAAGTCGTCATTTGATACATCTTTTGCAGACCTGCATCAAAATGCACTATTTTTGTAGCCGTGAGTTATCAATTCCCTGAAGTATTTAAAGTACGGTCCATAAAACGCAGTCTGCGTGCAAAACTTACAATGTTGAAAATGTTTGCAGAAAACGTTTCGAAAACATTGTTTACAGTATATCTTCGAGATTGCTGCCATCCCATTCGATGTTATAGAATTTCTACAAAATCGCCGAGGACAATATTGTACCAGGGTTTTGCAATTTGTAACGAAATTTTTGGATAGGTAAGGTAGGACCCAAGCTATTACTAGTAAGTGGGTACCGAGAGAGAAAGGTTTTATTTAGAGGGAATTTCACTAATAAAACTAAACACTTTCTGAAGAAAATAATCTAAACAGCGTTTAAAAGTTGTCAGTGACAATATTCCATAACAATGTTGAATGCGGTTTAAGTGTGGTGACTGCGTTCAATTTACACATAACATCACGCCAGTAACTTCCAAAGGGCAGAGGTGTACCTAATAGTACACCCACATTTTGCCAGTTATGTCCAAGTCCCATGTCACAGGGGGCGAGTCTATTGCCATCAACCGGGCACTAATCCAGTCGTGGCTGCTACTGAGAAGTACCTGATTGAAAAACCCAATTACAATTTGCCCGACCCGGGAATCGAACTCAGGACCTTGTGCTTAGCAGTCGCGATTGCGACCACTAGACCATGGCAATCAGTGCGCTCAATTTATTTAGGGAAATTGTCACTTATTAATTAATCATCGTTACACTCAAAAGGCCATGTATAACCAATAGGTACTACTGAAGTAATTAACCTGAAAAGCTAAACTGAAACTTTTAATAAACAAAATAATTTAATAAAAGCGCCTATTAAATAAACCAGAAGTTTTTAAAAGCATTGTTTCGTTTCGTGTGTCAGACCTTTATTTATATACAGGGTGTATAAATGTCACAGCTCCGATCGAGTGCCTTAAGCACTCATCAAAAATGTATGGACTACGAACTTCGTCTACCTAATATAATATTTAAGGCCTTTACATTCGTGCATCCTACCTGGTTATCGCCTATAGATCAATAAGTAACACTTTTGGATCGGTTCAACTTATTATTTTAAGTCTGGTTGTGATTGTGATTATGGGTTGTAAAATAAATGTATTTTTGTTTGTTTGTACATTTGAAATACTGATGATATTTAGGGTGACTGGTAATTAGTGACCGATACTTAAACACATGATTGAACTCATGATAACAAACAACTTTCCCAAAGAAACTTTTTTTTATACACATACGTATACTTTTTTGGCGGCCGGCCTTTGGCGCGGGCGCCGCTTACGGAGCGGCCTTGGTGCCTACCCATTGTTGCACAGTACGATAGTAATGAGACAAAATGGCGCGCGGCGTCACGCGGCTAACAGCTGATAGGTCACAGGCGCGCGCACGCAAATTTCATGTGGCTGTTGTGTCACAATAGTGATAAAAATGAATGAGTATAAAAAAATGTTTCTTTGGGAAAGTTGTTTGTTATCTTGAGTAAAATCACGTGCATCGGTCACTAATTACCAGTCACCCTATATTGTATTGTAAGACGGAAGGAGTTTATACATGATGTAACGGACACCGTGACGTAACTTTTACCATGGATTTTGAACATAATCCAGCAGCACTAGCTATTATATAGCTCGCGGCTTGGCTCGCGTTATGTTCGGAAATTATCCCAGGTGAACGTCTTGCTTTTTTAGGGTTCCGTACCAGAAGGGTAATCAACGGGACCCTATTACTAAGCCTCCGCTGTGCGTCCGTCCGTCTGTCTGTCAGCGGGCTGTATCTCATGATCCGTAATAAATAGACAGTTTAAATTTCACAGAATGTGTATTTCTGTTGCCGCTATAACAACAAATAATAAATTAAAAACTACCAACTACGATGGTACGGAACCCGACTCGCATTTGGCCGGTTTTTAAATATAGGCTATGCCACTCGGGTATAATGTAGCTTCCCACTAGTGGAATAATCGGATCAGTAGTTCTGAAGATTAAATCAAAACTTACTACATTTACCTCCTTATAATATTAGTGAAGATTTCAACTGTGTAGATCTACATATTGTACTTTTGTATGAAACAGCTATTTATTTATTTTTAGCGCCAATAATAAATGATGGAGGATCTAGAATCCTGTACTGAGTACTGAATCCCCGAAGGATTGTGTCACGAACACCCTGTATCTATCCTACCATCCTTTCGTAGCAAGAACATGCTAACAACGGGCGAGGTGCTAGTAGATTATAAATATCTGAATAATCATTCCCTCAAGACATAAATCCGGGAAATTAATCCTACATGAGTAATTAAGATTATATAAGAGTACCTATTAGGTAATTAGATTCTATCCCGAAGCAAAAGCGCTCTCTATTTTGATTAGAAGTTAAAACGTTTTTAAAAATGTAAGGTGCCAAAGTAAACCTTTGGTGCCTCACATTTTTAATTTTTCTTTTGCAGCCAAGAGCCTTGTTCCAATTATTACCGAATGTAATTACCAGTCCCATGTGAAGATACTAAAACGCTAAATACCAAGATACTATAAAGGTCTTAGAATCCTTGTTCACGAGACTTACTGCTCATGATTTTAAGTGAAATCAAGAAAAAAACCTAAAAATACTCACCGGAATGTAATTACCGGAACGGTCGCAATTACCAGAATGGTCGCAATTACCAGTCCCAGAATACATGTGAAGATTCCAGTACAGCAGTATAAAAGTCGTGCTCTCTGCCATTCCTGAATTGCAAAGACAAGGACGTTCATTTATTAGGTGGCCGCCAATGGCCGCTCAAGTTGAGCGCGGAATTTTAACTAAATTTCACGCCACTGCAAATTGTAAAGTAGCTGAATGTTTTAAATTACACTTGTTTCGCAATCCTCTGTATGTGGAGGGATCTAGAGGGTGTTGGGTTAAATGGGAGGTATTGTAAGGGTGTGTTTTACTCAAAAAATGGAACAACTTTTGCTATGGGAGCAAGCCTTAAATATTTTATTATTTTATTTTATTAGATATAAAAAACAGATATAGAAAACAACAACAAGTCATTTACAAGCCTCTACAGTTAGCAATAAACTATTGTTGCACAAACTAATAACTACGAATAATATCAATAACTAAGCATAATATAGTAACAAAGAATAGAACATGAAAGAATAATCAGTGGTTCGCTACATTTTGTGGAGTAAATCACATATAAATGTATGAGGAGTTGTCTTTTTTCGGGATTCCAGATTGATCCCATAGCAAAGCTTGTTCATTCTTATTAGTACTTTTTGGTTAATAAGTCTTAAACTCTTTCATTTTTTGGCTTAAGTTGTTCCATGAATAAATTTTTTCAAATATGTTCAAACATTGTTCTGATCTGCCAAAGCTATATCTACTCTGTACAATTATATATGTATGTAGTCTGCTTGCATGGCCATGCTAAAAACAAAGAGCAAAAAAAACAAAATGTAACACCACAAAGCAACATAAAATGTACATTTGCCATTATATTCTGTTTGGTTTTTCGACACTGACCACGACGAGCGCCCCCTGGCGGCCGCAACCAGAAACCACGTAACGAGTCTAGCCCTGCAATGCATGCCAACTTACAAAAAAATAGTAATATACTCTGAGAGCCACAGTAATGTTAACATAATATTTTTCAATAAACTTAGTTATATCATATATTTTTTGCACGCGTGCGGAAATAAAAATTTCCACAGATAACTATAGTTATGCTAAGCCCAAATGGGTTCAATGACTATAGGGGTGTTTGTTTTTTTTTTTAATCTCGACAAAGAGATAATTATGCGTCTTTACGGCGGAAATATTTTTTGAGTATTTAAATTCTGTTTATAAATAGAATATCATAGATAAACAAGATTATTTAAAGCAAATATTTACTTTTATGAAAAAAATAACATTTATTTGTATTCTAAATTCAAAAATATTCGAATTTTTCAAATTAGGCTGTTTAGCGGCTTCATAGCTTTGCTTCTTCTTCAACCTGGTGAAAGCAGAGCGGCGAAATTATAGTTTCGTATAATTTAAATCATAGTTTCGTAGTAATTCCTGACAAAAATACTTTCCGTTCTAATATTTTATTTCATGTAAGTGTATTGAAAAACGTCGTTTGATACGCGTGGGAATTTGTTACTGCAGTTCTCGGCGCCATAACGCTACGCCTCGAATGCAATAACAAACTTTTCCCACGTATATCAAAATGTACTATTATTTACTTACACAATTATTTACGTACTTCATAGGTCCACGATATTTACATAATTTTGGTCATTAAAAGCTTTTTGCTGAGTTATTAAAAATATCGCACAACTCTGACTGGTTGGTATTATAGTGTAATAATCATATGTGGTATTATTTTCGCGCTAGTGCAAAAATGTAAAGTACAAAGCACACGTTGTAAATACACTGCATTGACTCCCTTTTCAAGCAAGTGGTTGAAAAAATTGTCACGTAAATGTAACTGTATATTTCTTTAGGCACTGGACACATAAAATTCCACTTAATGTGCATATAATTTGCACTAACCAGTTTAAATGCGTATTTTCGGCAGATTTTATATTCGGAGTCGCTTTTTACTCTGGGGAAAACAGTTGAACTGTGCCAACTGCTTGTCACATAATAAAGGTATTTAAGTAAATGCCAATATTGTTTAAAATGAGTATATGTTTTTTTTTTCGTGACTGATTTTCGTTTGTATAGTCCATATAATCTAACTTGATTAAAATTACAGCAGCCAAACTAAAGGGACTCGACGATTTAGTCATATCGAAATAAATAATTACAAATACATATTTATGCAGTCAGTATTTTACGCTATGTAAATATAATTATCAATTAGGGCAAATAAATTGAAATAAACTATAAATAACAAAGTCGTAGTAAAATTACCGGCTTATTTGTTTACATTCTGACAGCTATCATTTTAATCAAGTTACCACCGGGCGTGTGGAAACTATGGGAAGTAATAGAAATTTCAGTGAACACTGTTTTAAGCTTCCACGGTTTACAACTAAACTTATACTGTCACTTACGGGATATCTTCCGTGCTTGCAAAAGACAAAGAAAGAGGGTAGACAGATTTGTCTGCTCTTAACAATGTATTTCCCATCCACCGGCATTCTCCAGTCAACCCGCGTTCATGGCTCTTGCAACAGCGTCGAAATATCGGGAGCTAAAAATAATGAGCAATCACGGAAAATATCCCGTAAGTGACAGTATAAGTTTAATTACAATGAAGGTTTGTGATGCCGATGAATTTCAGTTGCAAGTGCGCAAAATCTTCCTGCCCGGTTTGGCGACTTTTGGTAACATAACATCACGCCTGTAATCCCCGATGGGTTAGACAGAGATGTACTTTTTGTAAGGATATTTATTAATTACTGCAGTGGTCAGTTTTATACCGTACTGCGTCGTGCGTCCGTGATGTGGTCCCAGTCTTTCATCAGAGCGAACTGGCAACATTCGCTTGCAAGGCTATTCTTCTTACACGATTGTCGGGACATTCTCAGTGACTGGAAACTTCTAAATCCAATATGCGGGAGTCCCAAAGATGGGGGACTGGTTATTTTTATGCATTCCCATAATATGAGTAAATGAAAGGGTTTACTGAGAAGAATACGAGAAATAAAATGACGTCACTCTAAAGCGTGTTTTTTAGTTTTTTGATACCGTTCCGAGGCGAATGAAACGCTGCATTGCAAGATGGAGTTTCATAGAAATAATTCCGAATGGCTCGAGTTGAGGCGATGCTGATAATGGCGCTTACACCAATCAGCTATGGTTACCATATTTCATTAGTATAAAAAGTTGGGTATCTTTGTGGACGTAGTAACGTATTCTACGTAACGTATTCTACAAGCACAGGTAAACATAAACGTATGTTTACCTGTGCTTGTAGAATACGTTTTCACACACAATAATAATGAACGGCTGCTGTAAGCTCATAAAGTGACAGTTACCAATGTGTGCGTGAATGTAAACTTATTAACTTTGCTTCGTGTACAGTGCTTATGACTGACTTTGACCTTTTTCTCACTTTAACACAAATACCCAGACATTCCTATCCTTAATCCTTAATACATTCTAAGCCAACAAAAAACAAAACAATATCTCAACCAAATCCCCATCCCATTACGCCTGGTTAGAAGCTGAATACTTGCAGAAGTAGTTTGAGTGCCGGCTGCAATGTCACCGGCGCCGGCGTGACTTACACACCGCAGTTGCATGCCGTCATTAGCGTAACCGTGGTTTAACGCCGGTTTAACTGCCAGAGAGTTTGCTGTGCGAAATATAATGTGGGAGTTAGGTTGAGAAATAAGAATGTGAACGGTAGGTAGCGTTTAGTTTAGCTTGGAGTTGTGCCTTTTAAAAGCGAGTTATAATTTTAATGACGGCACTGTTGGCGCTGTGGCTGAGCGATTGGATTGTGTGCTGCGTGTCGCGTGTTCGAATCCCGCAAGGAACAAATATTTGTCTAGCCTACAGGTCTGAATGTTTGTGTGTTATATTTAAAATGTTTGTAAACACAGAAGAATTACGATACAGGATAAATTCCTAGTGTGGGGCAACATCTACAAAAAAAAATGGAGATTTTGTGAGGTTAGATATTATAATCTTACACTAATGTTTTTTGTATGATCTATGTTTATGATTTGTATCATTATGTACAGTAAGTAGCACACCAATCAAGTACTTGTAACTCTTTCTTTATCCCTTTTCGTACCTTATCGGTATGCCAAACTTTTCAGCCACATCATAGTTAGCATCTACCACACTATTACAACTACGGCCACTAACTATTGGGATCGGCTTACGTAATACTGGATATAGCTGAAAAGCAGAATTGCTCATGGGGCGGCTGCCTGTGTAAGACAATACCCTGGACCTATAATTATGGTTCGGGATTTCAGAGATTTTAATGAGAAGCTTTTTTTTTAATCGGTCGTCCATACTCCTTTTTATATTCAAAACTGCATTAGGTACTCGGTTTTAGTTTCTTAAGCGACTTCTAACTACTAATTAATAAATTACCAATTTATTAGATACTAATCTGTAAAAATTTGTACCCATATCGCTATCTGTGTGACTCACGGCGCCTCCTTGACTGAATATCTCATCTTCGTTTTATTTAAGCGTTACTAAATCATTGTGTGTTTACTTTGAAGGTCCGAGGTGCTTCTCAGTTTAATTTATGAGGAAACTTTTCATATAAAAGGGTAGCTTGCCTTCTGTTCGCCAACCGGCTCGAATAAACTTTGAAGACTATTTTCGATCCTTACGCATAATGCGGAGCATAGGTTATTGTACTTTCTTGTAGGAGGGGGATGTTACAGAAACTATTCTAATATTCATCGACGTGATCTGAGGCAATATATGAACTATTATAGTGGGTGTACACCCTCTATCTCTCGCTTTAAATCAAGGCTGCTCAACCCCAGGCCCGCGGGCCATAATGTGGCCCGCCAACGCATTTGAAGTGGCCCACGAAAAGTGGTCAGCTCGCGAGTCATGACAGTTTTTGTAAACAACTTTCAGAATCGAAAAAAATCAAACCATATCGAAAAAAAATACTTGCTCCTTATGAACCCGTAAGCAGTAAGCCAATACCCAGCAAAACCACTAACTATGTTAAATGCTAGGTAGGAAGGTATCTACCGTTACTATAGCAACTTTTATTTACCAGATGGCCCGCCCGTTGACACGAAATCAAAATGTTGGCCCACCTTTAAAATAAGTTGAGCAGCCTTGCTTTAAATAAATATTTTTAGGGTTCCACAAAACCTTATTTTGGCATCTGCTTACTTAATAAATTCGCTTTACCCCTCCAAGATAACCATGGACAAGCCAATATGCATAAATCCATCATCTTCAAAAAACAAAAAAAAACTCATCTGGCAAACCCAGTTTCCTTCCATAAAAAGGCAGATGTGTATCAAAAATCCATTAAGAAAACCAAATAACGGGGGCGTAAATCAGGAAGGACCCACAGTAGATCAGAGAGGCGCCGACGACGCCACCCCGGGCGCGGTGCTTTGTACTCTTATTTTCCACTCAATATGTTACCTTTTTGAATAAAGAGGTTGAGATTCCCCCAATTTTTGAATAAATAGGCGTTTGCCGACGTGGGGGCTAAACACTGCCATCAACTATTGAAAATTTCTGAAACAGGTCAATTTTTTCTGTTAAAAAACTGCCGACAGTAGGTAACTTCCTTCCTTGCCCATTGGTTGGTCCCTGCAAATTGATTCATCTCGTCAGACCTTTAACAAGTTACGTCATTAGATCTTCTTTTGTTCTATTACTTCAACGATTAGACATATAATGGCATGAAAGATATATGCTTAGATTTAAAAAACGCAACTTTCTTACTAGCATGTATTAGCTATCTGGAGCTTACTTTTCCGCACTGGTAAATATAGTAAAAAGCACACATTATAAAGTATATTCCATATTGAATTTGTTTTTTTTTTAAAAAACGTTGCCCCACACTAGGAATTTCTCCTGTATCGTGGGTGCGTTTACAAACATTTAAACTCACAAACACAAACAGCCAGACCCGGAACAACTACTTGTAGGCCATACAAATATTTGTTCCGTGCGGGAATCGAACCCGCGACACGCAGCGCAGCAGCCAATCGCTCAGCCACTGCGCCAACCGTGCAGTCAATTGTAAACATGAAAGAATTAAAACCTCTATTGTGGACCTAAATTCGATGCAATAGTCAGCAAGTATGTTGAAAAAGTCGGTTGATAGTACGCGTTGCATGGCGTAAGTATAACATAACACACTTCATCACATTCAAGATTTATTTTATTTAAACAATTCATAACTCAACACAAACACAAGTAGTGTATAAGTTGCTTAACATACGTAGCGCTGCCCGACTTGGCTCTCTAGCTCCCCGTCTCAGCTCTGATCTTATAAATACTTCGTTCACGTGTAGCGGGGTGTCTTGTAATTCAATTTAAATGCTTTCGCTACGGAAGTGCGCACTCGCAGTGAGAACAAGCTTCATTCATTAGATCTCACACGGACACTGAGAACGTACCTACTTATTGAAACTTTGCACTAAAACTAGACGGATAATTCGTTTTAAATTTCGTTGGAGTGGATTATGTTGCTGGTTTGAAACTGGACTTGAAGCTTAGCTGAAGATAGCATTATGGCGTCTACAGGATGCATTAACTATTTGAGTAACGGAACACAAAGTAGTTTTATTTATGGAAATGACCATAGGTATTAGGGTCAATTCGAAAGGTTTTTGGTGAAAGCGTAAAACGACTCTTATCATCATTCACACCTTGACTTCACCCACTGCTGGTGCTGGGTACCTATGGCGCACTTGTTAGCCTCAATCTTTTCCACCTTCCTTTTTTTAAGCGGTGAAAAATGCCTGACGCATACTGCACTGTCCGGGGAGACGGCTTGGTTATGTGAGGCTAGCACCCACTAAAAACCATGCCGTAAGGCCTGTCGTCTTGGCAAATAAGCTGCGCGAACAGTTACGCATGACGTACGATGCCCATCCAGGGCAGCACATAATGATAAATGACAAAAATACTTTTCGTTCTCTTATTTTATTTCTTCGTAAGTGTATTGAAAAACGTCGTTTGATTCACATGGGCATTTGTCACTGCAGCTCTCGGTTCTATAACGTGAATTCCGCCTCATAAAATGAACTATTCTCGTCAAGTAGGTAGAAATAAAAACTCAAGAACCTCAAAAATAAATACCTACATATTTTGTTTTGTAAACGTCGATTCAGTTTTCATGCATTTATTTGTATTTCAAGCTGACTGTTAAATACTGCAAAGAAGCTCGTATCGCTAAACGCAATCGCGTAAAGTGGCATAAGACTAGAGACAGATAGTGTCATCCATCGCTAGGAGCAAATCCAGTACTGGCGTCCTGTGTGTGAACGAAGCATCTATCGACTACAGTCATATAAAGAGTAGTCTGTGGTACAGACGACTACGTCTGTGGTTATATGTTGACCTTGAGCTAGAATAAAGTAGCGGAGCTTTAATAAAATAAAAGGCCAGCATAATTATACAGGGTTTTTACTGTACAAGTTTTTTTTTTTAAAAACCGCAGCGCCCTTAACACTTAACCCGGCTGACGCCCGATTTAAGCTGTGGGAAAATAGCTGCCCCCCTCCCAGTCACTACTTACCACCAAGTGAGCATCTTCCTGCAGGGTCTAACCTTCCGTGGCCCACCTGGAGGTCCTTGAACCGTCTCCGGACACAGGTAGGAAGATGTAACTCCATCCTTGTTAGGTGGGGATACCTCAATGAGACAGCAGTGGGGTGTGGTTGTGAAGCTGTGTCGCAAACTATGCTCCACCTCCTATCCTGCCCTCTTAGCCCAAAAACATGCAGCCGAAGTGACCTTTGCGCTGCCACCGACGACGCGGTGGAAGTGGCGATGTTTTGGGCTAACAAAATTTAAAGTTTGTCGTGCCAGCGATACGAAGAAGAAGAAGACTGTACAAGTGCTTAGTCATAGAGATGGACTGGATTCTGCCGAACGTTGAGTTCGGGCGAACATTCGGCTGAAACCTTATGAATACCGAATGTTCGGTACGTGAACCGAATATTCGGTCAATGAACTGAACTTCGGCCAAATATCGAAAGTCGGTAAAAACAGCTTAATTTCAGTATTATCGAATGTGAAACGAATTTTCATCACTACTTAGTAGACTTATTGGATTTCTTAAACTGCTTAAACTTTTCTGGGGTCCATTTTAACAAGCACTATTTATAACGTTATAAATGCAGAAGTAAATACAACCCAAGCGTATTCGATCGTGTGGAAAGATTTCGTGGCTGAAAAATCGACTTCTGGGAAACTGCGCTCTTTTCTTCGGTAAACAAGTAATAACTTTGTTACAGTTTCTGAGAACAGCCGCTCCAATGGAATTTTAATATTATTTTATCTGGAAATGCATTAAGTTAACCCACAATATTCCGAGAAAAAAAAATCAAGCAGTCGACTAGGTACTTCAGTTTCAGTTCAGCGGGTCTAAAATGGCCGCTTAAACAGAATTATAATAGGAGAATAATATGAATTACGTTAAAATTCTTAAAAAGATCATGACTTTCCACTATGTAACCATTTTACGAATTGTAATGTAATTTATATTTTTTATCCTATTACGATTCTGCTAAAGCGGCCATCTTAGGCCCCCAGATATATAAACCTGAATCTTTGGTAACTTATTGTTGTGGTACTAACAATTACCCCATAATTTTTGTTTAAAATGAGACAGGAATTCATATAAGTCAGGTTGAAAAATACGCTTTCGACCGACCAATCAATGAAACCTGTAAATAATTAGAGCTTGTTTATTCAACTAATGCATGCCTGCACCAAATAATAGATTAGATTAATTGCCAACGCAAAATACCATCAAATATTTGCCTTCGACTAAATTCACTATCATTGATAAACCAATATTTGTTAGCTGTACCAAATTAATAATCTCACATTATTAATTTCAGCCACATTTTGACCATTTGTTAACTTATGAAACATTCAAACATAATTTTAACTAGCGAAATGTGGGTGTACTATTAGGTACACATCTACCTAGCCCTTCACGGATAACAGATGATATTATGTTCCATAAAACAGTAGTTAACATGGCAAGTACTACCTTGTATAAGCATTTGTCACCAGAAGAAGTGACTTTACGTCAAAAGGATGTGTACAAGCGAAAGTTAAAGTAACAATACTTACACAGTAAGCCAAAAAAATTAGAGGCTCAGCTTTTAGGCCCTCATACGAATGATCTCACGAAGTAAACAAATATTTGTGAATAAATAAGGCTTTATGTGTACTCGGCTCCCGAAGCGTCGCTCAGTATTCTTCAAGACAACACAAGCTGATTTATATTCAGCCATTATTTTTATCAAAGCGGAATAAGCACATGCTGTTCAATGGCGGATACAGCTTATTATCAGACCTACGCCTTTTTTTCGACTCGACTCGTTTGAACGACGAAATTATCTTTCAACCATGTTTCTTTTCTTGAGTTTCTTGTTAAATGACGTCGAACCGAACGTCCTCATAACATAAAATGTAAACAAGGCTGTATATTATGTCGCAGGATTAATGTAAAATCAGAATCTCTGCAAAAATCCTAGGATTTCTTGTAAAAAAACGTTTTTTTTTAAACGAAGAACGATTTGAGTATTAAGAATAGTATAGTTGCAGTAAACCAGCTTAGCTTAAGTTCATCTCGCACAACAACTATGGCCCGTATTACAGAACGTCACTAAAGCATTACTTAAAACTAGATTCAAGACATTTGATTGGTTGTAACTACTACATAGTTTTAATAAGTAATGCTTGAGTCTTGAGTGACGCTGTGAAATATGGGACTATGAGTTTGAACACATATTGCCAAATGACTGTTTCGTATTGACGGAGGCGCTACAACTATGTACTTAGGAACTACCACGCTGACTGACGGTCGACCACTTCTCAACCTTCATCATCTGCCTAGCCTTTTCCAACTATTTTGGGGTCGGCTTCCAGTCTAACCGGATGCAGCTGAATACTAGTATTTTACATGGAGCGACTGCCTATCTGAGCTCCACAATTCAGTTAATTCTGGGTAATATGATACCCTTTGCTAAGACTGGTTGTCAGACTTTCGGGCCACTGGACTACCTGTAACGACTGTCAAAGATCTACAAATGACAGCCGGGACCAACGGCTTAACGTGCTTTCCGAGGCACGGAGGAAACTCGGTATGTAATGGGTGGTCACCCATCCACGGAGCAACCTAGGAAAGCGCAGCTTAACCTAAAGATCGACCGAAGCGGCAGTTTTTAGTTAGCTACGAGCTCCTCCTTTCAACCTTATTTCTCATGAAATAACGGTGAAAACTGTTCGACCGTTAGTTAACTCGGTGGTACATTCGGTGATCAACTAGAATAAAGATGTATGGAATAAAAAGACTTACAAGCATCCCAGATTCCAATCATCCTAAACAGAGTGTTTTTCAAAAATCCTGGTTCGAAGATATTACGAAAATCTTTCTTAGTTACCTACCCAATAAAAAAATCCTAGAATTTATCCATTTATCCATTTTTACCAACTATCCAGTGACATAATATAAAGCTCAGGATATGAATCATTATCTTGAAGCACATTTTCAGTATTGGATGAGAGCCTGAATTTATTTAACGAGAATTTCTTAACCTACACAAAGAAAATCTATTGTCGTGAGCGGCGTTTTATGTAGGCAGGTACACGTCTTTTGTATTCCTTTAAATATTTTTTTCTATTCTTCATCAGTAGTGAGTAGGTACAGTCTACCTTAGGAAATTGATTTTCATTTTTAGGATAAACCTTTCAGTAAGCATGTCTTAAAATGAAAATCAATTTCCTTGTGCTGAACGTGGAAGCACTTCAAGCATTTGATGACCCAAAACATATTTGAGATGTGGCTCTGTGAGAGGAGTGTGTGTGACTAGCGGGAATCAAATTCTGTCCTAGATCTACAGATGTATTGTAGGCTGTGATGAAAAGAAGCCTGTTTTAATACACACTAGAGATGATGAATATACAAAGTGAAATTCATGAGCGGCAAAGATGATAGAAAAGTTAAATAGTATATTTTGATACAAGTGCACAAATTTTGTCATTGCAGCTAAGGCGGAATTCACACCCGAGCCAAAGTCTTAGTGTTTTGGAACCGAGGGCTGCAGTGACAAAGGTCCACGTGTATTAAACGACGTTTTTAAATACAGTTACGAAGAAATAAAATATTAGAACGAAAAGTATTTTTGACATAAATTACTATGAAACAAAAATCCCGCGCTTTGTCTTCGCAGGTTGAAGGAGAAGCAAACGTATGAAGCTGCAAAAAAGGTTAATATTAAATATTAAAAATTGTAATATTTATTCATTTAGAACAAGAATAAACGTTAATTTATTGATAAAAGCAATTAATTAAAAAATAAAAAATAGAAAAATAAAAGGTAAAATAATAGGTAATGTTTATTTATGATTTCTGTTTTTAAACACAATTAAATAGGTATTCATAAAATATTTAGGCCTATAACGGCATACTCGACTTTGCTGAGATTAAAAAAAACATACACCGCCGACTATAGGAATTGAACCACTTTGTAACACAAAATAATAGTAGAAATATAGGAAAAAAAACACAATGTGAAATACACTGCATACTGAACCTAATGGTAACGCGATAAGAGCTAGTTTTCAAGGAAGTGTTTTGAAAAATATATTGGATAGTAGATATAAGATACTGAAAAGGATATGTAAATCCTGTTAAAAGTCGTTTCAGGAATACGAAACTCTTTAAAAGCGATTGCTGCTTATCTGACCCTCAGATATTGTCATTCTTACACATACCAAATAATATATCAACATAATATATAGCTCCGTTCCATCTTTATTTACAAAAAATACATCCAATAATTAATCACGTCTCTCTCCCTTGCATCCTCCTCTAAACATACCTACCTACATATGACAGCAACCCAACTATTGAGTCAGTGTAGCACGATCCGGAGCAAGTTTCCTTCCGCCCTAAGCGAAAGTCCGTATAAAACTTACCTAGACATACCAACACTAACTTCCCGACAGGCTCCTGTATCTAATCCCAATGGTATGTGAGATTTTGTATCCATTTATAACTAAGTATATAAGTAGGTAAGTATGTGTTGTCACTATTAGGGAGCTGTGCGCATAGACTAGCTAGACTAGATGGCTGCGTTCACAGGTTCGAATCTTTAAATACTAAAATAAAATCTTGTGATCATGTAGAATAACATAAAATGTTTTATACAGCATTTTGTTTGATATTATTTTGTTTTTTATCTATGAACATCCTTTTGAACTTTGAAACCGAAACATAACAGTACTCGAACGCACGAACGCACGACGTAAACGCGATCTATTTTTAAATCGAAAATAGAACTATTGTATAGCGTTTTGGTTAAAATTTTTGCAACAGTACAGTACGAGTATCATCCATAAATATGAATAAAATCCTAAATAATATGTGCAAAATATTTTTTTTAATTTGAAAATAGTTCGAACCACTGAACTTAGTAACCAACAACGACATTTATTAAGATACTTATTGAAAAATACTTTGTTGTAAGTACCATTCACCAAAATATAGCAAAGTAAGTAGGTACCTATTTACTTGCCCTTTTTATAAAGTACAAAAAAACAAACTTGAACGAATATAAATCACGATATCACATAAAAATCGAACAGGGATCCTGCTAATTGTTTTCACTAACAGAATTACTGTTGTGTAACATTTACACAGCTTTACAAATGGTTCTGACAACACAAATATGTGGCTACGGTGCAATTGTGACGTAAATCGAGTACATAATGTAATGCGTGTGCGTCATTGTCCGGAGTCCTAATCACTACCTCGGACCACCCCGCGTATGTGGTTCTGAATTCGATCCCAACGTCCAAATGTAATTGCGAATTCCTATTAGGAAATTCTCACTATTAGTCTGTGATTAGGACTACGTCCGAGGAAATGGCGATGGACTCCTTTTTGATACATTGGGTGGGACCTAATGTCGTCATTAGCAAACTACGAGTAGTAAGAGTTAACGAAAGTTCGAGTTTACCCGTTCTAGAGAACATAAACGTGATACGGAGTGATTCCACAAATTGTTCCTTTTTTGTTTGTTCCATTTTCAAGTTCTAGAATGTTTTCGAATCTTTCGCAAATGCATTTTAAAATACTTCTCGCATTCTTTTAGACGAATGCCAGGCATATCTTAGCCTATTTACTTTAATGCGGTAATAAACAAACTCGCGAACATGCAAGAAGTAGTAATCGTAAGTCTAACTAGACAGGTTCAAAGATTTTATCTTTCAGCCCTTTCTGTGTTCTGTTTCAGGCCGTGACGTTAGTGTTACGTGTTACTTTCAGCGGTAGCATAGTTTCTTTGCAAAAGCGCAACTGTGGATTAGATAGCCTGGAAAACTACTTACTTTTCGCTGCAAACTTGGAGAATCCAAAACTCACGCGAATACAAAATAACAAGCAACTATAATTTATTCAACTTTGATAATTTTACTATCTTTTGCCCGCGGCTTCGCTCCCGTTAATTTAAAATTTGACAATCAATTCGGATTGTACTCTGCTTGTAATAATATAATTCAATAGTGATTCGAAAGACACGTGGCATCTATTATCATAAGAATGTTATTGTGGTTTTCCTCGGAAACAGTACTGTTTTTCGGGATGAAAGGTATATTTTGTCCGTTTCAGTACACCTGATAACGTAAAAGCAAAATTTCAGAATGATCGGTGCAGTGGTTTAGGCGTGAAAACCAGGGATTGAAAACGGTTCCAAAATACCGGTAAAATACCGGTATTTAGGGGTTCCGGTACCTATACCGGAACAGGAACCAGAACCTAAATTGGAACCTTTAAGAACCTTTATTTTACCGGTTCTTAGGCAAAGCGAGTCTAAACTTGTTTTTTGAGGTGCGGTCTGGTGACCGGCTTGATGCAGCGCGCGGCGTAGTGTCAGGAGAGGGGAGTTTGTGCGAAAGAAACATCACATTTGTATTGGCGGATCTTCTGTTACCCACTCGCGCGCCACTCACTCGAGTTCGTATTGATAAAATTATAGTTTTTAAATCATACGTACCTATTTGATTGGCTTGTTTTGTGTAATATATTAGTGTAATAGGTAAAATATATTAGTATAATAATCTATTTTAAGAAGAAGACGTTACTTTATTATAATTACGAAAACTGACAAAAAAATTAAAATTAAAATTATTTACTTACTTCATTATTTTGAAAAGAAAACACCCTCACTTTTTGTGATTATTTATTTACTCGTATATCGTATATTTTTGTCTCCTAATACAAAATATTTTTCACTTGGTACAGTGGAGGGGGAGGGGGGTCCATTTCACCTTTTTTTTTTTAAATACTGATATAAAAATATTTTTGGTCAAGCGTGAGTTCTACACACAAATTATTTATTTAAGTATTTATTTAAACTTCATGTACAAAAGTGGTACATAGGCGGACTTAATGCCACAAGGCATTCTCTACCAGACAGCCTTTGGGTCAAATAGGACAGCATGAATTGATATACATAAATAGGTACATACTAATACACATAAATACAAATAAAATGAAATGAACTTATATATATTATAACATACAAGTAGTCCAAAATACGAGAAACCTTATAATAGTTACTATGACTACTAATGGCCAGCTAATGAGCAATTTAGTCTGATTGCAAATAGTACTTCCAAACTGTTCTTTTGAAAGCTATTTTGCTTTCACCTTTTTTAATGCCAAGGGGTAGCGCGTTCCAGAGCTTTCTAGTTAGACAGCGTAAGAATTGGACATAAAACCAGTACCATGTGAGGGAATTTCAAGGAGTATGTTTTTAGAAGCTCGAAGGTTACGATTGTGTGAACTGCCCAACACTTTGAAATATTCTTTTAGGTAATCGGGAGCACGAGGATCCGTCAAAATAGTGAAGAGCATACAGAGAGATCTGAGGGACCCCTGAGTCGGATAGGAAGCCACTAAAGCTGAAAACGATATGAAGAGATGTGATCGTACTTACGAAGGCCAAAAACAAAGCGAATACAATTATTGAGAAGACGATCCAATTTGTTTAAAAGTTCTTGGGATAGATCAAAGTAACAAACATCAGCATAGTCGATAATGGCACAAGTGACTGGACCAAAGATAATTTAGTGCTAGATGGGAGAAAATTTTTGAACCTATAGAGAGACCGCAGCGAATAAGTGACTTTCTGGCTAACCTGAGCCACCTGCTTATTCCAACTAAGTGTCTCGTCAATGTGCATGCCCAAGTCTTTTACGTGTGGTGAGAGAGAGATCACAGAGTTGTCGAACATAAGCGGCATTAGCTGGCTAGTATCCAGATTTCTCAGGTAGTACGAACTACCTTTAAGGATGGCCCGGCATTTCCCGACGTTGACAGCAATGCCGGACTTAGCAGACCATTCTCCGATAGTTTGAAGATTAAGTAATGAGATGAAATTATTAAGGTTAGCAATGTCGGATAGAGCGTAAAGTTGCAGGTCATCAGCGTATAGATGGTAAGAGCACTTGAGGATAGTAGTAATGGAGTTTATAAATAAAGAAAATAAGAGAGGAGAGAGTATACCGCCTTATGGAACACCAGTTGCCAGGTCGCACCAAAAGGAGTAATCCTGATCAGCACGTACCGCCTGCTGGCGACCACGAAGATATGATGAAAACCAATCACGTTACAACGAGGAGACCCCAATTTGAGACAGTATGGCCAAGATAATATCATGGTCCACGGTGTTAAAAACTTTGGAAAAATCGATTAAAACCAACACCGGAACCCTCGAATTCTCCAAACCATCCCTAATGTATTTGTTTTTTTTGATGGTAAATCATCAAATAACCTCCCCCGCTATGGGTGGAGTGGTAGGGAGTGTCAGACTTTTACTGACTAAAACCCATCCATGTTCCTTCATTGCTCTTTGTGTTCCAGGGCCACGGTATCTCTTTCAAACAGCCCCGCAGCCCCGGCAGGCATTCGTGCAGGCGCGCGAAATCTATCGCCTCCAGATCCCATGGCGGCAATCTGGCTAGGAAGGAAGCTCGCCGCCTCGCGGGAGATCGTGCGGTATCCCCGGACTAGCCTTAGTTTGGACCCCTCAGGTTGGGCAAGACCCGCTTGAAGGCAGCCCCGGCCCGTTCCAGTTTTTGAGCTAAACGTCGAAAATGCCCCACGAAGTTTCACCGGCTCTCGAGGACGAGTCCTAGGTACTTCAAAGTCGACTCGACGCCGATGGGAACCTCTCCTACCGTCCCTGGATCCCGACAGTGGCGCATTGCGGAGGTCCGAGGCCCATGAAAGCACATGGCCTCGGACTTGTGCAAAGCCACCTCGAGACCCAATTGCCGGATCCTCTCCACGACTATCGCAACCCCGCGTGTCATCAGTTCGGCATCCCTAATGTCTTCAGTAACCTTAAGCAAGGCTGTGGCTGTGCTGTGGCCGGGCCGAAAACCAGTTTGGAATTTGGAGAACAGGTTATTCTTGAGAACGTAAGAAGATATTTGCCTAAGAGCAGCTGCTTCAAGGATCTTGGAAAGGAAAGGGAGAATGGAATGGGTCTGTAGTGAATTGGCAAAATGGGACTGGAATTTTTTGGAAAAGGGATAATGTAAGCCTTACGCCACAAACCTGGAAACACACCAGTAAACAGAGAAAAATTTAAATTTAAGGACCTCAAGGTTAGTCACGGGGGAGAAAGCTGTTTAGCTGCACAAGAGTTCACTTCGAAATGTATTTATTACAAAAATAAAAACGAGTGTACTTCAGACCACACGACTGAAGTAAAACTTCACGTAAACGCATATTTGTCGGGGCTGCGGGACTGTTCGAAAGAGATACCGTGGCCCTGGAACACAAAGGGCAATGAAGGAACATGGATGGGTTTTGTCAGTAAGAGTCTGACACTCCCTCCCACTCCACCCAGAGCGGGAGAAGTCATTTGATGATTTCCCATCGGTAAAAAAAAAAACGCATATTTGTACTTTTATTATTCATCTTGGCGACAATCCATCTAGTTGTAAAGTTTCAACACACTTGTGATTATGTTGACAAACAATGTACAGCCCGGCCGAGGCACGAACATCAATATATTTCGGTTATTCAATCCCTGCTCCGAACACACATCCCCTCTTCCGTAAGGAACCTTTAAATCGGATGACAATGAACCGGTATAACATCATCCAATTTAAAGGTTCTAGGAACCGGTATTTAGAACCGGTACATCGGAACCCAAACCGGAACCGATACCGGAACCGGAACCGTACCGAAAAGAGGAACCTTTATAAGAACCTAAATGAAGAACCAGAACCGAAATTGGTACCGGTTTTCAATCCCTGGTGAAAACGTAACAAACAAACTTACTTTCGCATTTAGGATTACATTAAGATTACATGCCTATTTTCCAAAAACTCTTATCTTAACCGATATTTAGGGCACCCAATACTCAAAAAACACTACGATCTACTAGCAATAGGTATACACCCTACTGCACATTTTTCATAAAAACCGTTCCGAGAAAACTTGCAGCGAATAAAAAACTCCAAGTTTTCCGGGCATTTCATTTTTATTCCGAATGTTAAAAATGCAGATAAATCCTTTACCTGTCCACTAACTAGGAGCGGTTGGTTCGTTAGGCTTCTTCTTCAAATTAACCACAATGCGGCGTGCCAATTAAAAGTGGCAACCCGCGGTGTGGTCAATTATCAATATAGAACTACAACACGGGTTTCCTTTCACGGCAGATATGACCCATTCAGGTGTTTTTGTTTCGGATTTTGTTCATTTAAATCGGTTTTTTTGGAATTTTACCGCGCCAAACTTTGGTAAACCAAGAACAATGAATAAAACGAATAATCTTCTAAAGTTACGATCATTTTGAATTTGATTTGGACAAGATTAAGTAAGTAACTAGCTGTGCCCCGTGTAACTAGTTGTTCGCATGAAATTAGCGGTGTTAAATATACTTTACGACCTATTCTCATACCTACCAAATATACATAAAAAATAAATTCATAAAAATCGGTCGAGTCGTTTCGGAGGTATGCGACCACAAACACCGTGACACGAGATTTTTATGTATAAGATTTAACCTGGGTGGTTTTAAAACGCTCCCTTTGGATACTTAATGATTTAAAGACACAAATAAAATTCAAAGAAAACTAAAAAAAATCCTGTGGAAAACGCAGATTTTCACCAACCCACTCAAATGAAAGCTCAAAATAAATAGTAAATGCCAAAATATTAAAAGCACACACATACGGACGCAGTCTCTAGTTTTCAACGGCTAAAATTAATATGAAAGTTTCGCCTTTACGGGAGGACAGAAGTGTGGATGAACACACTTGTAAATTATCACGTCATTTAAGCGAGACTCGGCGGTGCAATTTCATGGTCGAGCGAACTACGCTCGCTCGGTCCCAGCGGCGAAGCTCGCAGACTGGTTACTTCCGACATTAAACGACCCCTGAATGTAATCATGCAGAAAGTTACCAAAATTCTTTTCGAGACAGAAATAATAGACAAATGTGATGGACATGCGGGATTTTGGGATTGTTTTGTATATCAACTGTAAATAGAATAGTGACGTGTTCTTATAAAAAGACATCGTTGGTGAGGGCGACGATGTCAAACCGCTGTAATAGACATTTTTACTCGAACAAGTACACCGTGACTTTTTAGTCGTCTTACAACGGCAGCCCACTTCATGATTCCAATGACTACTAAACATTGATAAACAATAAATAGGTATTTATGAGATTTTAATAATTTAAAAATAAAAATATTATTCAGTATTATGACGCATGACGTAGTTAAAACACCCTGTTGCGAGCGATGATCTACTGGACTCGACCGCTGGGTAAGTATGTTCTCCCGTTTGACCCGTAAACATCATTAACAGGATGTTTCATAATTTTATTCCAATGTATTATTTATTTTTCTTTGTACTTATTATGGTAGGTAAAAAAAAAATATCGTGCCTAGAGATATTTTATGCCGGGTACATTGAGTGGACCACCTTTGTAAGACGACTAAAAAGTCACGGTGTATATTGTAACATACCGTGAAATGTCAGAAATCGACTTTGAAGTTATTATTATAAACTCTGTATTTCTATTTAGGAGGGCCATATCTCTAGAATGCATCAGGACCGATGGGCCAGAATCGTCACGCAGTGTCGTCGCCGAGGGAAGCCAAGAAAACGCTAGCGTGACGACTTAGAGGCGTTTATGAGAGACTAGCTGTGCCCCGCGGTTTCACCCGCGTTTTTCTCGTTTCCGTGGAAATACCGAGATAAAATATTGCCTATATTATAGTATCCCTCAATAAATGAACTATTGAGTTTTCATATCAGATCAGTATTTCCCGAGATTACCGCGTTACACACAACAAACAACCAAACTTTTCAGCTTTATAATATTAAGAAAAATTGTATAAGTCGCAGGCAATAGCTGTCTATCTGTTCGACATTCAGCCAGACACGTAAGAATTACGACTACAGGCTCCCGCCTGTGTCCGTCCACTTTAAACCGCGTTAAAATATTATTTTAAAGTACTTCAATTATATTTTTCGTTTTATTTTCTTGTGGCAGAAGAATATATTGATTGTTTCCGCAACCTGATCTTGACAACGCGACATATAGTTGGCCGTGCGAAAAACAGTGTTGCCGTAAATCTAATCCTACATATTTAAATGTTTGCCGTGTATTTATCGTTACGGCAAAAGATAATTTAATTGGGAATTGGACTCTTTTAAAATGAAAAGGCAAATCATTTGGAATCATTGGGATCCGAGGTATAAGTACTGTTTGACCAACCGCTGGACCAGTCAAAACTGTTGCAACGATCACGTTATTGCGAAGAAATTTAACCTGAAGTCGAGTCCCGTTACATAAATTTGGTAGCTTAAGATTTCTAAGTAAAATAATTGGGGCACCAATTTTTAACTTGAGAGAATGTGGGGGGAGGCCACTCGGGTTTAAAGAATTAAGAAATTCCTGTGGATAATGGACTGCATCTTGATCCATTACATTATCAATAGAAGTGTAGGTGACTATATCCCCTGGAAGCAAGCGCGGCCTCCTCGTCTCGCCCGCCGCCGCGCCGCCAGCGTCTCGTCTTGCTTGCATCAAGCGCGCGTGGATTTCTTTAGCAGAGTTATTTTAGAAAATATGTATTTATTATACATACTCTTCAAAGATCTTATACTTACAATCATCAACAAATATATTTCGAAAAAGATTATTACAGGATTTTATGTTGATAAAAAACTCTATGGCCCATAACTCATTAATAGGTACCAACTCTTAACATCTTACACACGTGATAACTTTTAAACGAAATATCTGATTGAGATGAAACAAAAAGTATTTTACTTCTACATAAATACTCTTGATAACATAATGCTTAATTTCGATAAAGATTAATATTACGATACATATTTAACGTAGTTTTTTTTTCTTCAGACGATTTAATAATTATTTTGAACACAAAATCGGTTATTGTGATTAAACCATGATAGCTAGATATATGTTCTTGCGGACTTTTTTGTAGGTCTTAATGGGATCTACAAACCCGTAGTACATTATTTTGTTCTATTGTCAATAGTTTTTGCAGCGCACGCAAAAATAGGTTTTCGATTTTACACCTTGTGTTACAAAATAGCAATTTTATTACGGATCCCTAATTTTGAAAAAAAAACATAGCCTATAGCCTTCCTCGATAAATGGACTACCCAACACTGAAAGAATCATTCAAATCGGACCAGTAGTTCCAGAGATTAGCGCGTTCAAACAAACAAACAAACAAACAAACAAACAAACCCTGCAGCTTTATAATATTAGTATAGATTGGCCGGAGAAAACAGCACGTAGAAAAGAGTGGAAGGATATGAGGAAGGCCTTTGCCCAGCAGTGGGACAATATAGGCTAATTAAAAAAGAAATCAACGGACAACTTGAAACCATACGAACACAAAACATCAAAAACAAATAAAATATTTTGATCCAATATGTACAAAGTTTCATACAGAGCCTAACGGCAATGGCTTGTGTAATCAGGTAATGGATATCGTCAGGTCCGTATCAAATAAATCAAAGTAAAGGGTAACACTAAGCAAAAATATTTTATATCGGGCAATCAATAGAAACATCGCAATAAAATCCCTTTGATCGAACGGATAAATTGAGACCATTACAATAATGGAAACTGAGCACTTAGGTAGTTTCTGTACCTATCGATTTGATAGAAATGTCAGCCCGTTTTATGTCTACTGCTGATCATAAGGCTTTTAATGACTGCCAAAATAACTATTGAGTTTTATATTGCTCTCGATTTATTTATTCTGGCTCAATAAATGTACAATATAATTACATTTGCTGACCGACTCGTTCATGTCAGTGCGACATACAAACGCGCCTGCCGCCTGCCGTGCGTAAGGTCCTGGGTTCGATTTCCGGGTCGGGCAATTTTCATCAGGAATTTATCAAGAGTAGTCACAGAGTCTAGATTTATGGTTGATGGCAATAGGCTCGTCCCCTATTAAATGGGACTTAATCATGTGGCGAAATGTGGGTGTAGTGTACTATTAGGTACTTACACTTCTGCCTAACCCTTCAGGGTTTACAGCCGTGATGTTATGTTATGTTGACGTTGACAATTCACACTGTCGACGACTGTCTCTTCACTAGTTAGTAGTGTAAGTACTACACACTAACAAATATTAACTGGTTTCTAATTGTTCGCTCTTCTCACTAATAGTAGCGGTGGGACAGTGCCTCACTGGGAGTCATGGTTCAAAACTCAGAGCAAAGAATACTTTTTCTCTGTGGAGCAGAATAACAGCTAGGTGAGTTTGATAATCTATAGTCCAGCATGACACAAAAACAAGGATTTAACTACTATTGGAAGATACTATCAACTGTCAAGTAATGGGGTATTCTTCAAAGCACAACTATTTTTAAGCGCAACCAACTAAGCGCAACTAAATTATTCCTCGAAGCGAACAAATTCAAATTAAAAATATTATATGTTTACTCCTCAAAGCGCAACCATGATGAAAAATATTGTTAATAAATCCATCATACCCATCTCTATTTTTCACCGTGGTTGCGCTTAAAATAGTTGGGCTTTGAGGAATACCACCAAGTAATATCCATCTTCAATCTATCGTCTGTATAATTTACACCTATTTAATTCTACAGTCAGGTGGTAATTTGGGCTCATTATGGATCATCATCATCTGCCTAGCCTTTTCCCAACTATGTTGGGGTCGGCTGCCAGTCTAACCGGATGCAGCTGAATACCAGAATTTTACATGGAGCGACTGCCTATCGGACCTCCACAACCCAGTTAGCACTGGGTAATACGATATCCCTTGGTAAGACTGGTTGTTAGACTTTTTGGGCTACTGACTACCTAACGACTGTCAAAGATCTACAAATAGCAGCCGGGACCAACGGCTTAACGTGCTTTCCGAGGCACGGAGGAAACTCGGTATGTAACGGGCGGTCACCCATCCACAGACCAACCTAGGCAAGCACGGCTTAACCTAAAGATCGACCCGAGCGGCTGTTTTTATTTAGCCACGAGCTCCTCCTGGGCTCATTATGGATAATACGTACTAATACGTCGATAAAATCGTTACTGCTTAGAAAACTGAGTGAAAATTCAATGAAATTCACCTTCATTTCCTGGAGTGGGCAAAACTCCAAGAACCATCAACGTTATGGCGCAAGTTGTTAGGACTTAGGTACGTAAAGTGGTAAGCTAGCTATTTATTAAGAAATAACAAGAATTAGCAGAATAGTAGGGCTTTGAAAGTTGCGTTTCAAAGCAGTAGCTTAGCTACTAGCAACTTCTCTTTGAGTTTCCTTTAGAAGCATTTTTCTCTCCGTGGATAGGGTTTATGATAGTGATTTACTTAGCTATTGAGTGTCCATGGTTAACAAAATCAAAGTCACCAAAATCAAAATATTTTATTTCACATAGGCCTAGATGGGCACTTATAAAACGTTGACAAAAAGGTGCTCGGTTCGGGTTGGTCGTTTCCTATGGAGCAGAACCGGCAAGAAACTCCATGGTTACTCTTTTCAAATCATTTGGTATTACAATATTATCACGTAACGTCTTAGTCATGGCTTCTTGATGTCTTAGTAAGAACTAAATATACAGGGTGTAAACGGACCCTTCACGAATCCGTTACATCAAACTAAGCAACTTTACGCAAAAATTATTGCTGGGAAACGACTTTTTTTTTTGTGAAAATCACGTTGTACGGTAGTACTTAATGTAACCAACTCAAAACATTGTGCTGATGGATGGATTTAATAGTATGGGGGCTATGGAGGTGTTTAAAGTGAAATTGTTACATTAAACATAAGGATTTAAAAAAACTTGGAACTTTGACTCCCAATATCTCCGTAACTAGAAGGTTCCCAGGTATGGGAGGTCTAGAACAAAAAAAATATCGCAATGACGGGGAGAACAAGTTCCTATCGGCTTCGTTAAGGGTCTTGTTACACCCTTTAGATACGGCCTTAGGTTATATTGATGATTGACCGTACCTATAGTATCTGATCAAAGCGAAAAAACTGTCCAAACCTACTATAGGCACTTCGACAAAAACTAATGACTGAAACAGAAGCAAAACCAAAACACAATTAAAGCTAAACGATCAAAAACTTGGTCCATGCTATTTAATACGGCCACTGTTGTTTCGTACATTTGCTAAGTTTGTAAGGAAGCTCTTTAATCAAGACTGAAATTAGCCAGCAACTCCGAACTGTAAAATCCTTTGCTGCAATAAAGTCCGACCACGGCCGAGACTACAAAACTGGTTTTGTTCCATGAAAATGCCTGATCTCGGTACCACCGTTCCTCCCCCTATTGTGCCCTTTCGCTTTGTCTATGAAAAAGTTCTGTTTTTCACCGCAAAGATAAAAAAAGTATGGCCATTTATAGGCTTCTCCGCATTTTGCTGAATGCCTGCAGCTGTCAGCATAAAATTTGTAAATCAAATTAGGTAAACGCAATCATCCGTACATACATTATGGTTTTTTCGCGCCCGTTGTGCACCATTTTCATTTTACCTGAACATAAAATTTATGTTGCACTTGTGGATGAAAAATTCATTAGCAGAATACGAGAAAATGTGCTTGTAGGATTTATTTTTGTAGATCCGCATTTCTTTTGTAATATTAAAGCTCGATTGGATTGTTTTAATCTCGAGGTAGTTTGGAATTAAATTCGGTTGATCGGTTAAAAACCACAAGCATTATTACATTTTAAATAGCTCGATACAATCGACGTATTTCCGAAGAAAAGGCAATGCCAACAGACCATCTCCATGACTCGTGACTAAGGGTATTAAGTGCTTTAGTTGCAGAACCCAGTGCTAACTTGATTACGGTAATTTGTACATTTGCCTTCTTCAAGCTGCCAAGATGATAAGAATCTACGATAGGCAGGTAACCTAATGAAAGTAACTACAACTTAGCAGGAACGTAAGCCAGTTTATGGGAAATGCATACTTTTAATCAAGATAAAGAAACTTAAAACCTACTAAGATAGAAAACAAAAACGATACTGAGATACCTACTAAGATAGATCTCTGCTTAACCCTTAGGAAATGTCGCTATACATGCATATGCACCTACATATATAAATTCAATACTGAGGTATCTGTGGCACACGTAACTACCGTAGGTGGCATATGTGCTATGTATAAGGGACCAGCAAATAAGATGATGCCAATACTCTCTATTCGCTTATTCACCCTCACAGGTGAGGTTAACCTTAATGTTACACAATCAACGTCATATCTGTCCCGTCGCATTTACCAGTATTTCCCTTCGAGGGTGTTCGAGACGGACGTCCCTAGAGAGAAATGGGGTTAACAACGTTGAACGTAATTTCTGAAGAGGGGTCATCAGGAAGATATAATGCCATTTCTGTACCCTTGATGTCTTTTTAAGTGCGGACCCACTTAACCCTAACGCGGGGCGGAGTTTTGCTGCTATTCGCTGTCAACTCGGAAAAACTAATGGAATTCACGGAGCTTTTAATATTTTCAATTGTATGTACTTATTATTGCCCACGACACCGTGGTTCGTGGTTCTTAAGTACGATTACGGAGTTCCTACAAAACGATTACCGTTCTGTTTAATTTAATTTAATATTTTCTTCTGTTCTTTTTATCAATACTAGTATTGATATTAACAAGAACATGGGACATCTTGTTAGTAGGTGAGTAACTAATAAATATGGAAGTATAAAACGTTTTTTAAAGTAGAAATACACAAGCTCCCAAGCATCAAATTCTCAATTCAGAAACCGGAAGTAGGTATGAGCCACCCTATTGGATTACCTACCGCATAATTTTCTATTTGCCCACGCTGCAAAAGATGTTCAAAATTTATTTAAAAAGCAAACTCTGAATATTCTTATTTAAGCCGGCGTCTTTTTCTGCGATTCAATCTGCAGTAACTTTTCATCGTGCCAGGTTTTGCAGAATAAAGAGGGCCATTATTTTTCAAAAGACACGAGTATGTGCTGAAAGAAATCACGAGAAAACTGTTTGTATCAGGCGGAAGGATGCTGGGGAAAGTTTTGTGTGCTTCCTGACGCAGACATGTTGGACTTGGTAAATAAACTTACCTATATCAATGTAAATAAGAAATGTAATGCTTGCTCTAATCAAGTAGTTCTTCGAGTACATTTAGTACTTAATTTCTGCAAAATTATGTGCAATACGTGATGAAGTACCTATCTAATAAACTGTGTTACCTTGTTCCAAGAATAGGATTGCGTAGACCAGCGCAATCCTATTCTAGGTAGGTACTGTCTACAAATACCAGCCAAGTCTGTCACTCTAATGTTGGTTGTCGCGCCTATCTCCGTCAACTTATGGATGAGAATCCTTAACCATTACGAGCACTGATATATTATTTAACCTCTCCGATAACTTTAGGGGTAATGTAGTCTTATTAGCTTCATAATTTGGTTTTCTTTTTTTGATAGAGTTTTTTTTCTTTCTTTAAAATTAGAACGTCGAACGTAGTCGCTGTTTTTTTTTTACTGAAATTCAACTCGCATAATTAATTTTAATTAATTCATTAATCATAAGCTAGTGATCAGTAGTTAATGGTGTTGGTTGTGCAATAAATGCTATTATTTTAAGTTTATGTAATTATAGTGTACATGTGATTTTACTACTGTTTTAAACCCTAATAAATAAAAACAATAGCAAGGGGTCGAATTAAATTAGCTAGTGAAACTCCACAGATATGACAGGTATCGATATCCATAAGCGTAGCAACAATTCGACATCTTGTTAGGGAGGGCGGGGGGTATTTGCCACTCAAATAATAAGATAGATTTAATAATCTAGAAAGAAGGTAGTTTTTTTTTTCGTGAACAATCAATATTCTAGTGGGCCATGCCTGCCTATACTCGCATATATCGTTCCTTGCTACGCAGGTACCTATCTTGTTTAGTTGACGTGTTCTAATAGCTACCTTCCAGCTCCATCATCAGATCATGATCTGCACTTTGGTCTTGCGAACTTATGAAGATAAATCTAATCAGTCGAAACACAATGAGACTATATCTTGTCAATTCCTAGAGCTATGTGCTGGCTGCATCATAAGTGCCATACTATTGCATTGTCAATTTGTCATGGAAATTACTGAAGTATTCCAAGTTTAAGCTTAATAGGATGCCAGAAAGTACTTGTAAAATGCATTGCTCGTTTGTAACTTGAAATACATGAACGAAGCCATTTAATAGAACGCTTGTATTACTAATAACTTCTACATAACCATACGTAAGACGTTGAATAAACCCCTAAGATAACAAACAGCAGTGGCGCCATCTACACAAAATAACCTGAACTCGGTGAAGACGGCCTTGCCTTTCCAAGTCGGCTGAAGTCCGTGGAGCCAACAAATTGAAAACACTGCTTATATTGGTACGTGAGCAGTATGAGCTTGGCTGCATTCATTACTTGGGTTAAGGTCCGTAATCAAAGCGTCACTATAAAATAACTAGAAGGCGTAGGTGGCGTCCCTTCAAACCAGAGTGATTTTGGCCAGCCTTCAAAATGTGTTGTCTAAATTGTATTTTGTGATCCTTTATTGGTTGAAATAAATACCTACTTCTATTCTATTCTACAACACTATGGACAGACCGATTTAATGACTCCCGCGAAGGTATCAATTTAAATGGAATATTCTGAAGGTTGATCACGCCTTGGTTCAATTAGTATCATAATAGGTACCTACGTTGATTATGGTTATTTTAAAGCAAATAACCTGTGGGATACTGTTAGGACTTTGTGGACGCTTAATGTGCCTTTGATGGGGCAAGGCGGAGGACTCATTAAAGCGGTCGATCTATTAGTAAGTAGTTATCATAATATGGAAAACCACAAAACCCATTGTATTTTCATTTATGTCCGAGTGCTTCTACCTTTTCAAGGAAATTTCAAACCGCTGGTATTTACCTTGGCCAGAGGCTAAGTGTTGCCATACAACGTTGCAACGCCGCCAGTCTCTTGGGGACTAATATCCTAGTTGACAGAAGAAGTTGAAGACAAGTATACACAATAAACCTTTTCATTTAAGATAAGAATGCCAGTCGTTTTACTTGCTTGTCTTTCTTCCTGATGTTAGATTATCTATCTGATGCCGACGGATTACACTTAGGGAAAAGCAGAAACCTTTTCCACCTTGATAATAACATACTAGAAGTACGATACGAAATGCAATCGAGAGTTGCAAAAAGGACTAAATTAAACCTCACTCAGATAAAAACCGTAACTAAACCAATAGCACTATCTAGTTGGCACATCCTTATTCGGCGGAAACAGCTGTGTTGCCATGGGCAAAGCACGCATCGAATTTGATTTGACAGTTCGTCGCGTCCCAACAGCTGTTTTACCAATTGCCTCGAAAAAGCACGATTTTAAATTCGGTTGAGCTGTTTGCACGTGTCTGAAGGTTCATTTGAAAAAGTATTGTTGTTAATGTTTAAAAAGTGTTAAAAATGGAAGAAGAAGTCGGCATTAAAGGTAAATTTTAAAACTTAACAACCAATAAATGCGGCATGGAAGCGTGGTACGCTGGGTTTCGTGATAAGGAGATCACGCTACCGGTAAATCTAAAGCATTCTAGAAGCTGTATAATAAGAAGATGTTATTATATTTAGTCTCACTTGATTCTTTCTTAATCAAGCTAAGTAGATATGTGCCCACATGTTGTAATAGCATTTTTGAGCTGAGCTTCGTAAGCGACGCAATTCACTATTGCGATGTTATTTCGTAATATTATCAGGTGCATTTTAGTTCCCAGGGTGCTGTATTATACCTTATTCTAAATATTGTCTTCTAGACTTGTGAAAATCGATTGTCGCATAGCAATACTCACGTAACGCGCACGCTAAAACATGGACACAAAGCCCACCTTCAAGACTGAATTTTGATAATACTTTTACGATTTGTAGGGATACGTTGGCAATTCCAAGTCTAAACTAGTCTGTCTATAATAGGCTCAAGCTGTAATTTCAAGGCATTTTTCCTGTAATTATAAAAATATGTTGCAAATGAATTCGTTTTAAGTTTACTAGACTCGATTTTAATTCCCTAGTAGTTTTGTTATATTTCCGATTATATTTGGCATTTCCTTGTAATTAAGTAAGTGTTATTAGTGAGGAATATATAGAACATTACACAAAAGCCCAGTTTTCTTCACACAAGTAGGCCATCTTTAAGTTAAAGAATGTTTTAAGAGCAAAAGGTATTTCAGTTAAGGGTTGTTCAAAAAATTATAATAAACCATGTATTCACAGTAACACGGCTAAGGAGAAGGCTGTCAGTGGAGGCTGAAGATGTGAAGTCACCCTCAACACAATCCACACCAACAAAGAAGAGAGGTGGCAGACTAGCAGCCAAGCCACAGCTGGAACTCATTGATGAAAATGGTAAGACATACAAACCAATTGGATTTTTGGCAAATGATTTATTCAAATATGTTATGTTTATTCAGTATGGTTTGCTTATTAACATATTCATGTAAAATTTGATCAACATGTAGCTGATGCCCTTAGAAGTCATATTTCGACAGTCCACTGATTTGGTGAGTAAGGCATCAAAAGCAGTAACAAGCACAATAAAAAATCTTATCTATAAGGAATAATGGTGAAATATTAATTCAGACAATGATAAAAGATTGTAGGGTTGACAAACAAGTAAAAAACTACTGGCACATGACATGTGTTTTCTATTTATACCACACAAAAAAATGCAGTTACCCCCACATGACAGGATTATCAGTTCAGTGAAGTCATAAGATTAATATTTTATTTATAGTATCCAGCAAAAGATACACAGATATAATAGAGATCACAATGTAAAAGGTTCTTTTACATGTGTTCCTTCAATTCCAGGAGATCACAGCATGCATATGAGTAGCATTTTGTTTAGCACTTCTGTTCTGCTTTTAAGATAGAAGCTAATAAGCTGATGTACCTAATGATACATTTATTGCACAATGCACTTACAGTTAAAGGCTGTGAGTAACTTGAACTAATAGGTACATGAATCTCTTGGGTTTTTTTTGTGAGTATTAACATTGCTGTTGTAACATGGTTTGATTTAAACACTGCTAGTCACAGATTTAGTGCCATGATTTATGATAGAATTGTTAATATTTATTTACTACTTAATTACTATTTATCTGATAAGATGAATGCAGCTTATAGTGATTCATATAACCATTTCCATATCCAGCAAACAGTTCTGCTTAGTTTTTTGTACCCTTAACACTTTCGCTGCCCAGCACCCAGCATATGAGTCCAAAGTCCATATTACGCGGGGTGCTGGGCAGCGAAAGTGTTAATCTCTTTTGGGGTCATTGTACTCATCATTATGAACAACTTTTACAATGAGAAGAATCCTGAAATCACAAAAAAATAATCTGCTGTTTCCTTCATTTTGGACACAAATGCATAGGATAACTGATCTTTTATTTTTCAATAATTATGAGTGCCATGAGTCCTTTAAAGTTTTAGTGTAAACAAACTAAGCTTTTATACTGATAAGCATTTGTTTTTAAACTAAATTTCCATAAACAATGCAACAGAATTAGAATTTAACTTAAAACTTCAGTATCTTTGCTAGATAAAACTTAGTCTCCTATCTTGGGCATAACTTTTGAAATTGGAACTCATAACCTTTCAGCTCCAGAAGCAGACCCTAAAAAGACCAGGAAGTCAACAGTCAAAGAGGTGGAGCCTGTTGAAGAGAAAGCAGTCACACCATCCAGACGCAGTACCAGGATCAGGTCAAACACCAGCATTGTATCTGAGACTCCTGGAGATGTGGCTGAAGACAAGGGCACACCAGCGAGGCGTAGCACTCGGATCAAGTCTAATACCAGCCTTATAGCAGAGCCTGTGAATGTTAACTCACCCAGAGCGAAGAGGGCTGCTAGAAGAACCTCACTAGTTGGTAAGGAATGGCTTGATTTTTTTTTTCTTAGCCCGTACTGTCACACTGCTGAAAAAAGGCCTCTCCCAAGTCCTTCAAGAGAGGCTCTTTGAATATAATAAATGTCCCTTAACATTTATCATATTCAAAGAGCCTCTCTTGAGCTACTATTTACTGATTTGAAAGCCATTGAAATATTTCTGTTGCATAGTATGTAACACTGATGTAAAATACTGGTATTCTGGTAAAACTGGAAGCTGACCCCTACACAGTTTGGGGAAAGGTTAGGCAGAAAAATAAAACTTGTTATCAGCCTCATTGTTTAACACTTTTGAAATTGAGACTTTAGGATAATAAGGGGTCAGAGTTAATTCATTGTGATGAGTTTACTGTATCCATGGTTTGATTTAAGAATGATGCTTAATTTAAAAAAAAAAACAACACATTGGCATCAAATCAATCGGGTCCAATCAATACTTACAACAGATTGGTTGGCCAATTGCAATGATTGTTTAATAAAGAATTGTAGATAGATTGTCTGATCAGTTCATGATATTTTGTTCAATAGTTGGACTTGTTTTAAGAGTGTGATAGTTTTGACTATTTTGTTTTGTAAAAGTTGACAATGTTGCAAACAGCTGTCAAAAATTTGGTTAATAGACCAATATTACTGTATTAAATTATGTTGTATTGCTCTTAGTTGCACTACAATTTTGGTTATGAATTGCAACGCAACCACGTGAATCAGGTATTGTTATAGTTTTAGGGGTAAAATGTAAGTTGTTGTTTACTTATACACCTTAAAAATAAATATTCAGTGCCACGGTATTGTTGATTGCAATTCAAAATCAATAATTGAGTTCAGTAACATTAGTGAATCAATGAAAACAGCAATATTTGACAGTTTCACGCGACATTGCCAACTTTAGCATTGTCTGATTGTTTGTTAAAAAATGTACATAATAAGTGTCTTTTTTGTACAAAACATACTAAGGTTTGCAATTGACAAACTTGTCCATAAAACTAATGTCTAGTTATTGTGTTAACAATAAAAAATGTATTGAATTTAACATGAAATTTTAATATTTACAGGAAGTGATAATGAAGGTCCAATTACCCCAGCTAGATCAACAAGAAGAACTAGGAATAACTCCACCTCTAGTATTGACAAGCCAGGTAATTAAAATTCGTAGTTTTTTTCTATAAACACTATCAAATACAGAACCTCTTCTAACTTTGTGTTATTTCTTGTTTTAAGTGTGTAGTGTGAAAATAACACACTTTTATTTGCAAAGGATAAAATCAATACTTTGCATGCGTGCGTAAATAAACATCCCGAATAAATACCCTCCACTGTGCATGGTCCAAGACGCACTTAGCTTGGTAACTGGTGCTTCATAACATCTTTATTATAATTGTTTCAGTTGAACCTATTGCTGGTAAATTAGGCGGCGAAATTAAAGAAGTCATTGTAGAAGAATCTGAGAACAACGTCAAAGAAATCCCAACTACTGAAACATCTAAAAATGACTCACTCTCAGTTAGGAAAAGTCCCAGATTGGTTGGCAAATCTGGTAGGAAGAGTTCTTCACTGGATAATGAAAACAAAGAAGATGAACCCCGAAGTGACAAAGAAGCAGGTGATACAACCGCGGCTGCTGATAAATCTGTGTCAGAACCTAAACATGAACAGACCACTGAAGTGTTAGACCAGAAAGCATCAGATCAAATCAACCTATCTGCAGCCAGTAAGAATCTCATACAAGAATTACAAGAAGCACCCAAAAAGGGCAAAAGCATCTTCAATAAAAGCACCACAGCTATTGAAGAACCACAGATCAAAACTAAACGTAACAGAACCAAATCATGGACCACAATCTCTGTTGAATCTCCTCAGGAGAGCAGCTTCTGTAGTGATAATGAGGCCAGCAAGAAAAAGAACAAAAAGAAGGATGACAGCCTTAATTTTTCGAACATTTCTGGTTCTGGTGATGGTATAATGAACACAAGCAATAAAAATAACGAAGCTGACAAAGTAAAAGATAATGGTGCTCTGAATTCTTCAACTTTGTCTAACAAGAAGAAGAAGAAAAGGCTTGAAACGTCCATGACAGTTGAGACAGAAACATCTGTACATGAAGTTTCGATTTTAAATACATCTGTGAACAAATCAGCAACAAAACTTACTGATGTTAAAGATGGTTCTGAACAAATCAGTAACCTGAATTCATCGAAGCAACATAACACTAGTGTAACTCAAAAATTATTTGAACAAGCACCAAGTGGCGTTGTTCAATCTTTGGTATTTATTGAAGATTCGGACTCTAATCAAGAAAAGGAGAATCACAAAGGTTTTGATAGTGGAGATCAATGTGTCCCGGTTGTAAACCACCAGTTAGGAAATGAAACAGCTAAAGAAACAAAAGTTAATCTAAGTTATGAACCAATGGATATTGATGAGACCATGCCAGAAAATGTATCACTTACAAATTTTGTAGATGAAAATGAATCCACTTCAGAAAAAAGAAAGTCAATATTAAACATGTCTCAAGTTAAAAATTATAGTCTCAATAAGTCTAAAAGGAAGTCTGTAATACCAGATTTGAGTTTAGAAAACAACATTGAAGAAACTTCGACTAAATCGCCAAGAAAATCTTCCATATCAGAGGTGATCAATAATGGAGTAGGGGACAATAATAAATCTAAAAGAAAATCGTCTATTACTAATGAAGTTTCTGAAGATACCACAGATGGTATTGTGAATGTATCTAACCGCAATTCTTCAGCAGTTAACGTGTGTAACCACGATGATAGTGTTAATAATAATAAAAAGGCCAATAAGTCCAAAAGAAAGTCTTCTATCTCAAATGTAGCGGCTGAACATAATACAGATGAGGATTCCAATAACTCTGCAAGGAAGTCATTAAATGCAGAAAATTCCAATGATGCAAGTATAAATAAAGAGTCCAATAAATCAAAGAGAAAGACTTCAACATCTTTCATTGTTTCTGAAGAAAATACTAATGAAATCTCAAACAAATCAACAAGGAAATCTTCAGCGGACCTGGCTAATGATGAGAATATGGACAACAGTTTAAATAAATCTAAAAGAAAATCATCCGTGACCGCTATGGTTGTTGAACTTAGTACAGATAAAATAAAAACCTCTATTTTAGATGATAATGAGGACGTGATAAATAAAAGTTCTAACAAATCTAAGAGGAAGTCATCAGTTTCCAATATGCCTAATGATGACAGCATAAATAAGAGCTCTGATAGATCTAAAAACAAATCTGCTCTCTATCTAGATAAGACCGAAAACGAAAATAAAAGTACTTTGGTCTTGTCTCAACTAAAAGATTTGTCAGAAAATGAAATAAATGCAGAGTCCAAAGATGATTCAAATGAAAAATTGTCAAAATCAGTGGATGTTCTAAATGTTGTCACAGAAAAAGATGACAAGAAGAATCTGTCGCTAACATATTCCACAAGTACACCTCTTCAACAAAAGACGATGAAAAAGTTAGGCCTGCAGATCAACACTTCAATAATTGCCCCTAACAGTGCTAACAAAACAGAGAAAAAGGAAAATTTGAGTAGGTCTAAGAAAGAAGCATCTATCATGTCAGAAGAGGAAGGATCGGATTCCTCTGAAGAGGAAGATGATGCCGAAGAAGAATCGGAAGAAGAAGAAGCGTCATTGAAAAAGAGCAAAATGCTCGACGATGAGGCTGAAGAAGCCAGCGATGATTATGAATCCGGAGACAGTAGGGATGAGGAAGAAAGAGAATATGAAGAAGAAAACCAGATTAGAGAAAAGGGTGAAACATTAGATTCAGACGAAGAAGAATTTTCTGAAGACTCTGATTATGAAAAAGACTCATTTATTGTAAGTTCCGATGAAGAAGATATAGATTTACTAAGTGGTTCCGGCGATGACCTCTCCATGAGCACTGACGAACTCACGATGACAGCAAAATCTAAGAAGAAATTCAACGAACGCAAGATAAAAGAACAGAAAAAGGCTTCCAGAGAAATGTATGAAGCAAGACATCAATTGAATGAATCTGATAAGAGCAAATCACCCAAGTCAAAGAAAAATAATCGCCAACGTTTTGACACGTCGTCGTCAGAATCGGATGATGAAGTTACCGCACAGCCAAAGAAGAATAGGCGTCAAAGAATCGATTCCAGTCATGACGCAAGTGCTTTACAATCGGAAACCGATAAATCTCTATCAAAGAAAAATAAAGCTAAACGCTTGTCGGAGTCAGTGTGTGATGAAGATGAAACAAATGAAAAAGAAATCACCATTTGTGATGATAACCAGACAGATAAAGAAGATCCTTTAACTTTGCTCAATGTTATCAAGAAAGAGCCAAAGACTCCTCAAAAAGACCTCAACATTTCGACAGTAACTGTAACTAATATTGATGAAGTTGAAGAAGTAAATGTAGACGAAAACACATCAATCATGAAATCGAATCAAACATCTGATCCATTACAAGCAACTGTTGCCGAAAATGATGAAGAGGATATCAGTGATGAAGGTTCAATAAGTGAAAATGAAGAAATAACTCAAAACTATGAATCTGTTCTCAATAATTTGAACAAGTCTGGCTCCAAGAAGATCAAAGCATCAAACATTTCTTTGGATCTCAACAAGAAAACAAAACAAAAATCTAAAGAACCAATTGTAGACCAACTAAATCTTACACAGGTCAAAAAATCTAAGAAAAACAAAGCCAATGCAGCTGAAATTGTTGCCGAGACTAAGAAACAAGACAAATCTTTGAACAAGAGTGTAGATAAAGTTGCTAAACAAGACACTACAATGTCTGAAGGTTCATCTGATTCCATTGACATGAAACTGTTGTTCCCTGAAGACAGCAATGACAGTGAAGTGGTAACAGCCAAGAAGAAAGAGGATGCTGAAGAAGCTCCCGGTGGTTACATACCTCTAAAGAGAACTCCAGGCAAAACAAACATTTTGGAAAATATGGGTGTGTATATTTTTGTTTCGATATTTTTTTTACAGTATTGATTTAACTCAATTTAAATTGACTCACTTTGCTATTAAAAGTGGTATTTACTCATCAACACTTTGTTGTTTTAACTAAAATATTGATTCACATGATAAACTTTACCAGAGATGGTTTAAAATGCACTGAAAAAATTCAAAATACAGACTAGCTTTATTTACACAAGTGTTAAAAGTTTTTTGGAAATAATTAATTTTCAGATATTGCAAACAAATCGAAGGATGAATCTATATTGAATGTAAGTGGCAAGAAGAAAAATAAGCGCACGTCTTTCCAGTCTCAAGTTACTTTAGAAATTGGTAAGTTTAACCATTTTTACTGTAGAATATTAGTAAAGCCCTTTGTGAATCATATGATCAAGTTTAATCCCATACATATTTTTGTCTCCTCACAGTATTGCTGTTTTCCAGTTTCAAGGATATAATTTACATTGCTTTTCATTACATCTCTGGGTCAATAGAATATTACAATGTATCAAGAGTTACACACACCAATCAAAGTTTTAAATTAGGAAATAGATCACTACAAACTGGGGTTTTATAATAATGTTTTGTCAATTCCAGGTGCCCCTGAAGATGAAAACTTAGGCTTCTTTATAGATACAACTGGCACCCTCACAGACGAAAATAAGACTGATGCAAATATGTCAATCAAAAACAGTGCAAAGAAGAATAAACAAAAGAATGTGTCTTTCACTGATAGAGAGGAAATTCTACTTGATGGTAAGTTTATTTGATATACCTTCCTATTTCCTGACAGTTCAGTCAGACCTGTCCGGACAGATTGTGAATCTGCTGCGGATAATACACTCTGAAAGATACTTCTATACATAATGCGTCAGACAGAAATGGTGTCCGGAGCGGAGCCGCATCCGCAATTCAGTACCGGTTTGAAAATGAAAAAAATATATTTAGCCCGTAGAGATAGACTTGATTGTAATATTAACAGTAAGCTCCAGAGCACATTCTTAATCATAATTGCCATAGTTTTATGGCCATTTGCTTGATAAATATTTTTATCTCGACAGTTTTCTTAGTATATAAATTTTCAATTTTCCAGACGATTCTAACGAAGCTCCGCTTGAAGTTTCATACCGCAGCGAGAAGAACAAATCAAAACAGGATTTAAATATTACACAAAATAATGAAGGAACTCAAGGGAATAGCTCTGCTGTTGGAACTCCAAACCAAAGTGCCAAAAAGAAGAATAAGAAAGGACTGAACAGATCACAAAACGTTGCAGAAATTAGTGTGATTACTGCAGGTGTGTTGTCATAAATTAATTTGCTGTGAATGAATTTACTCAAAAAGGAAGCCTAATACTCAGTCATTGATGGAACAAGGCATGTCAGTGATGATGACTATTGCTCTCTCTATCATGCTTTGATGCACAAAATATTATGAGTTGCACTTGCACCTCATTTTGGTTGTAACTTATATTTATGTAATATTTCAGATGATGCTGCACATAAGTCGATTAATGTATCTGTGCCGAATGTAGAAGGCAGTGCCAAAAAGAAAAAGAACCGACTGTCCGAATCTCAAACAGCCCCAGAAACAGGTATTTACTATATTTGGTTTTATCTTCCACAAGTTGAATGATTCAAGATTTTATCATGATTCGTCGCGTCTATGAAGTTTTACCAACAAATTTATTTAGCATTGATCAATTAAAAATAATGTTTCGCTTACAGAAATTGAGAAACCTGCAGAAATTATCCAGAATATTTCTTTAGGAAGCGCTAAGAAACAAAAACAAAGAACTGCTTCAGAAAATAAGTTAGTTGAGACCGAGAATGTAAACAAAGGTGTGTAGTATATATTTTTTTAAATATGGTTTATTTTAACAAGTAAATACCTTCAACTTTTGTTATATTACCATGTTTTATTCCTACGTAATATTAATCTGTCGCAGAAAATGAAGTAGATGTAATCAATCAAGACTTGGTCGCAAAGAAGCGCAAACGCAGATCATCTGCCAATCAAACAATTGAGGAAATAATTATTAAAGGTACATAAATTTGATTTATAATCAAACCTTTTTGTAGTGGTTTAGACTTGACACACTACAGGCTGTAAAGCCCTGTTTTCAGAACTAATTCAGGAGTGATGTAGTCTTTACTAATAATAATATGTACCTGGGCGACCAAGCTCTCCTCGGGTGAAAATAGGGAAAACGAATTTTCCCAGATATGACACCTAGCTAGATCGATTTTTCTACCCCGTAAAGCCCTATATTACTACTTTCGTCGATAACGTTCGAGCCGTTTTCGAGAACGTGATTACAAATATTGTTCATTTAATAGTGAGAGAAAGTTGTGCATTCATCCGATCCCATAAAATCTTTCACTGATGGAAAACTACATGAGTAGGAAATGTCGGTCAGTAGCTAGTTTTATTTTAAACTAGCGGCGCGTCCCGGCTTCGCGGACTTTTATTTCCCCTAATTTCCCCCCCCCCCCCGTATTTTTTTTCTAGTACCTAAATATGATGATAATGTAGCATTCTAATGGTGAAAGAATTTTTGAAATCGGTCCAGTAGTTTTTGAGTTTATTCGTTACAAACATACAAAAATACAAATCTTGGTATAGATTTATTCTTTTATTCCAGATGACGTTAAACTTACTCATGACGAGTCTATACTGACAAAGAATCAAAAGAAGAAACGGAAAATTTCTAACAATGACGAAGACAAAACTCAAATTCAAAGTAAGTGCCCCAATAACATCATTATCATCCACAGCCGAACTTCACCCATATAGCATAGGCCCCTCTTTTTGCTTGTGCCAATCATAACGTCTATCTAAGAAATATTTTTGGATCTTTTTATTTTTAGTTGAGAAATCATGATTAACCCCTCTGATTTAGGACAATGTTCTCCATGTTAATCCGGAATATAACCTAAGTGTTTTTCATGCCACAATGGAGGTCCCCACTCTGAAAAGTGAACCGTTGCAACTTCCCAATCAAATCCATTGCTACTCTGTCTCGTTCCCTCACGTTTTGCCTAAAAACAGAATAATTATAGCTCATCTTCAAGTCATCATTTCTCTATGTTTCCGAGTTTCCGGCTGCAGGTTCGAAACCTAAGCCCAAACCTCATACCACAATTTAATATGATTTAATCAATTTTAGATGTGGTAACCGAAACACAGGAGCAAGAAATCACTGTTGAAAATACCAAAAAGAAAAATAAAGTACAACATCTAAACGTGAATGAAATTCATGAAGGTACCTATTATATATTATTTTTTAACTTTGTTATCAAATGAAAAAACAGGGTACTTAAAAGACAAATAATAATCAATTATACTTTCTGCTACTATAGTAAGTACATGTTATTATTAGTTTCAGGAGCAGCAAAAAAGAACAAAAAACGGAAGGAAAGGGATGAGGACGATGCCAGTAAAATATCAAAGGTCGAGTATTTTTATTATTACCTTGAGAAAACACATTAGGTACTGTATTATTATAATAATTAACTTCCTTTTCACAGGTTCTTAAACAAAATTCGTTTGACAAGGTTCATGTTCCACGCTTGCCTACGAGTCTTATAAAACAGCTAGATGACAAGCCTAAAAAAGACATAGTTGAAACAAAGAAAACAAAAGCCGTAGCTACATCGGAGTTCGTTGTTGAAGAAACGAAAAGAAGAAGAAATAAACCTTCCAACTATTTAGAAGAAAGTGTTTATTGTATTAACGACGATATGGATGAGAAAAAGCAAAAACGTTCCATCAAGAACCCTAAGGTTTTACCCTTTATACCAACGGCCTCAACATCAGACAGTGGTTTTACCACAAAATTTAAAGTCAATGTAATTTCTCAGGAAACACAATTTGTTGCTCAATCTAGCGATATTTCCAACTTCAAAAACGATTACCTCCTTAAGAAAAGAATTAAAAAATTAGGCACATTTGAAATGTATAAAAGACAAAGGAATATTAAAATTGCCAAATTCTAACATTCTCCTGTGGATTTACCATGATACCGCCTGATTATTTTCCAGTGTTAATTTAGTTTGTAGGCTGTTTATATTTTCTACTCATTAATTTGGCTGTAATATCTCTTTATTGTTAGATCTTTATAGACATGTTAATGTTAAAGTAGTTATAAATTAAAACTGCCAAAAGTAAAGATAGGTTTTGGAAAGCATTGTCTAAAAACTACTATAAAACTTTTATTGTTGACTGACAAGTTATTTGTTCTTGTGTCTAGTTTGGTTGATCTTTTGCTTGTTTTTCTACGTTAATTTTAATATTATTATTTTTGTGTTAGATAAATAAGTTTGTATTTGAAATGCCTGGAATCAAAGCTGTGTAAAAATTGCTACTGAAGGCAGTATGGAAAGCAATGATGCAGGGCATATATTTAGTTGATACTTTTTTTGCGTTGTCCTGTTTATTGTGTTTAATCACATCAATTTGTAATTTCTTATTAATATTTTTTAAAGTATCAACAGTGCCAAAATAATAATGAATTTAAAAGATTTCGTTATTTGATGTGAATGAATGCAGATTGACTGAATTTGTATATTTTAAGTTTACCGCCAGAATGTTCAACGTTACTGTAAGTTGCCACTAGAGAGCGCTGGCGTCAGAAAAAAGTGGTATCGCCCATGTGCCTTCAGTTTTCCATTTTATTCACTAATTTTTGGACATTCTATTATTTACTTCAATAAAAATATTCTTTTAAAAGAAATGATTATTTTAACATAAACTTTCATCGGTATACGTTTACACACACGGCAGAAGTACTTCCCGCCTTATCATGCCGGTGTAAACAAACCGCCATGTTGTTGTGAATGGACGAGCCATGTAACCGGTAAGTGTTGTCGTAAGTGTAATGAAAAATAAATTTTAAGATAAAGTAATACAATAATAAAATACCATTATAATTATCGAATAGAAAAGAAATACTCAAAAGTATTTTTATCAAATAAATTGTAAATAGTACGTCAATTGAGTAGTGACGTCAATTCATGTCGAGGTGAACACCAATAGAAACCGTTTACGATTAGTCACGTGGGTTCGGTCCTCCAATAGAAGGGAAGACCATTCTTTGTGTACCTTTTCACAGAATAGTAAAACAGATTGTGGTTTTTATAGGAGTGAGTGGTGTATATCTGTCAATCTAATGACGTTAAAAGCGTAAATGTGTGAAATTCAGGATTATTCTTTCGAGCTTAAGGATATTTATAACAATAAATATTCGGTAAGTGAAGTTACAATCGTACAATAAACCTATTATTCATTCTAATTCGAAAAACAAGGAATTTGTAATGGGAAAGTCCAACGGGTCCATGTCCCGCTCTTTTTGATGTCATTTATCAATTTTGTTGTCATCAGCGAAACAAATTATGATATTTGTGTTGTAAAACATTATTCTAAATCTCCACCTTCGATTATTACTGATTGTTTTTAGTTTTGTAGTAACTCTGTCAAAGTGGCGGGAAATCATTCCAGCTCTTTCGCTCATGCACGGTGTAATAACTCGTACAAAATACCTAACGTACCTAATTGATTAGGTAATGTCTGAGAACCTATAAAAATGCTGATAACTTGTTTTTAAAATATGTAAAATACCATGCGGTAATGATAAATTGTTTTTGTTTTCCATGAACCCAATTTCTCTAAACAAACACAAATAACGGACATTCATTATTTTATATTCTATCTCTTTTCCTCGCAAGTCTTCAATGTCTTGTTGATAACGAAACGACAACGTGAAAATTATTATTATTTTGTTCGTGTTGTATTTGTATTTTAAAAACATGTTGATAGATTAGATAATGATTGTTTATTACGGCATGTTCATGTCTTTACTAAATATAGAAAGGTAGCAGTTAAAAACGGCATCAATTAGTCGTCAATGAACTTACAAGCTCATGAACACGAGCAGTTGTAAAATTGTAGTAGGTATCTACGTAGCCCGTAGGTATTCCTGTTCTATTTACGATCTAGGGTTGCCTCGTTTTACAGGTAATGGTTTCGTAATTAGATAAGCTGGTGTTTGGTACCTACTTCAGTTTCAAAATATGTATAATTTATGTATTTCAAATATGCGTATAGTAAACAAATCTAAGTAAATACCTACCTAATATGCAGTTAAGCATACCTGCTCTAAACGGGCTTCCTAGAAGGTTAAATTTAGGTAGGTAATTCCTTTACCACCGTGAGAAAAAAAGCCTGCCTTACTTTTAATGAGCTGGACTTAAAAAAAATCAATAAATCAGCACAGTAATATACAACTGTTTTGTTATTGTATAATGGTAATAGGTATAACGTACAGAAATCCACGAAGCGATTTGTTCCCACGGCCGGTTTTGAGCGAGCGAGAATTTCAAAACGTTGAACAATGAGTGCAACGTGCTCTTGTAGTTGTGAATGCACGGATCGGTGTGGCATTGCATTGTGAGCGTGTGTGCGTGCGGTAGTGCACTCAGCGAGACGGGCCGGGTGGCGTTTTACTGCAACCTATGAATGCGCCGAGTTTATCAATGTGTTTCTATGTAGGTATAAACAACAAGATGACAATTTACAGTAAATATTTTGATGCTATCTATCAATAACAAGCTCTCGGAAATATACTGATATAAATAATTCTTGAAGACGTAAGTACTTGGGGAAAGTTACTTAAATAAAAATAATAATTAAGTAGTCTGTCACCCCTATCTTTAGCGAACATAAAAATTACATAATAGCTACTGAAGTGTACCTATTCTACCTACATAATGAAAACGAACTGACTACCTACCTGCTTTGTAGGGTTCCGTTGCCAAGGGGCAAAAAGGGAACCCTAATATTATATTAGTCCTGCCCAGACGTCTGTCTGTCCGTCCGTATGTCACAGCCATTTTATTCCAAGACTGTTGTCACCACACATTTGACTTCGAGCAGGTGTCTTCTTATGAACCTCTACACAAAAGTAAGGTGAAATTACGAATAAAAATGGGGTGGCCCTCTATATTACTATGTATCGACAGCTCTTAAAAAATGATAATTAGGTAGGTATCTAGGTTTGTATAAGATTTCAAATTTAGTTTTTGTGATACGAGACTTTTTCGTGAAACTGTAGCAGTAACTATGAGAAACAAATTTATTTTTGCTGTTATTAGTGTAAATTTTCTTATTAATGAGGGTTACAAATATTTTTGTTAAGTATATCAGAGGTTAAGGCCTCGCCTCTCATGCATGAGGTTATGGGTTCAAATCCGGGCAAGTACCAATGTGACTTTTTCAATTCATATGTACTTTCTAAGTTTATCTTGGACATCACAGACATCGGTGAAGGAAAATATCGTGAGGAAACCTGGACTTATAATTAATATAAGTCTGAAATCGCCAACCCGTCTTGAGCAAACGTGGTGATCAATGCACGTGCCTACTCTGTATGAGAAGAGGCCTTTGCCCAGCAGTGGGACAGTAATAGGCTGGTATTATATTTTTTGGTGCTATGGAATCCTTTGTGTGCGAGTCCGACTCACACTTGGCCGGTGTTTTGAAAATTAACTACTTTGCAGAGCAGACATTCGACCGCAAGTCTGTGGACACTTTGACCTTGTGCTTGTGCTGGCCTAGCGTAGTATGGAACCCGACCTATCGAATCCCAATTCCATGAATTAATTTGGATATTAATAAATTCAGTCTTTTATAGTTCTCCACTCGTTACAGCCGGTCAGGTGATTTTCGTCTCTGATTACTCTGAAAGAAAACATTACCTCCTGATCCACCCGCAGTCGGGTGTAACATAAACCCGTCTGCTGTCGCGCAGTCGAGTACAAAAACAGCAAACCTGAGATTCTGATTAAGCTGAGACTGCTTTGAACTAATTTCCCGGATACAGTCAGTTCGCGCAATCCCTGAATCTGTTAGGATCCAAAGGTTTTGAAAGCTCTCAAAACAGCAATCAGAATTACTTAAATAATTAACCCACTAGAATGACAGACGTATTTCCTTCGATCACGAAAATTTATAATTGACGCAATAATTTTGTGTGGAAGATTCGATACTAACTAATCTTACCCATTTCTTGCCTTCGTTTGTTACCTATAATTTTCTAAACTCTGCTCTTTATTTATGTATGTATTAACCTAGTCTACCTGGTGGTTACGTACCTACCTACTTAACTATAAATATTTTTAGGTCACTGTGTTATTAAAATAAATTTCAAGTTAAAAGCGATCGAATCTTCAATAAAGCAAATGCCGGCCACTCACTACTAGATCAAAGAAAATTATATCACCTAGTCTAAAAAAAAACGTTATTCGCTAAACCAATTAAAATTACGAAAACTCGGTAGGTAACTATTCGGAAAATGTGAAATAAAGTAGGTAGGTAACTATATTCCTATTCATAGATCGTTGTTGAGTCAGTAATTTGCTTACAGTGAGGCCGTTGACCTCCGCCATCTGTCTTTTCCGCCTGCCTCACGTATCTTGTGCAAACTTTAAATAATACATAATTTCTAAATTGTAAAGACAATGTTTTATGAGCAACTTAAACATCCATCCATCTCTTTTCTAATATTGAAAGAATTCTAGATAGGTATCTACTAAATTTCAAATCGATTGCAAAAAATTGCTGTTCGACAACTTAATCGTTTACCATCTCGTTTTCCGGTCTAGACTTGGCTTATACCTACATAAACACCTTCAAACCTAGCTATAAAAGTTGAGCTGAAATATTTCAGTTTCCCTCCCCGCGTTTAAAACAGGCAACTTCGAGAAAGCTGGGGCGTGAGGGGACAAACTCGCGCATGCAATCAATACGACGGAACCCCACCCAGATGCTTTCGTATCGAGGTTGCGCGCGCAATATTATCCCAATGCGTATTTTTCGCGCCAAATCATTTTCGTAAAATAATTAATGATACTATGGTCCATCCGTATGGATAGGATTTATCAGATAAAGACGTTAGGTAGCTCGGTAGGTACGTAGCGTAATTCTAATTGCTAAGTAGTAGGATTCACTGGAGAACAATTACTTTTATATCAATATACTTACTTTACCATAGCACATTCTACATGCAATAATTACCTAAAAAGTGAAAAAATCATTCAACAAAATTTTCCGAGACGTCGAGTTTCCGCGGCTCGTTCACGAGTGCCGGCCGGCCATCGGCGCAAGAGCCGACCACGATGAGTTCAAGGCGAGCGCGCGCGGTCAGGTTCGAGGACACAGCGGCGGCGCGGCGGGCCCCTTGCGGCGCCTCCACAACTCCCCACCATTACCCACTATCTACTCTGCTGAAACTTGTAGGGGCTGAATTTGAATGGACGAAAAGTGCATGGAATCTGGAAAATACTTTTATAGAGATTCTCCTCGACCGCGTCATTAAAAAAAATTGTCAGTAAAAAACTTAAACCAAGTGCTCGGGCAAACTTCACCTACCATCAGACATCATGGTTTCAAAATCAGTAGCTGATGCTGACGTATTATTTTCTGACTGAGTCCTAAACTCGAATGTAAAAATTGCGCACTGTCCATGCATTTAAACCAACTTAGCCTGTACTATTTCGTAATAACGTAGGTACGTAAACTAATATGGCAGCATACTTAGCGATTTCTATTTGGCAACTTAGCACTAGACATGATGTTACATCATTATGTAGATGTAGCAGACGCATTGACAGACATCAAACTTGTAAAAATTGTAACTCTTGTGAGAGACTTACCTGATAGACTTAGGTAATAATAATATACTATGAAAAAAAACCTAACACATCTTAATACCTGCTTAAGACATTTAAACAATACCGTCTACCTGACTAATGCAAAAACTTGTATGTCTGCCGATGTATTTTTCCAAGTCATATTCATATAGCACGTTGTCGTTTGTTCGTGACTAAGATGAACTCGAGAAATATAAAATTTTGGGTTCATGGTCCTCAATGACACGACATCAGTGCCTCTGATGAACATATTTTTCACATAACGTATCTACCAAACCAATTACCTGCCTCGTAGAATTTTATGTCATACTTAACCTTATATTTTGCAACTGACCACGTTGTCTGCAGGATGTTTCATCTGCTAAAATGAATGTCTAACTCCTAATACAAAATGCTTGCGTAAACTTCAAAAGGGAGCGGCGCGCTTGGTGTGGCTGCTATGTATCAGGGGTTGATTCACCCCTCTTTCGATCCTATATCGCTATCTCTTTCTCTCACCCCATTTGTACCCTTCCCGTTCTGCCCGCGGAGTAAGGTGTGTCCAATTTTCGATCCCGTTATCCTGTTTGGGCGGGAAAAGTTGATACTTTGGTAGGTACGATTTTTGGCATACAGAATAATTAATAATCCATGAACTGTTTGACTGTAATTGCTCTTTACTGGCCTATTCAAAATTATTTCGTGTCTAAACAAGTGTGTATTATCTAAATACTTAACTGTCCGATAAGACTGTCTAAATTGAATAATGAATAAACTGATTTTAATTGGCATACTTTGTTGATATCGCATGGCCACTTATCAGACACTGCACTCGTTCATATGGATTTAGCTGGCATGTTGACGAGGTAAACTTAAACCAAATGTGTATCATAATCATGAAGAAAATGTGTTGCCGAATTGCCGTGTAAACGCAGATCAGACAAAAGTAACAATTTTGCTGGATAGCGACTGATGCGAGGTTTCTGATATCTTCCATATCCTTACGAGCAATCGATGTCCGATTATTCGAGATGACAAGAATGCAGATAAATAATTCCTAAAACCTCAATCTAAATCAGATCATAGTTACCTACAACATTTAAGATACCTAAAGCAGTAAGACTTGTTTGTGTCAAGGACTTTAGTTAGTAGTTTCATTGCAGCCTCAGTATTCACTACATTCACTTATGTAGGCATTGAAAATAAGCAAAAAGCTTTGAAAAAATCCATTATGTAAATAATATATACATACTTGATACTACTTGATAGAAAGAAGATGAAAGTTCTAGGTTACTATTACACGCAACATGTAAATATATAATTTAATGGATCACGGACATAATATAACAGCATACCAGAACAAGTTATTTAAAGATACGAGTAAAAGCATGGACAAAAAACTGCGTCCCGAATGTTGGAAGCCTTCCGAGTGGTTCCGATCGTTAGTTTTTATACACGTCAGTTGTAACGACCCAGTCCGGACTGCTCGAACCCTCGTCCAACTTGTTCGTGGGTTGGTGTAGGTCTTCATAAAAAAAGGATCGAATGGGATACAAAAATGTTTCTAGCTCAGTCACCTCACATGATAATGTATCGATTTAGGTACTCGAAATTTCAAATATGCACTGCTAAAACAATGTAATGAATGCCTGCTACGTGAAACAAAGGAATATTTAAAAATGACTGTTTCATTATAGTGTAAACAAAACAGTCTGTTGTACTCCGTCGCTGTTAGGGTAGCGCATACCTTAATACAAAAACAGGTTTCTGTACTACGTAGTGGTTTCATTGTACCGCCTCTCCCGTACCACTGTCTGTCTCACTCGGCTCAGTAGATCCAAACTGTATTCTATACAAGAAATGGGCGCGAAATCCAATCTAATGTTTACGAAAAACTTATCTCGGCCATTCATTAATTCATAGCACATAGATCATTATTACTTTTATTTGGCGACCTGTCTTGTTGTACGTCTACAATAATGAACTTTTTTGTTTCAGTGGTGCTCAGACATGGATTTATATATCACAGATTCACTCCAGGATATGCTGGATATGGATATAAAAAATGAGATAGCAACGGACCTTAGCAGTATGACAGATTTTGCTGTAAGTTTATTGTTTCATAAAGTAATTGATTGAAATACACCATTTTTTCACATTCTACATATATTTTACCTTACTTTGTTCTTTTCAGGACACATTAGGATCACACTTTTCGGAGTTGCCTCCTTTATTAGACATGGACACCGATAATTCTGCAACTTGGCTCAATAATAGTTCTAGTTTTGTTCATAATCTGGATTTGTATGGATCGGAGGCAAACGCAGTAATGGTTAATCCAAATTCTGTTATGCCCTCGACATTTGTAGAAACTCCAGTAAAAAGCATAGTGAAAGAGGAAGCTTCGAACTTATTGCTGACATCGGCGGCGGCAACCGACGATTTAAGCAGTAATAGCATATCACTTCCGAGTCCCAAAGAAGAAAAGAGTCACTTAACGTTTTCGCCCAATGCGATAAAAGTATCAAAAGTAGAACCAGAAGAACCAAAAACCAAGAAAAGTGCGGAATTAGAAGAAGCCACACAAATGGTGATTTATGTAAGGAAACAAGAGAAAAATGTTGTGAAGGACTTGTTAAAAGACTTGGACAAATCTAAAGTATCAAGTTTATCAACACCAACACTCAGAATAAAAAGTCAAACAGAATTAATAAAAGTTAATAACAAAAGCTGTTCAATTTTAAATACGAGCCAAAAGGTTGCACACTCATTAGGAACGAAAACAATTATATCTGGTAATATACACATACTGGACCCTCAACAAATTAACAATACTAGAACAATTTTAGCTAATGGTAACAAAAACCAGGCAACAATTTTAATTGATAATTCATTAAATAACAATAGGCAAATTATTAAAACTTCGGTAAGTGGAGGTTTTACGTTAGATACTAGCCATACGAAGTTTATAAACGCTTCTAGCAAAAGTAATGTTGGAGAGTTTCCTAAGCCAGCATACTCTTATTCATGTTTAATAGCAATGGCGCTAAAAAATTCAAGAACAGGTAGCTTACCTGTTTCAGAGATTTACAACTTCATGTGGTAAGTTTCACACTATAAGGAACTTGGAATAATTAATAAAGTGGTTAATTTAGCAAATTCAAAAATTCTTTTCATTTTCAGCCAGCATTTCCCTTATTTCAAAACTGCACCAAATGGTTGGAAAAATTCAGTCAGACATAATCTTAGTTTGAATAAATGTTTTGAAAAGATTGAAAAACCATCGACAAATGGCAGTCAAAGGAAAGGTAATTATCTTGGTCTTTTGTACTTATCTTGCAAATTAACCCACCACCTGCTATGAAAACTAAAGTCTGATATAAATTAGCTTATTACGGGCTGCGAAACTTCTCGAATGAGGTACGGCGCCGGGCGTACGGTTATCAGCCCCGCTTCCAACCAAAGCTTACTTACACACTACAAGCAAATCTAGTATGCAGGGTGGGTAAAAAATCGTGGATCAAACGAAACAGCGATAGTTGGAGTTATTTGCAGTAAAAATATCTCTGGCAGAGTCCTAACTTGATCTACTTAAAAGTTATGACTACTTGAGTGTTTTTTTAGGAAAATACCAATTTTTTTACAAAATTGGCAATTAGTGGTGTTTAGTTGCTTCTAGGAAATGTATCGTCATTACAAAAGTGCTTTTATGACAGTGTGTACTAAGATTTATGAATGACTTTGTGATTTATGACTTTCAATATCTTTTAAGTCTCACGAAAACTTATTTGTAACTTCAGAACCTCACTGAAAAAAACAATTACTACCAAAAAATGATCCTGATAACTCCAACTATCGCCCATCCTGTATGTAGTTCGTCATACCAAAGCCAGAAAAGAAAGATAGAGTATGTTAAAAAACCAGAAACTATAGTTTTCTTAATTTTTTTCTTACAGGTTGCTTATGGGCTATGAATCCTTCAAAAGTAGGAAAAATGGATGAAGAAGTGCAAAAATGGTCACGGAAAGATCCACAAGCTATCAAGAAGGCGATGGTTTATCCAGGTACAGTTTTGCTTTCTTATTATGGGTAATTGTATAAGTTTACTATCGAGAGAACTATGCGGACGGGCCCGCCTTGCGACCTCTACCCGTTTCCGCATTTTAAATTTAACCGCTCATTTTTATCAATATTCTATTTGAGATTTAAGTTGATGCTACACCTTAGTCTTCGTTCGATGGAAGTCGATTTTAATCAAAAAACGATCCATTGCAGGTTGGACTTAGGACATTTACTCTGTCGATTAATAGCGTTTCGTCATTGGCCACCAAAGGCCATGAAAAAAGTCAGTTACTTCGCATTTAGGCTAATATTATTATGAATTTTACAGAAAACTTAGAGGCTCTAGAAAGGGGCGAAATGAAGTACAGCGGAGTAAGCGGGGACAATGACGCAGATGATGATGCGGATGTTGACGCTGACCCAGAACTGGACGCCGATGTAGAATTAGACCCCGAAGTCAAGGAAGAAGTTGAAGAGGAAGAGGCTATTATTGAACAGGTGAGTTATTTTTGGTAATCTTCTTGTCTTTTACCGGTACGAACCTTAGTGACTTGCGGTCGTTGTAAAAGGAAATGCCACCACTCAGCCAGGGTGCTCATGCGCCGCCGAATGCATCGCCAAACGTGGATGCTCTTTTATGCACCCAATCCTACGTTCCGAATGATTAAGCTTCTATTTTTTACCATTAGATAATGAAAATCTGTTTTTTAATCTCGGAAACTAAATTGACAAGTAAAAATGGCAAACTGACGTAGATTTCAATAGGATTTAAGTCAGTTTTGACATTTTCACTTTTTGACAATTTAGTCTCCGAGATTAAAAAACAGCCTATAGTCTCTTTACTACTTTGAGACTAATTATCTAACTAATGGATAATCCATACCACAGTATGATACGAATTCAAATATTTTTATTTGTAAAGGATAGGTCGTTTACCTATTCTTTACTTTTTTACAAAGAAACTAAAATCTTGGAGCTGCGCTACATTCATGCATCTATTAGATGCCATTCTAACAAAAACTTGAGCAATTGCATGCAGACAAAATATGCATAAGCATTGTTCTTTTAAGTATTTCTCGGAACGTTAGCCTTAGACCCAAAATAAATATAGTGTTCTCAACAACATGGTTTTATTTTCGCGGCCAAAGACCTCGCTTACGAATTGTAGAAACAGGTGCACCGAAATGTCAAATATTTATCGTCTTTTTTTATTTATTTATTTTTGCCCTCTGTTGTTGTGTCACTGTGATCTTGTTTTGGTGTCAGTTGAGTAACCTTTAATTATTTTACGTAGGAGGTGTCTGATCAAGAGTTGGAAGTTGAAGAAGTGGTGGAAGGGACGGGCATAGTCGGTGGCACATACCGGCTACTCGCAACGGGACCATCATCTCTTACCTCATACATGACCGACGTGGAATCTGGTGAAGAAGTCAGCGATATTGAAGTGAGTAAAATTGATGCTCAAATGTTTCCAACATTACACTAAGCACTAAACGAATATGATAAATTTTTTTATTTGTCTGACAGACACAGACATGACAGAGACAGAAAGAAGATTTAAATATGTAGTAATTTGTGGTGCTCGTCTGCCTAAGTTATTCATAAAATATTAACAACTTAACTAACATTTCTAAATGCTTTGTCTTTCTAGATATTAGATCAATCGTATGAAGAAATCGACATTGATGTTACAAAACCTGTGAAATTAGACTTATCTATGACGGAAAATTATACAAGTAAGTTAATTATGATGTTGTTTACCATTAACATTTTATAAAACTCTTTAAGCTGCAGTCGCTTAGTAGCTAAATTAGAGTCTTATGCTCCTTAGTACAACGTAATTATCTCTACAACCTAATAGCACATTACTTCAATCATATGATAATTAAGAACTAGATACAATATTACAAATTATTAAGACTTCAGTTACAAATGACTACTTGAATTGAAAATGGTAGTATGTCTTAGGTAAATACACAAAATATTTATTTATTTCATTTTATTTTCAGTACATCAAACAAAACGGGCAAAGACGAGCTTCATCTATCAACCTGTGACAACTCAGACGCACACTAGTAGAAGAAAAACGCCACTCGTCAACCGAGTCGCATTAATTTAAGCGAAATTCCTAAACAACCTAAAAGACTTGTATTCATATAAAATTGTGATCATAACGTTATGGGGTCAACGATAGAACATAGCGTAGTCTCTCCAGTGATTGTTCCATTGTTAGATAACTTAGATTACGTTTAATAATTCGAATCTTAATGATTAGCTGTGAATGTGTCTCAGAATGCTGAATGTTTGTATTATGTATCAAATTCGATCGTGATAGTCTGTACCAGATAAGTGTATTTACATGTTTTTTACAAAAACGGAACACTTGTTACATATCTTACACTGTAAAATAATATTATTTGTTAAGCGTAAACCTGAAAGAAGATGCATCCCGATTTTGATGTGTAAGAAGGTTCTTATATGTCACCCTCGGGTGCTGTTGGTTTGTGTTGGTTTGATTTGAAGAAGTGACGTTGAATACTGCCCAATAGCGTTCAAAACATGATGTTGTAGGAAAAGTTTGTTTAAGCTTAGCAAGTTACTTAAGGCTGAAGTACGGAATATTTCATATAAGCGAACTGACCCTTTATTTTTCTTTTTTTTATCAAGATGGAGTTTTTTTTCCATTTGGAGACAGGGCAATGTTTTATTTTATTGTTAGTTCGTTTGTATGGACTGAAGTACGAGAAGCTGTTAAATAAAATAGGAAGTACACATGAAATGATGTCTCAATCTAGCAGCAAACGCTATAGCGGGTATGTGAAGTTCCCACCGCTGATATATGTACATATTGTGTTATGTATTTTATTTGCATACTCTTTGTTGTTAGTGGCAGCTTTTTCTGGAATTTATATTATCGTTTGATTAATGCTGCCGTAAGTCGAAAATAGCTGACTATAGACATAATTATAAGACATTTTTATATGTCTTCTTTTAAATAAATGAGGCCAGGCGCTAAGTAACTCCTGTCGCTAATTCTTGAATAATATTAGTTGAAGTTCTAAGCAAACAAGGTTTTTCATTAATTGTAATGTCTGTACCTAGCTACATAGTGGCAGAAATGGTTTTATTTATAAAAGAAGTGCATAACAAGAACCTTTTGTTCTTATGTCTACGTTTATAGCTGACTTCGACAATAAACTGCTCTACAACTTATTTTTAGTTACTTTACGTTGTACCTGTTATAAATAACCTTGTGTCTACATACATTTATTTTATTTTTGTACTGTAGAAACATACCACATTCAATTTTATTATGTTGCGATTTTACACGTAAGATGTGCAATTTCAGTGGTTAATACAGGTGTCGATGTAATTGGATAATCCAGCATCAATACAAAACGCATAGATTTAGAGAAAAAATTTGTGAATGGAACATTCGGCAATGAATTCATTATGTTTTCTTAACTGCAATTTGTCACATTTTGAGGAATTTAGTAAATTGTTATTGACGAAACATAATGAATACATTGCGAAGTACATACATGCTTTGATTAGTGTATTGTGAGATGAGAAGATGGATTAGAATGAAATAGACTTGGTCTTTGTAGTATTGGTTGTGTTAGTGGATCTCTCGAAGGTAGTTAATGAAATTGTGAGTTTGTGAGTTTAGAATAAATATGCATTAGTTATAAGTTTGGAAAACGATACTAGAGCATGAACCGCAATGTTTCATTCAATGAATTCCAAATTAACTTAAATACTAATTATGCATTGTTATATTTGCGCCCGTCGAGGTATTATAAGTTTTCAAGTCGATTTGTAACCATATCGAGACCTGCAGAAAATGCTTGTTTGGCCTCAGTTGTGTTGTACTGACAAACGCGCCAGCCTTGCGAAATGTAAGTCTAGATACGGATATAAAGAGCAGATAGATTTACAGACAAACAACATGTTAAATAATACTACCGGCTAAATATATTTACTATCCACATAATAACGAGTTGAGTTATTTATCAAAATATATTCAAATATAGTCCAATTATTTCTTAAATACATAATTATTAGATTAGATGATACTGTGATATGAAGCAATATTGAAATCACCCATGGAAATTAATCATTATTTATCACAAGTTATTATAAAACTCAGGTTTAACTGTTTGTAAGTTATCTGCTTTGCAGTTAGTATAGTGTACGCACGACGGCCAATCAAGCTATACAAAACCAGTTTATGCGGATCTTTCATTGTATAGGAAATCTATACAAGGCGAGGCCAAGTTATACTGGAAATGTACAGCTTCATGTGCCGCCGTGTGTACGAGGCGATAGGCACTACGTTCAACTGTCGAAAAAGGCGCCAAACTAAACATGTAAAGAAACGAAGACAGCATAGTCTTTACTCATATAACAGCATAATGAGAAAACGCTAGGCTGTCTTTGTTTTCCTATCAATTACGTTTCATGTGAGACGGGTATTTCGCGTTGCCTATTATTGCGTGAGGTCTATACAGGGTTGCTACTTTTGGTGAACGATTTATTAGAAAGTTCAGAAGCGTATGTTTTCAGGTCACAGTGTAGGGGTGCTAGCACTATAGAAAAATGTACAAAATACTGCCTTATATTGTAGTTTTGAAGTGACGTATTATTGTCGTTGATATGGTATTGCGCTTATAAGTCTTACAGGATTAGTAAATTGTATTACGGCGTATTGTTATCACAGTGTAATCAACAAGCCCAAACGTTTGCTCGAAGCTAAGTTCAAAGCGGTTAAAATCCAGGCGCGGTCGATCATTCACCACTAGTAGCAACCCTTAGTTGGTTATTCCAATGTACCTAAATAAAACGTTTTGATTCAATAGTTAGTAGGTAGGAATAGATTATACTTATAAAAACTAAATACAAAAACGAAAACACCATGGAAGAATCCTCAAAAAATGCGTTTAAATTAGGTGCTCTATGTATACGTAGACACAACAGTGCAATTGTGTATATAATATTCTATTATAGTGCGTTTTGATATCTCCTGCTATAATTCGATAGTGTGCGTGTGAATCTAATTAAATAAATTAATCGTGTTTATGATTGTATTTGTAGATGCCATTTCCAAAGTAATGTAATAGTTAATATTATATGGTACCTATGTATAGTTGATAATTATACTGACTGCAACCACGCTTTAGGAACTCCAATGCGGATATTGAATAAAGAAATAGATTTGGATATTGCCCACATTGTAAGTTTTTCAACAATTTGTCACTAGCCGAGAATTAGCAGTAATTTTGTACAATACAAAATAGTTAACGTATTTTTCCACTGCCAGTATTGCAACATCCAAGTAATAAGCATTTAGAATAAGTGTAGCCATTAGTTTAGCTTTTAGTAATACACATAAGGAAACCTAGATGATTTGAACGATTTTTCATAACATTTTTGTAATAAAATTGATTGATCACCCAAGTTCAGTTGTTTTAATTAGAGCCTATTCCTTAAGTGATAGTAATTGTAAACTAGTCATTGCGGATAGATTACCAAAAAGCCGGGATGTGTCCTGATAAATCTGCACCGCATGGATGGTAACCGTTTACGAAAACTATTCTTTCCCAAGTCACGTGTAATTTGGCTTTTGCCAGCTATTGTCACACCTACCGACTACCTATGTATTATTATGTAGCCGCATGGGCGTCGCGGAGGTAGCGCAGCTGCTTTGTCTCTAAATTGACCAAGGGTTGATATATTTTTATTCTCACCTGTCCAAGGTAGGGTGCCAAAATTTTCGAACTTCGCTCTTGCATCCTAGTCTATCTTCGTTCTTTATCTTTTGTATATATGTGTCTAAACACACTATGCCGAAGTTACGCGACCGAAGTTCGGCGGCTGATTTTAAGTTCCGACGTATTCGGCAGATATGACACACCATAAGTACGGAACTTACGTGGCAGAAATTCAGTTCCGCAACTTTGTGTTTGTATTCAGTGTATCGAGCGCTGTCGTGGCGTCCGCGTCGTGTCGTGTTATCTACTCAGTTGGAAAGACAGACGCAAAACAAGGGACACGCGGGGCGCGGGCGGCTCCCCGCCCCCGGATCTTCGTCGGCAATCGAACCATACTTCGGTCGCGTATAATGTGTGCTCACAGAATAAGTTGCCGCTGAACTTACGCCCGACCGAAGTTAGGCTGTACGCTATGACGCGACGTAATTTCGACATAGTGTGTCGTCGGTAATTCAAATAGCATTGCAGGCGTAATTGTGCTGAACTTCGGTCGCGTAACTTCGGCATAGTGTGTTTAGACACTAAGACTGCATTTGCGCTCATGCTAGAGCCTCAGATTGCAATGTTCAGTGCTGCAAAGGGAAATCCCCTTTGATGCCTTGAAGTCGATCTCTAAACATTGGAATTTGTATGTTGTTACCACTAACTACGTATGAATTTACGTTGGGCAAAGATAAAATGTCCTGCCGTGCCCCGGTGGTGTGGCCAAGTAACATCTATTTCTGTCAAGCTAACTTATCAGAAGTGGAGGGAGAGCTTACATTTTCGAGCTCACAAGGGACACCGACGCAAAAACGGTTACCACGCATTCTGTACATCATTCTGAGAAAATAGAAATTTTCATCGGTCTTTTTTTTTTTAAATTAGCAGTTCCATACATATGTGATTTTGACCGTGTAAGTATTGCACTTTTGTAGTAAACAGCAGATTTTTGTTTTTCACCCCGTATTTGAGGTTGCTCCTACATTTCAACTATAGTAAACTTAGACTTTACAAATCTGTTTTTTTTCATTCTTCTTACTCAAAAACGCCCTTGCCAGAATACTTTGTAGACCGACCGTTCAAAAAAGGATTAAAAAAAAATTCATAGCTTAGTGCCAAAAACGTAATATTGCCATACGTAACATTACGTAGATTTGCATATTATGAATAAGAGAGCTTGAGGCCACATACGCAATATTGCGTATTTGAATGGTGGCTTCCACAGTCTGATGTGAACCTTCGGCATTCAATGGGTCAACGATGGTGGGTTTCCTAAACGCCCAGTGAAGCGAGCCCACCATAGACGACGTGCACGACTGAACACAGTAAGATTTCTCGAGCCTCCTCACAACACAAGACGAACGAGTGGACTATCTATTATACGGGGTGTAAACAGACCCTTCACCAAGCCGTCAACCGAGCATTCTGTACATCAAACTAAGTAACTTTACGCAAAAATTTTTGCTGGGAAACGAAATTTTTTTTTGGGGTCGAAAATCACATTTTACGGTAAAACTCAATATAATGCGCTCAAAACTTATTGCTGATGGATGCTTTGAATAGTAAACGGACCATGGAGGTAATTGGAGTAAAGTTAGAACCTTAAAAACTAGTATTTAAAAAAAAACTTGTGAAAAAATTGGAACTTTGACCCCCAATATCTCCGTAACTAGAAGGTTCCCAGGTATGGTCCAGAACAAAAAAATGATCCCAATGATGGGCAGAATATGTGGTTTTCGTTTTCGTTAAGGGTCTTTTTACACCCTTTATGTACTCTGTGGAGTAGACCTAATCCACTCTTACAAGGAGCGAGTGAAGCGAGCCCGCTTTTGCCACGAATGAGCGAGCGCTAAGCGAACCTACTTTCAAAGCAACTAAAGCCTTCGCTTTAATTCGATCGGAGGAGCGCATTTACCACTTTCACTGTTACTCTGTTACATGTTAAAAACAACCAATAGAATAGAATTTGTTAACCCCATAATAGGGTAATATAATAAGCTATTAACCCTTGTCAGATTATTTCTACTTAGTTTGTGGTACCAACTCCGGCGCGCGGCGTCTTCGGCCAGACCACATTATTAATGCGTCCATGTTATAGTAGTCTATGTCCATGTTGGACTGAGACTACCATATGTGGTTCTGTGGTGCTACCATAGATTGTGCTACCAACCACCTGTCTTGGTAGTCTGTGCTCTCTGTGTATAAAAAACTGATACTGACTGTCATTGACTGTCAAACTGACCGAGTACTGCGTGGTTCTGGCACTACTGGCGTTTGTTTGAACCAAAGTGTAGAATACTTTTACCAAAAGGGTTTGAACTTTATTTCTTAAACCACGAAATGATATTACATTCTTGATAAATCTAGGTTAAGTTTATGCGATTCCACCATGTCTACCCGTGAAATACTCACCCTACAATTTGGTCACTACGCTAACTATGTTGGTGCACACTTTTGGAACTTACAAGAACTTAGTTTTGATTATACAGGAACTGTGCAAACAGAAGTTAACCACGATATTTTATACCGTGAAGGCCAAACCGCGAAGCGTGAAGTGACATACACACCACGCCTCCTTTTGGCTGACCTTAAAGGTTCCCTGAAAACTTTGCCTGAAAGTGGTGGTTTGTCTAGTGGAGGCGAAGAAAATACAGTAACTTGGGATGCTATTGAAAAAATCGAAGAACCAGCTCCACCAAAAAATGAGTACTTGGCAGATATTGAAAGTGAGGGACCAAGTGTTCCCACAAAAGAATACAACTTTGAAGAAGATGTTAAAACATGGACTGATTACTTGTACCCCAGGCTTCATGAGAGAACAATTAATATTGTAAAAGAATATGTTCATGGAGATGATACAGTAAGTGTTGTACATAAAGTTAAAAGTGTCCTTAAATTGAGCTGAAAATATTTGTCAATAGTACAATAATCTTTCTTTTATTTTTTCAGGCATGCATGGATACTTATCATGCAGGCAAATCAGTGTGGAAGGTTGATTTTGGTGAAGCATTTACAGACAACATACGAAGATACGTAGAAGAATGTGACAGCATGCAAGGTTTTCAAGTCAACTTTGACTGTGTAGATGGGTTTGCAGGCCTTGCTCTTAGTTGTATAGAGCATCTCGCAGACGAATATACTAAAACAATTCTAGCATATCCAATTATACCTTCGCATTTCCCTGATAATAGTCCTACAACACAAGAAGAAAGAGATAGGGCCAATGTTAAAGATTCTACAAGGCTTGTGAACACAGCAGTGTCTATTCAAGAGCTTTCAGAGTATGCAACATTGTTTGTACCCATATGCACTGGAGATAAGGGGTGGAGGAAACCAGGGAGCCCTAGAAAATTTGACTACATTAATTACAATCCTGAACTATACTATCATAGTTCAGCATTATTAGCAACAGCAATGGATACATTGAGTCAGAAGTATAGACACAAAAGCAACATTTTCACACTATCAGATATTTGTGCTGATCTCACAGGTTATGGCAGAAAAATGGCTTCAGCCTCATTAGGAATGCCATTACCATTAAATGAATCACAATATTTGATAGATTACTTGAATACTACTACAAAACCTATTTACACAAGTATAACACCTAGTTGTAAAATTGCTTCAGACAAAATATTCCAATTGATCACAGTGAGAGGAGTTCCAGAAAGCTACTTGAAGGCACCTTTGAAAGAAGCCAAAGAACAGATGAATATACCAGCGTACCGGTGTAATAATGTGAAGGAAATGTTTGAGTTATATTTCCAAGCAAACAACTTCCTTTCAGCAACAAACGTAACAATATGCGAAAAGCCTCTCGAAGTTAAAACTCCTTACCCAAGATTTTTCTCAAATGAACTTAATAAATATGGGTTTGTAAGAAGTGACGCTACCCAAGAGAAGGTTGAAAGTTGTGCTGTTGTTGCAGGATACCACAATGGTAATTTCATGTCAGATATGATTGAAAAACTGCACAGAGAAACTAGTAGGATTAAATTTGCAAAACTGCACAAGTTTAATCAAGAAGGGTTTGAATCTTCAGAGTATAGTGAAACTTTAGAAAAGCTAGCAGAATTCAAAGATAACTATGAAGATGATTTTGAACTGTAATATAATATTATTAATCTACTCACTGCCTTTCTAAAATGACTAAACAATAAGCTTTAATAAAACTTTACCAATATTTACACTTTCTTTACATTACTCAAATATTTGCTACCCTGTTGGCGTTGTAGTGGCAACCGCATCCGATCTCATTTCCAGAGCCGGTAGTGTTTTTGAGTTTTTCGTTAGACGTTGGTGGTGCCACACCCTCGTGTCTTGGACAGCAAAAGTTGTAAGTCCTGCACATGGTCTCTCTCAGTCGTGTCGGACAGTCCTCACGGACGACGAGAGTGAGAAAAGAAGGAGTGTACCTGTGTCTGCGCACACACTTGAGCAGTGTCTACGTACATTCTTCGTTGAGATTGGCCGACGAGATCGAAAATTCGGGCGATAGGAACTTATTACATTTTTTACGTGTTTGACATTTCTCGGGTCCCGGAACTTACAGACCCATTAGAACAACAAATGTCATAGGCTTTCTGTATTGTGTATCAAGGGGCCATAACTAGAGATGGGTAACCACCCGGGTTAAAACCTACTAGTGGGTTAAAACCCAGTTATCACCCGTTTCATTCCACCCACTGGGTGGTTTGGCTGGGTGAAAACAAAATATTTCGGATTTATTATTTAAACATGTAGCGTGCTATGGCCGGTGTGCGGGGTGGCAAGACCGTGAGTGTCCGTGAGGGAAAGGGATGTGCGCACGCGCAGCTATCCCCCCCCGCGCCCCTTTCCTGCTCAAACTTGTCAGTCGAGTTTACCTCGCTGGTTGGAGTGCGCGCGTTTTAAGTGAATTTTGAGTTTTTACTTACGACCCGGAAGTGTTATATTGCGATCTGATCCTGTTTTTACCTGATTGACCTTGGCTTGAACACATTGACTACGATTTGCTTATGAACTGAACTTATCAACACGAGAAAATAATCTACGTAAGTAAGTTAAAGAAATGTTACTATTTACTAAGCTTAATTTATTCTGAAAAAATGTATTCTATATTACAGTAATTTGTTCACCAAAGTTTTACTCTTGTATTTCAAGTGGTAACTATATAATAGGTATTTTAGTTTAAATTTGTTACCCACCACCCCGGCTTCGCACGGGATCTATTTATTTACTAATGTGGATTTAGGTTTAAAAAGCATATATAGTTGCTGCCAGTTAAGATGGGAATGGCGGTCATTGACCCACCTACATTTATTAAAGTTCTTAACTTTGAAATCCACAAATAAGCCAGTTCATGTCTTGAATTGTCATCTATCGTGATATTCAACATCTTTTCTAATGAAAAACGGTACATGGTTAATTTGTTTTGGTTCGTACGAAGAGATATTATGGAAAGAGCAATGACCGCTATTGCCATCTTAACTGGCAGCAACTATAGTAGGTACTTGTAAGTGACCAATTTATTTAAAATTTTAGACATATGTATGTTCGCACTAGGCATAGCCAAAAAAAGACCCCACAGACCAAGGATCTGAACTTAACGAAAGTCAAGAAGTCGACGCTATGGAGTTCATTTGCGAAGTAGGACAAAGTATCGGTTTGAATGTAATGACAAACTTGGCATCGTATAGAGCAAGAGATGGTTTTTGGTGTCGGAGATTTCTGTGGGACAACATCAACGATATAAGCGCATCAATCTGGTGGAAGGGAATATGTGGGTCTACTGCATTGAGCAAAGTCGCTGTCCGTATTCTTACAGCACCGTGCACTTCTGCTGCTGTAGAGCGATCTTTTAGTGCTCATAGCAACATACATAGTAAAAAAAGAAATAGACTCACGACGGAAAGAGCAGCAAAACTAACATATATAACATATAATTGGAATTTATTGCACAAGCATGTGGATGATTTAAGTGACAATACTGAGGACTGCGTGCCTGATTCACCACCAATACATATGGAATCCCGGAGACATGATATACAAAGCACGTCGCCACGTACTAATAGCCCTGAACCATCTACATCCGGCATTAACAATTTTCAATTTTTTGATTGTGACCGTGTTTCGGATGCGAGCGATGATGATGATTAAACTGCCTATTACTTGTAATTTTTCAAATGATTAATAAATGTATCTGATTTTATGTTTAGGCTTTTATTTTTGATAACCTAGTAGTGAACTCTACTTCCCACTATTTAATAATGAACTATACTCATTTTCACCCAGTAAAATGGGTGAAAATGGGTTAAAATCAGGTTAAAACCCAAATCACCCAGTTTTAACCCAAATGGGAAGAATGGGTTTTAACCCACTACCCATCTCTAGCCATAACCCACCATTCCAGTCCAGTGCGGACTTGTAAATGTCGCGACGTTGTAAGCACACTGATTGTGTATTTGTTTCAGCTGATATAAAAATAAAAGCAGGTTTGAAAATTCATATAACTTTATTTAAGATGATTTAGATAAAATAAATCATATCCCATCCACACTATCGCAACGTACATACACATTTACATCAATTCATATTTTTATGAGTTAGACCAGCGATCACGATGAACGCTCTAATGCTCTCTCCTTCATTCTCGTAATAAATGCTGCACCTTTGTTCTTTCTGAAGTTCTCATAGGGATCATTGAGGTTTACGCCTACACCTGTGCACAACAAAAGAAATAGGGATTATCAAATCTGCCCCTGCAATATTGTAGAACTTAACAACTGTAACAATATCAAATCCATTGGTACATCATTCAATGAAATCGGGTCAGTAGTTTAGGAGCTACAGTGGAACATAATAATGTTACAAACATACTGCTAAAATCATGAAAGTTTCCTTTTGGCTTTACCAAACTCGAATAAAAAAGAGAGGGCTTCAAAATCTATGGAAGCTTAAATTACTTTTCGGATTGTATTACACTTTTCGAAAAGATATTTAAATTTTTCTATTTAGCATTATTATAATTAGTATTTTTGTCCATAAATTGAATTTACCTTTATATTGATCTTGTCTATCTCTAACAATACCACCGCTGATTGGTTCGGCGATGCCCTGCCCGGACGCGCCCAGCCCGCCGGCGCTCCAGCCCATCTTTTGTAACAGCTGGTGACCTTTGTTGCTCGCGTCCAGTCCTGACGTAGACGTACTCGGATATGCTCCACCACTGGGAATTTAAATAAATAATAATTAAATGGAATATACAAAATGTTTTACAGTAATTTAAGGCAGACTTCTCAGGCAAATCCAAGATAAAAAAACCGGACAAGTGCGAATCGGACTCGCCCACCGAGGGTTCGATACAAATGTACTTTAAATAAAGACTATATTTTTTATGATTTAGTTACAAGTGAATAGTTTTCCGATTTTTCCCTGTACTTGTAGTATAAGACGATATTACTTGCCAAATATCATAGTGCTAGGTCAACGGAAAGCGCCCTATAAATTTTGATTCCCTTGAGTGTCGAAATGTGCTTTTTGCGGCATAAACGGCCGGATCTTTTTTTAACGTCAACTTAGAAGTTTGATTTTTTCACAGCTTCAAGGGACTGTGGACTGTGAGTATATGGTTTTAATTTCAATTCGATACCGAGACCCGTTCCCGAGATAAAGGGTCTTGACAGACAGAGGGACAACAAAGCGATCCTATAAGGGTTCTGTTTTTTCCTTTTGAGGTACGGAACCCTAAAACCAGACAGCTTTGTCCCATGGCCACATTTCGGCTGGATCGTCAGACCAATTCCTGGGTACACAGTTGCTTTTTTTTTATTTGTCTAAATGCAGTATAGCTTTTAAAGAGGTTTCGAATATTTTCTTTTAGGAGTCTTTCTTGCCTTTACATCATAACCAGCAGTCTTGTTGAGCAGTGTAAACGGTCAGCATCATGACTCAAATTATACACATTTTCAATAGGAATTTTGTGGTTCAAGTTATATTTTTTAGATCGAAATCGTAAACTGCGCTTTGTAATCTCAAAAACAATTGAACATGTAGATGAGCATCATACTCACAGGAAACTAGGAGGCGTGGGAGATTTAGAACGTTCAACGCGCCGTGACCTCGGCGACTCCCGGTGCCTGTCCCGTTCCCTTGATCTGCTACGTGATCGCGATCTCGACCTTGATCGGGATCGCCGCCGACCTGTTAACAATTTAAATTTTAGTACTACTTTTTTATTTCAGTCATGGCCAATTATGATGGCTTCCAGTGCAACTAACATTGAGAGATCCCCTATTTGCCTTAGACAGTAACTGGGTAATACGACCATACCCCTTGGTACTAGCGAGTACTGGCGGACAGAATTTTGAGCTTTTGACTATCCGTAACGCTTATTAAAGATCTACAAATGAGAGCTAGGACCAAGGGCTCCACATGCTTTCTGTTGTATAATTATTAGTCTTTTGTGGTAACAGATTTATCACTATTGCTCTTAGTATGGAGGCAGAGATCGATGTTATTGCTCACTACCCTTTGTCTCCAATGAAAAACTGTCGATTCAATTACGTAGTAAAAGAAAAAGTCACAAATGAAAACACCTTATTGGTAAAGCGTGATATCGTCAAGGGTTTTTGCACTGTATTCTGCTAAACATCTAGTTAGAGGTTGGTTAGTTTATAAAATAATAATAATATATGAACGCAAAGACATCTCTCTCGCGTAGTAGGGCAGGTTAGTTATCATCTATTTAATTGTATTGAATATATCTATTATGTATCAATTACACAACATGCCAAGTTCCAACATATTTTCTGATAACGGTTTAATGGCATGCTGTAGTAGAGCATGAATTTATTTTTTCTCTTGAATGCATCATAAATATACAGTATCAATGTTGTAATATTTCCACTGCATAGGCACATGATACCTCCTCTCTGGGGAGAAGGAGTGGGCTGTAATCCACCACACGGGCCCTGTGCATCTTAGTAGATGTCACATTAATTGTCTTCGATTTTTTTTCTAGGACAAACCAGTTTCCTAAAGGTGTTTTCCTTCAATTTTTCAAGAGTACTGTTAATAAAATGAATTACACAGAGTAAAGCTTCTGTCTGCTCACATACGTATTTGGCTGATTTTACTAGTATTGATTTGATATTATTATTAAATCAGCCTAAAGACGTTCACAGCTGCTCTATAAATTGGTCACCCCAACACGGGTCTTGCCCTGATCCCATATAATCTGTCTATTTTACATACAAACATAAACTTGTCTTTTTTTCCCATGGGTGTCAGAACACCAGCTACGATACTTAGATACTCTTTTTGCATCGTCCACATTCGTACATCTGGTCATAAGCGCATGTCACGTCGCCATTTTACTTGCCAAAAGAAAATAAAACTTACTTTCTCGACTCTCTCTGTCCCTCTCTCTTCTCCATGAAGTTGATGAGGATGATGTCGGCTTTCTTCTCGGAGATGGTGATCTTGACTTTGATTTTGTAGGCGAAGGTTTCTCTGGTGTTTTACTTTTTGATCTGAGACCATAACAAAGAATATTAACTTTACTGTAATGAATCTCGCTGTGTGAGATGCTGAATGAAACAAAATTGAACGACAATTAAACACTGAATGACAAAGAGCACTGAATAAATGGAGTGCTCATATTTACTTCTTACCTTTCTCACCGTATTTGAGAGCAAGGGGAAAGAAAGTTCATAAAAAATGGCCGGCGTCGCGGTATCCAGCCGCTTAGTGACTTTTCAATAACTACGACTCAATTTCCATACAACTTTGGTTTTGACAGTAACAAAATCAAATCATACCTATATCTTCTGCCGGGTGGTGTAGGTTGTTTCTGCAAGTCTTTTGGTATAGGACTAGGTGATCTCGACTTTTCTCGGAAGCCCTGTGCCACTGCTTCTTCCTTCATTTTTCTAGCAGCATTCTTAGCTTTGTAGTACTCATACAGGCCCAATTTCTCCCAGCCCTCACTGCAGAAAAGAGAAGAAATCTTATTGAATAATGCATGAATATGAAAAATAGATTGTATGTGTTTTAGGTCTGTTACATAAATTGCAAAATTGGTCAAAGCAACACATATAATTGTTTTAATGTACTGACTTGTCTCTAGGCCGTTCGTGATTAGGAGAGGCATAGAACGCGTCCACAGCTGCCAGCAGTCTATCATTAGGCGGGGCGGGAGGAGGAAGTCGAATCTTCGCCGGATCCAATGGCCGATATCTATCGTCTTCCAACTAAAATAAACATGTTTCATCAGAGAAGAGAATTATAAAACAGCTACATAAGGAAATGGAGTTGTTAACAAAAGGAGTGCTAAAAATCTTTCTCCTTGATCGTAAAATGGTTTATGTTGACAGAAAAACAGGGGAAAATGACTTTAGTACAATGCACACATTTATTACACAGATCAACGCACACACCTGTCATTATTTGTATGTTATCACTCCATTTGTTTGTTACTCCTCATTCACAAAGAAAATAATTAAATTTACATACCATAATAAGTGGGACCATCAAACCAGCCGGTAGCTCGAAATAGGGTACGGAAGGCATTAGATCTTCATTGTTTATATCAGGGAATGGAGGAAATCCAGGTGGGGGCTTACTAAGATCTGGTAGACCATTTTGGAATGCTAACATTGCTGAGTTGTCATTGTTGGGCATGAAGCCAGGAGGTGGTTGGGAGAAGTTGATATTTGGAAGAATTGACAAATCTGGCTCTTCAGTAATCTCATTCTTAATCTTCTGACTAGTTATTTGGTCAAATGTCTGGCTGTCGTAACTGTTTTCGTTTCCGCTTAAGCTATTGTTAGAGGCATAGTTATCGCCACTTTCGCTGCCATATTGGTTGTTTGAATTGAAGTTCGGTTCATAGCCACCCATTGGTGGAAAGCCTTGGTCATTGAAATTGTTATTTTGAAAATTGTTTTGCATGTTGTTCTGCTGTACACTGTCTTTACTCGGATCGTGGGTGTTCTGTAGTTCAATGGCGTGTTTCTGCATTTCCAATTGCTGAATCTGCTGCATTGTGTGCGCGACAAAAGCTTGGTGTTGAGTTTGATAGCTGGAAAATGAGGATACCGTAAAAATCTTCGTATAATATTTTATCAGTGAAAGCAATTTCAATGAAATTTGTCGTATGATATTTCCCCCACATATACATATATTGTACTTACTTTTCAAAGGTAGATTTAGTTTGTTGTGTTAGATGGGCAATAGCATTTGAGTGTTGAGAGATCAGATTGTTCTGGTACTCCTGGTAGGAGCTGGTGGGACTCTTCATTTTCTCAATGACGGCAGTCTCGAAATAGTTCGACTTGGATTCCCATAGTCGAAGCAATTTGTTAAGTTTAGCTTCCTGCTCTTCAGTGACGGCTGAAACAGCAAAATGATTAAAGAGTTGTCATACGAGCCGAGGCCGACACTAAGCAAGTTACCTGACTGGCACAAACCACAGGCGATGATGTACTAAAAATGCTTTAACTTGAAGATGAGAATGCACAATCGAACAAGAGAGACCTACATCTTGAGGGCATTATTATAAATATGTTACCTATACTGGCATTGCAAAACATTGGAACCACCACATTTTCCAAATTTTTCTTGAGATCTTCTGCGTTTTTGCGTGCACTGTAATTAGGAATAATAGCATCATAGACACCGATTTGATAATGACACGAAGTAAAGGGAGGTACACAATCTTAAAGGGGAGTTTTAAAAAATTGCTTTATAAATAAGTAAAATATGGTTTACGTATCGCCGTCGCATTATTCTTGTATTTAAATAAGGAATGAATTAGAATTAAATACCTGCATGTTATGCATACTTTTACAGTAAATAGGTGAGAATTGAAACTTATAGAGACCATACATAATCAGTTCTAAACAAAATATTTAGGTTACAATAACAAAAAAATAATACCATTATTCTATTGCCAAGAAACCAATAAGAACCACAAATTAATCAAAGATTTTAAAGCAAAATAAAATAAGGTTAGGTTATCAACAAATACGAGATCCCTGAACATGAACAAATGAGCTTAGGTGGTAATAATTCTGGTGTTTGGTACTAACCAATGATGGAGGACATCATTGACCAGGTAAATGATGTGGAGTTTCTGTGTGAACGCTGCGCCGGGCTGTGTCACTTTTCGTAGCAGATGTTGTGATATGACTTTGCCCGCGTCGTGCGATGTGGCATGCTGTAATATCCAGCCTTTGCCTGTGGGGGATTGACAGACAAAATTATAAGTAAAAATGCCTTATTATATTTAATAAGCAGTTTTATTGGAGCAATAAAAATATTTGTTTTGTGTTTTAAAATACAGGGTGGAAGGGAAACCGACGCGAAAACGGTTACCACGTATTCAATATATCATTCTGACTGTAGGTGTTGCACTTTTGTAGGAAACAGCTGATTAAAAAAAAAAACCAATGAAAAATTTCTGTGGGCTTTTTTGAAATTTTTCATTGGTTATTTTTTTTTTTGGGGCTTAGAATGATGTACTGTCTTTACTTTTAAGAATAACATAATTGTTTCCTTATTGAATTGGTGTTAGGAGGTCAATTAACATTTTCAGTGCCCAGCACCCAGCATATGGGTCAAACAATAATCCATTTGTGTGCCCACAACCTGTATCCAAGTCTTTGTTATAAAAAATGGTAATTTATAGCTAATTATAAAGTGTTAAAGCCTAGTTAGCTGTCAAGCTTGATTTATTGAAACTTAAGGTAATAGGGTGTGGCTTTATGATTTTTTTATTATGTGTGGACGCGCAATTTCTTTTAAACTATCAAAATGTTGATGAGTGAATCTGTAGATAATTGTCACCTGATGATATGCTGTCTTTGGTGCATGTGTCAATGATTGGCTGCAGTATGCTGTCCAGTTCGCCGAGGCTGATATGGTTGTCTTCTGCCATCATCTGGATCTTCTCCACTTGAGCCTTGCTCACCAACTCGTTGATTTTAGCTTGCTGTTGTTGAATCAACACCTAAAACATTTATACAGCATTTGTATTGATTGTCACATTAAAAAACTAAATTTTCAAGAAAATAGAACAGAAATTAATGAATACTAAACATTAAACAAGTTGTGCTAAATATGAGACAACATAGAACAATTATGTAGGATTAAATATGGAAAGAACAGCAAAATAAAGTACACATAGTTTGTAGAACCACCCTAAAGAATATTACAGCCTGCAAATAATAATAAATATTGAATTTGTAAACCAGCAAGTCACACAGAAATCTAATACAACACTGACCAATCTTTTGAACATGCATTTGAATCTAACTTGAATTACCTCAATGAATGTCTAGTTCACGAATCAGTAACTACTACTACTAATCATCAGTATTTTGGAAAATGAATGGGTTTTCATAATCAAAACAAACAAAAATTCAAACAAGTTGGAACTTACTGTGTGTTGAGCATTAAGATTATTCTCAGATTGAGTAATTTGCTCTTTGAGCATGTTGATCTGTGCGGAGATGTTGTCGAGGTCATGGTGGGCGTGCTGCGGGGTGCCGGGCGGCGCCGAGTTGGCCGCGAGCCACTGCTGCAGCGCGGGTGCCACCGCCATCGAAGCCGCTAGGCCCAGCTGAGCGGGAGTAGCTCCGGCCTGCTGGGGCATTACATATTGCCTGTTTTGTGCCATATAAGCCCCGGCGGGAGCAGGAGCCGGCTGGCCACCGGCCGATTGCTTTAGAACTATAAACAGCGGAGGTTCACTTAATCGGTTATAACAACACTCAATCAGCGATCATTGGAATATTCAAAACTCTTCCATCATCATTTTCATTATGCTTACTTGCTTGCTCCGTTGTCACTTTGTACTGGTAGTAGTTGAAGTAGTCCCCGCCGTAAAGGAAACTGAATTTTGGATTGTTTTTTTGCTTGTTCTTCGTCATTTTTTCAAATTCAGGTCCATTTCTAGCGACAAACTGGGCGAGTTTGTCTATTATGTTGCGTAGGTCTTGGTCTAGAAATATAACTAGTTTTTAGCTACTGAAGCACCAATAATACGTGTCCAAATAAAATATATCTGATTGAATTAAGACGCACCTTGTGGCGGCTGCGGAAGCTCCATTTTATTAATTAACTAAGGTTATGTTAGTAGAAAATTAGCTCTTTCCTCCGTACTGTGTACTTAGTATCTTACATCATTACAAACATCACATCATTATAACGTTACTGTTCTTGTGTAATAATTTTCCAAGTCACTCTTATTTTTCCAGAACGCTACACTTATTGTAAAAATAACATTCCTTCTTCGACACCGATCCAATTTTTTCGGCCATTTGTAATTTTGAGTGAAGTGAAATTAACGGTAGTTGAATAACCGGTAATCCCGCTATAAAGGTTAGCGTGGACATGGTTTCTCTAAGCATACTTTGGAAATTGTGTTCATCTACGGAATTGTTTACAAGAGCTATTATCATCATCATGAACCATGCCAGAATTCTTTTTGGGAATTAAAAATTCTGATGAAGAAACAGAGGCTCGTAATTATACGTGGTTTTGTAAATCGAAAAATGCTCAAGTAGTCACATCCTTAATTAGTTTTCATGATGGCAACACTGTGCCACAGATCTCCGTCGATCGAAGAAAACCAACAAAAGAGTACTATTTAGTCTGTGGTTCCAAGTGCCGAGTATTGATCGCTGGACCAATGGTTTTTCAGGCAAAATAAATTCAATGCAGTCATTCGTTGTTTAGCGGTGACGGTTCAGCAGGCTGATGTCAAATCAGTCGACGTGAATCATTTGTCAAAATCCAAGAACAACTCAAAATAGTACTCTAAAAAAGAAAGGAATCCACATCAAAATGTCTTCAATGGTAAGTTTCATTCTATAGAATAATATTAAAGACATTGTCCCCAGTATCCTCTATGAAGGTATTACTGTAATAATGACTTTTCTTTCAATACATTTTGGTAACTGAGTAATATCAAATATTAGTTTATCCATATGAAACACCTGCATAAGGTTGATTTTTGCTAATTGAAACTGAAAACTAGAACAAGTTGGGTCTGTCATCATCAGAGACCATTCTGTCTCATAGTACAAACTCAAATATAATTTAGTTTTATTGAATAATTTAGTTTACAGTACATATTAACTGTATTTATTAATTATGCTAGAATAAAAGTAGTACACCAATTAAAATTTATCTTAATGGCCATAGTTTTGCAATTAAAATTCATGTTAAATCCTTATCACTAAGCATAGGAACTACAAACACCCTTATCATGTCAGGAAACTCATTTTTTATGAACAAACTTTTTAATGGTTTGTTTTATTCTTCACAGCGAATGAAGGCAGCCAAATGTCCTTCGGACGAGCTTGCCATCACAAACTGTGCGCTCATCAACCCGGATGACTTCAACAGTGATGTTAAGTAAGTTATTATAACTCATCATCATTTAAATTATATGTGGGAGTCTGTCTGAAAAGCCAAGGCCAAGAACTATACACTTTTGTGCTATGACCTAAACATAAACATCTCTTGCACGAGGCATAAAGACAGGCATAACACTTACTTTAAAGATTTTGCTCTAAGGTTGGCTGATTCACTTCTCTCACACATTTGAGCTACACTATTTATACTAATTAGGGTAATAAATCAGTCATGTTGCTATTACTATACATTTGTGCTAAGCAGTGATCTGAATAGGTTTTGCTGAGAAGTTTGTTCTGCTACTTCTTCTATCCAGCTAAAACACTAAAAAGTGGCGAAGGGCGGGCATTTTGTTGTATGTAATTTTGATGTACAAAAACTGATGATTAGTCGAAAATTGTATATGGTAGCATTTATCCATATTAGTATTACTAAAGTTTTCAGTATGAAGATTAGAATATGTGACATTTTCTGTAATTTTGTGGTATCTCTAGGCATTTCACGAAATTCCTGGTTACCTCATTTCCCTCTGGCAATACTTGTTACCAAACAGTAGCAATATGGTTTGCTGCAACTATAAAGAAGATATTAGCAGTCACCGTGACATCCACGGCTGTCATCAAAAAGGGTGTGGCCTCGATCAAACACAATACATTCTGCAAAATAAACCCAAGGAAAAAGTGTATTCTGTTGGTAGACAATAAAATATTATCCAATAAAATGCATTAATAAGTATATGTATAATTTTTCAAAAACAATTAGTTATGTTTTAGATATTATTTTGTATCCTATCACAATGTTGTCCTATTTAACCCAAAGGTTGACTGGTATATAATGCTTTGCGGCATTAAGTCCGCCTATGTACCACTATTGTACATAAAGTTTAAATCTATACTATACTAATATATAAAGGTGAAGAGTTTGTTTGTTTGGTTGAACGCGCTAAACTCGGGAACTACTGGTTCGAATTGAATAAATCTTTTAGTGTTGAATTGCCTATTTATCGAGGAAGGCTGTAGGCTATATAACATCACGCTACAATCAAAAGGAGCGGAGCAGCAATGAAAAATTTTGCAAAAAATTGTATTTTTAATAATTTTATGCAGACGAAGGTCGCGGGGAACAGCTATAATAAATATACAGGGTGAATTTTTCAAGTAGACATGGATGGCCAAATCCGAAACTACGAGGAATAGCGAAAAATACTCAAAGAAGTCTCTAGCCCACTTTTAAAGAAAACTAAAACTGCATCATTGAATTTTTGAAAAATCAATATTCCTATCCAGGAATCGATCCCGTTGATGTTGGAATAAAAACACACACATTGTATTCATCTTACGATAGCGTCGTTAGTAAGGATCAAATTCTGGAAAGTAATGTTATGGAGAAGGAGAACTTCCATGTCCACTGAGATGACATCTCGGTGCATCCCCAAGTCGGCTTCTAGGAAGTATTCCCCGATACTGCATACCTCACGGTTGTGCAGGGTCTTAGCATTTAAGAAGCGACGACCCCCACAGTTCCGTGGGATCACATCACCGAAGACCGTGGGTGATGCATCCGATTTGCGGTCAGCAGTGCGCGAACCCTCTTATGCAGGGCATCAAGTTCCGTCGGAGTCCATTTGAGTATGCCGAAAGAATACATCAAAACCGGCATGACCTAACGGTTCAAGGCTAGCACCTTATTTCCACCTGACAAAAGACTGCCTAGCACCTTATTTAGGCGGCCAAAGTTGCGCTCAATGAATGTCGGCAGTATTGATACTATTTGATACCTAATGCTTCCGACATACCCAAATACTTGCAGGTTTCTGTTGAAGAGAGGGATCTAAGGTGTATTGTTATAAACACTTTAAAAATGTAGTTAAAGCTAGTTATAAATATTGTATCATTGAATTCTGTGTCTTGCACCTACTTATGTGTGTTATACTTAAACAATCGCTGTGAACCATATGTGGGTGCATGCATGAGACAGGGAAACCTGGGAACCTTCTAGTTACGGAGATATTGGAGGTCAAAGTTCCAATGTTTTCTCAAGTTTTTAAAAAAAAACCACTTTTTCAGGTTTTAACTTTGCTTTAATTAACTCCATGACTCGTTTACTATTCAAAGCATCCATCAGCACTAAGTTTTGAGTGCGTAACATTGAATTTTACCGTAAAACGTGATTTTTGACCCCAAAAAGAATTCGTTTCCCAGCAATAATTTTTGCGTAGAGTTACTTAGTTTGATGTACAGAATGCTTGGTTGACGGCTTCGCTCTGGATCCGTTTACACCCTGTATACCTACCTACTATAATACAATATAAAAACACACACCCAGTACATTTCATTTCAGTTATTTTTAATATCATATTAACAAGTATCTTTCCTTATCTGTCCTGCAAATTTTAAAAACCATTACATCATACCTGTAATCCCCGAAGGGTTAGGCAGAGGCGCGCCTCAATAGCTACACCCACATTACGTCTATATTTGTAAGACTCCAGTAATTCCCTATTACTTGAGCCTTATAAATATCGCTAAAATGTGCCAGTTTAAAAGAGAGAAATGATTCAATATTTAACATTTTTGGTCCTAAAATACGGGAGATTCATAGGCCCACAAAGTCTACTGACCATTTCTTGGTACCCCTGGAAGCATGGAAATAAATTAAACATTGTTTACAGGCATGTTGAAATATCTACCGGGCCGTCGCAGCACTTTGTGTTCAGCGTAAAGTTCTACAGTGGTGTGGACCGTGGCACTGTGGGGTTCTCTGCCCCACAGAGGAAATGGGCTACTCTTTCCATTGGCCAGGTAAGTTGTAAAGAAATAACTACAATCAATATAATATTGCTTGATAATCATTCTTCATTAGTTTATGATGGATTTAAAAAGTACTATAATTCAATATCATGATGAATGTCTACAAAATTTCCAAGTTTTATCTGTGGAGGCTTGTTATTAGCAATATTATTAGTCTGTTAACCTTTCCAAAAAAGTAAAAAAAAAATATAACATCACGCCTATAATCCCCTTCGGGGATTACATTCGCAGAGGTGTACCTAATGGTCCCCACCCACATTTCGCCAGTTATGTTTTTAAGCCCCATGTAATAAGGGGCGAGCCTACTGCCATCAACCGGGCACAAATCCAGACTCCGTGGCTACTACTGAGAAATTCCTGATGGGAAAACCCAATAACTCTTAAAAAAATATTTTAGCTTTATACTATGTCAGATGACTACTGATGATGACTGATTATAAATACAATTGTTGATTTTGCAACACTATCAACTCGCCATTGTGTTATCGTAAATTAAACCATCTTTCATACAGGATATACATTAAATTAGTTTTTTGTTGTAGCCAATTGATGTAAAGCCATTCAAGCCCCAGAGCGCAGAATGCCTGTGCAGTGTGACCTTAGAGGCAGACTTCATGTTGAAGAAAACGTGAGTATCTATGGCGTAATCCAATTATGTGAGTCATCTATAATGCACAGTGTACATAATGTGTCATAAGTGGGTGTATTGTAAACTAGTTACATTTGTACTGTACAAAAATCTGCTGTTTCCTACAAACACAAGCACACGGTCAAAATGTATGGCATAGCTGATTTTTTTTAACACCGTAAAAATGTATCGAAGAGCTTTTAAAAAAAAAAAATACCGAATACATGGTAACCGTTTGTGCGTCGGTCTCCCTTCCTGTAAAGAATTCATCCCACAAAATATCAACCAATGAATCACTTCAAGCTGTTTGTTGCAGTCTATTGCTAGCCATAGGCCTCTTCTAAGCAGCTCCACAGCACCCTGTCCGCCGTCTTCCGAGTCCAGTCTGTACCAGCCACCTTTTTTAGATCTTCGGTCTATTTGGAGGGCGTCTCACCCCACGCTTTCCGATACTCCGTCTCCGACAGGACTCGTTTACGTACAATATAAACTTGATTTTTTAAATAGTTTATTAATCCGCGTTCGACCACTATCTCTCCGTATGGTAAACTATGATGTAAAATAGCTTACCTAGAAGGATGACCATATACACTCAAGAGTTTTAGAGATCAAGATTATAACCATATGGAAACACAGCACATGAAATATCCACCATAAAATAGCAGTCGGCGTTAACGCCGTATGACTCCAACGCCGTATGTTTGATAGTCCGATGATAAAATCGGCGTGGCGGAATTACGATGTGAAATGTAACCGATAAACAGCTGATAGGTTTACTCTGCTATAAAGTTTTATAGGTGGATTGCGGTTTGGAGTTACTTAGCCTGAAAACTTGACCTGCCCAAAAAACCGGCCGCTCACAAATACTCACAATCGGTTGTATTAGTGGTATATTTTTTTTGAACGTGTGTGAATAATCCTTATTTAAGTCCCAAGACAACAATGGCGTGATATTTTTGTATTACTCCAATAAAATGAATAATTGAGGGTCATTTAAATAATAATTCTTTCGTCTGAATTTAATGATGCAATCAAAATGTATTCGTAATTTAATTACGTGTAATAAGAGTATGGCCATTTGTTGATTCGAAAAAAAAATTGAGAGCAGTGGCCCAGTAGTAACGGCCAGGAATAACGATTAGGTACGAACCCGCGGCACTTCATTTTGTGACCCTTTCGCTGCCCAGCACCCAGCGTAATATGGACATTGGACTCATATGCTGGGTGCTGGGCAGCGAAAGGGTTAACTCTTAATTCAGAGTCCACGGGACTCATTACAGCTTTTAAGCAAAGAAAATCGAGTGTATTTTTTTATTTAAGCGTATAAGTCGCGCGATTGACGGCACCTTTTTTTCGTGCTGGACCCGAAGAGTCGCGTTTGCAAGTCATTTGCAAAGGTCGATTTAAGACTGATTATGACAATTATTTTTCAGTACATCCATGGATCCCTACGATTCGGAGCAAATGGCTCGTGACTTCTTGATCCAGTTTTCGAACCAGATCTTCACTGTTGGTCAGCAGTTGGCTTTCGCTTTCCAAGACAAGAAGGTTTTGTCTCTCGTCGTCAAGAATCTGGAAGGTAAGATATTTAGTTTGGAAAATTTTAGGTCAGTTGATTTTGTAAACTCGGGGTAACAACACAAAATTGAGGAAACTCGAACACAATAACTGATGAAACAACCTTTCCTGCCTTGATGAGCAATAAATCCTACAGCAAAATATGATATTTATTACTAGCTTATTTTGTCCCACAGCAGGGCAAAGGCCTCCCTTCCCTCTTTCCACTTACCCCTATCCAGTGCTGTTACTCGCCAATCTTTCCTTCGTGAAAAGAGTCGAGTTCGTCCTGCCATCCCCTTCTGGGCCTATCGCGTTGCCGTTTGCTGTTGTTTGGGACCCATTGTGCGGTTATTTAGTAAAAATATGATATAGAAAAATAAAAATAGGAAACATCCAAAACATGGTTAGAACAAAATAGTGCTGGAACGCAACAAGCTGGACTCGATAAACATACCACACAGTACAGCCATGAGCAATATGAATAGTTGAATACAAGTAACTACTTTAAAAAATGTTTTTGTTTTTAAATGTATTCTGCTGATACGAAAATAGTTTTTTGGAAATAGGCCTCTTTCACATCTGAATTTTACTAAGTGCATTTGAATTTTACTAAGTTTATACATATTAGTGCTCGTGAAAAGTGTTTACTAAAATAATCTACATGCTATGTGTATTTGTTATAGCTGTGGACGTCCAAGCTTTGGCGGCCGGCGCTAACACTGCTGTACCCCGACGCGTCAGGATGGGCCGTCTCCTTCCTGATGGCCACATTCAGTTCGATAAAGCCGAAAACTCTTCCCTCAACTTAATCGGAAAGGCTAAGGGGTAAGCAGCACACGTATTTAGGAATAAAAGAGTGTTAAACCTGATTCTGAATTTGTCTTATTTCTTATTTTTACGACAACTTTTCAAAACATCTAGATTCTGTTCCATCAATAACCCGTATCTGCAAACAAGTCAGGGTGATTACTTGAGTAAAAGTAATTATTTAAGATACGATTTTTATTCTGTAGTAGTAATTGCTTGAAGTTAGAACGATCAAAAGTTAGAATTCATTCACATTATTTGACGGTTCTTACTTCGTTTAAAGTAACTTATAGTCAAATAATTACTTTATCTTGACTATTATAGATACGGGTGTGATACACGCAATTAATTGACCCGCTTGATTGGCCGTCGCGCGTACACCAAAATTACCATCGAGGTAATCAAGAATCTAATAATATTTTCTTCATAATATAGGAGACAACCACGCCAGTCTATCATCAACCCAGACTGGGACTTCGGAAAGATGGGCATCGGTGGCCTGGACAGAGAGTTCAACGCTATCTTCCGACGAGCCTTCGCTTCTCGAGTGTTTCCTCCTGAAGTTGTGGAGCAATTAGGTAAATATACTTATTTATATCCTTAGGTATAACTAGGTTAATTCTTAACTACTTTAAACGGGGATACCTAAGAGTGTGGCCAAACTTATCTCCTCATCTTCCTATCCTTGTCCCATGTTATTTGGGGTCGGCACAATAAGTTTTCTCTTCCATTCTGCCCTGTCAATCGTCACGCTATCATTTGCTCCTTTTGCCTTCATATCATTCCTCACAGAAGCAATTCATCTTGTCCCTCTTCATCCAACAACATTTATATTCATCAGTCTTCTAGTCACATGTGTTCCATCCCTCCTCATCACATGTCCATACTAAGACAGACGACTCCCTTTCATCTTTTCTACTACAGGCTCTACTTTCAAACTTCCTCTTATATGCTCATTTCTTACTTTATCCATTTTAGTCACTCCACACATCCATCTCAACATTCTCGTTTCTGCTGCATTCAATCTTTTTTCATCCGTCTTCTTTTTCTTGAACTTCCCTTCTCTTCTCTTATCTCTATTCAATAAAAGCGAAGAGGACGTCATTTGTCTGGTTTCGTTTTGGTTTGGACGACGCGACTCGACACCGCTTCGGACTATTTGCTTGGATTGCATAGATATAAATCTCTTTCTGATCAAGCTAATTACTAGTCGATACTTTTATACAGCGATATAAAAGGTACAAAGCCAAAATGACATTTATGCGTCTTTTCTTAAAGTACCTCGTAAATAACTGACGCTATTTTAAAATGAGATGTAATTCACTACATAGTCTTACAACATCAATGCACTAGTAAATTAAACTACCGTTTAATATTATTTTAGGCTGCAAGCACGTAAAGGGTATCTTACTGTACGGCCCTCCCGGTACCGGTAAGACTCTCATGGCTCGTCAGATCGGTAACATGCTGAATGCACGTGAGCCCAAGATTGTGAACGGCCCGCAAATCTTGGACAAATATGTGGGTGAGAGCGAGGCCAACATTCGACGGCTGTTCGCTGATGCTGAAGAAGAAGAGAAAAGGGTAAGACTTGGCTAAATATTGTGTCATATATACTTGAAGTTGTTGATATACATGTAATATTTTAACCATGGTAATGCAAAATAGGCAAATAATTGCATAGTTGTAACAGAAGGTCTACTCTCTAAGCACGAAACCCGTAGTTTCGGCTGAAGTTACGAGCATTTTCTACTCCAGATTATCTACGGACATAGATTAGTTCGGGGCCCGAACTAAGAATGAATGACAACACGATTGACAGTTGCTCATGCCCCTACCTATAAAAAAACAATTACACATACCGAAATATGTAGAAAGTGGGGTTTTGAGCTACTTTTGGACGGGCCCGTATCTTCGTTGACGAACTTAGAGAGTAGACCCCCAGCTCATAAGCCCGTTCTTTTCCGAAAATAGTCGATGATTACCGAAGCGCATACTTTCCATGGGTGATCTGTAATTCTGTACTTATAATATTTTTTATTGCAGTGTGGACCAAACAGTGGTCTCCACATTATCATCTTTGATGAGATCGACGCTATTTGCAAAGCGAGAGGATCTGTGGGAGGCAACACTGGCGTGCATGATACTGTTGTGAACCAGCTGCTCTCAAAGATTGATGGTAAGCATAGGTACTATTGGTCAAAATAGCGAGTGGCATTGGCATGGCCCATAAGGCAAGCAGACTTTTCGGGAACCAAGCCTACAAACTTGGCTTGCCCTTGTAACCTACTAGCTTATGCCCGCGGCTTCGCCCGCGTGGAGTTCGATAATCGTCCCAAGGGATCTTACTACCGGGATAAAAAATCCAATGTGTTAATCCAGGTTATAAACTATTTGTGTGCTTAATTTTATCCAAAACCGTTCAGTAGTTTTTGCGTGAAAGAGTAATAAACATCCATCCAATCTCACAAACTTTCGCATTTATAATATTAGTAGGATTATAAGGGCAAGCCAAGCTTGTAGGCTTGAATGAAAATACGCCACTGTCTCTACTCACTTTTCTATAAACTCCTGCGGTAGGATGGGAGACTTTCCACCTGTACTGAATTTTTAAGGACGTCAAAAAACTAGTCTAAACACCATCTTTTCTTCAGGTGTTGACCAACTCAACAACATTTTGGTAATCGGTATGACGAATCGTCGTGACATGATAGACGAGGCGCTCATGCGACCTGGTCGTCTCGAGGTGCAGATGGAGATCGGTCTACCCGACGAGAAGGGCAGGGTTCAGATCCTGAACATTCACACAAAGCGTATGAAGGAGTATAAGAAGATGGCTGACGATGTTGATTCTAAGGTTTGTGGAATATTTGAAGGACACACATAACACAAGTATAGATCGCCGTCCACTGGATCGCCATCAAAACACCTCATTTTTCAAACCAATCGCTATTCCATTTTATTTATATACTCCATAGACTCTATAGAGTCTCTAGGAGTCTATGGTGTATGTACGTACGTTTTTGTCTTTGTCTTGTACGTTTACCCTCTATGTCGAAATGCCATAAAGGGTAAACGGATCAAATTGAGACTATGCTGAAGATGTGGAATGGCCTTTGCATTGCCGTGGGGCATTTTAGGCTAATAAAAAAAAATACATTATGATTTTTCTCGATTTAAAAATCGCAGAGTGCTCGTTGCTGAAACAAGATTTTTCCAGAAATAGAATTTCTAAATCAAAATACGAGTAATGAGCTCACTTTTCTCGAGTATTCGATTGAAATAGTAGGAAACATTAATCTTTTTAGTGCGATCTTCTTCTTTGCGTGTCGATAGACTCAAATAGTACCCGACCTGTATTTTGCCACCTGCACAGCTCTGTTGTTTGCTTCGTTTAAATCCTGGAAGGTGCAGGTGGTTGTGCAGGATGGGCAAGAAAGGAGGTGTTGCATATCCTGCAGAGGGGCTCCACACTGACATTGTGTTTGGGACGGGTCGATGATACCCCATTTAGCCAGATTATTTCTGCAGCGGCCAACCTGGGCCCGCAAACGGTTAAGTGATTTCCAGATTGGCCACTTTAGTGCGATGATATACAGTCCATTCACAGTTATTATGCCGCAGTTATGTGGCGCCACAGGCATATGGCGGGACTGTAGGTAGCTTATTTTTGACTATGCAAAAGTTCCTGTCACGGGTCTATTAATATGAAATAAATGCTTTGAGTTTGAGTTTATACAACCGAAAAAAAAAATAGAGTAAATGAGGGCGTTGTTAGCGACTTTCTTTCTGTTTTGGAAGCCGACCTCAACATAGTTGGGAAAATGCTAGACATAATGATGGTGACGATGTTAGCGACTTTCTGCCAACCATTTAAACCATCACCATTTAAACTTTTTTGTCGAGCTGTACTTTTATTGTTAAAGCTTGCCCCACATCTTATCAACCCGCACTGGAGCTATGGGGTGGTACACGGTCCAGTCCCTCTCTCCGAGACTAAGCCTGTGGCCCAGCCGTGGGAACATTATATAGGCTCAGGATACGTACAGTGTACTTTATTGTAAACCACAGCTCTGTTATTCTTAATAAATACACATACCTTTGGGTACTTACTTATGCTGAAATTATTATTATTACCCTCAGGAACTCGCAACCCTAACAAAGAACTTCTCCGGCGCGGAACTGGAGGGCTTAGTCCGTGCCGCTCAGTCAACGGCCATGAACCGTCTGATCAAAGCGTCCAGCAAGGTGGAGGTAGACCCCGAAGCTATGGAGAAGCTCATGGTCGAGCGAGGCGACTTCCTGCACGCGCTTGAGAACGATATCAAGCCCGCATTCGGTACTGCAGCCGAGGCATTGGAGCACTTCTTGAGCCGTGGTATTACTAACTGGGGCAGTCCGGTTTCGTCTTTGCTTGAAGATGGGCAGTTGTATATTCAGCAGGCGCGCGCTACTGAAGCAAGCGGTAAGAAACTGATACTGGTTTAGAGTTCCATACCCAAATGGCAAGAATCCTTACAAATTAACCCAGAATTTGGGTTTTCTTACCTCCTTAATGTGTTACGTGATACCATCGTGGTGACGTGTTGCGATGTGACTTCGCCTCGTAGAAATCAATGACGCGCATCGTATACATTCACGACGCGTTGTCGTATCGTGTAGGTAACGACACGTGTCACGACGGCTTATGACACGAAGAACTAGACCCACATACGACATAGACGTTATGTCGCGATTTTAACGTCGAACGTCGTAGATTCCCTCGATTTCATTTAACATACGTATACGATATATCGTCATATCTTTTTGGTTCGTTTGACATAATAAATTACCTGATCAAAAAAATCGATCCTAACACCGTATTCTTTGACACAGGTTTAGTATCAGTCCTGTTGGAAGGACCCCCCAACAGCGGTAAGACCGCGTTGGCCGCTGAACTGGCGAAACTGTCGGACTTCCCCTTCGTGAAGGTTTGCTCTCCAGAGGACATGGTTGGCTTCACGGAGACGTCCAAGTGCCTGCAGATCAGAAAGGTAAGTTTATATTTGTGCTATTAGTAATGACTTGTAGTTGGTAAATCAGTCAATACTCTATACAACAGGATATTAGTGGCGTAACCTGGAAGTCTTTAAATAGACTCCGGACCCAGGTTGGCCGCAGCAAGGAAAACCTGCTCAGGTGGAGATTCATTGATGACTCTGCTCTGGAGTGTAAATGTGGTGCTGTTCCGCAAACAATGGGGCAGTTAATATCGTGTCCTGCGTGCCCTGTTGTTTGTTCACTACAGGAACTGATGGATGCTACCGAAAGCGCCAAACTAGTAGCTCAGTTCTGGGCCGACACAATTTAGATTGCCATCGACACGCTAAGAAGAAGAAGAAGTGGCGTAACTTTGTGGCCAAGCGCCTCGGTGCGAAAAGGAAAATGGACACCCGCCACCCACGTTTAGATAACCTTGGTTGCTAGAGCTAGCGAGCTCGCTTCGCTTGTACTAGCAGCCTAGGTTTTCTTAAACTTTTCTGCGTAAGCCGACAAAATAACTCGACTATTTTATATGTATGGATGTTTATACAGGTGTAAACGAACCCTTCACGAAGCCGTCAACCAAGCATTCTGTATACATAGTTAGTTATAACATTAAAAACTTGTATGAAAAAAAAAGATTGTGAAAAACTTGGAACTTTGAGCCCTAATATCTCCGTAGAACTAGAAGGTTCCCAGGTATGGTTCAGAACAAAAAATGATCGCAATGACGGGGAGAACAAGTGCCTTGCGGCTTCACCTTTACACCCATTAGATGGACGGTTTCGGGGCCTGAAGCACCTTGGACCTCACACCACTCTGCACCTTGTAGCTTACAATAATATAGCTCACAAATGTTGTTAGATGGAAGCTGATCAATAACTTGTTATCGAAAGAGACTACACTGGTCGGCCTCCTGTTCAAGAAAGACTGCCGACCCGAAAACCTGTGTAGACCCTTAAACTACTGTCTGTTTGTAACCAAGACCCGTTTCATCCACACAACAACTTTCTCTCCGTCCGCAGTACTTCGACGACGCCTACCGCTCAACTCTGTCCTGCATCCTGGTGGACAATATCGAGCGTCTTCTCGACTACGGTCCTATCGGACCACGGTATTCCAACTTGACGTTGCAAGCGTTACTCGTGCTGTTGAAGAAACAGCCGCCTAAGGGACGGAAACTGCTTATTCTGTGCACTAGCAGTCGGAGGTAAGGATGAATTATTAATTGTCGAATTTATATGAATGACTCGTCGTCAGTGGCGAAGGTTCCATACTACTCGATTCCTATCGGATTCCCTTTGATAAATGGCACAGTCAGTATTCTATAGACAAATAATATAATCACATTAATGATATGTACTCCAGCTCTTACAAAAATTGACCCTTCGCTACTGCTCGTCGTATTTTTTAATTCAAATTCAAATATTGTAGAACATAGGTAAATAAAAGTACAGATGTCAATATTAATAAAAATGAGCGCTAGGTCTTGCCGTCAATGGCGTACAAATATTCTAATTAATTATGCTCCACTTGCGAGAGCTGTATTATTATGTTTCCACTAAATGAGAGACTTATGTGAGTGACGAATAAGTATTCTTTGTTTTCACTTGCACTAAGCAAAACCTAAATGAAAGCCGAGATAAAAGTGTATTATTTAATTTTCAACACTCAACTCAGTTTCAAGAGGTCCAGGACCAAGGTTTTGTAACAATATTCTGATTTAAAAGAGTGTTCATGGAGTTTCTTGCCCGTTCTTCTCTATAGAGATCTACGCTTTGGAATGGGCAACTACTTTCACAGTTGTTATGCCTTGTGACTGGGACTGTAGCTTCATTTTATTGTTCTCTTTGTTTCGAATACCAAAGTGCCAGTAACTGGCCTACTTGAAATAAATGCTATGGTTTTGATTTTAGAGTTGAAAATCCCAGAGTGCAATGCTTAGGCATTCACTTAGGTGTTGCTTTAGATCATTTGTGGCACAACTACAGCGACGACTGTAGCCATTGGCATAAAAACAATAATCAAATAGTGTAAACTTCGTTTTTTTACTGTATCTTGTTAGAAATCGATACAAATCATGTCATCATCTGTTAAGTTTCGCCAGCAAATTTAATTTGACCCTTTTTTTAAAGTTGCCACACACTAGGTATTTCTCTCTACACAAACAGACCCGGAATAACTACCTGTAGGTCATACAAATATTTGCTCCGTGCGAGAATCGCCAATCGCTCAGCCATTGCGCCAACCTTGGCGTCAAGTACCGTCCTTTATAATCAAGTACCTAAATTAAATTAAGTGTTTCATCCGCAGACAAGTCCTCGAAGACATGGAGATGCTGTCCGCGTTCACCGGCGTCCTCCACGTACCGAACCTGTCTCAACCGGAACATGTGATGGCAGTACTTGAGGAGAGCGACGCTTTCTCCAAGCATGACTTGCAGAAGATCCAGCATGATATCCGAGGAGCTAGGTATGTAACACTTGGTGCCCTTTTCATGTGATGATAGTGACCGTTGGGGTGATTTAAGTGAGGTAAGCGTCCGACACTCGCGGGTCTTATCCCCACAGCCTGGGCGCCTGCTGATGGCTTACTCTTAAAAAGAACAAGGTATGTTAAACTAGCGAATACGTCAAGTCAAGGAAATAAATTGTAAGGTAGATTGTCAAGTGTGTTTGTTTTTCCTACTCCGCTATTCTTTTCTGATTAATTTCGTTGCGGGATGCAAGACTGAGACAGAGATGACTTCGTCGAGCTTCATTGTCTCGACGCTTTTCTGATGGTCGTCACTGTTGATTCTGGCGCACAGGAGTTGCATGGTTTGGGAATAATACTGGCGGGCTTGTCCCAAAAAAAAGCAGATTGTCACCCTACGTCAATATTTAAGGCATTTCAAGCAAAGATCTTTAAATAACAGTCGAGATTTAGGGTCTATGTTAGTTGGTAATCAATTTGCTTAACAGTTAATTCCCCTGACTTAACTTGAGAGGTAGTGCAAAATATCACGCATGCGGCTTGACTGGTTCTTCAAACTTAAAAATCCAGGTAGGCGAAGTAAAATATTTTGTTTAATGGTGCGAGGTGACTACCAAAGGAGGCCTAGGGCAAGGAGGTCGTGAAATTACGCCAGGTATAGTTGAGTTCATGGTTTTTTAGCGCTTGGCCATAGTCGGAACTACCGCCACCGTATTATTTTTTGAATACAATTAAATAGATGACTGCCTCGTTGGTCGTCGGCAAATTGTTATTGAGTTTTTCCATCAGAATTTCTCAGTAACGGAGTCTCGATTTGTACCCGGTTGATGGCAATAGGCTCGCCCCTTTTAGATGGGATGATGGGACTTAACATAACTGGTGAAATGTGGATGTACTATGAGGTACCTTTAACTGTAACCTTTCGGGGATTATAAGCGCGATGTTATGTGAATAGATAATTTCACAAATGTTAACTTTACCAACTGCGCCTTTTCTTTTCCTGACTATTTGAAGCGCTGAAAGAACTAACACGCATGGTACTTAAATTAAACAATTAATTAGTACGTTTCGTGAATAATGTATTTTTCGCCTTTATTTACATATTTACGTCGTGCTTACATGATGACATGTCCATAACAGTATTCCTGTGTTAAATAACTTTCGAGGTAATTAAATTTAAACCAACTTTAATTTTTTTTTGTGTCCAGCCTATAATTTCGACATCATGGGGTGGGCACCAGACCATTCTGGGGTGGCACCAGCCCCCTAGATACACCTATGTTCCCAACTATGTTTGGGTCGACTTTGTCTAACGGGATTGTGTTGGAGTCTAACTGGATGCGGCTGTATATCAGTATTTTACATAAAGCGACTGCCTATCTGACCTCGTAACGACTGTCAAGGATCTACAAATGACAGCCGGGACTAACGGCTTGTCGTGCTTTTCGAGGCACAGAGAAAACTCGTTATGTAATGGGTGGTCATCGATCGATGGACCAACCTAGACAAGCACGGCTTAACCTAAAGATCGACCTGAGCGGCTGTTATTATTAATCTACGAGCTTCTTATTATCGAAGTCATGTCAGGGCTTATTAGTTATTTATGTCTAACTCGTAGGTGTTCCAAGGCAGACTAAAACATTTTGTAAAGGTTGAAGATCATCCCTGCAAGCTGTATGTCCAACTTTACATCTCGCCTCGGTTCTCGATGTTGTCTCTTTTACTCACAAAGTTCGTCAACAGCTTCGAGAGCATCATCTGCCTAGCCTTTTCCCAACTATGTTGGGGTCGGCTTCCAGTCTAACCGGATGCAGCTGAATACCAGTATTTTACATGGAGCTACTCCCTATCTGACCTCCGCAACCCAGTTCGTACTGGGAAATACGATACCACTTGGTAAGACTGGTTGTCGGACTTTCGGGCCACTGACTACCTGTAACGACCGTCAAAGATCTACAAATGACAGCCAGGACCAACGGCTTAACGTGCTTTCTGAGGCATGGAGGAAACTAGGTATGTAATGGGTGGTCACCCATCCACGGACCAACCTAGGCAAGCGCTGCTTAACCTTAAGATCGACCCGAGCGGTTGTTATTATTTAGCCAAGAGCTCCTTCGAGAGCACAGGTGCAATATGAATGTTGTCCTATTCGTTTGTAGACCCTCCCGCATGAAGAAGCTGAAAAGGTTCCTGAGCAATGCCCCACAGCATACTGAAGAAGAAATTGCGTATGCAGAGGCAAACCCAAGGTGACTTTGCCACCATTTTTTTTATTTTATCTGTATTTTTTTCGTTTTCGCTTGCCTTTGTTTCAAAGTTTTTTTTTTTGTGAGGATAGCCTTTGCCGCTGATTAGAATGCGCTAATTTGTGGAGCAGTCCTCGTTTGTTTGGTTTAGTCCTATAAGAGTCCTTTAGACCTAGATCTATCTTGATTTCTCAGGAGCAAGGTACGTAGAGTTTAATTTATTGGGACGATAGCTCTGTACAACCCTGGCGAAACGATTGCACGATGTCCAACAAGACAGGTAAGTGTTGATATGATGAATAATATTTTGAATGTTGTCTTATCATATGGATTGAGTTTTGTCCCAAAAGGAACATCATAAAAATAGGGCTTGTAAACTCGACCGGAAATGAATATTGAGAGAAGAATCTTTTAAAAATGTCACCAGCTTATCCCGTCTTTTATAATAAAAAGCATTTGAGATAATTTGTTCCCTCTTCCACAGGATCTTCATTGGCATCAAGAAGCTGCTAGCACTAATCGACATGGTGAAGCAAACAGACGAGAATCAAAGAGTGTTCAAGTTCCTCACGAAAATGCAGGAGGAGGGCGGTCTAGATCTAGGCACCAATGTACAATAAGAATCATTGCAACCTTAGGGACACCATGCGCATACCACACTATCGCCCTCACCCGATCACACTAATGCACATATCTGTACATCTAAACTACCTACCGTCAAAGTTACCGAGAGCTCACCTTGCGTTTCCGATCTTAGGAGCTACGAAATCGATTACGACGAAATTAGCGAATGCACCGAATCGTTAATCGATACTAGTCATCACAAAAAAGGCATGACCGCTAAAGGTAACGAAATGTCACCATCTAAAATGCCTCTAATGAGGATTAGGAGTGTTGAAATTGTTTTCGAAGACGAACTGTCCACCTGTACGGACACTGGTATCTTGGATAGGAGCATCGAGTTCATAGCATCTGACAGCAGCGACGATTCCACCAAATGTGTGGATGACTTAGAGCCTCTGAACATCGAGAAGGATCCCAACTACGACACAGTGACACTCAACGCTGAAGAAGAATTGTCAGATGACAATTCAGTCTCAATATCAAAAGATATCGTCGAAGACGTTCCTAAAATTGATATTCCCGTAATAAGTTTCCAAGACGTCGATGAACCTTCTCACGTACAAAGTGAATGTGTCACACTAGCCCTCGAAGAGACTATCTCGCCGAATGTGTCCGAGATCGGCGATTCGGGTCGCTTCACCGAAGAAGCTTGTTCATCTCATTTCGAAACGGTTCCCATCGAAGACGCTTTACTTTCGAGCACGTTTGATGCGATCAATATTGAGAAGTCGACGTTAATGAGCTCGTACGAGATGTCTGAGGTCAGTAGCATGGCTGCCGAGACGACCAGGCTGTATGAGTACATTGACAGTAACAGCGATAGTTCTGATGACTCGGACAATACGGCTACTTGCGACGACGCTCCAATTCAACACCTGACAAGCCTCAGTAGCAACGTGTCGTCTGACGATAACACTGCCGGCGACAGCTACGATCTACAGTACGATTCTTTCATAGACATGGGCAAATTTTAATATTCGAGTACCTATATAAACATGTTAAAACTTATGCATTAACTAATTGTGCTTCTCTGTGAATGTTTCTATCTAACACTATATCTAATGGATTTTAACAAGTGTAATGCAGATTGATGTTAACGTTGCGTATTAGTTATGAATGGTTATTATTTATATTGATAGTTTCGACAAACACATTCCAATTGAATTATTGAAGGATTTGATTACAAGTAAGTCCTGTTTTAGTACGCCAGTGCGGTGAACTTTTAGTGTGAGCTATTCTGACACCTTATATACCTTCTTAACACAGCTTGTGCACAGAGGGGCTCGGTGGTATGCGGCTCTCGTAACCATGTCATGTCTCTTTACACACTTGTTATAGTTTTAATACTCGGTAGTCTTTTTGTAAATATTACGTAATGTTTCCATAGCGCGTGCAATTTAGTATGTATACTGTCTTACTGAACGATGACATGGTTACAGATATCCCTGGGTTGTAAGTCTAGGCAATAGCTCAATTATCGACAATGTATTATATTATTTTTATAGAGTGATTTTTTATTTATTTCAATTTGTTATTGAAATGTGATGCAGCTTGACGCTGTCTTATTGTGTTAATACTTAAATAGGGATATTTTGATCAATGTGTAATATCGATAGCTGTAAGGGAATGATAGATAATGTCAATAAATATGTAGTATTATGAAACATTTGATGGCGGCTCCACATTAGTGCCGTGAATTCACTGCTGCTGCAATAACTGTTTGCTGTGGCAATATATAAATATTTAGACGTCCAAAATAAGAAACTTATTAGAAAGCGTTGGATAGCTGGACAGCAAAGAATCTTTTTTCTTTTTTAATTCTTTGATATCAATATTATCCATTTAACTACTAATCCGCTTCCAGGCATCATGATTTTTGTTTTTATCCTTATAATGCGGGTTTTTTGCATCCCACAGTATATTTTCCGAATGGTAATGCTCTAAATAGAACATTTCTGTATCATTATTCCAAAAGTTTGCGCGCGACTCCATTTCGCGCAATGATGCATACGTCCGTTCTCCCTTGTAGTCCGGAGTAAACCGGCACGGGGCCGTGAATGTGGATGTGTACGCGTGAACGCCGCGCGAACCCTTCGTCGCGGGACAAAATACTGACACTGATCGGGGAACAGGCGTGAATGCGCGTGAACCCCGCGAAAACCGTCCACATTCACGTTCACGCCTGTTTACGGGGCTTCACGGCACTAATGTGGAGCCGCCATGAGGAATATTGTTGTTATAACTCAGTAGGACTCGAAGCTTTGACTTGAGCGTTAGTACAATTAAAGTTTAAGTACTTTACTTACCTGCACATGTAGTGAATTTTACGGTCAATTAACGGACACTACTAATGATATTAAACCTTATTGGATTGTTAAGGTGGAAGCGCTAGGGTAGCCCCCATTTAACCCCATTCGTAACTATTTCATTAAAAAGTCAATCAATGGTGTTAAATGAACCTAAAGGGTTGTATTAATGATTGTAATTCTGTAACAACACACGTGTTACATGCGCGACTCATTTTCCATCAACATACAACCTGACAATGACCTGCAAATTGCAAAAAACGTAAGAAAATTTGAATTTTGCGGGTTACCCTGGCTCTACCGCCTTAAAAAGATACTTATCAGGAAGTTGTCCAGAGAACGCCTCTACATAAATGTTATGTAGGTGGAAAATATTTAATACATGATAAATTATGTAGCGCGTGCGTATATTAAATGAATGTTGCGATCTTTATCGATTATAAATAAAAAAATATCTGTAATACATATTTAACGAATCGTAGCTATAATATTGTTGCTATACATTTGTAGTTATTTATTGTTACATTCTACTGGTTAGATGCATTGTTATCGTCTTTGATCTAGGATAATACATTCCACTCACACATTTAAAACTGAGTCAGTGTAGTGCTGTGTTTTAGAAATACATAATCTCAAATAAATCACATATAATATATAAAAAATCGTGAAATTTTCTTATATCTTAATAAAGCTTTTAGTTCATGAATTAGCATTAGAGCTTTTAATATACTAACCGCCATCATATATTTTCTTCTATGTATGTAAAAAATATATGAAATATGTGGAATTGTAAATGAGATATATGAGACATAGCTCCTGAATAGAATGTTCTGGAAATCATAGTTAATTTGTTAGAGGCATAATTTTTATTGTTATGGTTTTTGTGACATGTTATTTTCTTGCATGCATAATATGGTGGCCCCCTGTTATACTGGATACTCAACTAATCATATGGCCCTTTCCTATGATGTACTGCATGTTCTGTACTTTGCCTAATTATTATAATATTGAAAGCACTTGCCTCAAAAACGTATTATTGAAAATGTTATACAATTTATACTAAAACCATAAAATTAAATAGTATTAGATACTAATTTATTAAACGAAATATTAACTGTTGCATTGTATGATGTTGTTATTTTTAAGTACTAAATTTTATTCAAATTGATTTTATTATTTACTTACCGTAATCAAAAATAAAGTTTGTCTTATAAATAAGACTCAGCAGTAATGCAGATTATTTATATAGGTATTTATTAAATGCGGAAAATTGCTTAAATGTATTGAACATTGCTTTCAGTGGCTGTGTCACATTATCCTGGAAGCTTTATTGTTGGTAAATAAAGTGAATGACAAACTTAGATGTTCTTTGAGAATTTATTTCAATAGCCTTTAAGTTAAGTTACATTATTACAAAACAATCACATGCTTCAAGCAAGGTATAAAGTATACATATTGAAGGTCGTCACATACAAGGAACATCAATGTGCAAATTGTTACCGTACCAAAAAACTATTTTGACTGTAGGCATTGCCCTTTTGTATACTGCAGTTTGAGTTTCATATGCTGAATTCATGGTAACCGACTCCACATTGTTGTCCCTTACACCCCTGTATAAATTAATAAAAACAGTAGCTTGATAGTGCATCTTTAGCACACTAAAACATTGTCGAGATTTATAGTAAAACTGCCTAGTAAATACTAGTAGAATGCATAAGCTTCCCCTTTTTTTAAGTCTTAAAAACTTATGGATCTCCTAGCAGGCAACTATGGGAACTTGCCAAATTTCAAGTTGGTAGGTGAGATTTCATGATTAGTCAGTCAATGAGTGGTATTTTTTATTCTTTATTATAGATAGAATATAGATATAAAAGAAGATAACTTAAAAGTAACCAATGGCATAAACCTAATTGGCGCTTTCGCATGCATCCACCCAGTCGTTATAAACGTCTATCGGCTCGGATAACACGTTTGTTGTAGTCTGAAAGTCTTCTAAACAAACTCGACACTGTATCCGAGCCGTATTCCGAGCTCGATCCCTGAAAAAATAAACACGTTCCGTTACAAATGGTTCGCAAAATATGTAGGCAAATGTCACCACTCATCAGCTGATGGATTCAGATTTATAATTATTAATCATGTAGATACGTACATTTTCACCTCACAAGACTTCTCGTGGTTACAAAATGGGCAGTTGAACTGCTGGTCCAGTGGCTCGATGGCCTTTCGCTTTGGCGGAGGCTTTCGTTTTGATTTTCGGCGACCCATGCCTGAAAATTTTGAATGAAGCAAATAGTATATTGGATGAGGCGTATTACTTGATAACAGACGTTTATTAGGGACAAGGAGCAACGTTGTACCTCTTTAAAGGATATTTAAATAAATAACTGTTTTACTTACTTATTTATTCACAGATAGGGCGACAAATATTTTGTTGTTGAATTCCGCAACCCAAAACACGAACACGTCAAGTTTTGACAGAATGACAGAACTAGCTGCGAGCACAGGCTGCACACACGAAATGAACGAAGAAAATTACTGCCAGATTAAAAATAGTTTATTCTCTACAGACTAGCTATCAGGCAGCATGTTCCACAGAGTTTGTATTGTAAGTTTGTAGGAGATTGTACAGTGGAATGTAAATATCATAGTATACATCGATCGAGTGAATACTTTGTCAATGTAAACCTTGGAGGTAAACTTACTGAACGTATAAGAATCTCGATTCTGTGTTCCAAAACTTAAATTGCCGATGTAGGTCACACGGCTGCTAAGCTCAAATGGAATAAGGCTGGCCACATCTGTCGTATGCCGGAGGAGCTAAAGTAACCACACAATGGATCCCAAACAGCAGCAAACGGCAACGCGACAGGCCCAGAAGGAGATGGCAGGACGAACTCGACTCTTTTCACAAACATTGGCGAGTAATAGCACTGGATAGGGGTAAGTGGAAAGAGGGAAGGGAGGCCTTTACCCTGCAGTGGGACACAAACGGCTATTAATAAACAATGTAAACCATATTTTTTATGATTTTGGCTATTTGTCCGAACATTGATGCAAAATCCCGGGATTTATGGTAATCGCTACCTGCGAGAATATCAGTAGGTGACTTTATGCGTTGACAGCACGCGCATTTCCTCCCTGCCCTCCCAGCGGAGTGCGGCATCTTGTCAAAAAGTTTGGTTTGTGAGTACTGTTGACAAGTTTGAGTACATTTTATTTATTTTAATGTATCCGTAAATTAAATACTATCACAAAGATGGCACGGAACTTAGCCATAATCTCTGTGATAGCTTTTCTATCGCTTGGTGGTAAGTTGTTTGCAATGTTTTTAAATTTTCATTTATCGTTAATGGTAACGCCCAGTGCCTAACGTTTTTATTGTATTGTTTTAGTTGCTACTGTTGTCGCAGAATGTATGATACCTTTAGTACTGAGAAACACTTGGTTTTCCTTCGAAAATGGCAAACAAACTATAACTGATATCAATGCAAGTGATATGACTGGGAGGTAATGTATTTCTTATTGGTTTTCTATGAGTCATTCAGAACATCGTTAGTTAGAGTTCAAATAATAATCATCTATACTAATATTATAAAGCTGCAGAGTTTGTTTGTTTGTTTGTTTGTTTGTTTGAACGCGCTAATCTCTGGAACTACTGGTCCGATTTGAATGATTCTTTCAGTGTTGGGTAGTCCATTTATCGAGGAAGGCTATAGGCTATATATCATCACGCTACGACCAATAGGAGCGTAGCAGCAATGAAAAATGTTGCAAAAACGGGGAAAATTGTATTTTTAATAACTTGACGCGGACGAAGGTCGCGGGGAACAGCTAGTAATGAATAAAACCGGCAAATAACATATTCAATATTTTTTAAAACTTCATATTTTTTTTATTGTTTATGGCTACAACAAGATAATTATGATGAAGCCGACTTCAGTAAAGATAATATCTGTGAATAATAAAATATATTGAAATTGTTTAAACATTAATTTCCCTCATATTTTTACAGGGGTGTATGCGTTAACATAAAGGCAGAATACCGAGTAAACTACACAATGGTATTTTCATATACCAAGTGTTATTACTGTGTGAAGCTGATTGTCAGAACTGTGAATGTACTGGAGAAGATTGAGTCCCCTTGTGTGAACTTAGCCCCTGATGAAGAACCTACTGTGGACAGGGTGTGTCGAGGCCTTAATCCTGATCAACAGGGTCTTATAACTTTGTTCTCTGAAAACTATGTACCTGTAAGTTTCATATAAGATTGTTCTTCTATTTTTGGCTATTGATAATTTGAATCTAATTGGGTTTGCAATTTGTTTGAGTGTGAAACAAGCTGTGTTCAATATTTTAAAAAGGAAGAGTTGATGCAAGTGACCTACATCTTTGTAAAGATTTTGCTTAATGTGATATTTTCAACACAATATAAATTGTTTATGAACATGTAGAATATTACAGAAAAATCCAATCTATTGCACAGTTTAAAGAAACATATTTACAATAAAGAAGATAAAAACATTAGAAATGAAATACTTAAAAATAACAAGCAATATTTCCTCTTTTGCGCATCCTCTCACAAAACAAGCACATTAAAAAGACATAATTTGTTCATCCATCTTGAGGCAAATAAATCACACTCTGGTGTCGATGTCAGTAGAGTAAATATAAATGCGATAATGTACACAACACAACATAACAAGTTTGTGTAGCTTGACTTATAATTCATCATCCGTCTCCTGCCATTATCCCAATTTATTTGGGGTCAGCACAGCATAATCTTCTTCCATAGTTCTGTATTACTAGTTATCTCCGCAGTCACCTCTTTTCTATCCATATCAACCTTCACACAGTCCATTCATTGTTTCTTTGGTCTTCCTCTACTCTCATAGCGTCTACCCTCATTTCTCCTCATCACATGTGCATACCACGATAACAACTTGACAACTTTTCAGTCACCGGTGCAACTTTGAGACTTCCTCTTATGTACTCAGTACTAATTCCCTATTTTATTCATTCACATGTCCCGCTTAGCATTAGCCATGAGTTATTTATAATTTTTAACAGTATTTATTTTGTTACTAGTCACTTTTCGTCGTTGATACCTAGTAAATTAACACAGTTCCTAAAATTCCAGGTGAATTGTCGTTCATCTCTGGAAGGTGTCTGGCAGTTTGCTTATCAGAATCGTTTCCGGTTCACGGGAGAATGTAATCACCCCGACGCCCAGATCAAGTCTTGTCAGACTGCTGGTACTCAGTTCTTGATCACCAATCAGAAGTTCAATATTACGTATAGAAAATGCGCTGGAATGTCTAATACTTTTGATGGTGTTGTGGAATACAGTTGTTTGGGTAAGTTTACTATTTTAATTTGATATTTTTACCGGGATACACTGCCAACCCACACTGGACCAGGGTGGTGGATTATAGCCCATTCCCTCTCATAAAGAGGAGGTCTGTGTCCCAGTAGTGGGAATATAATAGTTGATTATGCTTACCAGGACACATGTTGACTCGTATAAAGGGTGTAAAAAGACCCTTAACGAAGCCGAAAGGCACTTGTTCTCCCCATCATTGCGATCATTTTTTTGTTCTGAACCATACCTGGGAACCTCCTAGTTACGGAGATATTGGAGGTCAAAGTTCCAATTTTTTCACAAGTTTTTTTTTAAATACCACTTTTAATGGTTTTAATTTTACTTTAATTAACTCGATGACCCGTTTTCTATTCAAAGCATCCATCAGCACTAAGTTTTGAGTGCGTTACATTGAGTTTTACTGTAAAACGTGATTTTTCACCCCCAAAAAAAAAAGTCATTTCCCAGCAATAATTTTTGCGTAAAGTTACTTAGTTTGATGTACTGAATGCTTGGTTGACGGCTTCGTGAAGGGTCTGTTTACACCTTGTATGTGCAATTCAAATTATGTATTTTTACGTATTAATTGCTGCATGAGTCAGATTTACAAGTCAGGCAAAGTATCTTTCCAATGGGAATTTCTCAGTAGCAGCCTGGAGTCTGCTTTGGTTCACCCTTACGGTTGTACCTTTGTAAACCTCTGCTTTACTTTTGTAGGGATTACAGGCATGATGGGTCTTTATTGCACTCCAACAAGTTTGGAAGTAAGTCGAATGTTCAGGTTTTTATTTGAAAGTATTTTTTATAAAAATGTGTTTGTTATAGGCCATTGGTTTGTAAACAAGAATCACTTCTTTGCGGTGGCGAACACGAAAGAATCTCGTAAAGACGAACGATACCGCTGTTTCCTCAAGAACAGAGATGACGATCTGTATATAGGTGCTTCAATAACACCAGAATGTAACACATTGAAGACTGTGGAGAAGTCACCTGAAAGATACCGAGTTACAGCTGTGAAGGTAATGCAAAAAACTTATATAAAAATCTTGTGGTGTTTGTGGTCGAACTCCTCCGAAACGGCTCGACCGATTTTTATGATTTTTTAATGTATATTTGGTTGGTGTGAGAATAGGTCTTAAAGTTTATTTAACACCGCTAATTTCACGCGGACGAAGGTCGCGGGGCATATTGTATAAAATTCTATGCATAAAGTCACTGTAAAGGCAATCGTCGGCTGTGCTTCCGGTTATAAAGCCACCGAATCGTAATAATAGAACGCAGTGACAACTGAATTCTACGTAACTCAATGAAAACGGCAACTGTTTGCAATCACCCACCATCTACAGAACTACTACTGTTTTCATTCGCATAGAAACCGGTCGTGTTGGTGCGGTCAATTGGGTGGCTTTGTCATTGCGGTTTGCAATTGCATTCAGAATTGAACCTGAAACTGAATACAATAAGAAATAATGTTGTTTTCTGTTTTTTTACAGTCTGAAGTGGTAGAACCAGGATGTAGATTACCCCAAAACTTTTCCGGAGATTGGATAAACACGGCTAACATTGATGCAGATGTATTTATCAACGAAACACATATCATAGAAACTTATTACCCTGATGAGGGTCGATTCAGGAGAACCATTTATGTTTGCAGGTAATATTTCCACACAATTTAAATTATGTGTCTAAGCAGTTCTGATTAGTTCGTATTGACAAGTATTAATATGTGTACTTTAATATCAAACAAAATTTAGGAGTTACTATTTCTGAGACTTGAAAATCAATTTTCTTTACAGAGAGCAGCGTGACAGCCGAGTAATGATGGCTCGTCTCACAGTTGATGGTTGTCAAAAGGATTATGTGTGCTTCGACTTTGTACCACAACATCACAATGTTATAAGGTACACCTTTATTTAGTCATCTCTCTTACATTTATATTTTAATAGGTATGTCGAATAGCAGAGAATTATTTTTTACTTTTTACTTTCTAGGTACCGTAAAGGCTTGGCCATGATTCAAAGCAACTTCCACACAGTATGCTCCTGGGTGCAGTTCAAAAACAAACAAGAATGGCGCTACGATATATTCTTGAAAAAGGACCCTTCACCCATACGATGCCCTGTCGCAGGAAAGTTCAATTTCACACAAAAAGGTGACGTTCGATTCGAAACGAGAATATTGGGAGGTGTCACTTTAAGTCCTCGACCAAACTTGTACTGCAAACTGAATCTCAGTGACTTCTCAGTATGTGATATAGACCAGAAAACCATACAGATCAAGGAGAATTACTGTCTGTCTGTGGATTACTTGGGTAGACCAGTTGATATTTACAGTGATCCGGATTACAGGATGAAATGCATAGGTTTTTGGAAGGAGAATCTCAAGTCTTACCTGATTACTTATGATGAGTTGGATCCCTTCTCTAAATATAGATGTTGGGTGTACCAGCGGGCTGATTTGAATAGGTATGTAAGATATTTTTTCAGATTGACCAGATTAATTTGCTCTCCTGTTCTATGTATATTTTGTTCCATCTATCCATCAAATGAGTTTTGTTGCATCAAGCTTTGAGGGTATGATAACTTATTGCTTAAATTATTTCAGAGTACTAATGTCTCAAGCGTTAGGCCCATACTGCGACTTGAAGCAAGACGTAACATCATGGAACTACACGGAAGGCGCAGCAGTTGCTATAGAGATGGAAGAATATGAGAGGGAACGCGACCAATGTCCGATGCATTTCGACGACGGCGGAGACCCCTGGTCTACGAAGGAAAACTACATCAAAGTGTTCAGTTTCTCATTCTGGGGCAGTAATTCTGCTCCAACATTGGCAGTTACTACCGTAACTATATTTTTGGTAGCTTTACTTACGTTAATACAGTAAATAATAAGTGCACGGCCGAATACTCACACGCAACTTAATTTTAAGGCATGTCCTAACCATAAAGGATGGTCGCGAACGGTCTCGCGCGATCTTTGTATCGACGTACTTTACACAAACGATCGCGTTAAGTTTTACCGAGAGAGTACACAACCAATTTGATTGACTGCGTGAGTACTTTATATTCATAAAAAAGTTTGCTTATTCGCGCGACGACCGTTTTCTATTAGTAAGGCCTTACGAGGTTTCCTGAGTCCTGACAAAAAACGATTAGCATGAATACGCGATCGCTTGCTGGTAAGACAGTGCCTTATGCCGTCTCTGTTATTTTACATTAAATTTAGAGACAGCAAAACTAAGAACATAAGTAGCGTTTGAGTTTCGGTGATTAGACTGATGTAGATTACAAGTAGGTTGTCTGTCTAGGAGGATGCGCTAAGGTAGCCCGCAAAATTCAAATATTCTTACGTTTTTTGCAATTTGCAGGAAAATGAACTCCGAGGGTTGTATTGATGATTGTAATGATTATAATTCTGTTAATACATATATGTTACGGTCGTCAATTGTATTTAGTTTACCTGCAAATTGCAAAAAAAACATAAGAAAATTGGAATTTCGCGGACTGCCTTTGTACTTCCCCCTTAATCAATGTTGTGTTTTTCTCACACATTTTCACTCTCTGCTGTAGAAATGCTACTTAATTTAATTTTACTGACTGTTATTATCAAGTCCGTCCAGTTGTATGTGTATCATTCCAGTTTTTTTACATAAATTTATTTTATTTTCTTGTTGTTTTATATCTTGACTTTGATTCTGTACTTATTAGGTACGCTATAGAATTATCTGAGGAATCTCAATAAATGCAATGTGCCTTACATCTAAGTATATAAATATTTTACTAACCACTTATTATTGTATGTATATTTGATCTGGTTAGTATCAGAATTAATAAAGACATAATGTTGTTAACATTTTAATTATGTATGCATTTAGTTATAATTTTTTGAAGACAGTGAATAGCACATTCATGACTGCAGCTTTTCCCAGAATTCTTATCATTACTATTGCATTCCGAGGATTTTATATAGACCATTTTTACATATTTATCTTCTAAGATTATCTGTACCAAGTAAATCAATTTTCGTTCCTGAAATATATAATTTACCTTATAATTAAAACTCGAAATAGGATTACATAGTTAAGTGATGTTAATATTTCCTTCACAGCTATTTACTTTTTTGTATATTTATAGCTGGATAACTAAGTCCTTTTTAAAAAGCCTACACTTTCATGTGCCTTAGAAATGTATAAATCTAATCTATTTAACAATTCAGAAGAATGTTTGCTCTTAATAGGATTAACAAAATATGGAATCAGTCTCTCATTACTTTATTGAGTAATGTAGCCTAGGTATCAAATACGTTTTTTTTTACAATTTTTATGTTGTGCAATGTCTATATCTATTTACAGTAACATTATGAAATATAATGTTTTCCGTCCAAAATAATACACAATAAATATACATGTTTTTTATAATTTGTTTAGAAATCAATAAAATGTTATAAATATATCTTAGTGTTTGATTTTAATGATCATATTTGTATATTTATATTGGTGTACGAAATTTAAAAACGAGAAGCACTAAAATCGTGAGTTTCTTTTAAATCTTATTTATCTCATCCAATCCTATTTTTCTTAGTATTTCGAGATAAATAAAAAGAATGGAAAGAATTCAATATGTCCGTTTTCATTTACAATAAACAACACCTAAATATTATTGCAGTTTGTTTGCTAAAAATTAAATAGTGTGCCTATGGTGCAGACTTGGACCTTGACTAACATCCAGAAGTCCAAAATCAAGGTTTGCCAACGAGCAATGGAGTGCAGTATACTAGGCGTTAAATTAACGGATCGTATTTGAAACAATACTGCGCTCTAAAAGAAATATAGCTGATGTGTCCCAACTCAAATGGGTCTGGGCAAGACATGTCTGCCGCAAGCTGGACAAACTGTGGGCCAAAATGGCAGGAATCTGGTGCCCTGAAACAGTAAGGCGGGGTCGCGGCACGCCACGAAGGAGATGGCGGGACGAACTGGACAGGTTCCGTCAGAGTTGGAAGGAGGACGCGCGGGTTCGCGAGAAATGCAAAGACTGGAGGAAGGCCTTTGCCCAGGAGTGGAACAGAGCAGTTTAGGAAAAATAAGAAAAAAAAGTGTGGTTTTGTTTCAGCCTTCATTTAGGTCACACCTAGTGTCCGTGAAATTAGGCATATATTTATTAATTACACACTTAAACCTACTTCTTATAATGTAACAAATAATTACACATCTCAAAGTCAGTATGAAATACAATTCTCTTAAATGTTTAGTTGTTAATTTCAAGTAATTATTAAAATTAAAATGCTAGCAGGGTTTTACTTGGTCCAGGATACTTTAGGTATATCAAAGTGTTCAGTAAGGCTGTCTAGATGCTGGTTGAACTTCTCTACTCTTTGTTTGTGAGTCATCTCGGCTTTTTGCTGTATTCTCTGTTTTTGCTGCAATGATATAAAAGTCTAGTTAGTAAATTGATGCAGAACATTCTACATAGAGATTGTAGCGGTGATTTTTTTAACAGAATTTGGCTACACTCTAAAATACAAGATTGGAGTCATGCTAACAATGTACAAAATTGATTTGATCATGAATGTTATTTTTGTGTACAAGAAAGGGAGAATGCTCCCATAGCTGCAAAGAGGACAGTCATTTTAAAGACATACTAGACAGGGGGTGTCCAACATAATTTTATGAAGGGCCAAGTTAAGTATTTTTGTAGCCATAGCAGGCCAAATGAAATGCAGTGACCTCTAAATTTAAATTAAACAAGCTTCGCTAGACTGCAATGATGCGGTCTGCGGTAAGGGGTAGGTGAGGTGGTGCGGGTAGGTTAATAGGTATGGAGCGAGAATAACTGACTTAGGGACATTTTTAAACAATATTCGCACAATATTTATTGATGTCCTATAAAGTTGTAAGTAGCTTGCGGTTCAGATGAAAGACCTATGCTGGCCGCGAGGTGGCCTTGTGGCCATATGTTGGACAGGCCTGTACTAGATCTAGATTGAGGGACATGTTGGACAAAATTACCAATGCTGTCAATCTGGCAAAATATAAACATGATTTAGGAAAACCGAAAATTTTATCAGCCTAGGATAATTTAAGAACATTATAATTACCATTTTCTCCTGCATCTTCTGAAACGCCATCTCAGCCTTCGTTTTAGTGTTAACAACTGTGACAATTGGTTGCTGCTGCTGCTGTTGTTGTTGCTGGACCTGTTGTTTTACTTCATTCTCCATTAGTTTCTCAGTCTCCTTCTTGGCTTTCTTCTTCTTTTTCTTCTTGATACCAGATGTGTCCTTGATTTTTAAGTGTGCTTTGTTTACACAAGCGTATTCGTCCTCTTCACCCATCTTAGGAGAGATTATTTTTGCTACGTATGTTTTGGAAAACCAAAATAATGAATGAGTCAAATGCAGGGCTGCCAGTAGATATTTTTAAATTATTCGGCTATGTTTCTGAAATTATACAAAATCGAATGTCAGGATACAAACAGTGCTTAATTTTTTTTTTAATACGTAGTAATGACTAATTACGTGAAATTACCTACGTTATTTTTTTAATTTATCATGGTACTCACAGGCTTAACGCATATCAAAGCCAAAAAATGTCACCCTAGATGACATTCTTAATAAATATACACTCAGATAATAGAATTTTGGCTTTCCGTTTCCGTATCCAATTATACATGAGGGTCCAGGATACAAAGAGGATACAATCACTAACCAAATTATACAGTTTTTGTATCCAATTATACAATCTGGCAGCCCTGGTCAAATGACGCGATTGATTGATATCTGATAGACTTGTCAGTGTCACTGTCACTTTGTTAACTGTCACTGTCAGTAAGAGATCAATTTTTTTTATTACTTGGAGCACTAAGCTTTTTGCATAACATTATTTTCAAAATAGTTAGATTTTATTATTGCCTTTTTTTCAGAGTGTAAGCAGGTTCTTTTCGATCTAATGAAGTGTGATTTAAAATATAGAGCGAGGAAGGAACCATGCCCTTGAGCATGTATCCGTAGTTGGAAATAACGCCGCCATCTTATTTTCTACCGACTTCAAAAAAGGAGAAGGTTATTTCAAGGTACTACTACTCATGAAAAGTAAGGATCACCTCTGAAATATGAAAAAAGTAATCAGACGTTCCTCATGGTGTATAAGTTGTATGCCCCTCGTGTAACCTAACACACTATATACTTATGAACTTTGATTAACTAATTGATATAACCTACCATATTATTATACTACCTATATGCTACCAACCAAAACCATATGCTATAATAATAGCATAGCTGATCAGTATTCTTTGAATTTCTGCACGAAAATATTATAACGAGAAAATATGAAGTGAATCTATAGACTTATAGTTCAATTTTATTTAAATAATTTTATTCAAAACAAATGATTATAAAATACTTACTTTCTGTTTGCTTATTGCCCGTTGGCCCATATAGTGCATTTTTTGGGCAATAAATATGGCGTAGCGTAAGTGAAAACATTAGGTACCTACTTAGTACTAAAATATCGAATCAGTGTCAAGTTTTACGCATAGACGGCAACTATAACACCCCTACACTATAAGACACCCTATCTGACGACGCGGGGCTTTAGCAGAGTTAAGTACACATTAACTCACGAGGGTGGCAGGTTGACTAGTAGCAAATATCATAAATAAATAAGTGATTGTTCACTACAAAAGAGCGGGAATGAATGGCGTTTCTTGGCGTTATCGGGTCGGCGCACGCGCGCTGCCCGGCGACGCGTACGGCCTAGAGATTAGTTTGATTTTGCGCCACGTGGCGCCACGTGCGTTCCGACTACCCACCAAATAAGATTAACGGATTTGCACACTACAGATTGCACACGAATGAGCAGGAAGTGTAAAGTGAAACGCCGGTAATGAGAACGCTTTGTGGGAGGACCGATGTAATGAGATAGGAAATAAAGTGTTATTGTATTATTGGTTGTCGTTAGTGGTTTCTGGTCTATACTGTGATGTGTAGATACACTATTTTTGATAGCGACTTGAAAATATCATTAACCATTATCATACTGGCACTGGTTCACATATGCACCAATCTTATATGGAGAGAGGTGTCTGACTGAAGTAGGAAGGCCCTGAATTATAATAACAAATACATTTTATGACTTTGTTTTTACTAAAATTTCTGCAAAATCACAAAAAAGAGCATACGCTTAGAAGCATATAATTTCTGCCTATGTATCTTGATCTGGAGCTGGCTTAGCGTAGTTTAGAGTTTCAATGGAATAAATATATGAACCTTATTTACACAATTTCTTTTCTATTTTCTGTAACTAAAACACCATCTTAAGAACTCCAACCGCTTTCAGCTGCCAAGTTCACAATAACAATGACCTGAATGCCATTTTCTGACGTCATAACAATGATGGGGTGCATTGAGTTAGCTGATGACACGTGCCTGCCGCGATAAGGCAGAAGGCAGCCCCTGTTACTACAGTTTTATCGCGACTATCGCCAGGCAGAAGGCGGATCGATCTGCGGCATTGGCCTTGTGAAGTTGGTGCAAGTTGGCTATGGTAATGTTGAATAGGAAAGTAGAAACTATGTAAGTTTGTTTTGCGTGATCTGAAGTTTCAGATTCAATACCTACTACAAGGATGGAGAAGGAATAATAATTGTCATCCGACAGATTCTTGTACGGCTATAAAAGAAAATATCATATCATGATATTTACTATTTAGTCATATTACTCTGTTAGACTCAATAACAAAAAATGACCATATTAAACGCGACTGTAGATCTCCAGATGACTAGTGTTTGAGGTCTAATTGTAGCAAAATTTTGGATTTTGAGGAAAGGCCAGGGCCTTTCAACCAAGCAGCCAATCAGCCAAGTCAACTAACTACCTTGACCTCTAAAGTGAGGACTATAAAGATCAATGTAGTTGACTTGGCTAGATAAAATTGACTTGACTTGGACGAGGATAGCCTCGCGATTTTATCTAGATCCTTCCCTGTCGTTTTAAGGATTGTAAGAAGAGTCTGAAGATAATTCCTTAAACCTTGGTTTCTTTAAACCTACATAGGTGTGAATGAAAAGTGTTACGGATATCAATGCTAAGCATTATGTAGAAAACGATGTCGTGTCTACTGAGTACCTGATGATCAGTTAAGTACTTACACGAACTCAAATTTGGCTTAGCGATACTTACCGTAATTTTTCGCTGAAATAGCTACCAGAACTAGTACCTATACTTGATGATATTAACCTTAGCTATCCTTCGCGATACCCTGCGAACAATTACAAATAAAAAAACGCAATTGCATTATACCCTAATCTTTAGAAATCACAACAAACGTCCATACTTGACTTCTATTAACGCCTCTCGTGCGAAATTCATCGGCTTAGTCCTCACTGTCGCATTACTAGCACAAATCCAAACAAATAGCTAAGGCTAGGTGCAGAACAATGGCGGGCAGCTAATAGACATTAATACAGCATTAGTTATAAGCGTCGCACGCGCCGGCGACGCCTTGTTTGCCAAACTGCCCTAATCCGCTATTTGTAGGGTAGGGTTGCCATGAGTTCGGTTACCGATGGGAAAGGAAAGTAAGGTACTGGTACTGGTGGTGGTATAGATCCACAGAAGAATTAAAAGATCTTTTTGGCTTTCTGGGTCTGTCCAGACGGTACAGGTTCCTGGAAGGTGTACCTACGTCATAAATGTCCAAAATGCGGAAAAAACCTTTTGATTCCGTAAAGTTCTCAGGAAACTTGAAATATATATGTAGTATATATATAAAGTATAATGTCCTAACGAAAATGTCATTTAATTTGCTTTAGTTTTTACCGTTTTGTTAAATATGACTCTTTCAGATCACTCCACCTAAATTGCAAAATTTTATTAGGTCGACGGATTATGGCCTCTATCTATGGGTGCTAAGAGGGTGCTTGTTCTAGAACTTAGTTATAAGGCTTACCTACCCTTAAATATTTATACCTCACACTAATCTAAGTACGTAAGTTAAGTACTTTACGTGAACATGACGTAGGCGTTAAAAACTTGGGCATTCACAAGACCTATCTATATTTCCTTTAGAATCCACTATTTTCGCTCAGTTGGCCACCCTACATTGTAGCAAAATGCCGCTTTGACTTCTGAGAGGAAATCCTTTTCCCACGAGCTTTATTCAAACATATGTAAAGCGTATGATGGATGACGCGACACCGCCCTTAAGCGGGGGTTAGCCGTTTAAATCACAATCATGTCACCCCTAATACATTTTTTCGTTGGTCACTGAACGATTAGGTTAAAATTTATAATGTAATTTATACTAGGCGGAGTTCAGTGAAAGAGTTGAAATGGCACACGTCAAAATGATTGCGCTTTTTATTGTAACGCACCCAGGGGTATAGCATTACATTTTATTTCCCATAACGTTCACGTTTCGTCGGCCGAAAATTAGCGGATAAAGTAATCAAACAATTCTGTGTTCGTAATGTGAGTTGGCGAACTCACAATCGCTGTTTTGTCTTGACTTTGGTAAATATGTCTTGGAAACAATAGAATATGTGAGGTAAAAATGTGGAGCGCGTTGGTTGCGAACGGAGGCGGCGGCGGGGGAGCGCGTCAAAGTTTTCCCATTACGCGAGTCGCAGACATTAGCAGCCCTCTTGGGTTCATTAAAATTTGTCAGCTTGTCGTATAGGAGTAACTTCTAAATGGATGTAGAAACTTCTCTAAGTGAAACTCGGCTGACGTAAAAAGTTTGTCGGATTTTGAGTTGGCGTTTTTTCGACGCCATCAATTTCTCAGCCCGTCAAGAAGATTATTCGCACTCGCATTGCGGAAAAAAGAGTAATTTAAGTTTTCCAGAAGAGTCGTTGCGTTGGAGTTATGATCTTTGTTTGAAAGTTTGATTGATTTATGAAATCCTCATTGTCTGCTAGGACGATTAGGGGATCAGCTGGGTTTGTATTAAAACTTCATAGCGTTATATTGTTAGGTATGATAAATCAACTCAACGAATTTCATTGCTTGATATCTTTAACACAAACGTGTTCATCTATCTTAAATATCTAATTGAATTATAAGACCGAACCGAAGCTGATTGACACAAACAATAACAAAGCATTCAACAAAAAATATGAATTAAAACACCAACGCCTTTGATTTGATACTGCGCAATCAGTTACCGGAGCGGACCAGTCAATGTTATTGTTCCTTTTATATTCGAGGGGTTAAATGAACCCCAGCGTCCAAAGTGGAGGGTGACGCCGATAGTTTAGTTAACAGATGTAATTGTGAATGAATGAACGGAATCGAACGAGTGGAAGGAATGTTAGCGTAATTAACGCTGTGGGAGACTGGCCATTAACAGTCGGTTTTATTTTTTTATTAGCCGCGGTCCGCAATTTTGTTCTTGTCACTTTTGTGATGACATTATAAAAATAATGTTTATACATACATAAAATTGATGTCGATTATTGCAAAATTCCCTTTTATGAAGTTACAAGGACCAGTAATTTAGACATAAATGGAAATATCTAGAAATTTTCTTTGGCAGTTAATTTTATTTCAATAATGAAGAGAATAAGATGTCGTGCACTCGTATCCTTGCGATTTTTTTTTTCTCCTACGTGTTGCAAGTATTTTTAAGGAATACCTACATAGGGTAGGTACTTAGGATATTTTATTTTTATTACAACAAGACAACGTAATGACATCATTAGTTTTATAGCCATCTAGGTATAGTAGTGTAGGTATCATTATAAGCCTTTAATCAACAAATATTGGTCACCAGTCATTGCAATTTAGTGTTTAAAATAAAACAATTTTCATCCGTAACCACAATAAACATGTTATACTGTAACAAGTTTAGGTAAGGAGATGTTTTGTTGATATTTCAGAAGAAGGTTCTTAGGTATTCTAATAGAACCTATAAAACAGCTTGGGCAAAGACAAGAGACAAAGACGAGGAACCTTAAATGTAATGTAACCTTCATGTCAAAATCAAAATTTTTATTCGCATAAAATGGGTAGATAAATAAATAGTTCAGAAATAAACAGTTCGCGTCACGTAAAAAGAACGCTGACCGCTCAAATAAACTTTCTCAATTTTTGTTATTCTAGCCTTTTCCAAAGTACTAAGTAGCTAGTAAAGTACTTATTACGATTCTACAATGAAACAATTATACTTATATTATAAAACAATAGCTTAGTACTTTAGGACGAGACAGTATAACGTGTGCAAATACATCCCCTCCACTTCGCTCAGCGTTCTTTTTACATGACGGGACTTATATCCGTTTTGATTTTCATTTGACATAACCTACAATTAACTTAAGTCAAGACTAATAAAACAATCCTTGTTAAATAAGTATCAGAATATAGAGATACAGATACTGTAGCACATCACGGGTAGCAACAAGGGGTGTAACGGGAGACGGCGGTAAATCAAACCCATTGTGGGGCAACTCCGGCAACCCACCCGCCGCACAGTACTTGCGGTTACTGAGATTTAAGTAGATATTTATTTTGTAGAGATATTTAGGATTTACACTACATAGGTAGACTACAAAATAAAAACCGAATTGTATGAAAATTGACTTTTAAGAAAAAAAATTGTTCTGCTTCGAGATTTTCTCTTTACCGTAGCAAAGAGAAAACACAGCTAAAGTATTTTCTGTAATTTTCAATACTCTCGTCTTCAAAAGTTATTAACTAGAGGTTAACTCATAATTAGATTAAAACCTGAATTCAGTTTTTTATCAACGAAGCTAAAACCAATAAACGCTTAAAAAAATAAAGAGTTACCAAATAAAACAAAATCTTAAAGTTAAATTACTACTGGTAAATAATTTTGCTCAATTTATTGGAGAGAAGGGAAAACATATTTTATTAGTAGATTTACTTATATAATTTTATTTGAATGCCAAAGTTTTTGATGTTGTGTTGTTATATTGTTTAATAGAGTTGTACCATTTAGTTTAATGTGGTGTTTGCTTTTTGTTCTGTACAAAGAATAGACATGACGATTTAAATTTCAGCAATGTAATTATTTGGAATAAAAGTTAACATTGCTATCAAAGACTCGTAAATACTCCTAGGCCGCATCATAGCTTCACATCAGGCGAGTTGCGTCCAAACGCAGACCTATTTAGTATGAAAAATCGTCCCTTTGCATCTGCACTTAATTATAAGATAATTTTGATGCGCACGAGTCTTTAAAAAGAAATTAAACGAGCATCTGTCACGAACAAGAATTATGAGAAACTATGAAGCTGTATGTACTGTTTGAAATCACTCGTCTATTTATAAATTCAATTAATTAAATATTACAGCGTGATTAACTGCAGTTATTCTTAGAATTTAATGTTAGTTTTATGGGTGTTTAAACTACTAAGAATTATTTTAGTTTTCCTGTGTAGTTTCTTTAAGTAAAAGGTAGATTAAAATGGTACGTCATCATTAGCTTTCTAGCCTTTTCCTATCTATGTTGGGAATGGCAAAATATGTGGTACCTAAACATAAAATAAACTTTAGGTACTTCCAAGTTCAATTACGGTGTGCCACATTTGTCCTTATGCCTTAAGTAATAAGGTTGAAAAGTGGTCGACCGTCAGTGAACTCGGTAGTACTTAGAAGGTATAAATAAACTGTCACTGTGCTGATACACCAAACCTACGAAATAGCATAATATAATCTCAATTTCTTCAATCTCCAATTCAATTGTATTATTCTTTCAAAGCGGAATTCCAAAAAAAAAAAACACTTCAACCAAAAATCCAAAACAATTGCCATCTAACTACCTAGTACACTTCTGACAGCAAGGGGAAGTACACACCCGCGCAAACGCACGCCAAACAAAGGCACGTCGCACGCGCCGCGGCGCCGGCGCAGACCGCGCTAATTCACGCTTCCTGACCAGATATGGGAAACTGGAGTGAACTTGTGACCTGTCCTGGGACAGATAGGGCACGGTGTGCAGTGTGAAGGGTTTTGTGATTTGGAGATAATGTGTGTTCATTTTGTTTTGGAGGGCTTTTAGATTTTTGAGGGATTTTTCCAAGGGGATTAACTTCTTTTATCCTGTTGTTTTGAGAGGTGACATTTGGGAGAATATATGAGATAATATTGGGCAAAGGCTGGGCAAAGGCCTCTTCCCATACAGAGAAGGCACGAGCATTGATCACCACGCTTGCTCAAGACGGGTTGGCGATTTCAGACTTATATTAATTATAAGTCCAGGTTTCCTCACGATGTTTTCCTTCACCGATGTCTGTGATGTCCAAGATAAACTTAGAAAGTACATATGAATTGAAAAAGTCACATTGGTACTTGCCTGGATTTGAACCCACAACCTCATGCATGAGAGGCGAGGCCTTAACCTCTGGGCCATCACGACATTTTTTTATATAATATATGAGAGAAAAACATAAATTAATGGAAATATAAATATCACGCTAAGCACTTATATAACTGCCGGAAGGCTGAATCTAACCCAAACAGCTAAGCTTTTCAATTTTTTTTTTGCAAAATAATCTCTGTATAATATTATACAGCACAATCCAAAGAGAAAAAAACTCCGGAATCTTCCTTAAATGTCTAGTATGTTCTCCGGAAAACTTTTTTTATAGACTGGGAACCCTATTATTAAATACTTAAAATGCGATCTAGAATAGTCCAAATAAACTATGTACATTGTATCTACGTGATGTAGGTACTGTCATCCCTGATTGCTTTGCTGCCTACGCAGAATACGGTTGTGCTAGAATTAGCTTCCACGGAAAAGGGTGTGAACTTCCGACCTTTGAGATAGCTAGTCAACATATTAGGCCTTGAACTTCAGCCATTTAACTATAAATATCCATGTGAAGTTACGTCCCGTTAGGGAAATTAATGATTGGAGCAAACTGAAATCCCGCGTCAATCTAGCTAATTCATATAACTGTCAATACGGTATGGATCTATACAAATAAATAAAATTGAAGTATCTGCTTGTAATTCCAAAATAGCAGCTTTTTACTGAATGCTTAAAAAAGTTCTTTCTGGTTCGGTACTTGTAATAAAAAAACATTTAATTTATTTTTTGTCCGTCTGTCTGTTTGTTTGTTTCGGTTAATCGATTCGATTCTGATTGGACTTTTACTGGCCAGATAGTTAGTTTTATGAGGAGTAACTTAGGCTACTTTTATTATAGAAAAAGGATTAGTGTTCCGTACAAAAAAAGAAAACCCTTGAAATTGTTAACAAAATCCGGTTTAAATAGGGAAGTAATATTTTATAACAATTTCACGCGGATGAAGGACAGGAAGTTTGTAATATTTGATTTGGTAGGTGTTTTACCTAACAACTTAATAATTTCCTTGATTTTACATAAAAGTAACTGAATTTTGTAATGGTAGTACCTCTTCAATCACCGTGTAAATATTTAAAATATTAGGCATAACTAAAAAGTAGCAAGCTGACTGATTTTTAAAAGTTTCAGGATAAAAAATACAGCAAACTTATCTATCATTATGGGCTGATATCTGAATCTGAAAGTAATCTTGGACACAGGACGATACCAGAATGTTATGACTTGACATATTGCAAAGATTATATTTAAATTATACTATACTAGCGGCCCGTCCCGGCTTTGCACGGGTGGACATTTATTTTTAAAACATTTAAGGATAAAATATAGCCTATGTTACTCAGGGATAATGTAGCTTTCTAATGGTGAAAACAATTTTGAGATCGGCACAGTAGTTTTTGAGTTTATTCATTACAAACATACACACACACAAAAATACAAATCTTTTCTCTTTATAATATTAGTAAGATTACTACTTATAGACAAATTAGTTCTCATAAAAGTAACAATAAAGCACTACTTCAGTCACACATAGTTTGTTTTTAGAGATTATATAACATCGTTTTCCACTGGTATTTTCCTCTTAAGATCGTTTGGTTCTGTCCTGATCATGTTTACCTTTAACATGTTGTTCCTCAAGCTATCTTCAAAGAGCTTGGCTCCTAACAGAACCTTAAATAATACCCATCGAAAGCTTACCTATCTATCTAACATAGCTCCACATTAACCAATCCAAAATCACGCCCCAGTATCTATCAGTAAGTAAAGGCATCCACATACGCGCTTGTCGTCTCGCGGCGGAAATGGCGTCTAACCGGATATTGTATCGCGCCTTCATCTCCGGCGAGCTTCCGGTTCCTGCGCCCACCTCCCACCGGCTCGTGCGTCGCCTAATTACTACCACGTACCTATATGTACAGTGTATAGGGTTGGTTAAGGAAAGTGGTGTACAATTAGGTATACGTAGGGTACCTAAGATTTAGAGATTAGAAATGCATGGTTAAGCTATGTAAGCTTGTTAACTTTTTAGGATTTCTTTCTTTAGATCTAGGTATAATATTATAAATATACTAGCTGACCCGCGCAACTTCGTCTGCGTCACTTAGGGGTATGAAAAATAGATAGTAGCCGATTCTCAGATCTACTGAATATGCATATAAAATTTCATAAAAATCGGTCAAGCCGTTTCAGAGGAGTATGGTAACTAACATTGTGACACGAGAATTTTATGTATAAGATTAGTTTGTAAGTTTGGGAGTAGGAAGTGATCTCCGAAACTACTACGCTATGAACTATTGCTGAGTGTCTTAGAAGATGTCTTATGTTAAAGCAAAAAAACTTCGAGTAATCGAAGACGAGGGCATACGCTGAATGGCAGTGAGCGATTTCTCAATTTTGAACAAACAAACACAATCACTAGATCCATTTGTTTATCCATTCCACCGCTGCCATATGCCTGAGCCAATTAAAACTACCCTAAACACATCACCATTGCCCAAACGCGCAGTGTGAACATACAGAACATGCCGCAACAAGGCAAACAAATGTCTTGTTGAAAACGACCCTAGTCCTTCTGCCCTGCCCCATAGGGCGCAGTCGCAACGCTATTATGTGAGGTACCGTCTGTAATGTGTGTCTACATTGACGATTATTGGGTAGAGAGAACTTGATGACATGTTTGTGATACAATAGAATTAAAAATAATGTGCTTTAAATTAAGGGCTGAATTCTTGAATGGAGTTGTAGTAGAATGTAATACCCGTTTTTGGGAAAGCCGAACTAAACACATAACACATAAAATCACACCTCTTATCCTACACCCACATTTCGCCAGATATATTGTAAGTCGTATGTAATAGTGGGCCAGCTTATTGCCATACAGCCGAGCTAAAATCCAGCCTCCGTGGCTGCTACTGAGAAAAACCCAAAAACACTTTGCCCGACCCGGGAATCGAACCCTGGTCAGCAATTGCGCTTGCGACTACTAGACCAACGAGACACACCTATTATATATCCATTAACAGTTTAGCACTTTTATATAGTCCACATAAACCCAACACTAACATCGGAGCATAAAGTCATCGATTGAACACATTACCGAATGAAATAATCGATACTAAGCACCTACTCTGATGACATCGATAAGGCAGACTGGTCCTCAAGTCCTCATAACCTGAGGACCGAGGGTCCTGGTCCTCAGCTTCCTCCTTTGTTCCTGAAGAGGGAAACAGGATTGTTCCTCGGGGGATTATGCTTTTATGTGATTTTTCAGTCTGAGTACGGATCGAGAGGCGTTCAGTGAATGAGTGAAGGTGTCTGAAAGGGAATGCTTAGTTGAGAATGGTTTACGGTGGGGTAATGTACTCTTTACGTAAGGTTTATGGGTTTTATATGTAGGTAAGCCTGTAAGTTATTCGTAGATGTAGACATTATTATGTTATCAAGTCGATAGCACTTAGATTTGACAACTACTTATAGTAATTTGACTATAAGTTAAGGTTTATTTTTTTATTTTTCGTTGCTTAATAATAACAGCCGCTCGGGTCGATCTTTAGGTTAATCCGTGTTGCCTAGGTTGGTCTGTGGATGGGTGACCACCCATTACATACCGAGTTTCCTCCGTGCCGCGCAAAGCACGTTAAGCGGTTGGTCCCGGGTGTCATTTGTAGATCTTTGACAGTCGTTAGGTAGTCAGTGGCCCAAAAAGTCTGACAACCAGCCTTACCGAGGCTATCGTATTACCCAGTACTAATTTTGTTGTGGAGGTCAGATAGGCAGTCGCTCCATGTCAAATACTGGTATTCAGCTGCATCCGGTTAGACTGGAAGCCGACCACAATATAGTTGGGAAAAGGCTAGGCAGATGATACTTATAAAGTTTTGCTATAATTTCTGATTCTATAACTGGCATAATCAAGCAAAATAACGCCTCATTATGAGTAGGTACTTATGAATTGCTCATAATGATTAGACAGCATCTACTCATGTCGATTCTACGATAGACAATAATCACAATAATCACCTTCGAAACTCGATAGAGCGACTGAAAACTAAATTCAAATACACTACAACGTCTATAACTAAACCAATTACATTTGAAGTCATAATAACAAACTTTTAATTGACTTAGGTAACCCTTAAAAACTTTGCAGATACAAATCAAAGTTGAATAGCCGAGACATCATCTTAATACCTATACAAGTATACAGCATGCATCAGAAAGTTGTAGTCATAATATTTATATGTGTGGTACAGGTCATCAAACTGAACAATTTTGTCCAAGGGACCAATATCGTAATCACGAAAAAATATATACAAAACTTCAATACTTCCTCTACTGAAATGTATGGGACAGCTGTTTATTTTTAACACGTTTTTATTAGCTTCACCCTGTAACTATGTAGGTTAAAATATTTAGAAGTTAAAGACCTATTTCCCGGTTTCCGATTGAGCTGAAATTTTGCTTACATAATATTTAGTTTGGATCACAATGCATAGTTAACTAAGTGCCGTCATTCTACATCCAATATGGCGAACTCCCAAACATGTCTAGTTTTTTTATGCTTTTCTATGATATATGGGTATCAAATTAAAAGGTTTGCTGAGAAGAATAAATAAATAGAAAGCGTGTTTTTTTTTAACTATAAATTTTGCGATTACAATGTTAGTCCCATTGAGAAAGTTGTTCAGTCTGATGGTTTCTAAATTCTATCACAACCTTAAATATAAGCATACCTTACTGACACACGCTGTACATGTACAGATGTACAATGTACATACATAAGTAAAGTATAGTAGTACAGTTTATACATGTAGTAATAATTATTCGGCGTGTTGCGATAATAGAGATTTAGATAGAGCCGCGGCTGGAGAGATAACCCCTTACATAGCTCAGAGCACATAGCGCCACACCACCCTATGTAGCGACAGTAACACAAGTCGTTTTTGGTGTAGTTTTATAAATGGGCGGTTATTAAGTGTGGTGTATGTACTGTTGTGTGAACTTAAGATTCGCCATTTTAAACCTTACTTAATAATCTGGTTAATAAAAAAACTTAAACTCACTCATAACGCACAGCCTAAACAGGCTCATTCTAAAAGCATACAATTTTGTACAAGTGGTGCATAAATAAAATACCTAGGTAAGGAGAGATTTAAAAAATCCTCTCCTAAATAGTTCAAATAGGAATTTCGTCATTTTGTCTGTGGGACACACGACTTGTTTGTCATATAAAGGAAAACTAAAAACTTTTTGTTGTGTTTAAAAACGGTGATATTATCGCCGATAAAACACAATTTTAAAGGAAATCCAACATTTTCAATTTTAAAAATGGCTTTTATTTCTGGTTTTTCAAAAAGCACATAGTTTGTTTTTCTTTTTACTAGCTCGTGTTCAAAGTGTAGATAATATTTAAATCAACACAAAAAGTTACTTAAACATGATTGGACTTACTTTAAATATTATCTGCGGGGAAAAGTAAAGGGGCACTTTGCACGTGTAAGAAGGCACTAAAAATATTTAATCTTTAAAATAAAAAGTAATGGTAAAAGGAAGCCAGAATCATCGCTATGTATGTCAAAACATTGATTAAATCCTGTGCTTTACTTTTATTTTATTATTTATACTTCTGCTAATCGTTTTAGGAAGTTTTAATTTGATTTTTTTTATCAAATTCCACTTAGTTTTATAACATCATTTACATAATGTTATAATTTATTTTAACAGATTAAGTAAATGTAAATTGTACAGTTAATAAGATCCATTTCCGCTAACAAATGTCAAGATAAAGTTAACGAAAGTGAAATTAAGCGAAAGTTTAATAAATTCGCCAAAACTTAAATAAACTGGTGTAATCATACCACGCTTATTGAATTTAACTGTTATATCACGCGTAGGTAATATGTTAATACGTTTTAATATTGTAGTATACACAGGTGCATTCATTTGGAAAGAAGAAATATTGTAATAGTTGAGAATGTTATTGTATTTTTTCAAAATATAGAAATTGCATTGCTACGAAGACCAAACACTCGTATCAGCACGTATCCAACAAAAGGAGGCAATATTTCTAAAAATGGTTTTACGCAATAATACATGGGTATTTATGCTTAAAGTAATGATAATACAAAGTTTTCCCTATCCAGATCGGGAACCTGAAAAAAAACAATTCCCAACCAAGCGCAAAATTTTCTTCTGACGCTACTCGGCGGATTTCTGAAAGGATCTAAGGAGGGTGGCGAGAGGCTTCGAGGATGCGCCGGGGGCGGCTGAGGCGTGCGGGGGGCACGCGGGCTGCGCTGTGACGTCACGTCCTATCTCGGCGGCCATCTTGGATTATCTCGTCGCACCTGCGGGGCGCGGGGGATGCTTTAGTATCGACCCGAAGCCGACCCTGCACATTTTTCAGGGTAAACTTGAAATTGCTTGTTCTATTAGTTATTTGTAGTTTGAGATAACGATCTTAACTGATAAAGATGTTTTGATTTTTATCTTGATTTTAGATAAGGTACAAAGTAATGGTGTAGTCAATATGGATTCAATCCACTTAATAGTAAAACTTCTAATCTTTTTGAATAACCCAGTATCCTATATATCCATAGAATTAACAATAGTGTAAAATTGTCGTGTTTCAATTTTGGTGGACAATAAAGTATATTTTTCTAATCTATCTTTTATTTCATGTCATCTGAAAACACAAAAAAAATGTTTAGATAAAATCAAGTTAATGCTGTAGTTGAAATAGAATCCCTATTTACCCCATGAAGGAATAAAGCTTTATAAACAACCCGAAAACCTCAAAATTTCAAACGGAATTCATACAGTGTAGAGTCTAATCAGATGGTCGACAATCGCACTGGCGCATTTATCTTTTATTTGGCAACAAAAACATTTACGACAGGTTCTTCTAAAGATTTCGACAACAGCAATTAAAACATTAAAAACAACATCTAACATTTTCAGGAATTTCTCAGTTTGTGCCCAGTTGATGGCAATAGGCTCGCCCCTATTAAATGGGACTTAAACATAACTGGTGAAATGAGAGTGTACTACTAGGTACACCTCTACCTAACTCTTCGCGGATTACAGGCGTGATGTTATATTATGTTATCTAACATAAACCAAGCACCAACTACATAAAACGAATTTTCAATTAAGCATTTAGTCCGTAACTAACACAAGGTGTATTAAAATTCAACTCACACACGCACAGTTATCTGTCTGTGGCAGTTTGGACACGCCGATAGGATCTGCGGTACCCCCCATCCCCATCCCTTTGTTCCCTCCACTTCAAACGGCGATCCGCCCTTGCTTATTTACAAAGACATAACGGGAAAATTTTATTTTGAGTTATCAACCTGTTCCTGTGTTGTCATCTGCAGTTTTGGGTTGTTTGCAAAAGGGAACGGCCTGTATATAAGTCTGGAATTTAACAAAAATTAGAAGTTAGGCATAATAGGTATTAGGTCTAGATTAGTTTTGACCAGAACTCTGCCGCATCGACGAGGACGAGGAGGCCTCGGACAGGTCCCGAAAAGTGCACGTGGAACCACACATAGTGCAGGACAGGAGGTGCACTCGCAGCAGAGTTCTGGTCAAAACTAATCTAGACCTAATACCTATTATGCCTAACTTCTAATTTTCTCCATCCATAGTTTGCGTTGAGGCACCGCAGACAAACATGGCTTCATAAAAAAAAAGGAAAATCATCGACACGACGAAGAAGAAGAAGGTCTAGATTGTCCTGTTATTGGTTAAACTTAGCGCTATCATATCTTCTGGAATGTTAGAACTTAGTCTTCAAACACATTTTTTTTGACATATTTACATGTTGTGGTCCACCTTAGCCCTGGATCTAAAAAACTTGAAGTCATGGGGAGATTTGCCCAGCAGTGGGACGACGCAGGTCAACACTATCATTATTTACTGCAGGTAAAACTAGAGCTGCAAATCGTTTTTAAAACACCCAAACAAATACATTTTTCGAAGAGTACTCGACGTATTTTCGGAGTTCGGACATAGAAACTGTGGGGTAATTAAAGTGTAACATACTTGCAATAGCAATGTCATTAATTCTGTCAATTCAACATTCATTGACTTACTACTTACTGGTATTAAATGTTGTCCGTAGATGAATTCTTCTGAAATTTGAAGCATTGGATTAGGAGTTTCTTTCAAATTACTTCGGATTGTGAATGAAACTGCGTTACTCAAGTGAGATGCAGATACATACATAAGCAAGTTAATTTTTCTACACCCCGTAGTAAACATAATGATAGTTTAAAAAATACTACAAGGTAATTTTAATGTCTTTAATATTCTCGAAAATTGAACATGATTCAAAATCTGTAGGAATGTTGACAAATTAGATTAGTGCACGATGATGGCAAATTAATCGATCCTTTGGGACTTAATATCGTACGCCAACTATAGTTGACAGTTCGACCCTACCCAGGGGATACACGGGTTTGAATTACTGTTTAGTCAGTGTTTTAGTAATTGGGTCAAGGTACAGTATTTTGTTTATGTATACGAGCTATTGCTAAATAGTTGGACTACTAATTAAAAGATCAATTAGGTACGCCTATAAAATTACATATCGACAGTAGTATAACTGTCACAAATCCTGATTCCGTGTTGGTACTGTGAATTCATAATTGAATAACCCAATAAAACTTACCCCGACTTGGGAATCGAACCTAGGACCTCATGCTCAGCAGTAGCGCTTGTGACTAGACCAACGGCAGTTTAACTATTAAAATCGATGTTTTTGTAAAAGATTATTGCTACGGGCTACGAGCCTACAATCCGTAGCACTTCGTAGCAGAGCAGTGCACAGCTTAAAGCTTTTATACTAGGGTCATTAAGAGGTCATCAATATGTTAATACTTGGCAGACCACCGTGTAATGACGCCGACAAATACTTGACACAACAAACAATGGCCTCATTGAGGGCGCGTGCAGCTGCGTGTGTCGCCAATTGTTGACGTATTTCGTAGTACGCTGTACTTTTATTCGTGGTCGTCAGCGAAACTTCTGAGGGTAGGGGCCTGGGTTCGATTTTCAGGTTGGGCGGTTTTTCAGGCAGTAGCGACCCGGACTTTGGAAGTTGGTGGTGTGAAATCCTCACGCTTTGGAAAGCAAGTCAAGCCGTTGGTCCTGCGCATGATCTCTCTCCGACCGTGCCGGATTGCCGACCCGTCGGACTGTGAGAGTGATGGAAGATAGAGTGCATCTGTGTCTGGGAACATAATTACGCACTATAGTATATCCTGCTTCGATGGCGAGTCGTCGCCGCGTCGCTAAGAGACTAAAGACTATTACTTTTAGTTTTACTGTATTTTTGTGTCTAGACGTTGGAAACAGGCTCTTTCTTAGTAGAAAATAAGTTTATTTGCAACAAGAGCACAGAAAGTAAATAAAAAAAAAATCTAATAAGAAAGACGTGTACCTCAAGGCTGCGCCAAATACAATGGTCATTAAAGCTTAATTAAGGATGTTGTTATGATTGATTTTGGATTTAGTCAAGGTGATCAAGTTGGTACACTACTTCTTGTTTTTTCCTTCACACACATGGAAGCAACCATAACATTAGCGTTGCGGTCACACACAACTTAATTATACTCATTAACTAACTGCTAATATGTGATAATCAACCTATACTTAGCTAATAATGTCGTCAAAGGTGATAAAAAAACTGAAAGATCGCGTGTCAAAAGATCTTGAAAAAAAAATAAACGAAGGCAAGAATTCAATTTGTTGCAAATAGGGAAATCATTAAGTGGCCATCAATATAGCAACATGCTAACAGACCACCAAGGTAAGTACTTGACACTCGAAACAATGCCGTCATTGAGAGCGCGTGCGCAGCTGCTAAAGCGCGGTATATTGGTGTAAAGCGCTGTACTTTGGTGTATTGTTGCGGAAGTCCGCTGAAGTGGCTTCAAGTGGGCAAACTGAGGCGCGTGCTACGGAGGTAGACCACCAGTGGTGCAATACGTATATTGAACTATAATAACTGCAAACATTCGTTCTTTATCGTATGGTTAGTGCCTAACCTGGTGTCAGAGTTTTTATGCCGTCCTTAGTCCTCTGACTTGGCTTAACAAACTGTCGAGAAATATCTCTCAGGCATGCCGGTTTCCTCACAATGTTTTCCTTCACCGAAGCAAGTTATAATTATATAATACGAATATGAATCCGAAAAATCAGAGGTGCGTGTCTTGGGTTCGAACTTGAGACCTATGTCTTGGCAGCTCAACGGTCACACCACTAGACAAACATTAAGGAGGTACGAGTTGATTTTTGAGGTAAATAAATATAAAGAATCTTGAATCTAAAACTATCGACCGACCGCTTTAATGAGTCCTCCGCTTTGCCCCATCAAAGGCACATTAAGCGTCCACAAAGTCCTAACAATATCCCACTGGTTATTTGCTTTAAAAAAACCATAATCCACGGAGGTATTACGATACTAATTGAACCAATACGTGATCAACCTTCAGAATATTCCATTTAAATGGATACTTTCGCGAGGACTCATTAAAGCGGTCGGTCTATAGTTGTTTTACTGTGTGGTATTTCTATTAAATACTTAGTGTAAAGGGTGCTTCACTTGTGTCCTTCCGGAAGTTTTCCTGCTGGAGTAGCAGTAAGTGGGTAAAGTGAGGCACGTGCTGTCACCCGGTGAGCAGACCACCGCGGTAGTAGAATTAAGAGGATTTGGTCTCATTATCTGCCTAGCCTTTTCCCAACTATGTTAGGGTCGGCTTCCAGTCTAACCAGATGCAGCTGAATACCAGTATTTTATATGGAGCGACTGCCTATCTGACCTCCACAACTCGATTAGTACTAGGTAATACGATACTGACTACCGGTAACGACTGTCAAAGATCTACAAATGACAGCCCGGCTTAACGTGCTTTCCGAGGCACGGAGGAAACTCGGTATGTAATGGGTGGTCACCCATCCACAGACCAACCTAGGCAAGCACGGCTTAAAATAAAGATCGATCCGAGCGGCCGTTATTATTTAGCCACGAGCTCCTCGAAGAGGATTTGTCTATACTACAATATTATAAAGAGGTAATGTTTGTAAGTTTGTATGTAGGGGGTAATCTTTGGAATTACTGGTCCGATTCCGAAAATTCTAATGGGAAGCTCCATTAGCCCCGAGGTGCACAGGCTATTGATGAAACCTCAGACAAAAGCTAGTTGTCTATAAAATCACGTCTTTACCTGTTTTATCAGAAGTGTAATGCAGTTCAGCTATAGTACATTTACATTCCGCTAGTTTTGTTTAAATTCCATATCATAGAGGGCGAGCCTATTGCCATCAACCGGTTACAAATCCAGACTTTGGGATGTTACTGAGAAACTTTTGATAGAAAAACCGTATGACACTTTGTCCGACCTAGGAATCGTACCCAGGACCTTGTCAAGTGCTTGCAAGCAAATCATAAAATCTATTTTTTATGATGCACCACACCACTCACTGACGGTTTGCCAATTTTAAACCTTATTGTTAGGGCATAAGGGTGAAAAGTAGTCGACCGTCAGTGACCGTCGGTAGTATGTAATGTACATGTTCAAGCACGTGCCATCGCCCCAGGGGAAAACCACCCAAGTATTTTGGCAGACTAACAGTTCAATCACTTAATAGTTAGTTTATCTATGATATTTTATTAGAAAAATCACTACAAACATGTTTTATTAACCGTAACTTTGATGTATGCAGTTGAAGTAATTCTTTCGGATACAAGTTTTTGGCAGAGGCTAAAATAATTGATTTCTTTAAGATCGTGATACAAAGAAAAGGTAGAAAGAAAGAACTGCATACTGAGCGTGAGGTCCTGGGTTCAATTCCCGTGTCGGGAAAGTGTTCAATCAATCAATCAATCAAATCATTTATTTGCAATGAATTTAGGTTAAATTAAAATACAGGTGGAGTAGAAAGGTGTGAGCCATGTACATTCTGTTATTGGGCTTTTCTATCAGGTTTTTCTCACTAACAGCCACGGAGTCTGGATTTGTGCCCGGTTGATGGCAATAGGCTCGCCTCCTATTACATGATACTTAAACATAACTGGCGAAATATGGGTGTCCTATAAGGTACACCTCTGCCTAACCCTTCGGGGGTAACAGGTGTGATGTTATGTTATGTAAAAGAGGTATTGGACAATAGCAAACATAAGATATTAGGTATGTGCCTTGTCTACATAGGGAATAGACTAATGCCCGTGTTTAATAACTATAGGCGGGATTTTCAACTTTCGTCCCTGAGCCGAGCATTGAATATCCAACAGCATGCTTTTATTTAGTCATTAATTTAGGAGTCGCTTATAACTCAGAATATCATGTCCCGACTAAAGTTTTTGAATGTCATTTGAACAGACATGACAAATAGTTTAATTTATTTAATTATTTTTTTATTCTTACATTATACATATCTGAGATCGAATAAAGAGCTAAGAATACAGAGGTTTTCAGCTGCCATCTCAGACTAGTGAAGAAGGAAAAGTGGTACCTACCAAAGATAATAAATTATATGTTTTACTTTGCCAAAGTGGTATGGACCCCTACCAAAGGAGCCATATCTAGCGATGTGGAAAAAACTAATAAGACTTCACATGATATTCTAAGACGATGACAAACATGTAAGGAACATAGCTGGAGGCATTCTGTGGTTTCTGCCTACCCTATTCCCCGGGAAAAAGGCGTGAGTTCATGTTTGTACACAGGGTGGAAGGGACATCAACGCACAAACGGTTTCCACGTATTCAGTCCTAACATCATTCCGAAACTCCCCACATAGTTTTTTATTTAAATTACCGTTGACAAATCGTCGATGTCCCTTGCAGCCTGTATATTATGAATAAACACACTGTCACACAATCACACACTCGTCACCCACAAATGTTTTTTTACCTGTTATGTATGCTACACCTCTAAATATTAAGTTATCGTGCAAGAGCATCACTTCAAAGCTCCCGACAATCACCCTGGAAAGCCTCGGCAAAATGGCATCATCATTAAATCCTCATTGTTTTTATTTTTCGAATAGAAAGAGACATTTTTTTTAATAACATAACACCGTTGAAGCCTCGATTTTTTGAACCAACATTTAAAGTACACGAAGAAGACATGCACCATAGTAGTAAGTTTTACACTCAATAAAGATTCAAGTAGGTACTTTATCGAACAATATTTTTGAAACCCAGCTAAGCACTAGATCCAGGGTCTTGGGCATCTTTTGTCTAAAATATAACGAGTCTAAGTTAACTGAGCATAGCATATAACACTAAAGATAACGGGTCTCTTAATAGACTTTAAAATGTTATTGGCGAGCCGGGAGTTGCTCGCGGAGAGTTTTTATGAAACAGCGGTTTGGTTGGATGATATTGCGTTGCGATTATAATAAGAAGCAAATTGTAAATTATTTTTAATAAGAATAAGATTTGTGTTGGATTCTTGTAAGAATTGATAACGATTGAGAGTAGTCACGTTGGAGTGTCAGTTTTAACTTTCATATTCTTGATATATTCTCTATTCAAATTAGACTTTAATGGTTTTTGAATTTTTATATCAGTGATAGCCTAGTGGTGTGACCTTCGGACTGCCAAGTCATAGAATGAAAGAACGAAAACGTTAAAAAAAAAAACGTTAAAGCGTTCGTTCGAACCCAAGACCTCTGATTTTAGGATTAATGTGCGTATTGTATAATTATCACTTGCTTCGGTGAAGGAAAGCTTGCCTGAGAGATATTTTTTGCAGCTTGTAAAGCCAAGTCAGACACAAGGGTGGCATAAAAACCCTGACACCAGGTTAGGCACTAACCATACGAACTAACCTACCTAACCTTCGGGGATTCCAGGCGTGATGTTATGATGACTGTTTACTGATGGCTGTTTCACTTGTCTTTCACGCAAATTATAAAGAGTGGGTGTTGTTCAGAGTATTGCTGATCAAAGTCAATTTTGAAATGAAGAATGTTAAACACTGTTTTAAGCTTTCACGGATTACAACTAAACTTATACTGTCACTTACGGGATATCTTCCGTGATTGTTCATTATTTTGAGCTCCCGATGCTTCTGATGCTCTCGGGAGCTCAAATTAATGAACAATCACGGAAGATATTCCGTAAGTGACAGTATAAGTAAAGAATGTCAACTTTATGAATTTCAAAACAGACATACAATCCAACGAATAAAATAACAGTACCTAATATCTACAAGGACAAATAGCACATTAAATACCTATAAACTTCGTAATTTCAATAGACAATAATAATATATACAGACAAGCTAATCAGCAACATAAGGAAACGCTAACCAAGCATTCCAGCATATGAAATTGCCGCGAATGCCTAAAGGAAAGGCGAATGTATTTTAAAATCAATTTAATGTTAGTATGGACGATATTAATGATACTATTGAACGGCAGAGACACACCAGCTGCCGGCGAATCGCGGGGGTCCCGCCAAAGAGTAGGAGTTTTGTAGACAGATATGATTCTGTTTGGTCTTGTTAGTTTTCTGATTTCTTTAAGAACTAATAGGCCGCGAACTCTTCGTTTCAAGAGTTTTGGGGACTAAATATTTTGATCATAACTTCATTTAATTTTTTTCTGCCAACCCAATCTGGCTCCTCGTGGTGGATGACCCATTTCTTCTCTCTGAAAGGAGACCTGCGACGTTATAGTCTATTAATATCAAGGAATGTTAGTTCCTGTATTAGGGGGCGAGTCTATAGCCATCAACCGGGCACAAATCCAGACTCCGTGGCTGCTACTGAGAATTTCTTGATGGAAAAACCCAATAACACTTTGCCGGACCAGGGAATCGGAACCAGGACTTCCTGCTTAGCAGCCGCGCTTGCGATCACTAGACTAACGAGGCAGATATAATTTTACTTTAGAGGAAACTACCTAACGCTTTTTTCCCTATTTTTTTTCATTTCGAGGAGGATACCTGCTGCAAAGGTAACCCCCGAAATAAAAGTCAGTCAGGTTATATGTTGATTAAAATATTGTTTGTTCAACTGACAGCCTGCAAATTGCAAATGACGTAAGAAAATTTTAATCTGTGGGCTACTCTGGCCCTTCCTTACAAAATTGCTATGATTTCAGTACGTTCTTGGTAGACTATAAGCAGATTGTCGCATCTCATACTTCCATAATCTATACACCAAGTCAGGTGAACCGGTGGCAAAGCACGAAGTGACCATTTGTTAGGCGCCACGTGATGGTACTATATTATTTATTGGCCTTCACGACTTCCGATGGGACCGGGCAGGCTAGCAGGCTCCTGCGTCATTAGTACATCTTCAAGGATGCATGAATTAGACTGGCTTTAGAGATGCCAGTGTAAGCGTAAGTTTGTGTGGTAGATTCAGATAGTAGATTCCTGGATTGTTATGTTTATGGTGTGTTGAATAAGTGTGAAGAATGGACCACCTGCTTTTATCCCTAGAGACTCTGGCTCTATTTCTTTACCCGCATGATAGGAGTTTTGCTGAATAGTCAGGCAAGTAAAAAGTTGAATGTTAAAGGAGATCTGTTAGGGATAAGGTTAGAATACATAAAGGGTGAAATTAAATTAGCTAGCGAAAATCCGCAGACGTGATAAGTATCGATTACTAAACTAAAAAGGTTAAAAAGTGCCTTTTTTTTGGCCTTGCATATTATGTTATAAGCACAAAGACCAATCAAGGGATACAAAACCAGTATACACGAATCTCTCATTGTACAGGAAATCTATACAAAGCGCGGCCATGTCATACTGGAAATATATAGCTTGATGTGTCGCCGTGTGTACAGTCAAAGTTGTGATGAACTGATGACACAATATCTAGAAGTAAGAGATAATTGCATCAAACTTTATTAGTTGTCATAGCTTATTAATTGTCTCTGCTGCTTATTAATTTAAATTGGGATAACAACAATAGCTTTCACGAATTATTTTAACAAATGTCAGATAAGACTAATACTGCCCTTCCAAAAAGCGAAAGTTTTGCACCTGCAAACTTGAACGACATGAAAACTGCAGGTAGGTAAGCATTGATTTGTGAGCTATTATAAAATTAATGTGACGTGTATAACGAAGAAGGTTTGTTTTTTTAAGTCAGACGGAGACATTTTTTTTTGTGGCGCTACCGGCTGTTACATTTCAAAATTCTGGAATAAATAATTCGTTTTGCATATTTTGCTGCAGTGCCACGAGGAGGACTTCTAGGGAAGCTTTTAAGTAATTCACAATGAATCATAATACAAATGAGTATTATAAATGTTTTAAAATCTAAATCGACCGTTGAGACTACATGAAAGATTAAAACAATTAAGTTTGCCGATAAGAGTTCGCGATAATAAAAATTATACCAAACTATTATTTAACAAGAACATTTACATATCAAAATGATGTAAACACTAGACGTTTTTTCTGAGCTCTCGCAGGTGTTGAGCACATCACAAAATCGCATAAAAACACATTTTATCTCATGACTCGTAGGTGGGGGCAAAAAATTTAATTGTGGTCACATACCTGTACACGTAACAAGATCTCATATTCTCGTCTACACAACGAGATAAACAAAATCAACATAATAAAAATGTTTTTATAAGAGCACCGAAGGCGTGAAGATACTTGAAGGAGGTAAGCGAATCGTATTTCAAAACAACGAATTCGATATGACAATTTTTCGCAAGTTTTACGTTTATTGACAGCGCGGGAATGTTTTTTTTTTTTGTGTGGCTATTGCATTATCGACGCGTTCGCAATAAAAACGTAAGTGACGGACGTCATTCCTGCTTATGGTAATTAGTAATCGCGGATGTTTCGTTATTTGCTGTTATGACTTCTGTGCAATATGTGTGTCGCTACGTCTGTCTTTTGAGGACATTTATTCCTCTCCCACAATTTATTCTCATGATTGAAGGCTATCAAACTAACATCGAGCACACGCGTCGAAAAAATAAATCAAACATTCTCTTTACGACGCCCACCATTAATAAAACTCTTTAAAATATATTTAATAATGTCCACAAAGGTACGGAGCACAATGCTCGACCCATAAAGGGGCAGCATTTATTATGGCGACAATATATCGAACACAAAAAGATATTGTGACAAAGACGCGTACTTTTTAATAATATTGTCATTTCTCAGCAGCAGTGGACTCTTTCAAAAAGCCATAACGCAATAATTTATCTCTTTATAAGAGTTTTTTATCTGTGGGAGAGCGCGGGTGACGCCAGGTGAGCACGGGTTAACTCCATACAACCTTCTATACATACTATTATGTGTCTATGTTATAGTATTACGCATTGGTGGGCCTCATTTTTTATTCGAGATAATCCTGCATGGTTTTAGTACGTACAGGCAAAAGGTAGCCCGCGGAAATGTTAAAGGAGATGGCCGGATGATTTGATTAACTTTACGCATGCGTTGCAGTTTTGCACAGATTTTGCACAAACGCGGGAAGGCTTATAAAAAAATGGTTAAAAATCGAATCTAATTTACAATATTTTAATAAAACAGTTTAGTCTACGCGTTACCTAAACAGTAAAAACAAATCTTAGTCAAACTTGTGATTAACATAAAAATTCGGCGCGAAACACGATTTGCGTTATTGCGCAAAAAATTAACGACAGTCTTTATAGCCATCGTCGAGACGGGGTTGACATTGGAGCCACAATAAAATCGATGAAATATTTAAGGGGCAGTTGCTATAACTCATAGCGGGCGAGTTAAGGGTGAGTTAAGGGCGAACGCCTATTGTGACAATGTTTGCACAGGTAGCTGCACAGTGGGCAGCCGATAACACAAGTCGTGAGATACATGGGATCCCTGTACTACTTGTGAAATTTTAATTGTTTAATTAGCATACAAATGATCGCCGTGTATGGGGATAATTTTATAAATTGTCGTGCTAAGAATTTTATTATTGCGCAATTTTAGTGTTTGTTTGTTTTTGACTGCCTCGTTGGTCTAGTGGTTGCAATCGCGACTGTTGAGCATGAGGTCCTGGGTTCAATTCCCGGGTCGGGCAAATTGGGTTTTTTTCATCACGAATTTCTCAGTACCAGCCACGAAGCCTGGATTTGTGCCCGATTGATGGCAGTAGGCTCGCATCCTATTACATGGGACTTAAACATAACTGGCGGAATGTGGGTGTACTATTTAGTATGCCTCTGCCTAACCCTTCGGGGATTACAGGCGAGATGTTATGTGTTTTTGACAGAGCTACTGGACCACGCGGTTTATCATTACTGCCGTTGTTTGACATGTAAGCTCTCTCTCTCTAGAACCTGAGAGGTCAAAATGAAATGAGACTAGTTTGAATCTAATTGAAGTACTGTCGAAGGCGTCAGCCATCAGTGTCTTGACAACTGATGTCCAATAATCGAACACCAGCTGAAATCGTAGCTTCATGAAAACAATAACTCTCCCTAGCGAGCAATAAATTGAAGCAGCGTACCCAAATAATTTTCCGACTAACGGAAGCAATTAATTAAACATTTTTTCAAAAATAATCTGAATTGTTTAAGACATAGATCATTTCTGTGTTACTTTATAATCGAAAAAAAAAGTATGGCGTTCAAAATCAAAATCAAAGCATTTATTTCAAGTAGGCCAGTTACAGGCACTTTTGATTGTCGAAACAAAGACAACAATGAAATGTAGCTACAGTCCTAGATACAAGTCATAAAAACTATGAAAATACTGCAGTTGCCCATTCCAAAGCCTCGTTCAAACAGCCTCTGCACTCGCGAACACTGTAAGTACCAACGAGACCACTTCAAAAAGCCAACGCTTGCATTTAACGCCTGCATCCAAACTATCCACTCCGCTGACCCGTGAGTCCGTGAAGTAACTACTCGCATTCGTGTCACGTAGCCAGGTACTAGTTTCACTAAATCCCGCTCTGTCCCGCTTCGGGGAAGCCGCATGAAGTCGTCACGGGCGCCCCGCCGGGACGGTAGCCGTGCGGGCGGTCTCACTCCCCCTTAATTAATTTAAATGCATTTACCTGTACTATGAGGGTATGTGGTCCATGTCATCCGTGCGTATGGTGGCTTATGAGGATTTGATTGAGAGTTATTTAACAAATAATTGGTAATTGTCTACATGTCTTTGTAGCGAGGTTCGTTTACGTTGGATAGTTTTCTTCACACAAAATTACGCTTGTAGTCCACGACGGGTTAGGAAGAGGTGTACCTAATATTACACCCACAGTATCTTTGTTTACGTTATTTTATCTTTCTTTACCGTGTGGTTAGTGTCTAATCTGGTGTCTGAGTTTTATGCCACCTATGGGCCTCTGACTTGGCTTTACATGCCATCGAGAAATATCTTTCAGTCATGCTGGTTTCCTCACGATATTTTCCTTCACCAAAGCAAGTGATAATTATACAATACACACATGAATCTAAAAAATCAGAGCTGCGTGTCTTGGGGATTGAGCTTGAGACCTATGACGGTCACACCACTAGGCTATCACTGCTTGCTGTAGATTATCTATAGGACATCATGCACCATCGTCAGTTAACATCAGGGGATCTATTGGTCAAAGACAATTCTTTGTTTATCATAATTCTAAAGTAAAACAAAAGGAAACGAGACCTTGAATAAATTAAATGTTACGCAAAGTTGGAACAGACAGCGGTGTATTCATTAGCCTTTATTAATATGACTCAATATCCGGTTTTGCATGTTTACACCTAGCTCTCATGAGAATATTTGTTTATAGTGAGTTATTAAAGAATTTCAAAAGTAGAATATTGTTATCGAATATTGTTGATTAAATCCACATCTTGTCTTCTTGTAGTTCGTTCGTTTTTGTTACACTTTTTTTGATGGTGTCACATCGTACCGCTACTCCTAGATTCTGCCATTGACCTCAAAACAAGTATAAAACGATTGACATTAAATTGTGTCAAATAATGATCTGGTCCGGCTGTAAATTAGCAAATAATAAACGTCTGCTGTGACTTTTAACCCGCGTGGGAAAAAGCAACGGATACTTTATATTCCGTTCTAAGATTAGCGCGGAATTCATAAATAATAAAAAGCTATTAATTCCTAAAATGGCGCTAAATTATAATAATATTGCTAAATATGACGAAAATGTTATTTACGATATGGGAAACATATAAAAATATGTCGTACGTTTGGAGTTACGATGAGGCTGTCCAGCCATTTTGGCATCCGGAGTGTGCACATACGACCTAACCTTGTCATAACGGCTTCCAAATGTGAATTTTATATTACATTACCCAATCGTAATATTAATTTACAAGCCAGCTACCGGCCTTCTCGGAGAGAAATATAATTAGACTAATTAGATGTAATGAAAGAAACTGAGATGCGTTCGGAAGCGATGGTAATCTCCATTGCCTTGTGGCAAGGATTACGGGGCTATAAAATATTAAATTAATAATTCGTATGGAGACGTATGGTGCTTACTGGCCGGGAGACTAATTAGACGATTTTGTCGTAAAATAATAGACACGTAATTGACGTTTAGAACCTGTTTTAATTGAGTCGGCGACGGAATTAGGAAATAAAATGGTTATTGCAATATGTATTAATGTCACTACGAACTGTCGTGGTCGTAAGAAGATTATATTATTGGTAATGTTCTGTAATAATCTTGTATGTGATTAGATAATTGACTTGTCTTTATGTATACAGGATGTGAATGTGTAGTGGGTAAGATCAAAGTGTTGGTCAATGCAAACGACTACGGCTTAAGTAGCTTAGATATTATTGGATTTTGAGCTATGTTAAGCCGGAAAGGGATTTGTTGGTCCCAGAACAGTTACGTAGATTGAACAATACTAATATAGTCGACAAAATTCGATCCTTTATTCTGCGACCTATGGGAAAATTTAAACTTTTTGTCGACTTCAAGACTTGACTGAAAGAAAAGCCTTTGCAGTAAGTACGTATGTGAAAACGATTACTACTATTTCGACGAGCAGAACATAATACATCACACAATCTCCCACTTAACGACTCATTCACCAATTTGACTCGTGTCTAATTTAATTAACCAACTAGAGTAAAACGTGATACCAACATACACAAAATAGATAAATAATAATTTGCCTACGGACCGCCCCTAAGTTTATCACCAGCCATGGCAAATCGCTGATGGACCGCGCCTAATCATGGACCCTAAACACAGTCGTAATTTGCGTTTTATTGGCGTTACGTATTTACGGCGTATTATTTTATAACCAGAAATACGGCGTATTATGCAAAATTAAGTTGAGCAAACCGATTTTAAAGTGTGCCGCTAGTGCGACCTTGTGTGCGAAATTGTGGTAATTAGGCGAAATAAACCGTTATAAGTGGCGATTAAGTTGGATTTATGTGCTTTATGTGGCTTTGAGTGTCGGTGCAAATGTGTTAGAAATATTTGTAATATTTTCTAGTGTTTTTCAAATGAATGAGATTACAGATACAATTTAAGGAGAATTTAAGGACCTAGTAGGTTCTGTGGTTGAAGAGCAGCAAGAAATAAAATTATCTTTTAATTCAATATAAAAGTTTTTTGAAGCCTTGGTTTGAAAGTTTGAATATTATCAGATTGTTGTAAAAGACTGAATAGACATAAGATAAATAGAAAAAAAAAACTCAAAAATTGCCATAAACTTCATCTGAACTCGACAATAATAGTAAGCTATTTTACCAACAACTTACGATTGATTCAAAATAATCAGAGAGGGGGGTGGGGGGGGGGGGAGTCTTAGAAGCTATAAAAATATTTACACATTGTCAAAAACAATAAAAAAGCAATTAGCCGTGAGCAAAAATCCTTCTATCACGGAATATAAGAAATTCATGAAAATCAACATTTTACGATACTCGAGGAGACAAGATAAGCGCCATAAAATAAAATATTTGATATCAAAGCACCGACGAATGATAACACGATAGATATATGTTGCTATGGCGTGAGATATGTTCGTCAGTTACGATTGACAATGTAGATTACAAAATATAGGTTTGTCGTAGGAACATTAACTAATATAGGTATAAAAGAATAAGGAGCTCGTGGCTTAATAATAACATCCGCTCGGGTCGATCTTTAGGTTAAGCCGTACTTGCCTAGGTTGGTCTATGGATGGGTGACCACCCATTACATACCGAGTTTCCTCCGTGCCTCGGCAAAAAAAAAAGCACGTTAAACCGTTGGTCCCGGGTGTCATTTGTAGATCTTTGACAGTCATTAGGTAGTGAGTGGCGCAAAAAGTCTGACAACCAGTCTTACCAAGGTACTAACTGTGTTGCGGAGGTCAGATAGGCAGTCGCTCCATGTAAAATACTGGTATTCAGCATCCGGTTAGACTGGAAGTCCCCAATATAGTAGGAAAATGGCTAGGCAGATGATGACTGGTATAGAAGAAATCAAAATTAGAACGAATAGGAGGGAATAGACTAGGACGTTTCAGACACATAATATTAAGAATATTGTTTTCGTCTCTGGTTTCGTGGTGGTAGCTATCAAGAAAGCAAGGAGCATTAATATTCGGGCAACAAGAACCTCGTCCACGGTGCTTTTATGCCACACTTATTTACAAGTAGATTTGTCGTTTGTAGGTCCGTTCTAATCCTACGGAATTGTATTCGGCTGCATCCGGTTAGACTGGAAGCCCACCCCAACATGGTTGGGAAAAGGCTAGGCAGGTGATGATGAAGTCAAAGGATATGACCTATCCTATTCGGGTGCCATCACAGCCAAATTAGCTCAGCTTGATAGTTCATTTACTCTCGCATTTATAGTTATCTATAAATGCATGGAAATTAGCATGGTTTAGTAACCTATTATGACGAATGATGGACCTTCTTTATTTAAAGGACCAAAGCACAGGAGCTGGACACAAAATTGGAGCGCTCAAAAGCCAATAACGATACGATACTGTCTAAATTTGTCTCATCAGCCGTATCGTATCAGTATACAGTTGCCATTTATATCATTTTCTGATGCTATCATATAATATTTTTATCACCGCGAGATAGCGCCCGTTCTTCCGCAATTAATTTAACAGCAAAATAATTGAACACAACTTTCTCACAATTAAACGACACATAAAATTGAAATCGTAGCCTGAGCAGCACGCCCGGACGATTACGAAGTTGAGTGATCTTTGTCAGCGTATTAAAGTCTGACCGAATTATCTTCTTATTTAGGGGTAATGTTGCCATGTTCACATCGTTAATTCTAATATTGCAATAAATATGTCTGTTTGGTAACAAGGCGGGCCATGCCGAATGCTATTAGGTCTAATAGAGCGTGCAATCGTGGGGTTTGGGCCGTAACCGTGTGCCGTGGAGCCCGTGGCTGCCTCGTCCCGGTGGTCGAGTTTTTTTCATTTTTTTTTCTTTCAGCGTAAATTGTTTCTGGTTTTGCGTTTGTTTTTTGATTTATTGTTGCTCTGTTTGAGTTTAAACTCGAGATAATGTTTCGTGCAAATATTTGGGATGGCTAACATAGTTGTCACTTCGGAGTTAGATGTTTTTGTTGCTCTTTTGGATGGTTGCGTAATTTTAATTACTTTGTAACTGTTGGTAAAAGTTTTGAATTTCAACTTACTTTTATCGTAGAGTAGTTACATGTTTATTGCCATTGGCATGCATAGATTAAATTAAATAGTAAAATATGAATGTAGAAGGTTTGATTAAGGGAAATGTGTAAATTTTTTCGTTATGAGCAAAACGGTACTAAGTGAAAAATGTGTCAAAATCAATGTTATTTTAAATTAAACTTCACAATGTCAATCAATGAATATCAATCAACATCATTGTTATTTTACTTTTATGATCCTTTAACTATGAATTTTTTTCAATTTCCATATCCATCCCACATCACAACATCTAGGCTCAAACCACAGATTACAATCCGATTTCAGCGAAATGAAAACTCACTCCCAAGTCCCATTACATAAAAACATAGCTATAATCTCCTTGAATCCTTTGTTATGTGATGGTTAACAGAGCATTTAACGGGGCTCGCCTGAGGTAGCGAGACAAAGGCATCAAACCAAGCGACAGATAAAGGCTAGCTTGCTGGCTGTTTGTTTTTTGCACTCTTGCATGTTTCAGAGAAAAAAAAATAGCTGAGCACTCTGGATTGGACAAAATGGTGGAGCGAAATATGACGTGTTGGCGGCAAAAAAAATGGGATTAGTAAATGAGTTATAAAATGATAGATGGATAGAATAGCCGTGTTAACACATCTTTTGCAAATGTTTGTGGTTTTGATCAAAGTGACTTATCTAGTAAAGATAATAAAAATAATTTAGATAAAATTAGGTACCAATTAATAAAATTTCCGTGATAGTTCGATTTCTTTCAATATTAATTAGGAATAACACGTGAATCAAAACGGATGTAGCTTGCAGTATCTACTATGAGCAATAAAATTATCAAAATATGTTACATATTGCCTTGTAGATATCTTCAGCCGGATAACGGCTTATCTATTTTTAAGCAATTATGCATTAATTTTAGATACTAAAATTCTACTAAAATCGTCTGCAAAAATATGTTGTTCATAATGTTTTGAAATTGACTTTGTGTGATTTCCGGGACTAAATATATTATATTTTTTATCTTAATATCTTGGGTTTCGTAAATTGCTGCCAATATTGTGTGTCAAAATCACTACATAGTGATTTATTTTTATTTGAAGTGCTAGCTACTGCTACTAACATTTTGAATTTCGAATCAACGCTGCCACAAAAAAGGTTAAGTGTTACCTCTCAACTTTTTTTAATAACACCAACACACTTAAGTGTTTGCTCACTACAGGAGCAATGGCAATCATTTGTACAGCCATTGAACCGACAACAAAACATCAACGTTGTATCTTTACAAACAAAATAAATAAATAATCTCCTCTACAGAAATAAATATCGGCATTATCGTGCTCTGTGTTGCCAACCGCGACCCACTGGGCTGGGTGTTGCCAACAAAAGAAAATAATAAATTCTAATACAATGCTGTGTCACCGCATTCGTTATGCAATTATTTGAAATTGGATAGTGTATGTGAATAGGCGTGATGAGTATGTGATTGAGTATCGATTGTAGTTACAGAAGGTTGTCGTTAAGCTTTAAATATTATTTTTGTATTCTATTCTAGACAGCTTTTATCTCACTGTAGATATTAATCTGTTGCAGTACCTGACTGCTGCTTCTATTGCTGCATCTGTTTATATGATGGTAGCTTACCTATCATCATATGGAGCAAGATACCTTGGTACAGGTACGTCTGAACCATGGCAATATCAGGATCATCCAGAGGAATGCTACTTAATCATTTGGTGGGTGATCCTGACTTTATTATCTCCAAGGGATTCATGTTTACCCAAAAGGAGCCTTACTTACTCATAAAATTAGATCAATTCAATTTGGACTTCGTGCTTTTGTGGTGCACCGTAAGTATGCACTAATAAGAATTTCGTACTGTACCAGTTTTAACCAACTGGGTCCATAATCAAAGTGTACCTTGATTAATAGTAACATTTACAGAAGTAATTACATTAAAACCAGAGAGTAATTACTAATTAGCTTCTGACATACGAATGCATGCCTAAATATGAATCAAAGAAATTCGTGCCTATTAAATTTCTAACAGTCATCCCTTCTGTATCCATTAATATTAATTAATATAAACTTAGGAATTAATAAAACAAGTTTATACGCATTATGAATGTCAAGTTCGTATGGCCAGTGTATTTTGACATACGGTTACTTATGGAACTAAGTTTTAGTATAGACATTTTGACAGATCTCTTGACAAGCAGCGCTTTGGCCAGGGTTCAAGTAATGCTGGATGGTCCAAAGAGCGGTGTGTTGAGATTAAAATGCTCGATTTTTGAGATCGTTCGAGATGATACGCGAAGGAATTTACTAACGAATGTAGCTGCGGTTATAATACATACGTAATAAGTGAAATAATTAGTTTGTTACTTTTTTGAGTTACATATAATGTTTTTGACCGAAAGAATTTCATATTTTTTCCGAGGTCAACAAATCTCTTAAAATGTTCGTGAAAGCTCGTTCTTTACTCGGCTTTTTTCTATGTGCAAATGAAAGTTAATAAAGTGAATCTAAATGAATATTGTTTCGTTTATTCATTTAAATACACATTCTTTATATTTTCACATATTTTTAAAAAAACTTAAAAAGCATTTAGAAATATAAAAAATAGGTATCCGGGAGTTTGGTCCAAGCTACCGGTGGTTAGGACTCCAGAGACAGGAACCTCCTAACAATGCGAACCGTATCGAGGAGTACTGCCTTCTGAATCAGGCCCTTGATCTAACCGCCTAAGGAGAGCCTCGAAATATGGATATATGAATATTGATTATTGTTAGTGTTTTTGTTCGTTCTTCTTTCTTTATCGTGTGGTTTTAACCTAGTGTTAGAGTTTTTATGCGGCCCATGGGCCTCTGACTTGCTTTGTATGCCATCGAGAAATATCTTTCAGGTATGCTGGTTTCCTCACGATATTTTCTTTCACCGTGTTTTCGATGTTCAGAAGTTGTTTAAAACGTTAGAATTAATTATAAAAATAAATAGAATTAGAACTGCAAAATATTAATTTCAGTTACCTAAATACCTTCTGTTATTCCCATATAATTAACCTAATCATCAGTAAAGAGTTTTCTTGGCAGGCATTTCAAATTAAATTTTTCTCATTTTTTCTGCAAACAAAAAACAGTGAAAGTATCCAGGAATGATAATGACAAAAATTCCATTTTTTTTCCAAAATCACGGAATTTCGCCCACATTCATCGACTATTAAACGATCATTAGCTAGTCACTCAACGATACCTGCCCATACATTATGTTGTCAAAATATTTCGTTCAAATTTTGAGAAGGTTCAATTTTTTTTTTTTTGGTATTTTTCGTGAATTCGTTTGTCGTCGTACAAAGCGCCGTGACATCTCAATTCCATACAAAGAGAATCATTTGTCATTGTCCATTAGAAGATATTGTTGGGTAACATTATAAAATATTAGCTTAAGTATTGATTTACACTTGGCAATGATTTGGGAGTTTATTGTGAAATACTCTGTGTTGTTGTGTTTGCACTAGATTCACGAATAGGGGTTGTTTTATGAGAAGAAAGAGAAAGCGAAGGAAAGTGTAGGGCTGTGCATTGTGAAGGCAGAGGGGATGTTCTTCTATATAACGATTAGGGGAGGAGGTATCTACCTACCTCCTTACTTACATAATCTTTCTTTATCGTGTGGTTAGTGCCTAACCTGGTGTCAGAGTTTTTATGCTGTCCATGGGCCGCCTCTGATTTGGCGAGGCAAGTGGTAGATTATACAATTCGCACATGAATACGAAAAATCAGACGTGTGTGTCTAGGGTTCGAACTGGAGACCTTATGACTTGGCAGTCCGATGGTCACACTACTAGGCTATCACTGCTATACACACTATCTAAGCTATACAGGCTATCACTGCTTACATAATGCACTACTACAAAACTGGGCCTATTTGGCGCAGCCGTGAGGCACACAGTCAAAAAAAAATAGACAACTTTGTTTAGTTATCTATTTTTTTTTGTCTTGTATTATTTTTGTTTTAAATTGTGTGCACTTGTGGCATGTGCCAAATAAATGTATTTTCTTTCTTTCTCTCTTCTTTCAATAAGGGAACAATATGAGTAGGTAAAAATATCTTGTCGTATGTGAAGCTGAAAATCACTTTAGGTACTATTTTTACGTCCAACTTCAGACTTTTCCAACTGAAAGCATAAAGATTTTTTTTTATCTACAGCAGGATATAAATATATCTTATATATCATACTAGCTGTTGCCCGCGACTTCGTTCGCGTGGTAATTTTGATGATTATGAGTGGGGAAAAAAAAAGATAGCCTATGTCCTTCTCCAGGATATAACCTATCTCCTCGCCAAATTTCATTACGATCCGATCGGTTGTTTAGTCTTGAAAAGGTAGCAAACAAACAAATAAACACAGTGACTTTCGCATTTATAATATTAGTATGGATTCTGCCCTACCTATAATGTCACCCGGAGAAATTGTGGAATAATTGAAAAAGTTACAGACAACATAACAAAAGTACGATTGAAGCAACTGGTAGCTATGGACCGAAAGAAATCATTAACCGATTCTTACTAAATTATACTTAGGAAATCTAGCAAAAGAAACAGCTAAGTTAGACAAAGAAGCAAAAAGAGGAGAAGTAGAAGCAAGTTAGGCAGTTAAAACTTTTAATGGGTATCTACTACTGAACACTGTAGAATATACGTAGAGGCTATATTCTACTTAATATGGCACGTAGAAAGGCGCTTTCAGCGACTTTAGCTATATTTTAGAACATGGACCATATAAGAATAAAAATCAATTGATACTCAGTGCTATCATAAAAAATATACTATTTTCCTAAATTACTCATTATCATTCTCCTGCCCTTATCCCAACTTGCAGCATGTCTTCTTCCATACTTCTCTATTACTCGCCATGTCAGCAGTCACTTCCTTTCTAGCCATATCATCCTTCACACAGTCCATCCATCGTTTCTTTGGTCGTCCTTTACTATTATAGCCATCTACATTCATACTCAACACTTTTCTCATTCCTCCGCATCACATGTTCAATACCTTTTTATTCATCACTTTTGTGGCCCAACATTCTGATGCATACAAGACAGCAGGACTAACCATGGTTTTATAAATCTTCCCCTTGAGTTTAAGGGGAGGGACTAGGGACTAGGGGAGGGGGTCAGGGGGGTTCCTAAATTACTCTTAATTCAAAATACTTTGAGAATCCGACTGCAGCTAGAAGCTGCCTGCCTAATTTACGGTTGGTTGTAAGTTTTAAAAACCTTACGTACTATTTAGTTAACCTAAGAAAGAGAGCATTTTTGGAGCCTCCATAGGTGTGGGAACCATAGCCAAAATTCTATTGCTGGCTACCCCTGGACAGTTAGTCAACCTTGTGTTGCGAAAAAAGAAGAAGATAGCAAGTTACTTTTTTTTCAGCTCTACACCGAACTAAAACAGACAAAATCAAATAAAATACTACTGCTGAAAAATATTCCCCACACCCCCAAAACATACAAAAACAAATTCCACATAGGTAACATAAATAACTTAACATAAAGACAACGTAAGTAGGTTGGAAGTACCAACGAATATAGCATGAAATAAAAATCACATTGTAATCCGGTATTGGCTATAGATAAGGAGAGCTTGTGACAAGGCAAGAATTATGTGCTCTAGAGGGCAATTTTTCTTTCCCGGGATTTATTCCCGTAATTTATAGAGGATCGGTCTGTATCTGGGCTAACCCGCCCACCCCGGCAAGCGGCTCGCAATTAAGAATAACCTCCTCCCCTAATTAAGATGCTATAATCTATAATATAATAATTTATCAACAGTTTTGGTTGCGGTTGAGAGGGAAAACGTGTTTGTTTTGATTTGAAGGTGATTTTGATGTGTTAAATAGGTGTTTTTGTAGAACATTGTTACAGCTTCAAGATTGTTTATTTAGTGTACAGAACTTATCAGTAAAAAAGTTTGCTTTATGTGAATTCCCCAGACAAGTAGTCTGTGACGTCCTAAACTGAATAACAAAATTACTTAAGTAAACCTCCATTTATTTGCTACAAAAGAATCTTTTATGCCATCATTTACATAAGTAATAATCGTAAAGTGAAGTACGTTTCATAACGACACTCGTATTGCCTAATCTCGTCATCAATCGACTGTTCGCTGCGTTGTAATTTGACACGCAAAATTTTTGCCGAACGTGCTTCAGCCATGAATTGTTGGTGACAAAAGTGTCTGTCGCAGCGAAGCGACGAGAGTCGGCTTAATACAGCCCCCACCCCTCGCCGCAGTCGTAAATTTAGGGTTTCATAAAACCAGATCCGAGATAAGACACAGTGTGGAGTGAGTCCCGGATCAAATGCGATCCTCCGAACCCGCAGCTCTCGCGCAGACAATAAAAATAACACGGCCGCATCTGCGGCTACTTATTTTACATCACGAAATTTGTCGTGTTTACATAAAATACGCCCCGTAGATAGTGATCGATTCGCTAGAAATCGTGGACATCAAGTTTCGCGACGCATCGCGCACTGGCCGGCAACACGAAACCGTTGTTGAAAAAACCAACCTGTCAAGAGGACAACAAAAGCGCATTATGAATTTAACAGTTTCTGAATTGCTACACTATTATGAGGCGTGTATTATGCTTTTCATCCAGTGTAAGGGTATTTGGACGCCTTTGTGGCTCGGTATTGACAAATAAGTAAGATTTACTCTTCGAGTAGAATGAAGGATTAGGACGGTGTAGTTTTTTTGAAGCATTCTCCTAGAAATGCTTGGCGCCATTGCTTAGTCTAATATTGCATTATTCTGCAGTCGGTTCGATGCTTATGCAGTGTTAGCTGCAATACTCTAAACAAATCAAGTGGAAACTTGGATGCAATCGAGACCCAAGGAAAGCGAAGCTTGCGTAACTATCCACTAGAATAAACATAGCTGGTACAAAGGAATGAATAGGCTTAATTCAAATGGATTTTGTACTTGCCAATACATTTGTATTGTATCCTTTGTTCGATTGTTCGCTTTCTTTTATTTATTTTCACTTTTACTCAAATGTTTAGGTACAAAATGGTGTAAAAGCAATTCTTTATGTGGAACATCTTATAAAATTTATATCAAGGCATCGTATCCAACGTAGGAACGGGTTGTAGGCATAACTACGTGTCGGGGACATATATTTAAAGCTTCAGTAGATAGGGGTGCAATAATTTTGACAATGACTAGCAGCCTTACCCGGGCGAGGCGTAGGCGCGGGGCGGGCGGGACGCGGGGCGCGGGGGGCAATCTGCGCACTAAATCACGCTACGAATAAAATTTATGGCGCCGAGATAAAAACTCGCAGCTTTTCTCTTTTACGTTCCTTCCCCCTGCCCCCGCGCGCCGCCGGTCGCCCTCGTCACCCCGCGCGGAAAATCCATAGGGATTTTTCCAAGTGTTCGGGCGACGGCGTGTGTGGGGTCGAAACGATTTTGTTTTATGCTTATTGCCGGTTGCGATGTTTTGTTTGCTAAGTTGCACAGATAAGGGATAGGTACGGAGATTGTCTGCTCGGCCGGACGACGTGTGCCGCCGTATTTTTGTCAACTACCCACTCGTGTTTTTATTTCGGTACGTCATTGTTTTATTACGTGCTACGTCGTAGCTTTGTGAGAAATAAAATTAATTATTCATTTACAAACAATCCATCACGTGTAAGTCCGTGGCACGTGAGGAAAGTCATGAAACTGTTTAAATGACCAACCGTGGAACAGAACCTAACATTACCTACCAGTCAGACGGTTATCGCACTTTCACTTAGCACTACTTCATGCAATGTTCCTTTTTATTTACGTTCATTTAAATACCGCGACTTTAAATACGACTGGTATTAATTCTAATCCGAATGTCTTTGGTTCAAACGTATTAAATGCAACGCGACTAACAAAGAAAAACGACTTTGTAATGTGAAATATTTCAGATTCAGTTACATTAAAAACTGCTTCGTATTACCCAAAAATGTGGGTACAAAACATGGAATAATAAGAAAAGGAGTTTTTAAAAAACGTATGATTAACGTGGAATATTTCGCCGAGCTAACGAACTTTGACGTGAAATTAAAATGTTATCAGATTAACACGAAGCGAATGTATAAGCAAGGTGTATTAACGTATTGAGTACCTGTTTTTAGTTTAGGTATATTAGGTGCTTTAATCGTCTGGCTTATCGACACGGTATGTCTTGTAAATTCCCGATTCTTGTTCGATGCGAGCTGATCGCTTAATTCGACAAAACTAACCGTAACTGGAGCGTTGATCGTCTACTGTCACCCGCGTCTCTCGACAGAGGTTTTCATAAAACCATAGACTTTATCGACCTATTGAATAACACTGAGCTTGTCTTTGCCTTTGTTGGTCTTAAAATATTTAAATAACTTGTTTAACAAGAGCTGTAGCGTACACTTAGCGTGGGTTATGTTGAGGATAATTTTATTCATTATAAAGCTAGACATTTTTAATTAAAATTGTGGGACTTTTGATATATTAGATATGTTTACGTGATGCTGTCTGCAATTAACTAGCTTGTCCCAAGAACATTATTGTGCATGTTTTAGGTACCTTCCTACTTGTTGTACGGATAATGATTCCAATTTGTTTTGTGCAGTAGTATCATTAAGA